>CM053789.1:277104259-278336759 GCA_028749045.1 Cupressus sempervirens | reverse complement strand
CTCGTGAAATGAATGGAAAACTTAGCACGAGTATTGGATCTAAGTGATGCTCACAGAGGTGAAGCAGCGAGACTTCCTAGGAAGTCACCCATCCCAATATTGATCCAACTTGAGCACACTTAACTATAGAGTTTCTTCAATGGTTAAACCATCACCAAGTGTTGTGTCTTATAAACCATTCATTAGAAAGCTCATTGATCTCATCATTTGATAAGGAGACATTTTTCCGCAAGTCAATTTGTGATATTTCTATCAAGATTTAACTGTGTAGTTTTTTAGTCAAACTCATTGACCCATGTAACATAAATAGTGGCTCACATGAACCCATTTCTCATGAGAATGAATGAGAAACTTAACACTCATTAGATATAAATGATGCTCAAAGAGGTGAAGCACTAGGACTTCTTTGGAGGTCACCCATCCTAGTACTACTTCAACTTGAGTGCACTTAACTATGAAATTTCCTCCATTGTTAAACTTACTCTGCTTGCAACCTTTTTCCACAAAACCTTCAACAAGTGTTGTGCCTTATGAACCATTCATTAAAAGACCCTTAAGCTTATCAATTGATAAGTAGTAATACCTTTTCATTGTGTAAACCTCCAAAGCATCTCCTCAATTGACAACATCCAAGATAAATATTTTTCATGCATACTTTTGTTGTCAAAGAATTTCTGATTATTTCATTTTAGTGCATTAAATAGATGGAAGAAGTTGTATGTTTCATAAGACTTAGTTAGACTTCTATTTGTTGACCGAGACTTGTGAAATTTACAAGCATAATGATATTGGAGCATGAAACATAATTTTAATTTATGTCTTCAAAACACATTGCTGACTACCTCTTTCTTCAATAATATTTACTACTAAATCTCTTGACATAGAGTTAGTGCCATAAAACTTTGCTAACATTCAAATATCACTAGATTTAAGAATTTTAATATTCAATATCATTCCGGACATCATTTTTAAATTTATGAAAATAGCATAAGGAGAGAGATATCTTTCCTCATTAAAAAATTAATTAATTGTCGAATCCAACTTACAGAATTAGGCAATTAGTTTGAGCATCAAACAAAAGACAATTTTAAATAGAATGGTGTTGTGGTCTCATCTGTAGTTCTTTGGCAAATGTTATTAGTGTGTAAGAAGGTATTATTTCCTATTTTCTTCTTGGCATAAAATATTAATACTGTAGAATTTGCAATTTTTTTGATACAGTTATAAATATTTGCCTAAACATTTTTCCTTGTTTCCTGAGATTATTTTGCTCAAAAATTAAATTTGTTTTGAATTAATGACTTTCAGCTGATATTCATGGCTAAGGCAACAGTTATTAACAGATCATAGGGGAGAGGTGGACATTTTAATGGGACAAATTTGTAGCAATCTTCTGCAAAGTTCGAATCTTGTATCTTACACAAAAGTATGGCGTGGAAAGGGAACTTTTTGACAAAATTTCTCAACAAGATTTATTTCATGAAACACGATGTGTGTAAAAAACAATTGTGCACATGAATCAAAGAGAAGGGTGAAGATAACATACCAGCATACTATCTTCCTAATGTAGAAGTGTGCTAAAATGGGGCATGGGCATCCGGTGAACACCATTGTTGGATGAATTGCCAGCAAAAGAATTGAAAACCCCCTTTGAAATGTCGTCTTAAACTGACTGCAAGATGTGCCCAAAATGGACTTCTTGAAAGTGCTTTAAGAACTTTAAGCAACACAACTGGCAGCAACCGTTTCCCAACATTCTCCCTGCCTGTGATAAAACAAAAGCTTCTGATGCAGGTTACAAAACTCCTTCAAAGCATAAATAAGGTTTTTTTCTTATGTTCCCCCGAGTTCCCAGGACGGGGACGGCAGGGGACAGCAGGACAGGTTTCTGGGACGGCATTTTTTTTGCCGATTTTGGGGACGGCGGGGGACGGCAAATGGGGACGTCAAAAGTGACATTTTTTTTAGTTTTTTTAATTTCTTGCGTGTTAAAAAATTGAGGACGGATGCAAGTCCCCAATGAAGTTTCTGGGACGGGGACGTCCCCATCCCCGAAATACTGGTTTTTTTGGAGGGGACGTGTCCCCGAGGAACATAGTTTTTTTCCTATATAGAAAACACTCCGGTAGCTATGTACGGAAAGTGTAGAAGCAAAAACAAGGCATTTGATCTCTTTGATCAGCTAGCTACAGATATGCTCACTCTAATGTAATGCATGCAAGAGTTTTTTTTTTTTTTTTTAAATAGATTTATTTTCTATTTTTGCTTTTAAATCCAAACTTCTAAAACAGCTGACTGGTTGATATAAAACCATATTTTCTGTGACCTCCCTGCCCATGATAGACTTATGCCTACCAGTAGAATGAGGTAGTGGCCAGGAATAACTATCTCTTCCTTTTCCCATGTGCAAATAAAACTAATCTTTTCTATATGGCTACATCTTCCATTTTGAGTTGTCGGGTCCGGGATCTTCTAACTAGTGTCAACCTTCCATTTTATAATTAGATAATAATACTTAGAAAATTATATTGTAGAACTTTATTTATAATATATTTTTTTTATGATATTCACACTCTTAAATTCTTTTTTATTGTTAAATTGTTGTACTCACTACATCTTTTCTTGTCTATCACAATCTTTGTTCTTGAACAATCTTGCAATTGTACAACACTTTGAATATGTAATAAATTAAAATACTAATATCATTACAAATGATACTAGTATAGATATCTTAAATAAATAAATTTAAAGAAACAGATATCAATTATAAAAATACTTAAAATTATTATATTTCAATGTATCTATATTTGTTTTTTGTCACTCTTATAATTTTGACAAATCATATCTTTATTTTTTAACTTTTTATGTAGCATTTATGAAATTATTTTTTAAAGTATATAATGTCTATTATAAATATTGAAATTTTAACTTGCAAATGGTTGTCAAATTTAACCTCAAATGTAATTGTTAACATTAATGCACTCACACATCATAATCCACCCCATTTTGTCATTGTAGAATGTCTATAACATTAATTAGTACTACTAATGATTATAATACTAAGATAACTACCTATTATAGTCTTATATATGTTAGTATCAATATTGAGTAATTTCACTCAATAATTCCACTTGCTTTATTAAACTTAATGCATTAGCTTATCTCTGCATGGTGGCGCTGAACAAGAGAGTTAATCATTACTATTTTACAGAGTACCTTGTGGGAGAAATAGCTAATATTCTTGTAAGATATCCTTAATTTTTCACCAGTGTTATCTTAGAGGGACAAATAGAAACATTTCTAGAATATAGTTAAAAAAACATTTTTAACTCAACAATAATCAATTATTAAAAACATTAGAACTCTGAATCATCATCACCAATCAATAACGGTTTCCATTTACTTCATACTACATCGATACAATCCCACTACGCTATCTATATAAAAAGTAAGACGTCTTGTCCTATTGTAATATCATACAACAACAAAGTCACTTAGCACATTCAATTTTACTTAAAGCATGTACGATTTTAAAAGCATGTAGTGGCTTGTTTTTCTTTCAACATATGTACTGAAGCCAAAACTAAATATCCATATTGCCAAAGTCAAGTATCTCAAGGTTAGTAAAATTCTTAGAAATTAAATTGACATTTCCCACACATCATAACCATACTGAAGATATGTCCAAGTCGAACATCCACAACATCAGAATCAAGTGAAGTACCTCTCGCTAGCATTAAAAAAAAAGGCATTAAAAAAAAAGTATCTAGGACCCATCTACAGGTGGGGCCCCACAGAATGATGAGGGTACAGCAAATGCAATCATAACTTGAAAAAAAAAATCAATAAATTACAATTTTTTCTCAAGATTTCATGAATTCAAATGTGTAACTATATGATAATAATTTTGTATGCTCGAGCCATTTACAATCTCTATATCTTTTCTTACGAAGTTAGACTATTGTTATCATCTATAACGAAATAATAGATAATGCCAAAATGCATCGTGTTTGGAAGGTTCAACATTTTGCAAGCAAAGCTATTTTCTGTAAACATTCCGTATTGATTAACTGGCATAAACCTCCTGAGCTAAATGATATCAACAATGGGATTCTCAGCTACATGATATCATCAATGGGGTGTAAGCTTTTCGGGAGTGCTTCAAAGTTCCCTGAAGTAACATCTGTTTTCAACATGGGCCGTTTGTGCTGATTTTGTAGAATTTGCTCAGCAACATGTTGTTTTGTGGGGGTCACCATCACATAATTTGGATCAGCTCTTTCATAACTGTATATCACATAAGAGACCAGAGGCCACAACATACAAATTATGTCAATTTCAAGCATAAAAACAGAACCTAAAAAAGAACATTATAGGCAAAAATTGTGTTAAAAATAACAAACATCGTATATCATAACAAAGTATAGCTACAACAGCCACATCGGGGTTTATATTTGGTGAGCAACAAAAGTAGAGGTAATGATGAACTGGTTTTAACCTTAATGATAAGATCACGGGTTTTAAACCATATGTTTCTAGTTTATGACATGTGATATATTTGATACATTATTCTCCATTTGATATATATTCTACATCTATGATTTAATTAGATCATTCGAAAGTGATTTGATTAGATCATTCAATTTAATGATTAGATTGTTAGATGATAAAATTTAGGTAAGTCACAAAACAAGAAATAAAGTAGATCAATTAATCAATTGAAAAGATTTCAAATTGCTTTTAAAACAAAAAAAACTCTTATATTTTATAAGTCTCCTTCCCTTTTCTTCAAAAACAGCAAACTTGAAGAAGATTTTGAATTGATTTCAAAATTAAAAAACAATTCTTATCATATCAAATGCAAATAAAAATTAAAAAATTAAAAAAGTTGGCCAACAGGGGCTTCAAGCGAAGCTCCCTTAGCCAAAATTCGGCAAAGCAAAAAGGTGTCAGATTTCGCCCAGGGGGCTTCATTCAAAGCCCCTCCTGGGCCACCAGATTTGCTTGCACGAAGGGTCCATAGGCCTTTGCGTGAAGGGCTCTTGGCATGAAGGCATAAAAAATGACATTTTCATTGAAGTCCTTGAAATTTCTGTCAAATTTTGCCTTTCTTGTTGAGGGAGTAAGGATCAGAGACAGAAATTTAACAATCTTTTATATCAGATTATATCAGGTGATAGCGTTAAACTTTATCACAGATTTATATATATCTATATTCTTCCTTGAAGAATAATATATATTAATAATTATCTCAACCTTGACTGAGATTACAATAATATTGTGATCGTAAATATATATATATATATTCAGAACTGTATGAAGAATCTGATTCGAATGATCACTATGAATTGCCTTTTAATGATAACAATATATTGTGTATTGTATGCTTGCTGTAGGTAACAGTATTGCTTCCTTTATTGATATATTACCTAAGCAAGCATCGATATTCATATTATATATATTCTAAGGAAGAGTTATGCCCACGTAGGGACATGACTCCTCCGTGACTTATGCCATGGGAAGTCATGGCCCTACGTGGCCATAATTAATAGTCTTCCTTATCAAGGTATATTTCAATGTACCGATTCAAACTCGGCACTTATCGTGCTTGATGTTTATGTCACTAATATCGGGCATTAATATGATACGATATCATATATGAATTACTTATGAAGCCAGATAATGGGTACTCTTAGGAATGTTAATCATTCTTCTGTTAAGTAGACAAGTGTATATATATATATATATATATATTACTATTAAATTATTTGCTCAAGACTATATATATAAATGTATGTATGTACATTGTATATATATATATAATTATATATAATTCACATTACACATACATATATATCAATTTAATAATAATATATTCAATGCTTCAATCCGTATGAAGTTATATTCTTAACACTCCTTCATAACAAAAGAGGATTGAGTTGTCATAAGTATTTCATAATGAAAACATCTCAAAGACATTCTTTTGATATGTGCACTGATATCAACTTTGTAATGCTTATTAATAGAATATGTTGTCTTAGAAAGACATGAGTTATCTGATTCCCAGCACTTCAGAAATACAACTAGCATGATGTCTATCAAATAACAACCTTGATCTTAGGATGGTAATATAGTCTCCAATATCACAAGTATCACAAACTCTGACACATTCAAGGACATCAACTTAGTAACACGATAATTATCATGACCTCCGACATATTTTGGGACAACAATTTAATGTAGTCTGTCATGATAAATAGAACAATATCAGTATCATGATTCCCAGCCCATCCCAAGACATGAATTTAATGTCAATCATGAAACCAACATACCACTGATATAATTTTCATGACTTCCGGCAATCTTGATCTCAAAACAATATAGTTTTAACAAGAATCATGATCTCCAGCTCACTTTGGGACTAATGTAGTCTATCATGATTCACTTATTGTCATGATTTCCGGTATTTTCCAGAACAACAAGTTAATGTAGTCTATCATGACAATGGATCAAGAACTCAAGAATTCAACAACACAAGTAGCATCATGATTTCTAGCTCACTTCGGGACAACTTAATGACGTCAATCATGACACTTCTGTTATCATAGTTTCTGGCACATTCTGGGACAAAAACTTAACGAAGTCTTATGATAACAAGTAATCAAAATGTCATGATCCCCATCATAAAAAGTATCATGATCTCCCGCCCTCGGGGACAGCAACGTAATGTAGTCTATCATGATACATTTTTTATCATGATCTCTGACACTCCGGGACAACAACTTAATGTAGTCTATCATGATAACAAGTCAAGCCATTGTTAAGATCATGACCGTGCAATAGCGACTATACACAAACATCAATGAAAGAGCATCACCTCTCATGATGCTTTCCAATAGAATTATTTATTAACTCACATGATATCCACCATGAACCGAGTCAGAGGATGGATCCAACATAGCCGCTCCTAGAGGTAGGAACAAGCGTTTTCACCTAAGGCTTCTCTCTCGTAGAGGAGAGGACATTAGAAAGAGTTTCACTTCGAACTTCTCCCTCTTAGAGAGGAGATCATTAGCAAGGGATTGTACCTCAAAATTCTTCATTTGAACAACGATCTTGGGAAGTCAGGTCTTCTAGTTACTCCTTTAGAGGCTCTCTTCACCCAAGGATGCCTATTCGACTCCCTCTGAATCTGATATTAATCTTTTGACTTTCTAGTCAAAAGTCAGTAATTCCTTATGATGTATACAGGGGTAGGCCCATCAAAATCATGCAATCACTCACATGTATGTTTAGACTCTTTTTGAATATCAATCTTTTGAACTCCTACATTTCCTTTCAAGAAGTGTTAGACTCCCTCCTAATGGAAGAATACACATCAAGAATATTCGCTTCAAGAACCTCACTTTATCTAGCCTGATCATTAGATGACTAACGAACTTTAGATCACAACTTCTTTAGAGTTGTTGCCATAAGATTTAGTCTGCACAATATTTGGTAAAGTACCAACCTTCTTTTCCAGCAAGAACCTCCTTAAACATAAAGGAAAGGATCAAGGCAAATAGCTCTTATAGTATGTATAGAATTACAAATAAGAGAGACTACAATGAGTAGATAAATGTCAAAGATAAGAATATTTATCTGCACATGAGAGTCTATAGAATTTGAGAATGGAACATCTCCTTTCTAAGGATGGTTCAAGTGGGAATGAAACATTTGTTATTATATCACATGAGATAAAAATCAAAATTTTATCTTCCACAAATTTTGGCTCCCACAAAATTCACCCTCCACAAAATTCGACTCTCACAAAATTCGCCTCCCACAAATTTCGCCCTCCACAAAATTCGACTCTCACAAAATTCGCCTCCCACAAATTTCGCCCTCCACAAATTTCGCCAAGCAAGAATAGTGCATATCTGCTCTTGCAAAATTGCCAACACCTTGAGAAGGAGAAGTGAGAAGTGAGGAGGAAATGGGAGAGAGGCCTCCACTTATACCCAACTTTCTTACTCCCTCCAAGCTAGCCGACTTGGACCCTGGGAGCAAGAAAAACAATAATTAATGCAAAATTATGGCCCACAATTAAATACTTAGCTTAAAATTATTTTTTTCATAATGAAAATTAACTTTTTAAGTTGCCATTTGGACCAAAATTGCAAAAAGAAAATAAATAATGCCTTAGAGGTGTTAAATATTTCCATTTAATGAAGATTTAGTAATTAATACGTCATTAAAATTAGATTTTGGCTAGCCAAAAGCCATTTTTCAATATTAAATTACTAATTTCATTAAAAGCTAAAAGATTTTCAAGGCAATTTTAATCTATTAACGCCAATTTTTTGCAATTTTTCTCCAAATCGATTTTGTTATGCTATTTAGAATTTTTTTGACAAAAATAAAATAAAATTGCTTCTAGAGCCAAAAATTGATTTTTTTGCAATTTAGCCTAATTTCTACAAAATTAAAATTTTCACCAAAGCAAAATTTGAGATTTTCCAAAACTCAAGTCTAACAAAATTTTCCCTTTTGAAAGATTATTCAAATTTACACAATTCTATCCAAATTTTCAAAAAAAAACGTCTACGTACAAATTTTACAATTTTATCCTGCCAAATATTGCTCTTTAAAATTGTTCGGCCCAAGGATGAAATTGGTTGCTTTGGAGAATCAAGCGGAACCGGGTGAAAATAAGCTAAGTTCCTCCCACTAGCCTGAAGGTGTCCAAGGCTCAAAAATTTTCAAAACTCAAAAAAAATTTGACAACCCAAAAATTCGCCAAGGCGACTAAAAAAAAAGGGGTCCCCAAAAATTTTGGGGTGATGGTGTGAGGACCTCACAATAGGTTCCTTCATGGTCATATGGTCAAGGTTCTCCAATATCCGTACGGGTTTCTTCCTGGCTGTATGATCAGGGTACCCCAATGTCTGTATGAGTTCTTTTGCTATGTGACCATATGATGCTTTCCTCTTTGCAACTAAACATAATCAATGCTCCTTCTAGTGCTTCCATACGAGTCGTACGACATTCTTCCTAGGCCTGGAGTGAGTTCCGTTATCCATACGATGATGCTTGAATTGGATTTCACTTGAGTAGTATGGTCGTACAAGGCACCTTGCTTTTCTTCTGGTTGCTCCTTCGTACATCGTATGGTAGTTTCTCCTTTTGCTTGTCTTCTTGCTGTACAAAAGGCTGTACGGTATCACAGTATCTTCTGCAACGTACTTTAGTGTGTCTTCTCTCGTCGTCCACTGTGCTCCAAGCATTGTACAGTGTTGTTCTCCTGTCCACGTTCTCAGTTGACCCTACAATACCTCTTAAAAAATCTTAATTGTCCGTACGGTGAGCTTATGTTCCTTTTGTGCTTTAAATGTTCTCAAGACCATACACTTTGAGTCCATATTTCCTCATTACGCATATTAATATTTCTCTTTTCTTCAGCTTCTTAAAAATTTAATATTCTATTTTACACTTTATTTTACATATATACACCAATATTTATTGTTCTTAGACTCTCTCTCAGTTGCTCATCCACGAAAGTGCGTTATTTCTTTTATGATAGACTTTCAACTTCAACCCATTCACTGCATCGGTTACTTCCTTCCCGTTGAGTGTCCATAATTTTATTGCTCTAATTATCGCCCACTTTGCAAATTTTATATGGCCCGACCCACTTTATTTTAAATTTGCTTGGTCCAATCTCATTGTGCCCATTATACTTCAGCACTAGTTGTCTCGATTGAAATTTGTTCAACTTCAAGTGCTTGTCATGCCATGCCTTATGCCTATTCTGTGTAACCTTCATGGCCTATTGTGCCTGCAATCGTCGCTCATCAAACTTATTTAAATTATACCATCCCTTCCTCGGACTTTCCATATCTCCAAGCTTGTTTTCAATCAAAGTCCTCAAAATTGGTACCATGAATTTCGTCGACTGCCACTCATTTCCATCAATAACTGTATTCTTGATTTTAGAACCTTCACTCCATATTGCTTAAGTTTTTATTAAGCCCTTCCTCTTTGTTTCTTGTGCAAACCATACGATGTGTTTTCCTTGCTGCTGGTACCTTTCTACTAAATCTGTGGTGCAACATAACATTTTCTTTCTACGTGGTCCATTCACCGTGTACCGTATGGTGGAATCTTTCCTTTTTTTGGATATGTACTGTATGTTCTTCCCTTCAGCTTCAGCTGTTACTGCCTTTCCTTCTTCCACTTCTCTGTATTCCTTCAGACATTCATTTTCCTCTCCTTTCTCACCTTTGTTGACCCTTAGGACCCCTAGGACCCCTCGTAATCCTCTAGTTGTCAGTGGAATAAGTCGTTCACTAAATCTAAGTCATCATCATTCGACTCTCCTAATCTCAACACTTTTTGTCTAGTTCCATTCTCTTCTTTCCTTCATCGTCATCTTCACCTTCTAAGTCTGACAACGCTACCTCCTCCCCCACCATCTGTGTGTGTAGGTCGATTATAAATCTTTTTCCTTCGTGTTCCATGGATAGAGTATTTCGTTTCCAGTCATGTTTCACTTTTGCTTGTACCAACCAATCCTGTCCAAGGATAGCATCATACCCTTTTCTTTTCTGTCGAATGACCACAAAATCCAATAAAAATGGTTGCGTTCCAATAGTTACCGGTTGTGCCATCAAGGTTCCCAATGGTTTGATCTTGTGCTGATCCGCCGTGAGCAATTGGAATGTTGGTGGCCACAACATAGGTTGTCCTAGCTTTTTCCATATATCTTCTGGTAACAAATTCATGCCTAACCCTCCGTCCACAATTGTGTCTATAAGAATAGTTCCCAGAATGCCCATCTCGACTACTACCGAGTCCCTTCTCGTCATAAGTTCCAGTAGCATTGGCTCTGTTGAAGTCGCTCCACTGCCCTCCTTTCCTATTTCCTTCGTTACTTTTGGAAGTGATATCATATTTAGAATCGTTGTCCGTAATTGGGGCATTGTAATAAGGTCATTTAATTTTATCGAAACTTCTGTTTCAATTACCTGCCTTATCATGTTTTGTTCAGCCAGGTTCCTCTTCGAGGTATCGGCAATGTCTTTTGCTTGCAACTTTCCTATTTCCATTTGTTTCTCCAACTCTGTTCATGCTTGCTGCAACCTCTTCTTTTCTTCCTCTGCATCAGGGTATTTTTCCTTTTTAGCTTGCTCATGTGTAATGGCTAGTGTTTCCTCATCGCATGTTTCGATGCTTAACAAATTTAACCCCTACTTCTGGCATTTTAAATCTTTGTGGTCTCCTAGACCACACCATCTGCATAATAGCTGCAGCGTCTCCTTCATGGTACAATCTCTGGTGAAGTACACCCAGAGGTTGCACACAACACTATATCATCAACCGTCCACTCGTGTCGTACTGTATCTGACTCCGGCCTCCATTGTTATTATTGTTATTATTATTACCACCTCTTCCACGCCGATTATTGTTGCGATAACCTCCTAAAGCTGCATTGTTGTTTGTGTTGGTTCCGGTGGACACTTCCTGTGTCAGTAATACTTGCTTGTGTCCTTTTAACTTCATGTTAAACGAGCACTCCTTTATGGAATGTCCCGCAACTTGGCAAATATCATAGAATTGTTTCTTTGGGCATGAACCCTTTTTGTGGCCTTCCTCTTTACAGTCTGTACACCACAATTCTCCCTTCATCGAGTTCGGATTCTTTTTCAAATTTTTGAATTCTTTCATCATTCGTAGCATATCCTTCTGTAATGCTCAAACTTTCTTACTTGAGTCTTCATCACTACTGCTACTTTCGGACAATGAATCGCCTAAATCCAACAATTTGTGCTTCTTCTTACCTTTTTTTGTTCGCTTTCCAAATCCATCACCCTATTATACACATCTGTGTATGATGCTAGAGGTATGATCTTCATTTTCTTCTTCAAAGCCAACTGTAGCCCCTCAACAAACCATAATTTTTTCAATCCATCAGCCTGTTGGCTCTCCATCTTCTCCATCAACTCTTTTAGCCGTCTTGCATAGGCATGGATTGTTTTGTTCTTTCATTTCTTTGTGCAGTATATTTCTGCTACAATTTTGTTATCATCCCGTAGCAGTCGACACTCTACTATGAACTCCTTTCTGACTTCTACCCATGTAGTCAATTTCTGAGGATCCGTATCTGCAAACCAATCAATTGCCACACCTCGCAGGGTCGTTGGAAACTGCCAGACCCAATCATCCTCGTTTGTTACACCATTAACTATCCATATTGTTTCACATGTGTTGCAGTATCTGATTGGATCTTTCATTCCGTCACCATTAAACTTCAGTAATTTCTCCTTTGGTCTTGCCATTACTACTTTCTTCTAATTCTGTGGTACTTGTTGTGTACTCGCATTGTTCTACACACCTACGTCATTCTAAGCACCCGCATTGTTTTGCACACCTGCATTGTTCTGTACATCCGCGTTGCTTCGGACAACCGTCCTACCTCCAACAACCGCGTTACCTAGTGAGAAGAGATCTTCCTCAAGCAAAGTTGTTCGATTCTCTCCCTGTATCCATTCTTCATGTGTATCGGGAACGAAGAGTTCACTCCACGCTCATGCTCCTTCAATACTTTCAACCGTGTGTCACTTCCCTTTCATCCGGATTCTCTACCCTTGGCGTATACAAGTTAAGGAACTCCTCCCTTGTCTCTTCCACCAAATTTAATCGCTGTCAAGTCTCTTCTAGCAATTCCTCAACACTCCTCAATCCTTAGATGTCCATGGGCAATCTGCTAAAGCTTCTATCTGCGCTCCGCTATTGTGCTAAAATTAATACTTCTTGTGTTGTGCGTATTTCATCCTTATCTTTTATCTTATTTCTATCCTTGTTAAGCAAATTAGGCATGAATCTTCATCACACTTCGTTCCAGGTTCGACTGGCAACGGTGCCAAATGTTTAGCGTACAGGGTAGAAGGATACTTATCACATGTAGTATAGCAAGATATAACACAAAACAGATACTTTATTCATATACAAAATAAGCACTTCACTGCTTACAATATTATTAAGATAATTACAATAATGATTATTACAATTCTAAAGTCCCTTCCGAACAGTGTACATATACTTTCCCGAAAGGGTGACTCAACCATTACATGCCCGTTTGGATACTATTCTACCCGTCAGCTACAATATAGAATCTACCGACAACAATGTCTCTATTTTTAGCAGGTTCCTGCAGTTGGCCAAGTTAATTCACCATCACGACCCTCATAAGCTAACAATAGGATTTGAGGATCTTAGTTGTGTGGTTATAGGCTTTCCAACAGCCTATGGTGTGTTTTGGCTCCATTTGAGGGACATACTATTTATAGTAAGTCAATCTGTTGGTTCCAATGAGCATAGTTGAGTTAGAGGAGTTGAAAAATGCTCTCAGTTTTTATTTCGGGCTACCAGTTTGAGCTCCAAGA
This sequence comes from Cupressus sempervirens, assembly GCA_028749045.1. Lineage (NCBI taxonomy): Eukaryota > Viridiplantae > Streptophyta > Pinopsida > Cupressales > Cupressaceae > Cupressus > Cupressus sempervirens. The sequence continues at coordinate 278,323,335 of CM053789.1, read as the reverse complement.
ATCTTGGAGGGGGCGTCTATTTATAGTAAGTCACCCTATCAGGTTCATTCATTATCTTTCATCATCAGGAACACTTTAGTGTTGTTCGATTTTGATTCTAATGCCTTTTCAGTTGTTTTCGCAAGACAAGTGAATTATTATTATTATTCATATAAATACATTGAGGTTGTTATTTTTGATAGTGTTGTTCATTGGTCACCTCAGTAACATAGCTCACTGGAATCGGGACAAAAAGTTTTAAATCATGGGAATAAGATACAATGGCCTTAAGTGTCAGAATTTTAAGTTATGGTGGCAAAGGTCATTTTCGGAGCCAAAAACAATTAATAATTAGTTTATAATGGCACTTTATTATATTTTAATTTTATATGTTGCAAGCTTCCTAAGTGAAGTTAATTTGGGAAACTTTGTGCCATTTGGATATTATAAATATGAGCTTATTTGATGAGTAAAGCATCCGATTGTTTATTTTCTTTTGTTGTCTGCGAAGAGTTTCTGAGTTTGCCGATTTCTTTGCCCTTGCTGAAGTATAAGGGTTTGGAATTAAGAAGTGCTTGGTAATTCACAGCTAAGGTATTGTGAATTAATTCTGAGAACTATCCTAATTAAATTATAGTATTTCCCGACTATTATCTACTGTATCTGGGAATTTCATTGTGGCCAAAGAATTTGTGATTTGGAATGCCATTATTGTCTGTTGTTTGGCATGGTTAAAGAGGAATGTACTGTGGTTTTCGTCCTTGTATTTAGCAGTGATTTCAGACTTGTGGAAGGCTGCAATCAGTTATTGGAGGGCAGCAATCAGGTTTTAGAGCACCTACGATTATAAGCGAGAAGCATGTATTTTTAAAACCTACAAGTAAATTGGATTATTTCTTGAGAGCTGCAATCCATATTTCATCTGTTAGAAATCAATTTCTAGGTTTATTATTATATTCTTGTAAATTTCTAGAAGTCAATTTTTAAATTGGATATTAGTAGCATTATCATCAATTATAGAATTACTTCTGAATTGTTTAGTGGTGTTCATTTGTCCAAATTGATAAAGACTTAATCAATTAAAATTGTGAACTGGTTGTGAATTTAAAGCATTTTTTATTGAGTGATAATAATTTGCCTACCAAATGTTTGACAAAATATCAAACTGTTGATTAGCAAAAGCAAATTGATGTTTGTTAAGGGTATAGCCTGTTGAGGGTTTTTATAGTGGTATCAGAGCGGTTTCCTGCCAGCCTGCAAGAATTGGGCTCAGTCTTTATTTTGTTCGGTGCTGACTTTGAATATTTTTAGATTTGATTTCTAGAGTGACCAGCACTTTATTTTCTCCAGCTATGGACAGACATAGGACTAGCAGTTCTAGAAGTCAAAGGAGTAATGAGGAAGTTATCGTAAAAATGAATACCTTGCAGGAGAGTTTGGAGAAACTAAAGCTTCATCAACAGAGGTTGGTGGAGAGCTTGTCAGATCCTGCGATAGTTGAGAGGGCAGCGAGGTATATGGTTTCCACCTTTAGAAGGCCAACATCAAGGTTGTAGGGAAGGAAGCTTGAGTTTTCCCCGACAAGTGTCCATGATGCTGATGTACCTATATTTAGTACAGCACGTACTAGCCCCATCCGCAGTGTTGATGATGGACTCATTTCACAAAGATTACTAGATGTGTCAATACCCTTGTAGATAGCAGTATTGAGCTTCAACAGGTTGAGGCTCCCAGAGTTGTTGCAACTAGTGCAAAGACAGTTGATGCAATTGTTACTACTGACACTTCTAGCTCTCTCAAGGAGGGGATAATTATTGTAGATTTGTTCGTGAATCATAGTGTTGCTCTAGTACAGGAGGCAACTGCTTCCTCAAGTGGGACCAATGCATGTATGAAGCCACCCAGCTATAATGTTGGTGATTTGTATGTTACAGCGGAGTCAGTAAATGTGGATGCAGATAGTATGGACACATCTGATGATATATTTGATGATGCTATGAGTTGCACCGGGGACGATATCCCTTGCCATGTGTCAGTTGATGACTCCAAGGAGGTTTTAGATGGGTCCCAAGATCAGTGTTTACAGGATCTATCCTTTGAGGTGGAAGCTGAGACGTGGGGATATTGATATTGTGAGGGCTTCCATTTCTTCATATGAGAAGTTGACTAAGGTACATAGTAGTTGTATCTCGAATGTAGAGTTGTGCAAGGTCGATAGCACACATGCAATGAGTGATCTTGTGGTGGGCAGTTCTGATTCGGTTTCCTATCACAGTGCAGTTAGTGAGACATAGAGCTTGCATAGGAGGCAAGAGTTACAGAGGCATCACGTGACTTGTCAGCTGAAGGTGAGTGATAGTGACATTTGTTCAGCTCTTGAGCATTATGATGCTATTCGTCAAATGCTAGCTACATCTGGTTGGGGCGCTCCTATGTTAGATGAGCACAATGATAGTAGCCTTTCCCTAGCAAAGGTTCATACGCTTCGAGAGGTTGTCAAGATCTTGAAGCATAGTTACTCATGGTTACCTTCTGGAGTGGGGTAGCACCTATTATGAGACGTTGCTAGGGAAACAGGAGGTAGCTAAGCTTACTCAGGAGCTTGAGGTGACTATGGACTTTCTTCAGTATACTCTGTTGGCTCTTCAATAGTCACAGTCACAGTTGGATGAGGTTACCGTGGAGTTAGAGCAGGTACAGTCAACATCAGCCCCAGACCTTGTTCAGTTACATAGTGTTTGGTGGTGAGTTTGCTTCTATGGTTGTAATGTCCCCATTTTAGCAGTTGACCAAGTGTGTGTGCGTTAGCCTTGTTCTACATGGTCCCGAGGGCTAACGAAGGGTTTAATGGGATCCTGGAGTGTTTTGGCCTAGTCATTTCCAGTTTGGGCCAAAACGAAGTTGATTTACTCAGTTTCAGGCATACTTACTATTTTTAGTAAGTTGGCAGGATACAGTGCAGGTCAATTTTGGTGATTGGATTTGATACTCCTAGGTGAGAGCTTTCCGATGAGCTACCACTCGCATTATTCGGAGTCTGATTGCTAATACATTTTAATGCCTGAAGTTTTATTAAAGTAACGTCTAATTTAATTGTAAAATATTAAAGTGCTACTTTAATATTTATTTTATGGGGATGTTTACCCAAGGGAGACACAAGGGGTATTTTAATATATGTTTTATATATTACACATCTTTTATCCCACATTGCCCATACGAGTTGAGCGGACCCTTGGAAATAGAATAAAAGGAAGCATTTGTGGCTTCATTAGACAGGTTGAATATGAGAAGAAATTGGTGTGTGAGTTGCAGCTCCGTTCTTGGCATTTGAGGACGTTTATCCTCTCTTGTAACATTCTAGATGTCATTCCCTTGGGGTTTGGCCTTTGGAATTCTTTGTTATCGGCTTCATTATCAGGCAGTTTAGTTGCATTTCCAGCTACAGGCAGATTTGGTATTTTGCTCATATCTTCTTCACTACTTGTCCGACGCTTATGCCACTTTGAGGGAATGATATTACGAAGGTAGTGAACTGATTGAAGGACAAAGTACTGTAGCAGCACTATTCATGCGGCACTGTAGCAGCAAGTTCGAAAGCATGGGCTGGAGTATTATGTCAATAATGCTGAAGTAATTAGTGAGTTGATAAATCTGCCATGTATTTGGTTTTATGAATTATGAAAATAACATTTTATTGGCAACAATTCATTTCCACTTTGCATATTATTGTAGTTTCTTTCTTGTTTATGTTGTATGATACCAACTCTATGCACAAAACACAACAAACAAATAAACGTTTGATTTCCGGAGTTATAAGGAGTTTAAAACATTAAACAAAGAAATAAGAGGTTGAATGCAAACTGTTTGACATAGTTCCTTTCAGCAATTTGGTTTAGTTTAATGGAACATTCAGGGGTGCCCATTACAATGGTTGGGGATGAGGGATGTGATGATGTGGCTGACACATCCATCCACATATGGGTGTAGTAGATACAAAGGAGGTGAGAGCATCACGGGAGCTGAGCTCTCATGGTGATTTGCTTCCTTCTACTGGAAGCAGATCTATTTCTTCATTTGATACAGCTGGTACCATTAGACAAATGGTAGTGCCACATTTTCAGAGGGATTAGTTGTGGGTTGCAAGGGAGCAGGTTGATGCTTCCACATATAATTTGTACTACACAGAGTCCTTCATGAAGTATCTATTGGAGAGTTCAGATGTGAGGGAGAATTCATAAAGAGTGTCTACGGGTACTCTAATTCGAGGCTCTCGTGCAATTCAAAGGTTGGTGGGAAAGATCGTAGAGACTCTATCTACTATGCTTCCCCATAGAGATTTTGAGGTTGGGTTTGTTGAAAGGGTTGCCTAGTATCCTGCCCGACCAATAGTTCAGAGTTAAAGATTGGAGCCATCTTTTGATTCCTAGTTTGATGATGATGAGCCCTTGATAGAGATTGGGATTTTTTATCAGCATTACACTATGATGAGTGCTCATCATTTTTATTTTGACCCACATGTAGAGGATTTGGTTTCATGTCGGTGTGGGTTGGCTCCATTTTCACGCCAACCATTATGGGATGGTTTAGCACTGTCTTTTGTAGATGGGATTGATAACTGCAAATTAGACCCCTTGCAGTATCTACACACCTAAGATAGTTTGGCAGAGGTTGGAGTTGGTGGTAGTGTTTTAGGTATCTATGCTTGTTACCATCTCCACAGTGCAATTGGGTGTGAGTATCAGTTTGATGGGGACTCAGGTGTGGACAGAGTTGGTATTTCAGTTGGGTTGAGTTTCGATGAGTTGTCTTCATCAACGCCACGGGTCAGTTTTCAGATGATTTTGATGTTGATGTCCGTTATTTGGGGGTTGGTGCTACAGGAGTTGCTTGTACACAGTAGGCATAGTACATAGTTCTATCTTCGGGATCCAAGTGGATTATGATGCCCATTTTGGTCTAGGATTGCTTGGGGACAAGCAATCTTAGGGAAGGAGGACTGTAATGTCCCTATTTTTAGCAGGTTCCTGCAATTGGCCAAGTTAGTTCACCATCGCGACCCTCGTGAGCTAACAATAGGATTTGAGGGTCTTAGTTGTGTGGTTATAGGCTTCCCAACAGCCTATGGTGTGTTTTGGCTTCATTTGAGGGACTTACTATTTATAGTAAGTCAATCTATTGATTCTGATGAGCTCAGTTGAGTCAAAGGAGTTGGAGGATGCTCTCAGTTTTTATTCTTGGCTTCCAGTTTGACCTCCAAGAATCTTGGAGGGAGTGTCTATTTATAGTAAGTCACCCCATCAGGTTCATTCATCATCTTTCATCATCAAGATCACTTTGGTATTGTTAGATTTCGATTTTGATGCCTCTTCAGTTGTTTTCGCAAGACAAGTGAATTATTATTATTATTCATATAATTACACTGAGGTTGCTATTTTTGATGGTGTTGTTGGTTGGTCACCTTAGCATCATAGCTTGTTGGAACGGGGACGAAAAGTTTTAAATCATGGGAACAAGAAACAGTGGCCTTACGTGTCAGAATTTTAAGTTATGGCAGAAAAGGTCATTTTTGGAGCCAAAAGCAATTAATAAATTAGTTTATAATGATACTTTATTATATTTTAATTTTATATGTGGGAAGCTTTCTAAGTGAAGTCCATTTGGGAAACTTTGTGCCATTTGGACATTATAAATATGAGCTTATTTGATGAGTAAAGCATCCAATTTATTTATTTTTTCATTGCCTGCGAAGAGTTTCTGAGTTTGCCAATTTCTTTGCCCTTGCTGAAGTATAAAGATTTGGAATTAAGAAGTGCTTGGTAATTCACAGCTGAGGTATTGTGAATTAATTCTGAGAATTGTCCTAATTAAATTATAGTATTTCCTGAATGTTATGTACTATACCTAGAAATTTCATTGTGACTGGAGAATTTGTGATTTGGAATGCCATTATTGTCTGTTGATTGGCGTGATTAAAGGGGAATGTATTGTGGCTGTCATCCCTATATTTGGCGGCGATTTTAGACTTGTGGAAGGCTGCAATCAATTATTGAAGGGCAGCAATCAAGTTTTAGAGCACCTGTGATTATAAGCAAGCATGTATTTCTGAACCTGTGAGTAAATTGGATTATTTCTTGAGAGCTGCAATCCATATTTCATCTGTTAAAAGGCAATTTCAATGTTCATTATTGAATTCTTGTCAATTTCCAGAAGTCAATTTTTAAATTGGATATTAGTAGCATTGCCATCAACTATAGAATTACTTCTGAATTGTTTAGTGGTGTTCATTTGTCCAAATTGATAAAGACTTAATCAATTAAAATTGTGAGCAGCTAGTTGTGAATTTAAACATTATTTATTGAGTGATAATAATTCGCCTATCAAATGTTTGACAAAATATCAAACTTTTGATTAGCAAAAGCAAATTGATGTTTGTTAAGGATATAGCTTGTTGAGGGTTTTTAGATAACCTTTGCTCAAAACATTCTGCAAAAGCTACAAGACAATCTTATAAAGGTAAGGAGATGTTATAAGTTTGAAGTCACGCCTCTCGAGGCCTGAGTCTTTGCAACAACCACTATCTGATGTCCTCTAGTAACCAAGTCTACCAAATACACCTCTACCTCATCTTCCTCCAACCGCATCTTTACCTCAGCCAAGTGCACAACCTTACCCATTGTTGGGCTCTCATCCACCTTGTGCACCACTAGCTCAATGACCAACTCTTATGTCCTATTCTTCTCCATAGGTGAGTGCTCAACCTCTACATCCATGATAATCAGAGGTTCCTCTTGTCGTGGAGAAAGAACTCTTGCACTGACTGGTTCTAAAAGTGACATTGCAAATCATTGCTTAAGCAAACAGATTGAAATTAGTCACAAATTACATACGATTGGATAGTGGGACATTATAGTGGTACTAGAGCATGATCCTACCATCCTATAGGGTAAATAGATAAAGGACATAAAAAAATTCTAATAAATCTAAATGTACATATACATATACTTAAATTATTAACAAGAATATATGGAGTGTTATATAAGTCACCTCGATTATCTAAACATGGTTTTGGGCAAACTCAAATAAGCACCATTAGACAATGGTCTATATATTAATTCTTTAAAGATGAGAAGGAATGTGTCTTAAGTTCACTTGACCATATTAATCAATACAATAAAATTGGCTAATAGATAATAGTAATGATATTTCACATATTCGATGAATAAAAATGCATATCTCATACATTCAAGAATATGGATTATCAAAACAATTGGAATGCAAAAATATCGACTAATTAATCATAATAAAATCAATTATTAACCATTTTTATTATTAATTAATATATAATATATATAATTACTAAATAATACTAAACAAGGGAGTCACCTAATAAATCATGATTATTGATAAATAACCAAACAAAATGTCATAAACCAAGTTGTTGACTTTTGGAAAGCTATGACCCATGTCGCATATAAATTGGGGTCAAAAACCACCGAAGAGGAAGAAATGGAAAGGAGACGAAAAACCACAATGGAGGGAGAATACTTGGAAAGGAAAGACGCTTTGATTTTCTTAAAAAGGAAAGAATTAAGGTTGGTCTCATATCTCTTCTAACTTCCTACAAATGCCAACCTAGGAAAAATATTTATATTCTTTCTTAGCAATATTTTATCAAAAGGAGTGTTGGAGATTGAAATTAGTCCCAAATTACATACAACCGAATAGTGAGACATTACACAAATAGTTGAAATTAAGTTAAAATGGTCTTTTAATTAAAAGGGACACAAGGTTACAATATTATATGAAAGTTGTCGATCAAAAGAATATTAAATGAAAGCATTCGTAGAAAAAAAACTGTGAAAAAATAGTAGAAAAGCATTCGCAAAAAAGGGTGCAAAAGCAATCCTAAAGAAACAGGGGAAAAAGTATTCTTGGAAAAAATAACGAAACAAAAAATTCCAATAAAAATGGAAAAGAATTTTTTTTTTAAATTTTTAATTCAACTTAATAGTTGAAGAGGGTTATAACTTTTTGGGAGTGATATAAAGGCAATTGCATGGAGCTCACTTTTTATGCTTACTTGGAGAGTTCAAGAGTTTGCTTGCTGAAGATTATTTCTCAAAGATTTGTGAGGGAAAAATTCCAATAAAAATGGAAAAGAATTTTTTTTTTTTTAAATTCAACTTAAAAGTTGAAGAGGGTTATAAGTTTTTGGGAGTGATATAAAGGCAATTTCATGGAGCTCACTTTTTATGCTTACTTGGAGAATTTAAGAGTTTGTTTGCTTAAGATTATTTCTCAAAGATATGTGAGGGAAAAAACCCTCACAATAAATAATATAAGCAATAGAATGATTTTATCCTTGCAAGGCATTATATTTATAAAATTTCAATGCAAAGGCTTCTTCACACTCAACGCCAAGTCTTCATGAGCAAACTTTTCACTTAAATGCCTTTCGCTTTATACTTAGGCACATATTTGAATAATATATTAACTCCCTTGGCTCCATAAACAACCTTGTCATCAATATTATGATAATGTGACACACAACGCCATTGTTTCCTGTGCCCAAGATTTAAAACTTTTCAACTATATCCAACCAGCTACGAAGCTAAGGTGACCAATATACAATAATAGCAAAAGTACTAACCTTAGCATTTTTAATTAAATAATAATCATTATTCAACTCTCTTGCGAAAATGATTGTAGAAGCATCATAATCGAAATCTGATAGCACGAGTAAACTTGATGAAGCAAGACGATGAATAAACTTGACAAGGTGTCTTACTAAAAATAAATGCTCCCTCCAAGATTCTAGGAGCTCAAACTAGAAGCTAAAAGTAAAAATTGAGAGCCTCACTGAACTCCTCTATCTCATTTGAGCTCATAAAAACAATATGTTGACTTACTATAAATAATAAGTTCCTCAAAACGGACCCAAAACACACCATTGGCCACAAGAGACCCTAATGACTCCACAAAAAGGTCCTCTAAACACTAGTATCAACCTACAAGGACCCAACAATAGAATAATCCATCAACTTTGTCGTAACTCAAATTTGGGAACATTACAATCTTCTTCTCCCTAAGCAATCCTAGAGCAAAACAAACATCACAATCCACTCGGATCCTTAAACCAAAGTAAGATCCCTATTGCGCACAACCGACACCTGTAACATCAACACCTAAATAACTGATATCAATAACAAAATCATCTGGAAACAAATTGTTGGCATTGATGGAGTAGACAACTCATTGAAACTCAACCCAACTAAAGCACCAACTCTGTCAACACCTAAGTCCTAATATAATTGACACTCACATCCAGCTGCATTGAGTAGATAGTAACAGCCATAGGTGCCTATGACAAAACCACTATCCCCATCCTCTATTGAGTTGTCCTAGATGTGTCGATATTGCAAGTGATCTAACTTGGAATTGTTGATCTGATTTGCAAAGGATGGTGCTAACCCATCCCACAATGGATGGTATGACCTGAGAGTCGATCCACCCAAACAAATCAACCAAGTCCTACTGGTGTGAACTAAAGGAGAAACTATGAGCACTCGCAACTGAAAACGCACGATAAAACGCTCCAATCTCTATCAATGGTTCATCATTGACAACTTTAGAATCAAAAGATGGCTCCAATCAAACCGACCCACAATAACTACTCAGACAGGATCTTGGGTATCCTCTGAGAAAACCCAACCACAAAATCTTTGTGGGGAAGCATTATAACCAAGGTCTCTACAATCTTTCCCACCAAACGTCGAATATAGCGACAACCTCAAATTATAGTACCCTCAGAAGCTATGTATGGTGTCTCCGTCAATTCCAGACTCTCAAGCGGATACTCCGTAAATGACTCTATGCAATAGAAATTATATGAAGCATCAACCTACTCCCTTGAATTCTACAACCAATCCCTCTAAATTGGGTCACTACCGTTTATTGCTATCAGCTATATGAGATGAAGTAATAGATTTTCTTTTGGTCGAAGGAAACAAATCCCCATGAGAGCTCGTCTCCAAATCGGATGATACCCTGCCCAAGTCTTGTTCTACATCATCTGTTAGTGTGCTAACTACTAGGAGACTTGATACAACAAGAAGCTCTCTACAATCCTCCACTAATGCACTCATCTAATCTATAACTAATACACTCATATCAAGGATGGATGTAACTGCATCCTCATCAAATCCATCATCCATATCCATGGAAGTCAACTCACCACAGACCACCACTATATGTATCTGAATTGGCTCTGGGGTTGGCATAGATTATACATACTCCAACTCCTAGAATGCCTCTCTCAACTATAGCTCCAACTCTAGCAGAGCCAACTCAGCCCTCTCCAACACCCTAACAATCGCCTTAAGCTCATGGGTGAGCTCAACCATCTCCTCTTTCCCTAACAATGCTTGATAACAAGTGCTACCCTACTCAAGAAGGTAATCCCTATCAGCTACTAGGTGTAAATAATTATGCTTTAAGATCCTAATAGCCTCTCAAAGTGAATTAATCTCTACTAGGGAAAAGCAACTGCCATAGTGTTGATTTGACAAAGAAGCACCCCAACCAAATACACCGAACATCTGTTGGATAGCATCATAATGCTCAAGAGTTGAAAAGGTATCACTATCGCTCATCTTTAGTTGTTTGGACACATGATGTCTCTGTATACCCTAGCTCCTATGTAAGCTCTCTGACTCACTAGTTGCATTGTGATAGGAAGTTGAATCCTCACTACTCACCACATGGTCACTAATACCATGTGTGCTAACAACCTTGCACATGTTCATCAACGAGGTAGTTTTATTGGGTACCTCTACCAATACCTTTGTAGACACCTAAAATTGTCCAAATCCTGTTTCCTAGCCAATTAAATAGATATTTATTATTATTTAATTCCCCTACCTTTAATTAAATAAATTTTACATTTATTTAATTATGTTCACCTTTCCTTTATTTAAATAAAGTAAGGTTTATTTAAATCCTAACCTATTCCCCTTGCATGCTAACCCATTCACTTTAATTAAGTACTTCGTTTACTTAATTAATTCCTTGCCTAATCCCACTTGGAATTAAATATTAAATTTAATCCTATTTGAGCACATGGCTCCTAACTTTAACTCTCACCTAACCTCACTTCCCTAACCTAACCCATCCTTCTAACCTAGGTCAATCCACTTATCCACTAATTAATCCTAGTTTCCCATCTAATCACATTACTAATCATTTGCACAATCCTAATCAAAGGATAAACTAACCCTAGTCACATGTGACATGTGACTCTTACATCTCTTACACCTTTGTCCCCCTTCACATGTGAACCAAGATGTCTCACACGTGTGAGAAACCTTGAGCCTCCAACCCTCTTACACATGTCATTGACCCATCACTTTCAAAGGTGTCTCACACATGTGTGAGAAACCTTGAGCCTCCAACCCTCTTACACATGTCATAGACATGTCACATCAAAGGTTGCTCACACATGTGTGAGGATCTTTCCCTCTTTGAATGGTCAAAAACCTAATCCACATGGAGTCTACTTGGCCTCCACCTCATGGACACCTCATCGATCTTGAGAGATCTTAGCTATTCATCTTGCATTTGGTCTTAGCCATCCATTGCATCCATTTTCCTATAAAAAGAGAGCTCTCTCCTCATTTCCAAAAGGAAGCACTAACTACCCCATTGTTATGCTGCAGGAATTGTGAGCAACCACATCTCATGAGCAAGAAAATCATCTACACTTGATGGTTTCATGAGTTTTGCATAGTGCTATTTTGATTTCATGTTATGCTTTTTACATGTTTATCTTTCATATTTTGAGGTTTGCATAATCATGTAGGAAGATGCATTTAGTTGCTTAGTGTTGATTCCGTTGATTACATTTTTATGCAATACATTTTGGCACGCCCGGTGGGACCCACTTCATGGGTTGGAACTAACTATCTAAGGTGTTTTAGAGTATTTTGTGAGTTTTTCAAGCTTGTAGGTTGAAGAAGCACTTGGAGATCAAGTTTCATGAAGAGCCTCTAATCGAGCCAAGGAGCTTATCATCGTTCTTGGAGTGCATAAGGGAAGTCTTTTGACATATAACACTCTATATTTCATTTCTTATTGCTTTATTTTCAAGTCTTAGGGTGTATATACATTGAATATACTCTTTGTTAATAGAAAAGCAAGAAAAAGGGAGGGGTGAGTTGATTTCATTTTGTTTTATTTTTGTTTACACATTTCTTTTAAAAATCATTTACATTTATATAAAAAAAATTTAAAAAGAGTTGGGGGAATATATATATTAAAACTTGGTTTTATAATTATATATATATAAGTTAGGTTTTCAAAAAAAAAAAAAAATCAAAAAACTATAAAAAAAATTTTTAAAAAAAAAAAAAAACTGTTTTTTTTGTGCAGGCTGGGCACCCGCGGTGCCACCACCAGCAGCGGCCGCGAGCGCCGCCCCTGCAACCTCCCCACGGCGCTGCCACCTGCGACCACCCGTGGCAGCTGCTCTGTCCTCGCCGCCCCTTGTCTCCCGCGGCGGCTGCTCTGCCCGCGCCGCCCTCGCTGCTCTGCCCTCCTTCCTGCCGACGCCACTTACACCTTGCTTCGGCCGTCGTTGCCTGCTACCTCGCCGCCTTCGCTTCGCAGCAAACCCCCCAACGCTACCGCGATCTCCACCACCCATCGTCGCTGACATCATAACCCCCTCCTCCCGCGTTCATCCTCGCCGCTGCTCGGCTTCCCTGCACCGCCCGTGACCACTCCTTGTCGCTCAACCCTCCTGCCTGCACTACTTCCACCAACCCTCCCTTACTGCAATCTCTTCCCCGGCTGCGACGACTTTCCGCTCAGCCCCCGCGGCCGCTTCCCGCGCAACCTCCCCTATTTGCGCCACTTGATCTCCCCCGACGCCACCGCTGCGCTCACTCAAAACCCTCCGCCGCAGCCATTCAAATCCTGCTCACCGCCAACCCTCTTCCCGCCGCTGCCAACCCAAACTCCTTCCCTGCTTCGCAGCTGCGGCCCGACACATCTCTCCCCGCTACCAAAGCCAAGGTCACCCCCAGCAACTCCCACGTCCCCTGCCGCTGCTCCTCCTCACCTCTGCTCCGCCACTTGTAACCCCTGCACACTTTTTTTTTTTCTTTAAAATTGATATTTCGTGTGAACTTATGAGTTTTGACCATCTAGATTAATGAACTTATAAGTTTTGATATTCCAACTTTATTTTTTTTGTTTTAAAACAATAAAATTTATCTTTTTAATCAATCACTTAGATTTGACTTCTTCTTTTTTAAACATCAAAAAACAAAAAAAAAATTGCTTGACGTGTTCCTAACCGTCAAATGTTTGCTCGCAAGTCGCTGATGTCAGCATTGCATCAGCAGTCCACATGCCCTTTTAGACCATAAGGAGCAACCTTCGCTTTTTTGCTCATAACTTGAGCATACGAGCTCCGTTTTTGCAAAACAAAATATCGCCGAAAAGCTGATTTCGAGCCCATCATGCTAATGTTGGTTTCATGAGATTTTGATGCTGTTTATATCTCTGTTTTTTCTATCAAAGACCAAACTTTATGCTAACCTTTTCATTGCAGGGTTGTTTCACGTTTGTCATACATTTTCGCTGTACTAACTTGTGTTTTTTGCAGGGATATTTTCTCACTAACCATATTGCTTGCAAGTTTTTCTTTAATTTTGTTTTGGGAATGAACTTGTATGCCTAAACACTTGTCATTGAATGCATGGTTAAACGCTAAAACAATCACACTCAATCTTGAATGCATGGTTAATTGAACACTTTTTCTTTGGAATGAATGATAACACAATCTTGCATGTCTAAGGATCAATGAACATTGCAATGCATGTTTCCATTTGGTGCTTAAAACGAACAATCACTCAATCTTGAATGCATAACGGAATTGGTTCATTCCTTGTCAAATTTGCTTATGCACATGCTCGATTTACTTTCTTGTTGACGAACTGCGTTTTTCATTTATGTTGACGACAATTTCAAGTTGGAAAGAACATTGTATGGTTTAATCACGTGTGTCTTCAACGTAGATTACAAAACCTAAAGTTTCATTGGGAACGAACGCGTGTTTGTTAAACCCCGAGGCCACTTACATATTCTCTCCCCTCGCGCCTTTGGGTAATCTTGGGTGCATAAGAAATAAGTAGTCTTGTTTTTCACTTTTTTTTAGGAGGCCTGCTTGGGGATTTCATCACCCCTTGGGACGACCTCAACTCCAACGTTCTAGCGGAGTATAAAAATTGGGAGGTGAATCGAAAGACACCTCTCTTGGAAGCATAATATTGTCACTCTTGGCTAAGCCCCAAAGAACTTTATACCTTTGGGAAGTGAAGGAGGAGATGTGGGTTACTGTCTCCCCCCGGCTGTGTGGCAGTATTTTCTTAAATCTATAGATTTGGGCCTCACGTACCTTGTGTATATCGAGGACACCCTCTAGTTGATCCTTGTATATCCTAGTCAAAACCTCATAGGATTGTTGGTGTGTTTGACATGCTTGAGTGTTTGAAACCTCCCCATTCGAAGGGGACACATTGACTACCTTTGCCTTGTACATATTTCCTTGTTTGATTTTGCATCTTAAAAACCTAAAATCCAAAAAAAATCATAAAACATAAAAATCCAAAAAATCATAAAGTTTCAAAAATCCAAAAAAAAATCAAAACAATTTCAAAAACAACAAAAACATGTCTTGGTTTAGGTCCTCTTAGTCAAGAGGTCCACATCAATTCCACATTATCAAAGTCATCACCCGCATACATCTCTTGTCTTCATCATTCAAATCATCCCTTGCCGCCTTCATCATCGTCATTCATCCAAATCATTTCCTCGTCATTCAATCTAATTCCATAACCTTCATCCTAGTCATGATTCATCATCATCTAGATTCAATTTCCTCCGTCAATCTCATCATTCATCCTTAATCCAATCCTTCAAATCACCATTCTTCTAATCCAATCCCTTGTCAAATTCCTTCTTTTCTAATCAATTCCTAATTCAATCCATTTACATATTCCTCCATAATCAATCTTTCTAATCCCATTCATTCAAGTCTTCTTCTAATTCAACTTTGCATCTTATCTTCTACTTTGGACATAGGAGCATTGTCATCAACATTGGACTTTAACTCAAATCTCACATACACTTGTTCACAATCTCATAGGGTTTTTATCAAATCAAATCAAACCCTAATTCAATCAAATCATATCAAGTCTAATTGAATTCAAATCAAATCAACGCAAAGTCCAAGGATCCTAGTCCTAAGTTCATATCAAATCTTTCATCACTCTTCTTCTAACATCCATGGACTTGAGTTGGCTTAATCAAATGGTTGAAGATCTTCACCGACAATATGGAGTTATACCTCCTGTTCAACCTGCATATCAATCCCATCCTCAAAACTTCATATCTAACTCTCATCCACCTCATGTTCATTATTCTTCTACCTTTGACAAGGGAAATCCACCTCATTATCCTTACACTACGTACAATTCCATTCATAGTCCATACAATTCCTCCAACACAAATGCCCTTGCCATGGAAATGGAACAATTAAAAAATTATCTCTCGACAAGCCAACAGCAAGAGGCCACCTTCCATGCCATGTGTCCACTTCCCCCATGTTTCGAAGATCCTAGTCCTCATGTCCCATCCATCCCCAACCCTCCATGCAATCCCCTATCCATAGTTACACCTTCACATAATCCTAATCCTCCAAAAACATCATCCCCACCTCGTAAGGGGTTTTTCACGTCACTCTTGGCTAAGTGTAAAGAACAAGATAAAGCAATCCAATCACCCAAAGTGATACCCCCAATTCCATCTCATGACCTTCCTCCAAAGCATGACCCTATAGATTCCTCTTCTCCTCTAGATCCGAGCATTTCTTCATCCCATCATTTCCTTATCCCTCAAGATCCATTTATCCCTCCTAGTCCATCTCATGATCCCTTTCCTAATCAAGATCAAGGCATTCCATGTACCACCAATTCCATTCCATCTCATGAGTTAGCCTCCATCGATCCTCCACTTCATGCAAAAGTTCCTTCCACTCTATCCACTAATACTCCTCCATGTCAAGATCAAATCACTCCTATTCCATCTCATGATCCATGCATTCCACTCCATGATCCTCTTCTAAGTCAAGATCACAGCACCCTTTCATTTGCCTTTCATGATCCCACTCCATCACAAGATCCTTTTATCCCTCATGATCCCCTTTGTGATCCTAATCCTCCACATGAGCCTTCACACCTATCCAATCCAATCATGAACCCCATATACCTGGACTTGCATCTTGTGTTGAAAATGATAAGTATCCTAATGCAGAAATAACGTCTCAAGATGTTGGTATGCCTTCCACTCCTTCAAAATCCAAAATTCCTCCATCCAAACCTAAAGCTTCCCATCATTCCTCTTCCAAGTCCATTTTAGGACCTTATATCCATATCCCCATTCCTTCCTCACATCCATCCATTCTAGGTCCTTATATTCCACATCCAAACCCTTCATCCCTTCCTTCCATTTTGGGCCCTTACATACATTCATCCACCATATCCATCTTTTCCACTTCATTCCCTCATGCTCCTAGCAAAGATCAACAAAGGCACACTTCCTTGAATTCCTTCCAATGTCCACCATCCATTTTCTCTTCTTCATGCACCCCTACCAATGGAAGCAAATCGGATGCTATAGAAAAAGCGAATAAAGCCAAAAATCCACAAAAGCACAAGGATCAACATGTCCCCTATAAACGACATGTTCAAGAAAAGAAAAATCTGATCCAAAGCAAAATCAAAAAGCCACAAAGGCTAAAAATCAAAAATGCCAAATTTTTGTGGATACCAAAGCTACTTAATGTAGCAATGAATCTCAAAGAAAGATTCCAAAAGGCATCCAATTTTGCTCATCCAAAGACTTTCCTCATGCATAAATCATCCACACTTCCATTTTCCAAATCCATTTTGGGTCCTTATATACCCAAATCTACCATCCCAAATCCATCGTCTCCTTCATCCATTTTGGGTCCCTATATCCCAAAATTCAAACTTTCTCCTGACTATCCTCCACAATTTCTTCCTTTTCCATCACCCTTCAAGGTGTGTGCCAAGGACGATCTTTCCGCCTCCTTCATCCACTCATTCACAAGTCTTCCAACCTAGCATCCATCACCCATGTCTTTCTCCCACCCACTCCACCCCCCTTAATCCAACCTTTTTCATAAGCCATTTTCCTTCTTTTCCCTATCCTATCAACATCTAGGAGAAAATAGTAAAAATTCCTTGAAAATAACAAAGAAAAAATATATATATATATCAAGGGATACCATCCATATAAAATAGATGCTTGAGTCCTCCCTTCGTTTTCCTATCATGCATTCATTGCCTTCCAATTCTGCTTATCCCTCCATTCACTTTTCCTCTTCCACTTGCACTCTACACTGGGGGCAAGCTCCATCCATACCACTCTTCCATACATCTCTTCCATCCTTCCATCTACCGTTCATCATCCTTTTCCATCTTTGATCTTGACTTTCACTTTCCTTTCATCCATCCATATGCACTTTCCATATCCCTTGCGCATTATCCGTATTTCCATCCACTTTCACATCTTTGATCTTGACATATTCTCCATATCTTTCATCCCATCGTCTTTGTCACGTTCATCCATTTTCCCTCCATACTCCTACGTACTTCCATCCTTCTTTCATATGACCTTGATCTTGGTTATCACTTCCATTTCATCCACTTACATAGCCCATATTGCATCCATACCCTTCATATCATTATCCCTTTTTCATTTCCCTTTCATACCCATGCTCATGATTACTATTAGAGGCACAATAGCAAAATGTTCATACCTGCTTTGGAAGAGCGCATGCCTTCTCTTTCTCCATATAATAGCCTTCGAACCATCTTTCCATTTTCACACACATTTCCTTCCATTTTCCTATCCTTGGTATGGGGCATTTGGACTCCTTCGAAACATGGTCCTTGACTCCACATTTTTCCGCTACCATATCATTTGGCCCCTCATATCCTTCCACCATTCCTTTCATCTACCACATCATGTTGCTTCCCATTCATTTACCATGCCTTGGTTCCCCTTGTCATTGATCCCAATCCATTCTATCCCACATTCATTCAATCAATTTATTTCTATCCATTCTATGCATTCGTTCATATCACATTCAATCTAATTCTTCCAATCACTTCAATCAACTTCATTCATCCTTTATTTAATCAATTTTCCCTTCTTCTAATTCTCACATCAAATCAATTCTACTTTCATCATACTTCATCCTATCAACATCATTCTTCCAATCTCATCCACGTTCATTCTTCTATCCGCCATAAAATCAAAAAATCAAAAACAATATCACTTGTGCAATCAATACTAATTCAATCAATCTAATCTTGCAATCTTGTACCATCAATCCTTAATCAGTTCATCAATTTGACCCAATCAGCTGATAATCCATTGACCATATTCAACATTCTCATGGGATGAATCCTTCCCAATCCTTGGATGTGCATTACGCTTAGCATTAGCTTTGCCATCCTTAATCAATCATCATCAATCAATCCATTAATTGGTTTTCAGCTTGACTAGGGGCAAATTGTTGGTTTGCTTTTGGTTTTTTGTGCATGATTGCTTGTTACTTGTATGCATTAGTATTTTATGCATGTATCATGGTCTTTGCATCCTATTGTCCCCAGGAATCATGGTATTCCATATCATGGTTTCATAAGGCATATGGTTGTCTTAGACCCCTTTTTACCACGTACTTGACACATTGTCATCTTGGTTCCTCATACCTTGGTGCATAGTGTTGAATACAATATCAAACTTAGGTTGTTCACACCATTGCAGCATAGCTTTATAACTCTTATCATTTTCCATCCTCCCATCCATTTCGAGAGAACATCCGTGTTCTCCTAACCCGCATGTCCTCTCCAGGGGGCATACCTTTCCACCTTCGTCATCCTTCCTCATCCTTCCATGACTAGGGCATCATGCTACTAGTCTTATCCTCCCAGCCACTATATTTTTATTCTTCTTTGATATAACATTACTAATACTATATCAAAGAGGGGCAAAATGTAGACACCTAAAATTGTCAAAATCCCATTTCCTAGCCAATTAAATAGATATTTATTATTATTTAATTCCCCTACCTTTAATTAAATAAATTTTACATTTATTTAATTATGTTCACCTTTACTTTATTTAAATAAACTAAAGTTTATTTAAATCCTAACCTATTCCCCTTGCATGCTAACCCATTCACTTTAATTAAGTACTTCGTTTACTTAATTAATTCCTTGCCTAATCCCACTTGGAATTAAATATTAAATTTAATCCTATTTGAGCACATGGCTCCTAACTTTAACCCTCACCTAATCCATCCTTCTAACCTAACCCATCCTTCTAACCTAGGTCAATCCACTTATTCGCTAATTAATCCTAGTTTCCCATCTAATCACATCACTAATCATTTGCACAATCCTAATCAAAGAATTAGCAAACCCTAGTCACATGTGACATGTGACTCTTACATCTCTTACACTTTTGTCCCCTTTCACATGTGAACCAAGATGTCTCACACATGTGTGAGAAACCTTGAGCCTCCAACCCTCTTACACATGACATTGACCCATCACTTTCAAAGGTGTCTCACACATGTGTGAGAAACCTTGAGCCTCCAACCCTCTTACACATGTCATAGACATGTCACATCAAAGGTTGCTCACACATGTGTGAGCATCTTTCCCCCTTTGAATAGTCAAAACCCTAATCCACATGGAGTCTACTTGGCCTCCACCTCATGGACATCTCATCAATCCTGAGAGATCTTAGCCATTCATCTTGCATTTGATCTTAGCCATCCATTGCATCCATTTTCCTATAAAAGGAGAGCTCTCTCCTCATTTCTAAAAGGAAGCACTATCTACCCCATTGTTATACTGCAAGAATTGTGAGCAACCACATCTCATGAGCAAGGAAATCATCTACACTTGATGGTTTCATGAGGTTTGCATAGTGCTATTTTGATTTCATGTTATGCTTTTTACATGTTTATCTTTCATATTTTGAGGTTTGCATAATCATGTAGGAAGATGCATTTAGTTGCTTAGTGTTGATTCCCATGATTGCATTTTTATGCAATACAACCTCATATGAAAAAGTGGAAGCCACTGTTGTATCGAACTCCCTACATATCTCTTCTTCCCCCCATTCGTAAGTCCCTGTAACTCATGAACCTGGGACCTATCACCATCCAATAACCACTTTGAGTCATCACAAAACATCTGATATGATATACCAAACTCGTTGCATGAATCATCAATGTGTTGTACATCAAAGGTCCCCACGTCACTACTATCAACATCGTCCAACTAAGACCTCTCTGTTATAGCTTGTTTCGGGATACATGACTCAATATCATCATGTGAATACACAATACTAGGGCATAAATTTGCATCATCTAATTCCTCTATAATACTTAAATCATGAGTGTCATCACTAGGTAGCTCCATGCCCTCATCCTCCCTCTCTAAGAAGATTGGTGTCTTCTGCACTAACTCGACACTATGACAACAATGACAAAAGTCAGCATTGTCATTGGTCATATCCTCCACTTAGTCTTTAAAACTACAATTTTCATCAAGAGAATCTAAACTAGTGGTGGTAACAACTGCCTCTTTTGCACTTGCCCTATCAGCAACACTATCAACATGATCAAATAAGAGTCTATTGTCTTAAGAATCGAACTGATGAAGGGTACTCCCCTTAATACCACAAACACATAACAAAAATACAGAAACAACAATAATTTGTGAGAACAAAATATGAGCTACTTATTATCTCCACAAATGTGGAATGAAAAAATTTTGAAATACAATATGCAAACCCAAGGGGCCACCTTCCTTACAATAATCTACAAGACAGAGTTGCGAACTATCACCAAGAACTGTCCTGGACAACCTACAAGCCTTCCTTATACAGGCAATTCTCTACCGTGCGCAAAGGTTCTAGACATTTCACCCTAACTCTTGAGGCCGATCAACACTAAAATTACACAGTGTCGGCCCAAAATGATTACAGATGTTATTTTGGGATTTTTAAGTAGCCCAACTTCTAAAGACCATAACATGTGAACCATTGAGTCAATTGGCTATTATGACACCATTCTAGAATCGTCGTCTGTTGTTCTACAATGCCTGACTCGTTGAAAGCTCTAACCAACTTATTTTGAGCCTTCAATAATGAGCTCATTTTTTTTATACCAAAAATCCATAATAACTTAACAAATACACGTGAGATGGTAGTGAACCTCAACTTGCATATTGATATTTCCAAGATGAACCTCCACCTTTGAAATGAGAACATTCTAAGCTTGTAGGACCAACTTACTAAGTAGCAAGCTTCCACAAACAACTTTGCACTGAGACAACCCTTATTCAAGACATAGAAAGGATATAGCTTTGGGTGATGCAAGATTGTTCTTCCACCCAGGATGCTACTACATTAGACACCCGAGGTAATTTGAAAAGTGACCCCGTCATGTTTTAGGTTTTCAAAAGAAAACCAAGATAGACAACCTCCTTCCTTGTTAGCCATGATGAGTCGTCTACTAGTTTTCTTTTCCATTTGACCAGATATTCATCATAGGTTATGCTCCTTGTACTTCTGCCAACACAACTATCCAATATCTCCTCAATCTCTTTCGTAGCAAAAGTAGTTGCTAGAATACTCCACTGCACTTCTGCAACTTCATCTCCATCACCTTCATGATAGTTTGTCTAAAATGTTAAATGCTAGTGAAATATTCAATTCAGCAACTCTACTTCATAGACATTTCCAAAAATCAAGTCTTGTCAGTATCTTGCATGGTCCAAACTTCTTTATTTTCAACTTGTTATAAGTTATGTAATGCCCCTTCTTCTGGAGTAAAATTTGAATGCTAGAACCTACAACAATTTCATTAGTGTAATATAGAAGAATGTATATTAAACATGTTAGAAATGTTGAACTAATTAAACATAAGTCTAAATACTATCTTTTCTAATCACTTGGAAGAAACTCTTCGCAAATCATCTAACCCTCTGGTGAGAACTATATCTCGATTAGGCAATCATCACATGAAGAGTGTCTTCCTCAGGCTTCTTGGGATCTTTGGTTTTACACTTTATAACACTACTTGATAGAGATTGCACCTCTAACCAAGTCTCTAATCTCTAACATATGCATATGTTTGACCACTACAATATATATTGCCCTTGAGAGATTCTCTGCAAATCTCTCCCCTAGAATTCCTATTTGGAATCCTAACATTTGTTCTAGAATGGCCTTTTTCTTTGAGCTTCCTCACAATAGAAACTCAGCACCCATAGTGCATGTCCTCTACTTAGATGATTTTCGGTCTCTATATAAACTACAAAGTTTTTATCTCAATCTACTATCACATGAATATTCATAATAAATAAGTATACCTCTCTGTGTTGACACTTTACCCTCTATGATGTTATCCTTACTTCCTCTATGATTCTATCAGAACAATAGACCGCCATATAAACCGAACTTTTGATGGCTTAAGCTTATTATCAGTATGCCAATAAATACTGATTGATTTACTCTGTGATCATATTATTGCTAGCACCTTCCTTTGTATTCACTGCAACACTATTCTTCTTTAACACTTATTTAATATGGAACTTGTCATTAGGGTGATTCCACATCTTCCTGTAATCTCCCTTTCATGTTGGTAAGGATTATTATCAGGTTGAGTTAATTTTCTTTCCTTTTATATGGTTCCTCCCGATTGGTAGATGCTCTGCTAGGGTATGTATATACAAAGTCTTCTCTCTTCTATAGGTCATCGATGAGAATCAGTTGCTTCCTTGCGTGTGGTTTATTCATAGATGTATCTGTCTGTGGTCTTTGCCTTCAATGTCTAGCAATGCCTCCCAATATATTTCTTGTTTCCTCTTGGATACCCTGTTTGATGCTCCACTATCTATCTTTTCTTTCGTCGTTGAGTTTGTTCTTTTCTAAATAGATGCTCTCGATAATTGTAATGTTAAATATATATATATATAGATATATTGTAATTCTTATTCGATGGGCTAAGTGTTATTTGCTATCTGTGTTCTCCTTCCTTGATTACTTATTCGATCACTATACCCATATGTATATGATGTCTAAACACCTCTATGTGACTGATCATGTCTTTTGCTCATACAATTTGGATTAGCTTATATCGAGGATTTGTATAGCTGTTTAATATTTAATTTGATAATTATATGATATGAAAATAGCTTTAGTTATGGTGTAGGTATTTTGCATGGGATAATTAATTATTTGTTTATTATAATTTCATTATGTATAGCATACAAATATTATATTCATATTTCAAATGTAGATTCCTTTATTTTGGAAATTGCATACATTACTAGGAGCTTATTTAGGGGTTATCACAGCCCCTCTATCTCAAGTTTGCTTGTCCTCAAGCAATTTGAGGCTGTCTTCTTTTTCCCAAGTGGCATCTTCATTTAGCAATCCCTTCCATTTGATTAAGAATTCTCTCACAATTCTATTCCTTAGTGTTTTTTCTCCAATATCAAGAATCACGTTAGGTTCCAAAATGAGTTGTCCCTCATCATCAAGTAGGGGTAGTTTTGCACATGGTGCTATATGTTGACCCAAAACCTTTTGAGTCTAGATACATGGAATACATTGTGAATTTGACTTTTGCTTGGTCATTCTAACTCATAGGCTACTTCATGAACCCTTTTGATTACTTTTTATGGTTGATAGAATCGAGGTTTGAGTTTCTCTGTCCCATTCTTCTCAAGAGATGACTGTCTATATGGTTGTAATCGTAAGTATGCTAGATCTCCTTCCTAGACTAATTGTTCCACTCTATTCTTATCTATGTAGAGTTTTTACTGATTTTGTGCAATATGCGGGTTCTCTTTTGATTCTTTCATAATATCAATGTTTCTCTGAATGAATTCTTGTATGTTGGGTACCCTACTTTTTGGTATGATTATACCTTTGAATGTGGTGGCTTTATATCCATATAATGCCTTGAAAGGACTCATCCCTATGGACATGTGATGTGTTGTATTATAACAATACTCCCCTAAGTGCAACCACTTGATCCATGCAACTTGTTGTCCTGTGAAGTAATTTCTTAAATATCCCTCTATCCACGTAATCACGATATGTCTGTCCATCAATTTGTGGGTGATAAGTGGTGCTAGGGGTGAGTAGTTCCTGCTTAAAACTTAAAACTCCCAACTGAGTTGTACGTGCTATCCTGGAGGGTCTCCAAATACCAAACTTCTCCTTGCTGCTGAACTCTCAATACTGGAAGATGTAATGCAACAATTCTAGAATCATAACTCTGAAGTGCAAATAGTGAGAGGCTAGGTTTGCATCTAGACTCCTCCTTTTCTTTAAGGGATTTCGTCCTTAGGAAAATCCAATCAAATTTAAGCAACCATTTGGATTTATAAAAATAATATATATTCTTTGTGTAAATCCCAATGCAAGAGGCTTCCTTTTATCACCTCGAAGTGTGAGGAGATACAAACAACTTAACAATGTGGGATAAAAGACTTTCATGTTTTAGTCACTTAAGCCAATTTGTCCTGAAGTGACTTTAAATAACAAAGTACTTTACATTTGAATCTAATAAATAGTTCAATGCCAACCTTGCCCACCAACACCTTTCCATACATTCCTAGAGTGCTTTCAGGTGGTTGTCCTGTCCACTGAGGATGGACCAATCATGCAAAAATGCTCAGTAGTTGCCTACCGACATTTTGTGAAATATGTGAAAAATGATCCTCTGAAATGTAGTAGGTGCATTACACAATCTGAAGGGCATTTGGTTGTACGCATACACTCCATCCTCCACCACAAAAGTAGTTTTCAGTTTGTCCTCTTTAGCAATGGAGATCTAGTTATAGCCAGAGAATCCATCCATGAAGGAATACATCTCATGTCCAGCCACTTCTAGAATCGTATTGGTGAACGGAATTCGGAAGGGATCTTTTATTGTGATGGCGTTGAGGCACCGAAAGTCCACACATATTTGGATTTGAATCCCATCCTTCATCAATATCACAATTGGTGACACCCACTCACTTGTTTGAACTTTGAATATTATGCTAGCTTTGAGCATTCGTTGTATTTCCTCATCTACGCAGGTTGCGTAGTTCTTATCCATTTTGTACGAGCGCTTCCGCACAGGTATGGCTCCAGGTACCAAGTATATACGGTGAACACACATCTCTAGCGAGACCCCTTTTAAATCCTTGTAAGTCCATGCAAACACATCTTTTGTACTCCATAAAGATTTTAAATGTCACGGCCTTCAACACTAGGTTTCAGTCATCTCCAACAAGTATGTTCTTGGGATTCTCCGCCTCGCCAAGATTGGTAGCCCCCATTAACGGCTCTTCGTATCTTATCTCTTTTCCTTCAAAGCAATGGGAGGAACTCTCGCATTTCCTTCTCTATATTCCACGAATTGTGGTGGGAATACCTCCTCATCTTCGGGCTCCTCGATGCCAAGCATGTACGTATTGAAGAGTTCATAGTCTTCCATCTGCCAATGGAAAAGTCCATTCAATGAATTGGTCTTGTCTCCTGAACACTCCTCAAATTCTAAAACGCCTTCGTTATTCAGATCCATTCTTCCCTCATCTGTCCAATGCTCTCCGTCTAGCTCAAACTCTGACAACGATGCCATTTCTTCACTTAACATTTGAGTTTGGAGATCAATGACAAACTTCCACCCTCTGCTTTCCATTGACAAGATACTCTTCTTCCAGTTATGATTTACTTTCGCAGCCACCAGCCATCCTCTTCCAAGAATGGTTTCATATCCCATTTTCTTCAAGGGAATCACTATGAAATCCAACACAAATGGTTGCGTCTCGATAGTTACTTGTTGAGCCACCAAGGTCCCTAGATGCTTTATCCCTTGCTAGTCGGTGCTGAGCAGGTTGAATGTGGGCAGCCACAGGGTAGGCTTGCCCATTTTCTTCCACGTCTCCTCGGGAAGAACATTCACCCCAGACCCACCATCCACGATGGTGTCCGTCAGGATGGTTTCGAGGATTCTCATTTCGACCACCACCGAATGATGGTCGTTGCTTACTGTCTGCAACATGGGATCTATAGCCAACCCTCCAAGTACCATTGGTTGTTCCTTCATTTCCGACAGGTTTGCGTGGGCATTCAATAATGTAATCCTTAGTTGTGGTATTGTTTGTAATAGGTCTTGAAGTCTAAGGGGCAACTTCATCTACAGTATTTGATTGACCAAGTTGTTCTCTTCCTCCAATCATCCAGGAATAGTATCTTTCGTAGCCTTCATTGCCCTTTCTACGTCTTCCCATGCCTCTCGTAGTCTTTGCTTCTCTGTGCAGGGTCAAGATATGTGGCCTGCTTAGCCTGGTTGTGGGGGACAACCAAAACATTTTCCTTGTCAATGTTAATGAGGTTTACTTGTTTTAGGCAATTGGCATCTTCATGGTCCCCTGGACCACACCATCGACATAATTTTTGAGGAGTGTTGTTCTTTGGACACTCTCTAGCAAACTGGCCCAATTGGTTACATGGCCGGCATTGGATTATGGGCCTTCCCTTGGAATCATATTGTATCCGATTCCTGTTGTCATTCCTACCCTGTCCTCCTTGGCAATTGTTCCGATAGCCGCCGGAGTGTCATTGTTAGTGCCAGAAGTGGATGGTTGTTCCTGTGTGAATAGTATCTATTGGCTTCTAGTCTTCATGTTGAACAAACATTCCTTTGTAGAATGACCCAAGACCTAACAGATATCACACATTGCCGAGCACGCTTCCTTTAAATAACCTTTCTCTTAGCAATCTGTACACCAAATTTCTCCTTCCTCCATGCGGCTAGTTCCCTTCATGGACTTGAATTCCTTCCTCATTCGCTCCAAGTCCTTTTGGAGGGCTTGTACTTTCTTGCTAGGCTCCTTGCTGTCTACACTGCTTCCCTCGTTAGAGGATTCATCGCTCTAGGAGGAGGATGAGGATTTATTTCTCTTCTACTTTTTCTTTGTTGTTTTGCTCTCACTTTCTAGATTTAGGGCACACGGTCGTAGGCATCTATGTATGATGTGGGCGGAACTATCTTCATTTTCCTTCTCAATGCCCTATGGAGGCCTTTTACAAACCAATGTTTCTTTAGTTCATCCGCTGGTTGAGTACCCATCCGGCTAAGAAGATCCTTGAGCTTTCAATTGTAGGCCCGAACGGTGTCCTTCTTCCCTATTTACAATTATAGATCTCAGTGACAACCTCATTAACATCTCGTAGCAGTCGGAATTCTGCTTGGAATTCTTTCTTTAGATTGTCCCAAGTGGAGATTTTGGACTTGTCCATGTTAAAGAACCAATCCACCGCCACTCCCCGTAGGTTGGCTGGAAACTAGTTCAGCCATTCATCCGCATCCATGACCGAGTTGGCGGTCCATATTGTTTTGCATGTACAACAATGCCGTACGGGGTCTTCCTTCTCGTCGCCTGTGAATTTCTGAAGTTTTTGATTTTGAGACATTGTTTTCCTTGACCTTTGTTGCCCACTCGATTGTGTCCTAGAACTATTAAGTGTTGGTCCCAACGGGTTACTCTGACCACCGTGCAGTATCCCTCCGACACTTTCTTGTGCCCCGGTGTCTTCTGTTGGCCTTGCCTCCCTTCCTACTTCTTTACAGGCTCCCTCTCGTAGTGGTGTACGGGATGAGTGCAAAAACTCTTCTCTTGTCTCCTCTAACACTTAATTTGTGTTATGCTTCCTCGAGCAACTCCTTGCTCTGTACTCGCCATTTTGGTGAACTATGGCACCCCTCGGCAGTTCCAGCGCCTTTTGCATGGTTGCCTTCAATCACCCTTGGTGATTCCTCCGAGTGCCCCCCAGTCCGATCTTTGGCAAGTTGTCTTAGCCGCCGCATTTGCTCGGCTTGGATTAAATCCCTTGCACAAATTGTAATTCGCCAACATCCTCCCTCAAGTTCCTATTTTTATTTAAAAGATTGGGCATTTGACATATACCATTATAAAACAAAACAAAACAGAACACTCTTTTATTTATTTAATCTATATACATCATGTGTTGACTCAAGCCATAGTTACATACTCAAGTGCTCTTGGTTCCACGGCTCAAAAGCTCATGCTTCTGTTTTACGAAACAGAACACTCTTTTATTTATTTAATCTGTATACATCATGTGATGACTCAAGCGATAGTTATAGACTCAAGTGCTC
Source organism: Cupressus sempervirens (assembly GCA_028749045.1). Classification (NCBI taxonomy): domain Eukaryota; kingdom Viridiplantae; phylum Streptophyta; class Pinopsida; order Cupressales; family Cupressaceae; genus Cupressus; species Cupressus sempervirens. The sequence goes on along the minus strand of CM053789.1, from coordinate 278,295,002 downwards.
TTGGTTCCACGGCTCAAAAGCCCATGATTCCGTTTTGCGATGCCGTGCATCTCTCTCCTTATAGAAATTCTTGAGGGTCTCCTGACAGCGTTCCTCACATTCTACTTCCTCCCTGCATCTCTTCTGTGCCATATAGGCTTGTGCGATCAAACAAGGGAGTTGGTTTAAAAATTTGTTCGTGGTTGGGTTTGCATGCATAGCATCCCACACATTGTCTAGCATAACCTCATTCTCCACAGCCTCTCTCCGTACAAAGGTTTCAAGGCCTACACAGTATAGGATGTGAAAGTTCTAGGCTGCTTTATGCTCACCTTCTAGAATTTATATTTCGTTGTCCTCATTCGTTTTCTGGTTGTCTTGTACAGTTATTCCCATTTATCCTTGGCCTTCCATACTACTCCGGATTCGAACTGGCAATAGCATCAAATGTTCAGCCCGTAGGTGAACAGGAAAGAAATATATAATCAATGCAAAATACTATTCATTTGTCATATGTTTTCCGTACACAACAATGATGTTTCATACAATGACAATGATGCCCAAATACATTAAGTGTTCATGACATTTATAATGTATGATACGGTACCAATGAAACGACACAACCGTGTTTGCATCGGTAACTGTCTAACTACCCATTTTGTCGGACAACAATCATTGTATCCATTAACAAGTCACACCGCTGTATACTTGTTTTGTCTAACTACCCATTTTGTCGGACAACAATCATTGTATCCATTAACAAGTCACACCGCTGTATACTTGTTTTCCGTACACAACAATGATGTTTCATACAATGACAATGATGCCCAAATACATTAAGTGTTCATGACATTTATAATGTATGATACGGTACCAATGAAACGAAACAACCGTGTCTGCATCGGTAACTGTCTAACTACCCATTTTGTCGGACAACAATCATTGTATCCATTAACAAGTCACACCGCTGTATACTTGTTTTGATAAATTTCTCTTATTACTTTCGATGGCTTTTATCGCTGCTGGAGATCATCTTCTCTGACATGCCTGACTCTGTGGTGGCTGTTCGTTGCTAGGGAATGAGTTTGTTTCTTCGTTTATACCTGAGAGAGCTTTATCATTCGAGCTTGACCCCTCTCAAACATCCCTCAATGCCATTAATATATGTTTATCTGGTTCCAAAGTCAAACATATCCTTTTCTCTGTATGTTACCATCACTTTACATGTATATGTTTTGATTTGTTCATAGTTACAATATGATGATTCTGTAAGTCACAGACCTTTGTTGTTCTTATCTCTATTACATATGCTATTTTGAGTGCTCAATGTCTTTAGAGATATGATTCCTCATACTTAATCTTAGAAACTATACATGTTGCAGCTGTATTTGTGTCATAGCCATTACTCTTGTTGTCATCAAGGACTTCATATATTATTGTTTATCATGTTGTTACCTGATATAAATTGTTGCTTTATACATCTCCTACAAACACAATACTTCCGTTATTGCTTCCATATCCAGTTACAACATAGTATGAGATTAGCCACATCAGGATTAATATTATGGCTGACTAGATATTATGTTCATGTAGGATGCAGCTCCAATATTTCATATATTGAGTTCTTAGTACTTTGCAATGCATTCTTGTCTATGTTGTTAAGTCATTTCCTTAAGAACGGTACTGCCTTTAGTATACTTCTTATTGAAATAGGTATAACTATTGTTGTGCCTAACAAATACTTAATACATCAATGTCTTCTCTTTTATATTAAAGTTAAATAATGCTACATATCTAAATCTGCATTATTGATGATATCTATGACAATTTCTCACCAATCTCTCAAATGCCCTTGACATCAATGACGATCTCTCATCAATCTCATTGCTCCTTTGACATCAATGACAAATTTCCATCAGTCTTGCCTACGAAAATCTCCAGTTTCTCTACTTGCATTCTCAGTGAGGGAGGTTTTTTAAAAATGGAAACCATATACCTAGCTTCACTATCAACCATCACCGGATTTGCTAGTCTTGCAACCATCTTTTTCTAATTTTGTCTGATCTTTTTCATACTTTCTATCAGGCTATTTGTTTGCTTCCTGAGATTACCCCTGCTATTCAACTGGTTTCCATATATAGTTTTATGTATTTATCCATAACTAAAATAATTGCAGGAGTATTGGTCACTCAAATAATAACAGTAGGAACAAAATTAACTTTTCCCTACCCGACATGATGGCAGGAAACTGCACTGATACCACTGTTGACAGCTCTTACTGCTCACTCAACAACTATGCCGAAGAAATTGTTTTGCTTTCGTAAATTTTGCAATTTATTAGTTCTTTTAAAAATATTTTTATTATGTGTTTTCGCAGATATATAAGATTGCTTGGAAATGAAATACAAACTATTGAAAGTTCAGAATTGCTTTACTGGCTAACTTTCATTTTGCAAGACCAACAAAGCAATTTACACATATAGTAATTTAATTACAAATGAACCTGGTAGATGTCATTGATATTGGACTCTTAAGAAGAGATATGTTTGCAAACGAGTGTGAAATTCCCCACGGAAAATCCAGATCGCAGCCTTGGTGAAGGAAGCTACCAACAGATAAAACACTGCTATAAAACCCCAAACGCAGCTCAAATGAAGCCACACCAATCTCAGTAACAATCAATGGTGATCTAGCAAGATGAATCACAGCCAATGTAGACAATATGCAATGGACACTTTTGCGATTACCGATCTAGAGAGAGAATACATTTATTTATATCAATGTCTTTCCTCATTCAATCGGTCAATATAAATATAGAACTCATAGGGCATAAACACGAACAGACATGACAGTTCGATGAGTAGTCTCATTGAAGAGATACGATGACTGGACTTAACTAATTAAATGACCTGATTATTATCGGCTGCAATTAAACATTGAGCCCTATGTTTATCGAACATGTTAATGTGCAACAAGATAAATATTTAGGCCCTTGATCTGATGAATAGTATCATCATTTGCTCAATGCATTCAAGATCGAAATAATCAGGAGTTTGTAACCTGATTCTAAGAAAAAGATAATCGAATATTTATCCTTGGTTTGATCAGCTTTATATTTCTCTGAATTCTGATCGATGCTATAATTTCTCAACAAAACATAGCAAAAAACAGGGGTTTGCATTGCACATAACAGCAGTTCTTCAAATATAATTGTGGTCATCACACTTCATAAAAGTCCTTATTTTAAACTTTGTTTTAATCTACTAGTACCATTTTTTCCATGGCCATTCTGTACAATATTGCTCACAATCCTCACACATATTGGACTGTGAATTTCATATATACTGAACTCATTTTCTAGTTTATGATGTATACTCAGATTTTTATCACTACATGAAAGAAACCAGATAAATAACTCATAAATTCAGTAAGATGTTTGTTTTTCAACACTATTTTAAAATTTGTGTAATTTCTAATGTTTAATAAATTTGTCGAGTCATTGCTGAGTTTTGGTTAAGTCTTGGTTTATTAACATTTTTAGGGTCAGCCAAGTTATTGACAAGTCCAAAGTTTTAAATTTTTCAACTATGTTCATAAGCACAGTGAATTTTGTTACTCTATTTTGCACAACATTCTACTTAGTACTTACCTTTAAAACTATGAACCACACATAAGTGCAATTCATAATTCTCTCTGCTATGAATAACACTTCTGACATTAAACAATTGCAAGTAAACAAAAGGAGATAACACTATAATGCATTTGGAACTATGATAATAAAGACTTGAACCTCACCATGCATCGCTTAGATTGTCAATATGAATTCCAAATCCACACTTTGTGCTTCCATGAAGATGATCTCTTACAACTAGAACCACAAAATAACAATCAAAAGCATAATTAGTACATTAGAATAATTTTATAGAACATATTGCAAATGTTTACTTCACGTTGCTACCTAATCAAATTCCAAGTACATGCAGAAATGATGCTTAACACATATTACGAGTCAAATTTGTAGAATAAAAGCTCAGTTGCATTAATCAGATGCTAAAACAATGAATTGCTAAACCATATTCAAAGTACTTGTGTAAAACAGACTAAAATTTGTGATATGCAAGATATAGAAATTCCGTAGTACTTGAGCACAATCAATCAATCATATGACATTCAGTAATGATTTGATATATATATATATATATATATATATATGGTCCAATTTCATTTCTCTAGTACTGACATATACATGGATAACGGAAATACACAAACAGCATTTGAAATCTCATAGAATTATGTGATAATACCACAAAACATACATGCAAAACTGAACGTGGCAGATGGTTGCCACCATGATTTGAATGTCAGGGCTGCGGCTGACCTTACTGAGCCTAATTTGGCCTGTGAAAAGTGAAAGTGAAAACAAGTCCTTCAGCTGTCGCTGTATATTTTTCAAGAAGGCAGAGCCATTGTACATTACTGTAAGCATTGAAACTATTATTTCTTCATGATGTGTACATTTGTAAACTAGAGTATGACATTGCAACTAAACCTTAATTTACATTCCTTTAGAAAACACATGTATCTGCAAAAGTGTTCCTTCAACAAGAGACTTTTGTTAGCTCGCCAACATGCAGCAATAAATGGAAAATGATTGTTTTCAACACAAACAACAGAATCAAAGCATACACATTTCACAGAAGAAGGTAGGAAGCCTCATAAATTCAATAACCCCCAATCAAGATAGTGGCATTAGAGTTAGCACGGGTCATTGAAGAAAGACAGAAGAGAAGCCTACAATTATAGAGGTTTCAAGATATAAGTATTGATTCTCCCAACTGCTTTCAGCAATTCGTAAGAGGTTATGAACCTGTACACTCAGAAATGTTGAAAGGAAAGGTCAATGAATGAGAGATAACCAGGGGTCTCCTACACATTAGGCTTTCCAAAACATAGAATGATAGCCTTATCAATGCACACTAGATTCTCTATGAAAGCCAATAAGTTTATCATACTGTAAAGCATATAAGGTGCCCATGCATACAAGTAAAGGGCTGTTGAAATATTGCACAAAATTCCCATACACCCCTTGTACTCTTAATAGTCAAGCATCAAGATCATAAAATAAATAGTAAATTACACATAAATGATTCTTCTTCTTAAGAAATGAGTTAGTCGGAAGGGTTTCCTATAGACTACTCAGTGCTTGTCCACTGGAATACATTGACAGCAATATTTTGATAGTTCAAAATATATTTCACTATTTTGGAATGATGGTTATTGCCTTACAATAAACTATAGGGATTCTGATGCGCTAATGCAACCATTCAGATTGTAACAGCAAACAGACTTCATTAGCAGTTCTTCATTTAGGATACAACTCCAAAATGGTGTCCCAATATTTGCCTGAAAATTGTAAAATAAATTTCAGCGGTGCTTTAAACCTACATATCAAATATCAATCTCCATTTCTCAACTATGGGAATTAATAAGCAAAGATACCCAGAACAATATAGGCAATGCCCTAGTTGTCTTGCCTGCAGACTTCATAAATTTGTCTATCAAACCCTCTAGAGATATTTCCAATAGAAACCTCCAACAATTTCATAATGAAACACAATGGTGAATCCTAAATGAATCCAAATCTAAGATGAATTTAAGTTATTGTGCAAACCATTGAGAGACTCTAAGGGTTTTTGTTATCAGATTTCTTGTAAATGAAAGTCAAAGCTCTCCACCAGAAATTTTATAAAAATCAAATCTCAAGAATGGATCTCTTTTCCCCTTCCCCTCCTTTTATAACCAACCTTTTTTTCCAATTTTGGGATAGAAACTTTATTTTCTTTCTTCTATTTTATTTTCCCTCCAGATGCAATTTTATGCTATTTTATTAATTTAAACTCACTTGCTGCTCCAAAAAAGACCTTTTCAGTAATATAATGATATTTTGACACACAAGGTCCTTGTTTCATGTGCTCATTAATCAAGACTTCTCATCCCAATTCCAATAAGCTCTAATAGTAAGGTGCCCATTAAACAATTTTAATAAAAATAGCAACCTTAGTAAATATAATTAAACTATAACCAATAGTGCATTTGACACGTGGAAATGGCCTAACAACATTAAAACATAAACATATTGAGAACATGAGATATAAAAATGAAGCCCCCAAGCCTCCTTTCATACTAGTTTTCAGGTGGAAACACAAATCATGTCGATTGGGAGTTAATAAACTAATTGGTAAACTCGAGGACTTTCGGGCCCCAAATGCCGCAACCACCGGGGATTAGGTCGACCTGATTGACCTAGTCCTAGGGGAAGGGACATGTAGGCCTCAGAAAGGTCTAGAAGGAGGTGCACATGAAACTAGAAGATAATAGACTGATTAGGAGATATAGTCAAAAGGGTAGAAAAGTGACACCTAGAAGACCATGTTGGAAAGCAAGAGATGACAAAGAAGCACAAAATGGAAGGAGAGGAGAAAAAGTGACTGAAGCCGTGCTAAAGAGGGCTAAAAGGTCTCAAAATGAAGTGCATCTATTTTAAGACAGTACATTATCTATGAATATTTTTTGGGTACTTGATGAATATCATGTGACGTAATATTTTGAAGCCATTGCTCTTGATATCATGAGATGGTATCTAAATGGTGGATATCTTCTGATCAATGATATCCACAAAATTGTCATTCCTGATTTTACGTTGAGGTAATATAATATCTTGTGTTTATCCTCCCTAGCTAAGAGGGAGTATTGATGTTTGGTTCCTTCAGTCAGCTAAAACTATAAGACAATACTATCACACACACACACACACACACATATATGAGATATAAATTATATATATCTAAGTTAATATTATAAGACAAAAGAAATATTATACACATATAAATGTCATCAATAGAGTATATGTTAATGAATAAACATGTCCAATAAAGGGATATGTCTCTCCATCTCTCATCCACAATATAATAAGAGATTGATTTCTGCTTTAGGAAAACACATACTGTATAGGCAGTTCTATTACATTTCCAACAATCCTAGAATTGACAAACTTGGCCAAAGTACCTGATCGGGTTAAGATGATGATGACATTCTAGATCCCTAATATCTTAAGCACCTTGTTCAAAATCTTCCTATCCTACCACTTTCTTGTTTTGAAAAGGAAAATACCTTCATTTGGAACAAGTTTCAGTCTATTTAAATTTTAGCTAACACTAACCTTTGGCTAAAGAAAAAGGGCCTCAAGTGCATTAAGATTAAGCCTAGAAAGGACTTTGATCATGGTGGGCCAACTGGATTACAATCAAATATCAGAGGGAAAGCAAAAGATTATTTGTCAGAATCAGAAATCAAGGGAATTACAAAGCTCACAATTAAGGGGAACAAGGCCCTGAGCCAGTGGTGGTAAATGAAGAAGTTGGACCTGAGAGAATCCAGTTGTATGATAGTGAGGTAGAATTTCAAGATATTATCTCTCCAAGTGTTTCAGCCTCAGAATGCAGAAGTAATACCTACACACCTAACTCAGCAACTGAATCAGATGAAGCTCCCATGACTCTACTCACCACAGATGTGGATTCCTTCTCTACCATGAACATACCTCTTGTGGACCTTTCTATGATCATCCCTGCCATGCCCATCTCTTCAGTTGCTCAAGCATGTGCATTGGAGGATCAATATGTAAGCTTAGACAATGTGTTTGACGCATACTCTACATTTCTCTCCATGCCTGATGTGCCTATGACATTACTTGATATCATCGTTGCACAGTGTGAGCAGTTAATGGATGAGGTTGCATGGAGTAGCACAACACTAGTGGTGATTCAGACAGAAGCTCCTGCATTATTCACCACTGTTGCAGAGTTGGCGACAGTGACTGCAATAACCATTATATCAGTGTTTTGTTCGCCTTTCTCCTTAACCCATGGTTGAGTTCCATCACTAAACAGAGGAAGTAGGAAGCTCCTCCTGAAGAGTTTCTAGAAATCTGCTCGATGAGCAAGAAATCAAATTTGCTGAGATTGTTGAGCCCATGGTTGATAAACCAACCGAAGAGTTACAAGCTACTGATTATAAGGTCACCAGAGTTTACCTTGGCAAACAATTGTAGTTAGGGTGTCAGCAAGATGTTGCTTACACCAAGGAACAGGAAGCTGTGGGAGAAGAAGAACCGGTTGAAGGAAGAGAATGCATGTCCTCTAGAAACAATCGAGAGAACGAACAACTCCTCTCATAGAATGGATCCCATCTCCAGATCTCCCCCAGATGATTTGAACGGAATGGAAGGCCATCGCTATTGATGATTGGCATAAAAATTTGGAGCCATAAAACGTACAAGTAATCCAAGATGGACTCAAGGTATTGAAAAATGCTAGGACAAGTAATGCTAGTCTCAATGAACACATTGTGTCATTCAACCGACAATTGAAATTGTTGGATGAGGACTTGAATGTCTGGAAGACTGTGTCAAATGTTGATTTGGATGCCTTATGTGAGTATGAGGCCATTTCTTCACCACTGACATATCATGACTACTCAGATTTGATGGTCAACAACCAGCATGTTATCCAAGGGTTGATAATGGAATTATTAGCAGCAGTGGACTTGTACAATGAGAAGGAATGCATGATCAAAGAAGGCTTTAAAGAATTTGCATGCAGAATGATTATTAAGAACAGCGAACTGATGGAGGAAGAGGTTGTGAGAACAGAGTTTGCATAAGTGGTTCGCCTACAGCTTGAAGTGAGTGACTTCGACTCAAACACAATTGACAGGCTGAAAAGGTACAAGATTTTGTTGAGCAATCTTCAAAAGAGCATTATAAAGTACAACAAACTTATCTACAAGAGTGGAGACACACTCCATAAAACAACTATCATTGTAAAAAGCACAGGAGCACCTGATCCAACATTTGTACGCAAATCTATTAATAGATTCGAGACTTAAATAAACTCTCTTTGAAGATGGCTCTCAAGTGTTGTAGACACTTCATGTTTTGCATGCTTTAATAGAATTGTCATAGTTTCATTCACAAATTACATGTAAAGCATGTACAAGTTGTAAACAGAGGGCAGCATATGCTTGTATATTAGTTTCATGTAATCATGTTAAAGTGTTTTACAACTTAAAAGTGAGTGACTTTGATTCAAACACAATTGACTTGGATTCCTTGTATCTTGAAGCCTCTGTGTTTCATGGTGCAATTTTATGAAATGAATAAAAGAAGATTTTCCAACATTTTGTTGCAAATCTCAAGATCGATTGTGATGTATTCTTATGTTGCATTAGTTTTTCTTTCTTAAATTTAGTTTTAGCTTCTCTTGTATGAATCATTTCAGTATTCATTTTAGTTGCTTGAAGACATTGTGCCTCAAGGGAAGAGATTGCTATAGTTAAAATAATAGCTCCAAATACTGAAAGTTGAAGACTTTGCACTTCATATTTAAGTGTATTACTTAAGTTTGAAGATAACTAGTAAGAAACTTTGTGCATTACTAGTTGTTCTAGTTTAATCCTAATTCAGATTAACCATAGGAGACTTTGGGTTCCTATTCTTACTCCACCAAAATATAATAGGAAAATTGTTCTCTAATAAGTTGTGCTTAAGTCATCCACTGAGCCACCGGTATTGTCATAGAAATATGCACTATTTGTTAAATTTGAAGTTGTTTGCAAACCATTACTGAAAACTAGGAGTTGATTAATAGAGTTGCCCCTATTGTAATTTTAGTTAAGGTCGTGGTAAAGCCACCTAAGGCAAGAAGGGAGTCTCCCCTATTACTGAGAGGTGAGAGCTCCCCTATTACTGAGAGGTGAGAGTAATCTCACAATACGTTGCCTAAAGTCCAAATTTTGTAAGTTGAGGTCTCAATGACTTACAAAAAATTTAGCCAATACTTTCTACCTGAAAATGGTGTCACGTCACAATCTATGACCTCTCCAACTAGAGACATTCCTTCATGCTTTCTTCTATGAACCAAGTTGCCTCTAATAACACTATTGGTATAACCATAATATGATGAGAGAAGAGGCTTTTATAACTCAGGATTATATGGTAGCATTTGTCATGTCCCCTCTTTAGCTCTATCCATCAGTGACATGAGTATTAGCGTATTATGGAGTCTCGTAGGCTAGAAGTGGTGATCAAGGACTCAGTCAGGGTTTTCAATGTCCGGATTTGGTATCTCAGGTAGTAGTAGCTCAGTTGAAAACAGTTCCTTGATTTTAGGAGGAGATTCCTACCTTTTAGGAGATTGTGGCATTTTCCAAAGTTGAGGTTCTATGAGATCAACCCTGATCTCAAGTTCAGGAGATTTGGGAGTGTTCCCTATTTTTTAGGAGTATCCCTAGATTTGAGGGTGAGACTGCCAATTGGCCCAGGTTGTCTGGCATCAGTCACAGGTAGGTGACAAACTCAGTTTCATGTTTTAGAGGTGTCTGTGTTGTTCCTTGGCTACTTGAAAAATATTTTAATATATTTAAATAATCTCCTCAATTAGCATTTTAATAATTTAAATAAGGCTAAGTGTTTATCCATTTTGGAGTAATAAGGAGTTTTCTGGCTCCATTTAGATCAATTTGCCTGTGTGATAACTCGTTGGAAAGAGCTCAGTCTCTACTGTTTGATTATCACTTGTCGAGACTTACTTGATGCTTGGAGCTATTTGTCATAAATATAGTAATGATTTCTCTCTATTTGGACGCATTTATTGGGGAAATAATGTTATATTATAAAGTTCAAATGAAATCCACTTTAGGGTTCTTTTAGGATTCGATTTGCCTTGAAGAGGAGATGGTAACCTAAAGGTGAGTATCTTTTATCATTTTGTCAACCTATTTTGGACGCCATTGCTCTGGAAGAGAATTCCTCACCTAGGACACAAACCATAGTGCTGAGAGAAAATTTGTTGGGACATACCACTCAACAAGGTCAGATTTGAAGGTTCTTGTGCATACAATTTGATCAAGGCAAGGGATTGATTTCTAGTATTGCAGTCACACTTTGCAAGCAGTGGATTTTTAGGGAAGGCTGCCACTTTCGTTTAGTTTGGCATTTCTTTATAGCAACTCACGTGAGGAATTCTAGAGTGTTTATTTGCAGTAGATTGGAGTTGCTTTATTGCAACAGCTTGGGCTTTATCATTTGAACTTGTTTGGCTGTAGCTGATTCCCATTTTCAGCTGGCATCAACCTCATTTGAAGCACATTTGTATGGGTACTATTCTGAAATAAATTAGACTCTGTTGTTATGCTTTTAGAATCATTTTCAGATTAGTATGTATTGATGCATATCATTTCTATCACTTCTATTTTATCAGTTACAGTCATTTATTCATTGTAATACCTATATTCTGAAAAATACAAAAAGAAACAACATTCTTTTGCAACTTTTGTCTAGCTCTATAAGATCAAAGAAAAATCTACAGGAAAATATAATTAATATAATTAAACATTATAGCAGCAATAGAGAAAATATCCATTTGGGATATTTCAGTGGTATCAGAGCCAGATCTTGCCAGCCTGTGGATTTGATTACAAATCTATGCATCCAAGAGCTCAGATACACAGATTTTACACAAGCAGGAGAGTTCAACTTCAGCAAGGTTTTGGAGCTGAATAGGGAAATACTATCGCAAATGAACAGAGAGGAAAAAGACTGAACACCACTGATGAGGATGAAAGAGAATTGATGAGGAATCTCATTAATACTTAGCCTATAATAGTCCGGACGCTTGAGAGGTTATAGGGAAATTTGGAGCGGATGGAGTTGGATAGGAGAAGAGGCAGGCAGGGACGCGGCAGATTTGTGTCAGTTGCTGGAAGTCATAGATTCCATGCGTCGGTTGGGAGCTCGCTTCATTCCCAAAGACAGGAACAACCTCATATACCTACTACGAATAGACCCTTGCTTCCACAATTTTTGCCTAGTGAACAGCCAGCACAAGTTGATCCACCCGAGATGGGATTCCAAGAATCTGTCATGGCAGCCATAGTTGAGTGGAGAGCTCTACCCCCAGAGCTTAGGGATGTTTTCCCTCTTCCCCAGTATTGTTCATAGTGCAGGGGTACTACCAAGTTTAGAGGAGACAGAGGCTATGGGCCACAATAGAACAATGATCTTAGTAGAGCTACTAGGAAGATTTCATTGGCTACTTACGATGGCACTAGTAATTTGAGTGTACGAGCTTGGGTACACAAGCTGGACATTTATTTAACCTTACAACCCATGCCAGAAAGAGAGTCTATACAATTTGTTGTATTGCATTTAGATGGGGTTGCCTATGACTAGTGGCACCATGGTTTGGTTACCCAAGATCACACCTTGATTCATTCCTATGCTGAGTTTACTAAGTAGCTAATTACCCGATTCGACCGAAAGGACACTGAACTCTACTATAGGGAGTTGGCACATATTAGACAGACTAGATATGCAGAGTCATATGTTAATGAGTTCCAACGCATTGCAGTTATGGTACCTGATATGCCCCAGAAGCGTAGTGTGATGCTATTCATTGAGGGATTGTAGGACAAGCTTAAGGGATTGGTTCGCGCTTTCCAATCAGCCACTCTTAAGGACGCTATTGATGTGACATTGAAACTGGACACCACTCCTACTTATCCATCGGATAAAAGGCCATTCAGAGATTCACGACCTCCACAGAAGCCCAACACCTCAGAGCTTAGGGATGGCTAGTTAGCTAGACCTCATAGGATTGACCCAGAGACATAGAATAATTTGAGGAAGAAACTATGTTTCTCATGCAAAGAACCTTGGGAGCCCGGGCACCATTGTATGGGGAAAGGAAAGGTTCATTTGATTGAGGTGACATCTGAGTAAGGTGATGAGGAGATACCTGACAATGACACTGAGGATAGTCCTAAGGAGACTCATCAGGAGCAACCACAGTTGGACTTGGACATGCCGGAGCCATTGGCGGCAGCCAAAGTGACTATGGCTACCTTATCTGGTTATCCTAGATTCCACGCCTTTCGGCTGAAAGGTACATTATAGGGCCAATGAACCATGAGCTTGGTTGATACAAGAGCTACACATAACTTTATTGATCATAAATTGGTTGAGAAACGTAGGCTACAATTTGAGAGATTTGCAGGTTTTGGAGTAAAGATTGTAGATGGTGCAGTTTTGTGCTACACTAGGAGGATCTCACAGCTTAGTATTCAGATGGGGGATTTTACTTTGACAGATGACTTCTATATTCTACACTTGGAGGATTATGATGTTATTTTGGGTATCCGATGGCTACAGGGTATCGGAAGGTATATTATTGATCACTACTGCATGCAATTAGAGTTTATCTTTGGTGGGAAGAAAGTGATCTTGAGAGCAACTTCAGACAGTGGACCTAAGGAGGTGAGTTCTCGCAAGATAGAGTCTATTATTAGACATGATGATATGATTTGGGCTATACATTTTTTTATGAAGTCCAAAATACCTACTCATCGGAATGGTAGAACATTTCATGTTGATATTCAGTCAATAATCGATTGACATGACAGAGTTTTTGGTGACATACCTCTTGGTGTACCTCTGAATAAAGGGTTTGAGCATGGGATAGAAATGGAGGATGGAGCTAAACTAGTGATCACCACCCCATATCGTCATCCTAGGGCATACAAGGATGAGATTGAGAAGACCATTCATGAGTTGTTGGACATCGGCTTCATATGCCCCAGGTCTAGTCCCTTTGCTTCTTATGTGGTACTTGTCAAGAAGAAGGATGGGACCTTGTGAATGTGTATAGATTATAGAGCACTGAACAAAAAGACAATCAAGAACAGTTATCCGTTCCCACGCATTGGTGAGTTGTCAGATGAGCTTCATGGGGCTATCTACTTCTCTAAGATTGATCTTCGTTCAGGTCATCATTAGATTCGTGTACGATCAGAGGATGTGCACAAGACTACTTTCCGTTGCCATTATGGACATTATGAGTTCTTGGTGATGCCTTTTGGCATTACCAATGCATCAGCCACCTTCCAATCATGCATGAACCACATCTTCAACAAGCTGTTGAGGAAATCAGTGTTGGTATTCTTTGATGATATTTTTATTTATAGTCGTACTTTGGAGGACCATCTCAGACATGTGGAGGAGGTACTTAGCATTATGGAGAGTCAATCTCTATTTGCTAAGTTATCCAAATGTGAGTTTTGACATAGAGAGGTTTTATATTTGGGACATGCAATTAGCGTTGATGGAGTGAAGGTGCATAAAGGGAAAATTCAGGCAATTTGTGATCGGCCCTGCCCTTAGAACATTACTGAGTTGCTTGGATTCCTTGGTTTGTGTGCTTATTACAGGAGATTCTGAGGGTTTTCTCTCAGTTGGCAGCACCACTGACTGCGCTCACAAAGAAAGGAGCTCTCAGATGGACAGAATAGGCATAGGTGGTCTTTGACAAACTCAAGGAGGTTATGAGTACTTGTCCAGTTTTGGCACTTCCAAATTTCTCCTAGCCATTTGTGTTGGAGTGTGACACTTCAAGCGTGGGCATAGGAGCGATTTTGATGCAAAACAGGCACCCCATTGCCTATGAGGGTAGGAAGTTGCAGGATAATGAGAGGTTGTATTCCACATATGATAAGGAAATGTTGGCTATCATGCATACATTAGCCAAGTTCAGACTATATATTGTTGGCAGTAAATTCATGGTAAGAACAGACCACAATAGTTTGAAATACTTCCTTGATCAAACAGAACTCAATGATGGACAACAAAAATGGGTGAGCAAGATCCAAGCTTATGACTTCGACATTGAGTTCATTAAGGGCAAACATAATACCGTTGTTGGCGCCTTTGGTGGAAACCCTCAGCCGCCACCCTATGTTCATTGAGTGAGATTTCAATAGGCTAGAAGGCTCAACTTTTAGTTGAGTACTCCAAAGATCAGCATGCATGTGAGGTCATGGATGGATTAGTTTCAGATGATAGGTACAGTGTAGTAGATGATGTCATCTATCACAAAGGTAGAGTCTTCCTTGTACTTGGTTCTCAGTTGAAGGAACAGATTCTGCAGGCCTACCATGATACTCCTTCAACAGGGCACCTAGGGTATAGTAAGACTTACAAGGCAGTTCGAGAGAGATTATCTTGGAAGGGTCTCAAGGATGACATTCTACGTCATGTTCGAGAATGTATGACTTGCCAACAAAATAAGTCTGAGCATACTCACCTTGTTGGTTTATTGCAACCCTTACCCATACCGGAACAGAAGTAGACAGGAATCTCCATGGATCTCATTATAGGTCTCCCTCGAGTACAAGGGAAAGACTACATATATGTGGTAGTTGAAAGGTTGACTAAATACACCCACTTCTTTCCTATTGCAGTTGACTTCACAGCATCTCAGGTAGTAGATTTATTTTTCAAAGAGGTGTTTAGGCTACATGTTCTTCCCAAGACCATAGTGAGTGATAGGGATAGCAGGTTCATGAGATCATTTTGGCAAGAACTTTAAGGCTCACAGGTACGGAATTGACACCTAGTACCAGCTACCACCCACAGACAAATGGGCAAACCGAGATTGTTAATAAATGGGTTGAAGGGTATTTACGTAGTTATATGTCAGGGTAGCAGAGGACATGGGTCCGTTGGTCACACTTGAGCAAGTATTGTTATAATACTACGTACCATATGTCGACTACTATGACTCCATTTAGAGCCCTCTACGATTACGATGCTCTATCTTTTGTTGATCTGGCAGCTAGTGATAGTAGGGTTCCTTTGGAACAAGATTAGGTGCAGGAGAACCAGGGCATCATGAGATCTCTCAGAGAGAATCTTCAGTAGGCAAAGAATCGGCAGAAGGTCTACACTGATTGACACAGGATTGAGAGGATATTTAAGGTGGCGGATATGGTTTACCTACGACTGCAACCTTACCGACAGAGCACCCTTAAAAGGGGTGGAGCTGAGAAGCTCAAACCTCATTTTTATGGATCATACAGAATTATCAGGTGTGTTGGAGAGGTTGCGTATGAGATTGAGTTACCATCTGGCAGTAGGATTCATAATGTGTTCCACATGTCATGTCTGAAAAAGGCACTAGGACAACATATTATACCATCTCCAAATCTACCTGCATTGGATGAGGAAGGTAAGCTGACATTGGTTCCTGAGGAGATCTTGGAAGAGAGGGAACGCCAACTGAAAAGCAGGGTGATTCGAGAGTATCTAATTCACTAGAGAGGTCTCCCTATAGAGGATGCCACTTGGGAGGGCGAGACTATTTTATAGCATCCAACTTTGCAGTTGCTTGTGGGCAAGCATCTGTAAGAGGGGAGGACTGTCATGTCCCCTCTTTAGTTCTATCTAGTAGTAACATGAGTTTTAGCCTATTATGGAGTCACGTAGGCTAGCTGTGGTGATCAAGGACTCGGTTAGGTTTTCCAGTGTCCGGATTTGGTATCTCAGGTAGTAGTAGATCAATTGACAACAGTTCCTTGATTTTAGGAGGAGATTCCTACCTTTTAGGAGGTTGTGACATTTTCCAGAGTTGAGGTTCTATGAGATCACCCTTGATCTCAATTTCAGGAGATTTGGGTGTGTTCCCTATTTTTTTAGGATTATCCCTAGATTTGAAGGTGAGACGGCCAATTGGCCCAAGTTGTCCGGCATTGGTCACAAGCAGGTTACAAACTCAATTTCATGTTTTGGAGGTGTTTGGGTTGTTCCTAGGCTACTTGGAAAATATTTTAATATATTTAAATATTCTCCTAAGTCAGCATTTTAATAATTTAAATAAGGCTAAGTGTTTAGCCATTTTGGAGTAATAAGGAGTTTTCTGGCTCCATTTGGATCGATTTTCCTATGTGTGATAGCTTGTTCGAAAGAGCTTAGTCTCTACTATTCGATTATCACTTGTCAGGACTTATTTGATGCTTGGAGCTATTTGTCATTAATATAGTAATAATTTCTCTCTATTTGGACGCCTTTATTGGGGAAATAATGTTATATTATAAAGTTCAAATGAAATCCATTTTAGGGTTCTTTTAGGGTTCAATTTGCCTTTGAGAGGCGATATAAGGAGATGGTAACCTAAAGGTGAGTATCTTTTATTATTTTGTCAACCTATTTTGGACATCATTGCTTTGGAAAAGCATTCCTCAGCTAGGACACAAACCCTAGTGTTGGGAGCAAATTTGTTGGGATGTAGACTTCAACAATATCAGATTTTAAGGTTCTTATGCATACAGTTTGATCAAGGCAAGGAATTGATTTCTAGTATTACAGTCACACTTTGTAGGCAGTGGATTTTTAGGAAAGGCGGCCACTTTGGTTCAACCTAGCGTTTCTTTATAGCAAATTGGAGTTGTTTTATTGCAGCAGCTTGGGCTTTATTATTTGAACTTTTTTGGCTGTAGTTGGTTCCCAGTTTCAGCTAGCATCAACCTTGTTTGAAGCACATCTATATTGGTACTATTCTGAAATAAATCAGACTCTATTGTTACGGTTTTAGAATCATTTCTAGATTAGTATGTATTGCTGCATATGATTTCTATCACTTCTATTTTATCAGTTACTGTTATTTATTCATTGTAATAACTATATTCTGAAAAATACAGAAAGAAACAACATTCTTCTGCAACTTCTATCTAGCTCTATAAGATCAAAGAAAAATCTATAGGAAAATAAAATTTATATAATTATACATTATAGCAGCAGTAAAGAAAATATCCATTTGGGATATTTCAGCATTATATTCTTGAAAACATGTAAAAATACCAAACAAATATAAAATGACAAGTGCAATATTACACTATTATTTGTCATTATTCTAATATAATAGTAACATGGACTAATACAAAAATTTACCTTCAACGAGATATTTTTATTAGCTTGCCAAGATGCAGCAACCTGAAAATTCGATTCTTCTTTTCCAATGATCCTGGTATAGTCTCACATATTTATAACATTAAACATTTAAATGACTTTTTAAATGTAAAATGCACTAAATTCTAGTAGTAGCATCTTGTCTGAAAATATTTACCTTGAATGAAATTCAAAACCAAGGTCAACATAGTTTGTGATCCCAACAACTGAATCTTCTTCAAAGGGATTCTTAACCTGGACAGTATCATACATTAAAGCATGTGTTATACAAATTCCAACTGCATTTACGAAATTAAAAGGCTTCATAAAAATCTACTGAGCTTTCTGTCTACCTACTTGTGAAGTTTACTGCAAATCTAACCTCTTATACAAAAAGGAGATTATAAATTCTCATTAACTGACACAAGAACCCTGTTTTAACTTTTAGATCATGAACATGATCATTTGAACCAATAGCTTAAAAAACAGAGAGAATGACCTACTATA
Organism: Cupressus sempervirens; assembly: GCA_028749045.1. Lineage (NCBI taxonomy): Eukaryota > Viridiplantae > Streptophyta > Pinopsida > Cupressales > Cupressaceae > Cupressus > Cupressus sempervirens. The sequence continues at coordinate 278,276,683 of CM053789.1, read as the reverse complement.
AAAGTGTATTTAACTGATTTTAATTTCTCATTCATCAGTATAACTATAAACATAGCTGAATAATCAAAGAACACAAAATATTTTCATCTAGTGAAAGGAGTCTTCAGAATGCTTAAATTCTGCTACAAATAGCTTCTACTTCAAATGCATCATTGACTTCATGAAGTTTAAGTTACCAGCTATGAACTTACAATCATCATTAGTCAAAGAAAAAAGTAGAATGCAAGAAATATCAATTCGTGCTCAAAAAACATCAAATTACTGAAAGAATAAATAATGTTTTACACCCAATAATTATTTGCAGTTGGCATTTACACAAAGCATCCTCGGGAATCAAAACTGTCAAAGCATTCAAATCAAAACAGTTACGAGTCATACCAAACCTTCAGAAGCATGATAACACCTGACTTAGCAAAGTAATGTAATCAGCATAAGTTTGTGCATCATTAATACTTGTTTTTCTTTTTTAGACAATAGAAATCGGGTATGTAACCCCCTATAAACTGCAGTGGGCCTTGTAAACTTTTAATTGGACTAATGATGCTGGTGTGGAACATCCTTCAGTACCACATGGGTTGGGAGAGATTGAATATCACGACCTCATTCTTTACCACAAAAACTCTTGCTAGTCGAGCTAGATGCCCATTGCACACATCATTAATGCTTGATTTGTTATCAAACTGTCAAATATTTGTAGCATGCTAATAAATCCTTATAAATAACAACCAAAGAGTTTTGGTCCAATCAACAATCACTGCCCCCTTTGGATTCAATTACTACCATAGATAGTTGCTTTTGTTTACTAAGTTATCAAGATCTTACTTCCAATTCTGATTCGGAGACAAGTTCGGGTACAAGAATCTAATTTGTGAATTCATGATTTTTTTTTTCCCATAATGATTTGTATGGATTCATGTGTACATATATATATATATATATATATATATATATATATATATATATATATATATATATATATATATATATATATATATGTATATGTATATATATATGTATATATATATATATATATATATATATATATATGTATATGTATATATATATATATATATCTGTATAAGTTTGGATTGCAGGTCTAGGTTCGGATTCGCGCCTTATTCTCTCAAATCTACATAGATTTATACTGGATCCATGCAAGGTCCGGATTTGACCTTATGAGTTCATCAATGAATCCACTAGGTCAAATCTGGACCCTGTGCAAAATTGGACCCAATACAAACTTGAATCCAGTTTGTGGGCCAGATGAGCGAACTTGGTGTTGTCGGTAAAATCTATATTGTAGCCGAGGGGTAGAATTGTATCAGAAAGGGTGTGTAACAATTGAGTCACTCCTTCGAGAAAGTATATGTACATCATCTAAAGGGACTATTGACTGATCATTATCATTATACGCATTGTCCTTGGAGTGCATATTGCATATATGAATAAAGTGTGTTCTTTGTTACATCTTAATCTATTGAATGTGATAAGTATCCTTTTACCCTGTACAGTAAACATTTGGCATCGTTGCCAATCGAACCTAGTAAATAAGAGGTGTTATGATGATTAATGCCAAATTTTCTTAATAAAGATCAAAATAAAGTAAAAGATAAAGATGACATGCATACAGCATGGGAAGCACAAATCCTAACACAACAGGCAGAGTGAGCACTGATGGAGACAGTGCATTCACCTAGCAGACCGAGAAGTGTCGAGGAGTTGCTTGAGGAAATGCGACAGAGATTAAATTTGGTGGAAGAAACAAGGGGGAGTTCCTGAACTTGTATAAGCTGAGGATAGAGAATCCAAACGGAAGGGAAGAAACTCACATGGCTAGAAGTGTCGAAGGAGCATGAGTGTAGAGTGAACCCTTTGTTCTTGATACACCCGACGAACGGATACAAGTAGAGAATCAAACAACTTTACTTGAAGAAGATCTCTTCACACAATATAATGCAATTGTCCAAAGTAGGGCGGTTGTCCAAAGTAGCACAGTTGTGTAGAACAACGCAAGTACTCAAAACAGTGAGGGAGCACAGCAAACACCACAGATTTAGACGAAAGTAGCAATGGCAGGACCAAAGGAAAAATTGTCAAATTTCAATGGTGATGGCATGATTGATCCAATTAGACACTATAAAAAATGCGAAACAATGTAAAAGGCGAACAGTGTAACAGACCACGATGATTGGGTCCAGCAGTTTCCGGCAACTCTACAGGGTGTAGCGATTGATTGGTTTTTGGATGTCGATCCGCAAAAATTAACTAAATGGATAGAAGTCAGGAAGGAATTCATAGCAAAGTTTCGACTACTAAAGGATGATAAGGAAATAGTAGAGGAGATAAACAGTACGAAACAGGGAAAGAATGAAACAATCTATGTATATGCAAGAAGGTTGAAGGAGCTTGTGGGGAAAATAGAAAGCCAACCAATGGACGAATTAAAGAAAAGATGGTTTGTTGAAGGGCTACGACCGATATTGAAGAAAAAGATGAAAATTGTACCTCAAGTGTCGTACATAGATGCATATAACTGGGCAATGGATCTGGAAAAAGAAGAATAACAAATCATCGGACTCAGACGATTCCTTCCTGACTACTAAGGGATGATAACGAAATAGTAGAGGAGATAAACAGTACGAAACAAGGAAAGAACGAAACAATCCATGTATATGCAAGAAGGCTAAAGGAGCTTGTGGGGAAAATGGCAAGCCAACCAACGGACGAATTAAAGAAAAGATGGTTTGTTGAAGGGCTACAACCAACATTGAAGAAAAAGATGAAAATTGTACCTCCAACATCGTACATAGATGCATATAACTGGGTGATGGATTTGGAAAGTGAGCAAAACACGAACAAAAAGAAGAATAACAAATTGTCGGACTTAGACGATTCATCTTCCGAAAGTAGTAGCAACAACGAAAAGTCGAGTAAGAAGGGTCAAGCATTGCAGAAGGATATGTTACAGAGGATGGAGTTCAAAAATCTGAAAAAGAATCCTGACTCACTAAAAGGGGAACTGTGGTGTATGGACTATAAGGAGGGCCACACAAAGGGCTCCTGCCCAAAGAAACAATTTTGCAATATCTGCCAAATTGCAGGACATTCAACCAAGGAATGCCAGTTCAATATGAAGACAAAGGGACATCATCAAGTGTTACTAATGCAAGAAATGTCCACTGCAGGAGCAGGAACGAACGCAACCAATGATGCAACCTCAGGAGGGTACCGTAACAATAACCGACGCGGAGAAGGCGGTAATAATAATAATGGAGGCTGAAGTCAGATACAGTATGACTCGAGTGGACGGCCGATGATACAATGTTTGCGTGCAACCTCTGGGGACACTTTGCCAAAGACTATACAACGAAGGAAACACCGCAACTATTGTGCAAATGGTGTGGTCTAGGAGACTACAAGTATTCGAAATGCGCTAAGCAACAGGTGAACTTGTTAAGTATTGAAACATGTGAGGAGATATTAGCCATCACTCGTAAGCAAGCAAAGAAGGCAATGTATCTAGGATGAAGAAAAGAAAAGGTTCCGATAAGCACAATTGGAATTGGAAAAACAAATGGAAGCCGAGAAATTACAAACAAAAGACACTATCAGTACCTTAAGGAGGAACCTAACAAAACAAAATATTATACGGCAGGTAATGCAAATGGAAGTTCCTATAAAATTGAATGACCTTCTTACAATACCTTAGCTACGAACTGCAATACTGAACATGACACTACTCCCGAAAGCAACAGAGGAGACAGGAAAAGATGGCAGCGGAAATGACTGCGACAAATCCAATGCTATTGGCACTCACTACAGGAAGACATCCTGCAGTAATAGAGATGGGTATCCTCAGAACCATATTCACGAACACAATCGTCGATAGAGGGTCAGGAGTGAATGTATTACCGAAAGATGTATGGTAGAAGTTGGGATAACCTATGTTGTGGCCACCTACATTTCAACTACTCACTGTCGATCAACACGGAATCAAGCCTTTAGGGACCATGATGGAGCAACCTGTAACCATTGGGATGCAACCATTCTTATTGGATTTCGTGGTCATACCGTTCAAAAGAAAAGGATATGACACCATCCACGGACGGGGTTGGCTGATACAGGCAAAGGTGAAACATGATTGGAAACGGAATACCCTTTTTATGGAAGGCGGAGGCCGAAGATTTGCAATCAACTTACACACACAGATGGTAGGAGAGAAGACAACATCATCAGATTTCAAAGGCAAAGGCGAAGGCGAGGGGAAGAAAAGAATGGAACCTGATGAAGAGGGAATACTGAGATTGGAAGGAGGGTCTAACGATGGTGACCTGGACTCGGTAAACGGCCTACTTCATTGGCAAATGGAAGACTACAAGCTCTTTCCAACCTATAACATGTTTGGGGTCAAAGATGGAAAAGAAGAGAATGAATTTCCGAAGGAGTATAGAGAAGTGAAGGAGGAAGATAAGATAAGATAATATTATTAATGTCCAACAAAAAACCATCAAGGTTTATGGGACTGAGCATACAAACAGAAGAGTAGGCCAAAGCAAAAGCACCAACGGTGATTGAGAAGAAACAAAAGCAAGACACAAAACTAGAGAAAAGACAAGGTAAGGACTAAGGGTCCTTTCTTGTCACAAAGAAATCAGTAATAGAGGAATAAAACCATGAATGATCCATAGTCTTCGAATGTCATGTAGAGCCATTGTAGGATTGTCACTACCTGGAGAGACTTGTGCGATGTCTAACCAATTTGGAATGAGAAGTACTAGAAGGCCTTTTCAAACCCCGTGGAGGAGACAAGGGAGAGAAAAAGGCGGTGATGAGCTGGTCTGAAATACGCCCCTAAGGTATAAATGACTGCAAGGTATTCTCCCGAAGGTGGGTGGCCTCCTCAAGATAAAGTGCAAGACACCATTGGTCAATATAGCTGAAGAACACTAAAAGAGAAAAATAGTCTCTAAATAGGTAGTAAAATCTCCCTCTGATCTCATACTAGAGAGGACATCGAAAAATGAAGTGGATCTTAGTCTCAACCTCTGCTAAAGTACACAACTGACATATCTGATCTGCCCGATCCATATGGTGATCGGTCTGAACCCTAAGCCGATGAGAGCCAACTCTGAAAGAGCCTAAAGAGAACCACAGGGCATGACTCCAGTGCCGATAAAGATAAGCAAGAGGAACAATAATACCATCCTGAATCTCAAGGAAATGCTCAGTACAAAAGGCCATCTCTAGTTGCAAACCCCCCAAAGATTACTCTAGGTAGTGGTAATGTACTGTCTATATCTATCCTGTCTGACGTGCTCATTCAACTCCTAATGTGAGGGGAGAAGATGAGCAAGAGCATCTAGCAAAAACTAGTAAGGAGGAAGACGATCTATCTCAATCCCGATTGAGCCCAACAAAGAGGTGGCCTGTGCATACCAACAACGAGACCTACTACAAATCAATGAAACATTGGCGCATACATTTAGTGAAGACAAACCTATCAAGTACGAAGAGCCTACAATAAAAACAATAAACTTAAGAGATGAAGCCAATCCAGAAAATATATTTGTGGGAGATGACTGGTATCCACTCCTAAAAGCAGCAGCGTTCAAAATATTCATGGAATATAAGGACTTATTTGTGTGGACATATTAGGACTTGAAAGGGGAACTAGCGAAGTTATGTGTCCACCGGATACCACTGATAGAAGGTGCAGTAGTCGTACAGAAGCGGCTATACCGAATGAACAAAAATTATACCGCACGGGTCACTAATAAGATCGACCGAATGCTAGAAGCTGGGATTATTTTTAGGGTGCAGATGAGCGAGTGGGTATCACCAATTGTGATATCTCTAAAGAAAGGCGCCACTCAGATAAGGACATGTGTGAATTTTCGATGATTGAATGCAGTAACGATCAAGGATCCGTTCCCGATACCATTCACCAATAGCATTTAGGAAGAAGTTGCAGGGCACGAAATTTATTCATTTATGGATGGATTCTCTAGATACAACCAGATATCCATCGCTGAAGAAAATAGGCTTAAAACAATGTTTATAGTGGAATATGGAGTATATGCCTACAATAGAATGTCGTTCGAACTGTGTAATGCTCCGGCAACATTTCAAAAAATTATCTTGCACATATTTGATAAGATGTCAGTCGGGAATTTTAAGACATTTTTGGATGATTGATCAATTTTTAGCACGGAGGACAAGCATATAACTATACTCAAGGAATGCATGGAAAGATGCAGACGGGCAAGATTAGCACTAAATCCGAAGAAGTGCAACTTCATGGTATTGTAGGGGAAGCTATTAGGGCACATAGTATGCAAAGCAGGATTAAAGACGGATCCTGACAAAGTCCAAGTAATCTTGGAAATGCCACCATTGATAGATGTAAGAGGTAAAAATTGTTCCTCGAACATATTGGATATTACTGAAGGTTCATTAAAAGCTTTGCGAAAATATCCTACCCATTGGACAAACTAACATGCAAAGGAGAACCCTACAAGTGGCATACAAAGCAAAATGAAGCCTTCAAAGGAATGAAAACCAAACTAGCTACAACACCTATCCTGGCTTATCCAAACTAGGATAAGGAGTTTCATTTTCATGTTGATGCATCGAACTATGCAATTGGAACAACGTTGGCTCAAACAGGGGATCACAGATTGGATCATCCGATGTACTTTGCGAGTAGACTATTATCTAAAGCAGAGAAAAATTACAGTACAACAAAGCGAGAGGCACTCGAAATGGTGTATGCAATACAAAAATTTAGACATTATCTACTTGCGACGCCATTTGTATTTTATGTAGATCATCAAGCACTAGTGTATCCCGTAAACAAGCCGATCATCCGAGGAAGGGTAAGCAGATGGTTATTACTATTGCAGGAATTCACATTCAAAATTGTGGTACGGCCTGGAAAAAGTCATGTGAGCGCGGACCATTTATCAAGGATTAAATCAAGAGAAAGAGCGGAAGGTGTCAACAATGATTTTCTAGATGCACAACTATTCCAGATTCCTGTACTACCAGCCAGGTACGCAAGTATTGGGGAATATCTTTCAACGGGACAATTTCCTAGGGAAATGCCGCCGAACGAGAGGACACTAGTGCTAAGGTGTCAAACGTTTTAATTGATTAATGGGTTACTATACAAGATGGGACCCGACCAAATTTTAAGACAGTGCGTTCTAGAAGAGGAAATTCTAAAGGTGTTGAAGGAAGCACATGAAGGACAAGCAACAGGACACTTGGGGTCGGATACAACTGCGCAGAAGATAGTCTGGCAGGTTTATGGCGGCCAACCGTGCACAACAATGCCAGGGAGTGAGTCATTGCGTGTGATGCATGTCAGAGAGTTGGAAAACTGCTGAAGAGGGACTTCATGCCTCTGAACCCTTCACACGCACAGGAGTTATTTGAACGATGGGGATTGGTCTTTGTCGGACCCCTCAAGGTAAGTAAAACTAGAAGATGCAAGTACATCGTGGTAGCGACGAAGTACCTTACCAAGTGGGTAGAAGTGCGGGTCTTACATGACAACTCTATGGTAAGCACAGCGAAATTTATTTACAAGCAAATCATCACAAGGTACGGAATACCGCTGCAGTTGACAAGCGACCGTAGGGGACACTTCGTGAATCACGTCATCAAACTACTAACCACAGAGTTCAAGATATACCATTCCCTATCAAGCCCGTACTATCCGCGAGCCAATAGACAAGCAGAAGCTACAAATAAGATCTGAGTCAGAGTGATTTATAAATATTTCGTAGTTGAAGGAGAGGACTGGGAAGACAACCTACCATCAGCATTATGGGCGTACTGTACTTCATACAAGGCAACTACGGGACACACTCTGTTTCAGTTGATGTATGGGCAGGAAGCAGTGGTACCAATAGAATTCATGGTACCAAGTTTAAGCATCGCGATCAAAAACAAGCTAGGAGATATGGAAAGTCTGAGGGAGAGATTGTATAGTTTAAATAAACTCGATGAACGACAACTACAAGCCCAATGGGCCACGGAAGTTACACAGAACAAGCGTAAGGCATGACATGACAAGCATTTAAAATTGAACAGATTTCAACCAAGCCAATTAGTTTTGAAGTATAATGGGCACAACAAGGTTAGACCAGGAAAATTCAAGGTGAAACGGGTAGGACCAAACAAGATTCGCAAAGTTGGCGATAATGGAGCAATTAAACTATGGATGCTCTACAAGAAGGAAGTGCCCAATGCGGTGAATGGGTTGAAGCTGAAAGTCTATCATGAAAGAGATAACGCACCTCCGCAGACGAGCAACCGAGAGATAGTATAAAAATAATAAGTATTAATGTATATATGTAAAATAAGTGTAAATAATAATAAAGAATTAAAATTTTCATAGTAGGTAGAAGCAAGGAAATAAGTAAATATAAATGAAGTTATAAAACGCTCATAAAGTAATGACAAAGGCACCGTATAGTAATTGATAGCCTTATATTAGCATATCATACAGCCTACAGAGACCAATGGAGAAAGAAAGAAAAAGATTTTCATACCGTATGACCCAGAGAGACAGGGGAAAACAAGGAAAACATTATTTATGTCGTACGGCCACCACAAAGAGGAGAGTACCACACAAAAACTCAAGGCTATTACCGTACAGCCAATTTGAGAAGCATCACACTGAATAGCTTTGTGGGTATACTATACGGCCAGTTTGAGGAGAAGCATCACATTGTATGGCTTTCTAGGTATACCATGCGGCGAAGCAGAGCAGGTAATTCACCCCGTATAGACTAGAAAAGAGAGGAAGAGAGTCATACGGCCGTACGCCAATATATAGGTTAAGCACCTTGAATCATCATACGGTTACAGATAGAAAGTTATATAAGGAAGACTATCATACTGTACGGCCAAGAACCACAAACTTATATACCGTACGGTAAAGAAAAACAAGAAAGATACAGGAAGAAGGAAAAAGTCACACTGTACGGCCACTTACAAAAGAAAGGAGGAAGGCAGGGGAACATACAGACACACCATACGAAGGGCACACATAGAAGGTGAAGTCTATCATCACCGTACACCATACAGACTTCTTGATAGGAAGCAAAGACAATGAGACATTTCATACGGATAGGACATTAAGAAGACTTGAAGAAAAGAGTGTGTACCGTATGACCTTTGGATAGACAAAAGCTTGAATTCTTGGAGCATACTGTAAAGCCATTTTTGAGTATACCGCACGGCCTTGGTTGAGCAATATGAGATAAACATGTGTGTTCCGTACGGCTTGCAAAAGAGGCTGAACAAAAAGAAGTAAGGCTACTGGAGACAAGAGACCACAGTTTGGGGCACTGTACGGCCTATTAGTTAAAGGAAATTAGACCGTACGGCCACTGGTTTAAAGGAAGTATGACTATAATTACAACATAGCACCATACAGCAGGAAGAGGATAAATTAATACCGTACACCGTACAGCTTAGCACAGCACAAGGGTTTGTCGTACAAATTAAGAGACAAGGAGTGGTGTCGTACGGCTGAAAACAACGTATTAGGATTCAACAGAGTAGATTGCAGTACAATTAGTTAAGGTTTGATTAGAGGTAGAATACACCAAAGAGCAAGAGATTATTGATTAAAAAATACCATCATCCTATAGACTAAGGGAAGAAGTTCAACCGTACAGTCTCAGGAGGAGAGAAGCATTCCATCCATACAACCACAGGTAAAGGAGTGAATACAAATTTGTTAATAACTACCATACCATCATTTAGAGAAAACTGCAACTGACCTAACCGTCTTTGCTCTCTTTGCAAAAAGCCAAAACAAGTGGCAGTTATGCATTCAGCCAGGAAGAGGGCTCGGAAAAAGAAGTTGGATGAAGATATAGCAACAATTGCAACCATGAACAAAAACGTGAAAACCTTACTGTCTGGAGTACATGTTGCAAGAGGCACAAGTGCAAGAGCAAGCAAAAAGAAAGGGAAGCAAATAGCATAGCTGGCTGCAACTGATAATCTCACAACACAGAATGTCTCATTTGAAGGTTTGAATGGAGCAAAATGCAAGGATGGTGGCAGGAGACACCTAAGAACCATCTAGTGAAGGCCAGCATTCGGAAGGCACAGCTTGAATGGGCAATACAGATGCCTGTATTTTGCATTCAAGACTACAAAGGGTTCATCCGCACAATGATAGAGATGTACGACAGGTTCTCTCGAACCAGTTCGTTCACCTATCTTGGATGCAACCTGGTAATATCATTCAGACCAGCAGACTTCACACAAGTATTCGGAATACCTAGTCATGCACAAGGGGGAAGGAAAATCAACAACAAACTGAAAAAATTGAGTCGAGATGTAAAGGCACAACCGATACAGTTGGTATGTGAGGATTTGACACAGACGGAGAAAGAAGCTCTCATGCACATGCCAAAGGGTAGAGGACTGAAGAAGTCCAACGTGCAAGAAGGGCACTGGCATTGTCTTGTGGACTTAGTAAAAAGTCGCCTCACAAGTTCCAGTCGTGCTTCAAACATTTCATTCTCGCAGGTGGTGATGATGAATGGGATCCTACATGGACGAGTGTATGATTGGGCTACACTGTTGGTAGATAAGACAAGATAAGATAATAATATTAATGTCCACAAAAAACCAACAAGGTTTATGGATCTGAGCATACAAACAAAAGAACCGGCCAAAGCTGAAGCACCAAACGGTGACAGAGAAGAAACAAAAGACAGAAACAAAACAAGAAAGAAGACAATGTAACGACTACTACACCAAGGACATGTCCTTCTTCCTAGTTGTCTAGTCTTGATGTAATTTTGTTTTGGTTATAGTTGAGTTTTTTCGTAAGAGTTGTCTCTATTTTGTCATCCGGAGACGGCTTTACTTTTTGGGGGGGATGATATTGTCGGTAAAATATATATTGTAGCTAACGGGTAGAATTGTATCCGAAAGGGCGCTACGGTTGAGTCACCCCTTTAGGAAAGTATATGTACATCGTCCAAAGGGACTATTGAATGATCATTATTATTGTAAGCGTTGTACTTGGAGTGCATATTGCGTATATAAATAAAAAATTTGTTCTGTGTTACATATTGCATATATTCAAAATCTTAATCTTGAGGAAACTCAAAATCCTAAGAAAAGATCACTTTGGGATTAAAACTACAGAGGAAGCACAAGACTTCGCTGCACCATTTGGAACCTTCAAAGAAAGCAAAAGACCCAAAAGATTTTCTAGTTATGCAGCAAACATGAGTGATTTATCTACATCAAAACCAACCAATGTTTTAGATGCTATTAAACATAAAGCTTGGAAGGATGCTATGATGGAAGAATACAAATCCATTATTAAGAATGATGTTTGGGAAATTGTTCCAAGGCCTGAAGGAGAATCTGTTGTTTCTTCTAAATGGATATTTAAAATCAAGCATGCTGCTGACGGTAGCATTGAAAAATATAAAGCCAAATTCATAGCCAGATGATTCTCAAATGGAGCGAACTCATTATGAAGAAACCTTTGCTCCAGTTGCTAGATACACCTCTATAGGAGCAGTCCTAGCTATTGCAGCATCGAAGGGATGGAAAGTACATTAAATGGATGTGAAAACAACATTTCTAAATAGAAAAATTACAGAAGAGGTATATTTGGAACAACTTGAAGGATTTGAAACTCATAACCCTAAAGTTTCTATTTGCAGGCTCAAGAAAACTCTCTATGGGCTTAAACAAGCTCCAAGGGCATGGTATGAAAGAATTGATAAGTATCTCTCCAATTTAGGATTCTCCAAGAATGACGCTGATCCAAATCTCTATTATAAAAAGGATAAAGATGATTTGATAATTTTGATACGATATGTTGATGATTTACTAATAACAGGTGAAGATCATCTTATAGATCAATGCAAGAAAGATCTAATCAGAGAAATTGAAATGAAAGATTTAAGACTCTTTCATTACTTCCTAGGACTGGAAGTATGGTAGAACTCTAACAGCATCATACTTAATCAAGGAAAGTATACATTAGACATCTTCTAGAGATTTGGAATGTAGGACTGCAGACCTATGTCTTCTCCTATGGATACTAATTTACACAAACTTAAGTAGTAGGATAATCACCCTCCATAGATTCTACTCTTTATAAACAAATGATTGGGTCTCTTATGTACTTAGTAAATACAAGATCTGATATCTACTATGCTGTTAATGCTTTAACTCAGTTTATGTGTGAGCAAAAAGGGATTCACCTAGTTGCAATCAAACACATTATGAGATACTTACAAGGCACTCTTAACCTTGGGCTCAAATATGAGAAAGTTGACTTGGACTTACATGAGTTCACAGACTTAGATTGGTCTAGAAGTGTTACTGATAGTAAAAGCACTTCAGGATGTTGTTTCAGTTTACGTGCAGTGATGATATCTTGGATATGCAAAAAGTAGGCATCAGTAGCACAGAGTTCCACAAAAGCTGAACACATTGCCGCAGCAATGGCCTCTCAAGAAGCAGTTTGGCTTAGAAAGTTACTTGTGGGATTATTTGGTCAGCCCATGAATCCTACTATTATTCATTGTGATAATCAGAGTTCCATCAAGCTTTCTGTGAATCCAATTTTTCATGACAAGTCCAAGCATATTGTAATTCCTTACCATTATGTAAGAAATATGTTAGACAGGAATACCATAAAATTAGAATATATTTGCACTGCAGATCAGATAGCAGATATTCATATCAAACCTTTGTCTTGAGTGAAGATAGATCACTTTAGGAAAAGACTTGGTATGGTTGAAGTACAATACATTTGTATTCTTTAATTATTAATGAAATAATTTTGAGTTAAAATTATTATTGTTAGGCTATTCACTGTAATGGGCTTGTAATATCCCTTGTCCTAACTAACTGATTTTAGCTCAAGGAATATTGTCAGACACTTGTATGTTTCCTTTCTCTTTTTTGATGGTTTTTGTTTTAGATTGTTTGTTATAGTTTGAATGATGCTAAGAAATTTAGAATGTTCGCAAATGATAGTACAATACCTCTTACAATGAACTAATATGCAAGTGCAGTTCTTTTTGGTATTGTCAATGCATATACATGGAAACTAAATATGAAATGCATACCTACAACCAACTGACATTTTGACAAACAATTGGCATACAACTATTATGCTGATCATATATGCTATTAGATGGACATTTCGTCAAACAAATGGTATGCAACATATATCTCCTTATTTGAATTCATTCTCATGTACAATGTTGCTATGAATTTGCCAAAACAAATGGGCTTACAATAATAACTACAACAATGCAAAATTTGATTTTGAATTATCACTTACAACTGTAAAATTATATGCCTAAGATTACAATGCTAACTACTAATAGTTGCAAGAGGAACCTGATAATAGTGATGCCCACGGATGGAATCATAATCAAGCCAAGTACTGTAGCATGGGTACTATTCACGTCACTGTACACAGCACTGTAGCAGCCAGCAATAAATGTATTCTCCAATTTAAACACAAACAGAACTCCAGAATGAAGCTCTCCTGAATGCCAAATTTAGTGGATATTTCACCACCTCAAATGGTTGCAACATTGAAGAATTGAAGCTCTCCAATGGCTAATTGAAATCAACAACCCTTAGTTTCTTTTCTCAAGTTTATATCAAATACAATTGACAATAATCGGATGCTTAACAATGAAGCTCTTGCCTCTATTTATTATTTTCCTTCGCCCTTCTAGAAGGAAATAAAATATTATTTAATTGCACTCTCTAGAAGCTTCCCCCTTTCCAAGGCAATAATTAGTTGTACTTCTAAAAAATGCCTTCTCTACAAGCTTCCTCCTTTCTAATATAATAATTAGTTGTACTTCTAGAAAATTAAATTAATTAAAAATAAAGTCACTTTTTAATTTTAAATTATTTAATGACTTTATAAGAAATTAATTTAATCAATTTTTTCTTATTTCTCCACTTAGCCTTCGTAGAATGTAAAGGCTAAGAACTCCACTGATATGCTAAAAAGATGAGGACATTACAGTTCGCACCCCTTGAAATTGCTTGTCCCCAAGCAATCTCAACTCTGGATACTGCAAAATTTCTTCACTCTCCCAAGTGGCATCCTCTACTGGCATGTCCTTCCACTTCACCAAATACTCCCTAATAGTACATCTCCTCAAATTCCTCTCCTTGAACTCAATGATAGCCTTTGGTACTAAAACCAATTTCCCCTCATCGTCCAAGGGTGGAAGCACTGTAGAAGGAACAATCAAGTGTCCTACTACCTTTTTGAGACATGACACATGAGAAATATTATGGACTTTTCTCTCTGGCGACAAATCCAACTTGTAAGTCACCTCTCCAACACTTCTGATCACCTAAAAGGCCCATAATAACGTGGCTTAAGTTTTTCGGCACCACTCTTCTTCAGAGTGGACTGATGGTAAGGCTGCAGCATCAAATACACCATATCACCTACCTCAAAAGTCCGCTCAGTCCTCTTCTGATCAGCATACTACTTTTGTTGATTCTATGCCTTAGTGATATTATCCTTAAGAGCCTTCACAATGTCCTAGCTCTGCAGTAATAAGTCTCCAACATTGGGCACTCTACTATTTGATAGCAACAAATCCATGAAATTGGGTGCCTCATGTCCATATAATGCCATGAATGGTGACATTGGCTAGACATGTGATAAGTAGAATTATAACAATATTCACATAGATATATCCACTTAACCCAAACCTTCTATTGCCCTACTATGTAATTCCTGAGGTATCCTTCCACCCATTTGTTCACTATCTCTGTCTAACAATCTGTCTGGGGGTGGTAGCTAGTACTCGGAGTGAGCTCTGTCCCGCACAATCTGAACAACTCCTACCAAAAGTGACTCATAAAACCACTATTCCTGTGGCAAACAATGCTCCAAGGTAAACCATGCAACCTAAATACCTCTCTAAAGAATAAATCTGCCACCTATGTAGCAGTGTATGTAGTGTTGATTGGGAAGAAGTGGGCAAACTTTGTAAGCTAATCAAGAAAAACATATATACAGTCTCTACCCTGGGCTCTCGACAATCCTATGATGAAGTCCATGGATAAACACTCTCACTTCTTGTCAAGAATCGGAAGTGGCTTAAGTAAGCTGGTTGGATAAGAGTGCTATATCTATTCTGTTGGCAAGTAGGACACTCTCTAACATATTGCAACACCTCATTTTTGAACCCTTTCCAAGAAAAACGATCACGAATCTGCCAATACGTTTTGTAAAAAACCTGGATGTCCTCCCATAGGTGAGTCATGATAAACTCTCAACACCATCCTCTTCACCTTTGACCTAGGAACCAAATAAATGTGCCCTTTGTAAATGATGATCTCATTCACAAGGGTGAAATCACTATTCTGGATCAATCCATCTATGAATCCCGATACCCATGTATCCTTTGTATGCTCTACAAGGATCAAATGTCTCCAATCCTCTGATATATCGGTCATCAAGCTCAAGTGGGGTCTTCATGACAAGGCATCTACTACTACATTCTGTCCCCTTGAAATAGGTAATATCAAAATCATATGCCTATAATTTACTTACCCATTTTTGTTGCCTATCATTAAAATCTTGCTGCCCCAGGAAATGTTTCAGGGTATTGTGGTTGGTTTTTATGATGAATTTGCTACCCACTAAATATTGCTTGAATTTGGCCAAAGCATGCATTATGGCCAACATTTCCTTATCATAAATGTTGAAGCTCCTCTCAGGCCCCCTGAGCTTTCTACTCTCATAAGCAATTGGGGTCTTGTCCTACATAAGCATTGCTCCAACACCTTTGCCAAATGCATCACAATGTAACTCAAAAGGTTTGCTAAAATCTAGTCATGCTAGCACTGGACAAGAAGTCATCAACTCCTTGAATTTATCAAAACACTCCTGTGCCTCAAGAGTCCATAAAAAAGCCCCCTTTCTCATCAAGTCCGTCAAGGGTGCTGCATGCTTGGAATATCCACTAACAAACCTATTGTAGAACCCACACAACCCCAAAAATCCTCTCAACTATGTCAAGTTCACTAGAGTGAGCCACTCAATAATAGCACGAATCTTTTCAGAATCCATGCGTACTCCCTAAGAATTGATAATGTTACCCAGATATAATAACTCTGATAATCTCAAATCACATTGTGATTCTTTTGCATATAAAGACTCCCTGCTTAGAATGCTCAACATAGTGTCTAAGTCTCGCACATGCTCATCCCATGTCCTACCATACACCAGGATGTCATCAAAAAAGACTAACACAAATTTCCCCAACTGATGCTAAAAAACCCTATTTATTGTAGACTGAAAAGTAGTTGTAGCATTAGTTAGCCCAAATGACATAACTACAAACTCAAAATGGCCACAATGTCACCTGAATGTCATCTTCTCTATATCTTGCTCTTTGACTCAGATCTGATGATAACCTGATCTTAAATCAATTTTGGAGAAGAAACATGCTCCATGTAGCTCATCTAATAACTCATCAATCCGTGGGATGGGATACCTATTTTTGATAGTCTTCTTGTTCAGTACCTTGTAACTATGCACATCCTAAGAGTATCATCCTTCTTCTTCACCAAAACCACAAAAGAAGTGAAAGGCGACTTACTTGGTCTAATGTGCCCCCATAGCAAGTAGTTCCTTGATGGTTTTCTTGATCTCATCCTTCAATCTCTTTGGATGCCTATGGGGTCATGATGGCTTTAGCACCCTCCTCTAACTCAATAATATGCTCAATACCTCTATTTGGAGGTCTATCTGGTGGTATTTCACTGAAAAACTTGTAGTGCTTAATTCTCAATTTCTGTATGTCTGGATGATATTCTGATTTTTGCTGCCCCTCTAATGGCATTAAAGTGCAACGGGTTGCCCACTCAACCTAGTCATGTCTCATCAAGCTCTCCATGCATCTGCAAGATATCATCCTAAACCCACTGTCATGAATGGCCTTAAGTATATGGGTCTTCCCTTCTAACTGAAACCTCATCTCCATATCTCTCAAATTGAGAGTAAACTCCCCTATATCATGTAACCAAGTCATGCCAAGAACTAAATCTGTATCACCCATGTTAACAACATAAAAATCTACTTCAAAATCAAAGTTGTCGATCTTTAGGGGCAGACATGTAATCTTCCTGTCACATTTGAGGATGTAGCCATCAGCTACCCTTACTCTCAGACCCTCAAACTGCTATGTCTATATCCCATGCCTCTCAATCAATCTGCAATCAATAAAATTGTGAGTAGCACCTGTATCAAGCAAAGTAATAATTCGTTGACCAGCCAATACCCCTCTCGTCCTGAATGATCCCTCCTATTGTACACTAGTGAGACGGGCCTCTTTAAGTCTACCCTTAGTCTTCTCATCACCTATATCATTTATGCATTCCTTTTCTTCAATTGATTCCTCATTTTCAGATTGTTGGTCTGAATTTTCAGAATAAAAAATCCTCATAATAAGCACACATAACCCTGTTTGATCTCCCCTTTGGCCTCAAAGGACAGTCATGGTTCATGTCATAAGGTCCTTTACAATAAAAATAGAGTTTTTTCTTCCTTAAATCATTCAATGTCTCTCTATCGAAAAGAGCAAATGATATATCTTTATTTTCAGCCTTTGATTCATTCCTCTCAGGTTTCTTGAAAAATGGTTTGTCTTTGCTAAATGATGCACTCTTTGATTGAAATTTATTTACTGGGCTACCTGTTCCAAACTTATAGCCTTCTTAAGCGCTTCTTGCAAATTGAATGGATCAAAAGCTTTTATCCAACCCTTCAGTGGTTCGGATAATCCCTCCATGAACAAAACAACCAATCTCCTATCTGATATATCTGGCACCATAATGGATAGCCTCTGAAAGTCACTAATGAAATACTCCAATCCACCTATCTATTTCAACTCTGCCAACTCCCTAAAGTAGACTTCTAGATCATTCTTATCAAAGCTCTCTACCAACCTGTCTGATGGAACCTTAATTTTTTGCAAAAATTAAGCCCCATTTATAATGAAGGAAATGGAAAATCCCAAATCAAACCTTAACACAGTAACAACATCACACAGGATTATGAAGCTGCCTTAAAAACCTGTTGGTGACCATGATGTATGCACTTCATGTCTAGAGGAAGATTTGAGAAATTCTAAGGGCCAGTTAGAGGAGTTCAAGGTTGCATGTGGAAATCATGAACATCTTATTGGTGAGCTTTTGTAAAAGCTTAATCTTTCTGAATGTAGAATTGAGGCATTTGAAAAACAGGCTTTCAAATTTCAAGGAGCCCTAGAAGGCAGAGTTGACAATCTAAAAGAGGAAATCAACGGAGCCTCATTTCTATTTCATCCATTTGATGAATTTCAATCTCAGTTAGCAGAGATTAAGATGGATACAATATCTGGTTTACAGGAGGGTATGCATCATGCTGCAAAGTTCAGGGACATTCTCAAGTTTTTTGACAATTTCCAAGTTCATTTGGATAAATTGCACAAGAAAGAAAGTGATATGACATCTAGGCTAGTAAGCTTAGAAGAGTTGCTAGAAGACAGTAATTTCGTGTCTACTATGTTAGCTAAAGAGATTGATTTGCTTGCTGACACTATGAAAAATTCAGACTCTCTGTTGCTAGAATGGAAAGACAAAGCTTTTAATTCAGCTGAAGATGCTTCACATATGCAATTGGAACTTGATAGCACAAACTAAGTCATCTATGGTTTGCAAAAGTATTTTGGTGAACACAATTCAACACAAGATGGCTTTAAAGAGCTAAGGTCCAAGATAGAGGTTCATGAAAATAGAGAAAACTGTATGCAAAATCACAATTTCTTCCTGGGCGAGCAAATTTAGAATTCTATTTCAGATTTTAGTGATGAAATGGATCAATTCTCCCAATTTTGTAGCTCTATGAGAGAGCAAGAGGGAGAATATGAGAATCTTAGAATGGAGTTTCTCCTATGTTTCAAAGAATTAAAAGCTATATTATCTTCTGTTAAAGATGAACTGAAGGGATTTGAGTACTTGAAAAACCAATTCCAGTTATGTGATATGGAGCTTCAAGCCAAGGAAGGTCAGTTATTAGCTTTGCAGTCTGATATTAATAAAGAAAGGGAGAAGGCCAATCATTATGCAAAGTCAATGGAGAGGGAGAGTAAGTTGCAAGATGAGATAACTGCAATGCATGGGTCTCTTCAAAATGTGAGCAGTAATTTTGTTGAAGGAACAGAGAAAGCTAAATCTTTGAAAGATTCCATTAAGTATATGGAAGAAATTGTTGGAGCAGATTAGATCTATCTCTGAAGAAAACAGAATTACAAAACTTGAGCTTGAAGTTGCTAAGATAGAGCATTCTGAGTTAAAAATGAGTGATTGTGGTGCAGACAATGATGTCAGAGATTTGGAAGGAACGAATCTAAAATTAACCAAGGACTCATCTGCAGCATGCGGAGAAATGCAATTAGGCAAGGATTTTGTACAAAAGTCGGTTTGTCAGCTACAAAATGTGAAAATGCAAGACATGACTTAACAAGTATATCTACAAGCAACAGTGGAAGAGATATTCACTTTTCCTGAAGATCAAAAGACCCTGTGAAACATTGATAATAGGAGTTAGGAAAAGATGATTACCGAGTTAATGAAAACGCTAGGAACCACGACACATGTAGAAGTCTTTGAACAAAAGCGCGTAGTATGAAGCATTTGTGAAATTTAATAATCCAACATGGCCAGAGAATGGGTGGGCATGTTATTCAAAGGTCTGAAGATTAAAGTGACGGCAAAATATTATATCTAAGCTCTATCTCCCAGCCAGGACACATTGAAATATAATTAAAGATTTAATTAAAAGAGGCAAGCCAGTTCGACTAAGAATTATTTTTGCGTCTTGACAGAAAATATATAGAAGATGCCAATAAGATTTTTATCTACATTCATTTTTGAAATGTTATTTAATATACAAACGGTATTGAATAATATTATCATCGCCAAGAATATAGAAATAAAAGGTGCGGTTAAGGAATTATTAATTGAAAGGGTGTAATTATTTTCAAGTAATATGTCCCTTTACTTTGAAAAGTCACATCCTTGATATAATAAGGATATAAAAAGAGGACATAATGAAATGGAAAAAACATATCCGAACAATTACATTTATATTCTCTTAGGAGAAAAGTACTTTTATTTTATTATTGTATGAAGGAAGAAGGAGCCTATTATAATTTTGTAATATAAATTCCATTACTTTATTTTTAATAATAAAATAAAATGTTTTTTGTTTTTTATTAAAGGCGTGGAGATTTAAACTGCAGGCGAATCGTCCTTTGTAATTATTTTTTGGAATTCTGTATACAATTTTGATATCAAATAAGTGGACATGGTCAATTAGCATTTTAAATTTGATCATCATAGGTGTTGTGAAATATTAAATTGTTTCCGTACCTCTGTCCAATTTGTTTCTTTCTTAGCGGAGTTAAAATTCAATCTAGACTAATTTAAGATTGCATTATAATTGGTCTATCGCATCTGGATTATTAAAATTGTTGGCAATAAAAGTGCATTGAACATTACGAAGTTGTACGTGAAAGTTCACCGAAGTTGACTCTATCGCCCATATTAACAAAGCACTAGTCTTTTGTTATTAAAGTCAGAAAATCTATATATATTCCTTCTGCAAGCATCAAATTCATTATTAACAAAATTTACACAAAACATTCAACTATTATCCAACATCCAGTTTCATTTTGATTGAGTTCGAGGACTTTGCCAGCCGAAGAACTCCAGAAGTTTAAATTCGCTATAGAAAAACTTTGAACCAAGCAGTCAGTGTTAAGGTAAAGGTTTACCCGCCTGGGTGTAGCGGAGCCCGAAATGCAAGGGAATCTAAGCGATTTCCGTTCGTTAGCCAAAATTTGATTGAGAGATCCTATCGGAGAATTGGCAAGCTCTTGGATTTCTAATCTGCGATTTTGGGAACCAACACTGTCCACAAAGTTTTGATATGAACTCACTTGGTTATGCTGAAGGGTAACAATCCCATGGTACCACCAATCATGTGCAACTCCCTCTAAATGTAGTGTAGCATATTTTATTGCCTCCACTTCTGTCATAGGTCTCAGTGTTAAGAAGGTATCAAGCTTGTGAATCCAAGCTTGTGTTGTCATTCTACTACTCCCATCAAATGTAATCAAGGAAAGCTTCCCTATAGCCTGCTTTAATTCATTATCCTCGCCACAAGGTCTCCTATTTTGTCTAACTACACAGTAGTGCTCTCTTCTTTGGTTCACAAACCTCTCAAAATTCATTATCTCCCATACCTACAGTGTCAATAATTCTCATTCATCATTAGCAACCATAAGCATATCTGCAAATATCCCATCCTTAGCTTCCTCTGCTAGCTCCTATACTGGTTCCTCTCTAACAAAGATAGGATGCGTAGGCCTGTCTGCTGTTCTGGAAAGAGTTCTATGAGCTATAGGTGATCTCACTGCACTCCTGTTATCCCCTTGTTCCTAATTCTTTCTGTCCTATGGGTTCTTATGCTCAACCATGGTGGTGAGTGCTTGCAAAGCTTGAGTCATCCGCTCTTGCCCTATAACCATTTCTCTGAAAAATTCCCTTGTTTCCTGATCCTCATTCTTATTATCTCTTGGTGGGTCACACTCTTGCCTGTCACCCATGGTGTCTAGCTGCGTATCAAAATCTTGTTCCCTATCAAACAAAGCTCACTTGCAAGTGCAAAATCTATGAGAGCCAACCCCAAGTGGCTGCATGTGATTGCTAAACCCTCAAGATGGCAGGATTTAGCTCTAATATCAATGTAATATCCCTTGACCAAACTGACTAATTTTAGCTCAAGGAATATTGTCAAACACTTGTATGCTGACTTTCTCTTTTCTGATTTTTTTTGCTTCAGATTGTTTGATATAGTTCGAATGATGCTAAAAAATTTAGAATGTTCGCAAATGATAGTACAATACCTCTTACAATGAACTAATATGCAAGTGCAATTCTTCTTGGTATTTTCAATGCATATACATGGAAACTAGATATGGAATGCATACCTACAGCCAATTGACATTTTGACAAACAATTGGCATACAACTATTATGCTGATCATATATGCTATTAGATGGATATTTCGTCAAACAAATGGTATACAACATATATCTCCTTATTTGAATTCATTTCCATGTACAATGTTGCTATGAATTTGCCAAGACAAATGGGCTTACAATAATGCCAAATTTGATTCTGAATTATCATTTACAACAGCAAAATTATATGCCTAAGATTACAATGCTAACTACTAATAGTTGCAAGAGGAACCTAATAATAGTGATGCCCACAGATGGAATCATAATCAAGCCAAGAACTGTAGCGTGGGTATTGTTCACAGTACTATTCACGACACTGTAGCAACTAGCAATAAATGTATTCTCCAATTTAAGCACAAATAGAACTCCAGAATGAAGCTCTCCTGAATGCCAAATTTAGTGGATATTTCACCACCTAAAATGGTTGCAACATTGAAGAATTGAAGCTCTCCAATGGCTAATTGAAATTAGAAACCCTTAGTTTCTTCTCTCAAGTTTATATCAATTGCAATTGACAATAATCGGATACTTAACAATGAAGCTATTCTCTCTATTTATTCTTTTCCTTCACCCTTCTAAAAGGAAATAAATTATTATTTAATTGCACTCTCTAGAAGCTTCTCCCTTTCCAAGGCAATAATTAGTTATACTTTTAGAAAATGCACTCTCTAGAAGTTTCCCCCTTTCCAATACAATAATTAGTTTTGCTTCTAGAAAATTAAATTAATTAAATATAAAGTCACCTTTTAATTTTAATTTATTTAATGACTTTATAAGAAATTAATTTAATCAATTTCTCCTTATTTCTCCACTTAGCCTTTGGATAATGTAAAGGCTAAGAACTCCACTGAGATGCTACAAAGATGGGGACATTACAGGGCTTCACCATTTGTATTCATTATCTAAGAGGTGACGATCTCTGAGATAATGAACACTTGTATAAAAGACATTATGAGAGATTATGATGTAATGTCTCTACTAGAATTGGGACAATTATCTGTTTCTTCTTACTTATTCTATCAACTTCTCATACATGAACTAAATAACAAGGTTGTGCACAATATCACTTCTTCCTCTCAATCAATAATATTTTTGGAAAAATGATTTTATATATCAATAACTTCCAATATAAGCACTTATATGTAATGACCCCTTCTCAGCTAATCTGAAAGATTAGGGACAATCACCTTGAATTATTATAGAATGGTTGCTCTTATCACAAACACCATATATATACTTGCACTATGGGCAATATGATGATCTCTTCGCTGACTATGAAAGAGTCGTATTCATTGTCTTTGTTATGAATATGTATCCAATTTTGCAAATGAGATTGACACGTTCAGCAATGGCTACAATAACTGGATGTGATTTTGGTATTTCAATTGATCATAGCTTTTTGAGCTCCTTAATAATTTGCATAGATCAGAATCTATGTGTATCTGTAATTATTGTTTTCTGGTAAATTTAATCTTATTTCTTGATATGCAGTCAAGTGGTGATTTGGAATATTCATACTGAAGGCAGATATGATTATTCTCTTTCCGAGATGGAAGTCCTTACTCCCATTGTATATGTGCTATGGTGTTCGTTGTTGTTGGAATATGGTCCAAACTACTGACTATGTAATCAATGATTGTTTATTCTTTTCAGCGTAACTTCTGATTGAGCCTTTTATATTTGTTGGTATATATATATTCCTTAACTTAGCCCAATCTTCTTCCTTTTTATATGTTACGTAGGCTAAACTGTGGATTATCTATGTATCCCTCTAATCATAAGGATGGTTGCATCAAGCATATGTTCATAGATGGTAGACCGATTGTTAAGTCTCTGCAATCTCCATCTGTATATTGTCTTGGTGTGAGGAATAGTTTCCAACTGTGACAAGGATATATTATTTGCTAAGTCAACCAAGCATTCCGCTCACTGCTATATGTTTGTCCAGTTCATAATTGCCACAGTGTATTTTTTGATTGAAAATTTCTGGTTGATTTATTCTGCAATGTTCCCATCAAAGACTATTTGCTACGTAGGAGAGATCCCTAAAGCATTTATATGTTATATAACATACTGATCTGTATCATTTATTGTAAGTCAACAAGTATGATTTTATTCCCCAAATAGGTCATGTGATCTCCCTCCACCTTATGGCTGACGGTGTTCTACTATTTTCTAGCTATCCAGACCCGAGACTTCCCAAAAGCTCCTGCATCTCTCTCCGTAATTGCCTCCTTAGTTCAATGTCTTCCAATGTTCTTATCTATTTGTCGCTGCTGACTTTGGTATTCTATTCCATTATCCTTGTGGTATGGTTTTATTGCTGACTGACTGTTCTCCATGTGACTTTATTATGTCATGTGCTCGACGAATGTCCTCCTACTATGCCCCCGTCTCCTCTTCCTATATATCTGCCCTCTTTCATATATAGGAGCAGGACGTGTTGCGTTGTGTCTCTTGGCTATTACTCTTCTTAAATCAGTGTTTATATCATGTTTAATTTAAATGTGTTTTATTTTATAATATTATTATTATATATATGATATGGTCTATAAGGTATTTATGCTTAGTAATTTTAACTTGAGATATATATATAAATTTCAATTTGATATAATTATATATTATGTTATTGTGTAATCTTATGGTGTATTAAATTATTATATATTTCAATATAATATTTGACAAAAATTATTTACATTATAAGAATGTAATATGAGATCAAATACTAATATTATAATATATTTATTTATTATGATAGATATATGTATAATTTTATATCAATTTATTAATTTAGATATTATTTATTTAGTCAAATTTCATTACTTAATTATTACGTATTAAATTTTTATTGGAGAATGGGGATATTACAAACAATCTCTAAGATAATGTACGGAATAGTAGAGAACTACTGTCGAATCTGGATGAGTTCAAGATGACATTGTGATGTAGACATTTCTATGCCTATGAGTCACAACTTGGATAAAGGAAGAATTTAATCATTCTCCGGATTTTATCATTATCATGTATATTGCATTCCATTCAATACCATTATCACAAGTATAGGTGATAAGTTATATCACAGGTATAGTAATATGACATGGTATCATGTGTTCAATGATACCACATGCTTAGAAGATTTAGATAAATTTAAATCATCAATCTATGCTTATTCGTCTTAATTGATGGTGCTAGATATGTTATCTCTCAATATGATTATCAAGTTAAGAGGGAGTGTTAACTCTATGTAACTATGATATCATACTCATCTGAACTAGAGAGCGTACAAGATCTAATAAAGCATGAAGTTCCTTAGAAAGAATTGGCCTCTTGTGTCTTATATAATCTAACCTAATCGGCGTTTTCCTTCGAAAGATATTATAATGTTCTATTTGCATAGTTTTAGTTAAGTATATTTACTAACTAATATAATTCCTTGAGACACCGATTTTGGCAAGATAATCACTAATTTATATTTGCCCGACTTGGAAAGAGTCATGTCGTTTCTAAGGACATGCCTCTTGAGTGCAATATAAATAAGGGGTAAGAATGTGGATAAAGGAGACGAAAAACATGAGGTTTACTCCTTTAGTATTACTGCCCTATTACAATTTGTAGCAGGTATAAAACATTTGCAGAATAATTATTATACTCCAAATAACACCTCATATACAGGTCTGATATATTCAAGACCATCTTCAGCAAGTCAAGAAAGGCATTATATCAATTTGGTTGTTAAGAATTTGCAGAAACTTTACACTTCAAAACTCCAAGATTCTTGGATAACACCTATTTTTGGAAACAAAACAACTCTGATGGTGGCAACAAGTTCTTATAGCGAAGACATGTTGTCGAGTAATTAGCATTTGTTAGTCGAAGGGTTGTTACCACGGGCCAACAATTAGCCAACAGCTGGCACCCGCCAACTTTCTATATATACACCATACTTACCTTCAGGTTGTGTTGTACTTATCAGATGTTATGCCATGATGTGTTAAAATGTTATACTAAGATCTATTGCAATAAATAAAGAGTTATGAATTCTCTGATATATTATGCTTACTGTTATGTATCATATGCATTTTATCCTATTCTGAATGTAGACCCTATAGGGGAAACATTTGGCACCATTGCCAGGACAAATCTGGGGTTAATAGTAGGGTATTACATTGCAAGAATAGTATAATGGGCAGACCAATGAATGATGAAGACGCAAGTATTAGTAACAAAGAATTATTTGAAGGAGAAAGAGCATCAACAGTGGATTATGCGCACATATTGCAAGCATCCATTATAACTTACATCTAAAGGGAGGTAGCACGAGAGGAAGTTCTTGAAAATACGGTGTAGAATTCACTAGAGTTGAGTATGGCGGTGGACCGTTTGATGTGCTACTTACCAAGGCTATTAGCACAATACTTCCTTTCCCTTCATAACTCACAAGAAGAAGATAAAAGAGAAAATCATTGTTAACAAGTCCTACAGCGGGACAAGGAGAACACCTAAAGTGAAGAGCCATGCGAGAAGAGCCAAAGACGGTTATTATTCCCCTTCAAAATGTAAATTTCCCAATCTTATATTATTGAAAAATTTTGCATCACATCAAATAGTGCAAACTTCTTTATTGTCTTTTTGGTATGTTTTGAATCTTTTGATTGCAAGAAGATAGGTGGCATGATCAATCTTGTAGCTAAATTGACAATTCAACCACCTACACAGGTCTTTTATTGAATTTGCAACATACAGATATACAGATATTGATCAATATTTGTCTAATGGCTATAACAGAATGAACATAGAGAAAATTGTTTGAATGCCTGTCAAACCTATTCCCAACGTCTATGCTTGAAAGGTATAACCATTCCTGAATCAATTTTCCACTCCAAGCAATCAGCACATGCTTCTCATAGCCCAAAGAAGCTGTTGTAATTTACATCCACAATACAAGATCTCACAGACAGACACTAAAATAAAGGGAGTCGCATCATGTCTCTCAATTTAATATTGAGTTCTTATTTAATCACAATAAGACTGCAATGATTTAAATTATTACAAAAATGAACCTGACCAAATGTCTTTCATAGAACGGTTGCAGCAGGCTTCCATACAATACTGCATTATCATTCAGACTTGTCAACAAGCCTCTATAATTCCTAAACACAGGTCCTTATGCTGATTGCAGACCTTGCCAAATCCAACCACAGGCCAGGGAAAATGGAGACCACTTTTTAGGCAGATTCACATGCCCAGAATTGACAACTGTAGGCTCACAACTCTTCAGCATGTCCCTTAGAAACAATATGCAGGCCCAAAACTTGGCCCCAGGTCCGCAAGATAGGATGCAGACTTACAACAAATCCAACACTGTCAATTCCCCATGAACAGGAGCCACAAAATGAAGTCCAAACTCCCGAACAGTAATTGCAGATGCACACAATCTAAACAAACCCAACGTCCCAATTTGCAGCAGTGGGAATCAATGTTGTAGCTGGGATTAATTTACCCAAATCTGATGCACGATCTCCTTCAGGTAACTGCCACAATGCCCAGAACTTAAGACTATAATGTGAGCACCACAATACTTACACCAATTCTTCAGATGCAAATTGCTCTAGAACAATCTCTATGCTCACAGGAGAAATTTCAAACAATTTCCCAATCACCAATTCCAGAATCCAAACCATTAAGAACAATCACAATCCGAAATTCTCAGCTAGCAAGCACTTCTCCCAGCCACAGATAAATACAGTAAGGAGATTCAATCAATATTAGAATTAAATCACTATACCTCAGCAGTGATTCCAAAATACCTCTCAACTTCAAACCCCTTATAATTCAGCAAGGGCACAAAAATCAACAAACTCAGAAACCCTTCACAAGCAACAAAACAAAATCTATCGGATGCTTTTCCCAGCAAATGAGGTCATATTTATAATCTCCAAATGGCACAAAGTTTCCGAAATGCAACTTCACTTAAGAAGCTTTCTCAACACAACATAAAATACTAAGTTACCGATTCGGATGCAGATTCCCAGCGGACACGGGATGCGGGGATTTTTTTTTTTTTTTGGATGCGGATGCGGAGGAAACGTATATATATTAACATATGCAAAGAAATGCAAGAAATATACAAAAACAAATCATTTTGATAAATCATAATATGACTATGAATCTATGATACTTAACAGTTAACTGACCCCTTAAACAAAATTCAAGATATTTCAAAATTCATATGATATTCATATATCAATATCAATATGTGCTTGTCCAACATTAGCGTTTAGTCTTGACTCTTAAACAATAAGTTCAAATAGGTCATGTTCAAGATTCCAACAAAATAAAATTTAAAAACATGGTAAATGATTGAAGTCTGAAGATTCAATCAATCAGAGTCTGACTCTGAATCATAGGGATTTGCAAGAAAATCCACATTCTCATTGTCATCTCCAACTACTGAAAGATCATTTGAACCAAGCATGTTTCCACTTATGCTAGATGCACCACGTGCCACACTAACATCATCACCATCTCCAATTGTAACAAGATCATGAAGTGTTGCATCCAAATCTGCACACTCAAGGGCTACATCTCAAAGCTTTGTTGCCCCTTCCTTGTAATGATCATTCTTACGTGACAAAAGATGCAAGTTGGTGTGGACAAAGATCAAGTCCTCAGCTTTCTTGGAGCCTAACTGGTTGCGCTTCACCGAATGGATAAAGGAGTATTTACTCCAATTGCTTTCAGCAGCAGAAAAACTAGCAACCTATATAGTTGTCACAAAACATACAAATGAAAAGCAAATTAATTTTATAGAATGTGTGAAACACTAAATTCTACAATGCAAGTGTAAACATAAAATTTTAAAACAAATTTACAAAACAAAATAAAAAACTTACTTGTGATAGGACTTTGATTGCAAGAGGTTGAAGATGCTTGAAAGGTTGACCATACATGTACCACCATGTGATAGCTCCCATTCTATTTTGGTCCTTTAGTGCAAATGGAGAATGCTTTAACCTCGAAGCAAACAACCCAAATTCTTCCCTCACTTTTTCATGCATTTCTTCCAGTGGGAAGAGTTTTGAAAGGGCTTTGTGGCACCCCTCAGCAACCTCCTCATCCGCAAATGGTGCAACTCTACCCAGCATACCAGCTATCTCCTCACTATAGTACCTAGGAGATAAGGCATATGCAAGGAGGTGCAATGGGGTAGCCATCTTATTCCAGTGATGGTTGATAATTGCTTGCACTTGTTTGCATAAGGCTTCACATTGTGTGGGGTCACTCTCATGTGCTTGTATAGAATATTTTACCTTCTCAACCGTGGTGTCCATGCCATCATACACATCCCCTAAGCAAGGTGTATCTGTATCAGCAAAACAGAGCATAGTCATGATGGGCTCGGTGAAATCCAATACCTATGCCACACGAGCCCACCAACTCTCATTCAAGATCAAATTCTTGATCCTTTGTGCTCTTTCTGAATTTGAGATCTTCCATACACCCCATTGATGACCGATGACCATTTGACTTAATGCATCTTTTACCTTGAGGAGTCGTCTCATAATGATTGTATGAGATGCAAAACAGGTCTCAGCAACCTAAGCAAGTTAACAATATGTCAATTGACAATATAATTATAAATTTTAATTTTTAACTAAATTACAAAACCATGAAACTTAGTAATTTAAAAAAATTAATTTACCTTCAGCAACTCCAATTTGGAGTATGTTCTAAAAATGGATTGTGACATGTGGTAGTTGGTCACAAAAATCTGTATGTCCTCCCCCTCTTCATATATTTTCTTCACCCAATCTACTTCAGTGCCAATCCTCTGCATGATCAAGTTAAGGGAGTGAACAGTGCATGGAATCCAAAAAATATGGTCATATCAACTCTTAACTAAAGCACCCGCACCCCTGCAATTTTTGGCATTGTCAGTGACCACCTATGCCACATTCTCACTACCCACCATCTCGATGGCCTCAATGAGAAATCTAGAAATGAGTTCTGAATCCTTCACTTGCCCTTCACAATCAATGGCCTTCAAAAACATTGCCCCTTTGGGGGAAATTGCAATCACATTAATTAGTGGCCGGTTTCTTGTATCCTTCCAACCATCTGACACAATAGTTAGACCCTCAAATCCCATTGTCAGCTCACGAGGATCGCGATGGTGAACTAACCAATCCAACTACAAGAACTTGCTAAAAATGGGGACATTACAATATTAGAGGCACCCAAATGCCAAACAAATTCCCTTTATTCCTCATGTCACTTCCTAAAATCCTGGTGGAAACAAGAAATAACCTGAGGCTGGTATAATTCAGGTATGGCAGTGAATTGGAATGCTAATCTCAAGCACTAGGAATGATTAATACTTTCCCTTAGAAGCTCAAACCGACTATCGCAGATAAACAACACAATATCGAAGTAATTCCATGCTAGTTTCATCTAATAAAACTTAATAATGACTTTTAGTTAAAGTCATTCTAATTGCACAATTCATAGGTGTTTCACCAATTCACTATGCTAAAATAACTTGTAAGCATTCACAATTCTTCAAGATTGAAATCTGAAACCTTTGTTTCAATTTTGTGTCCACACAAAAAAAAGCAAATACCAAATCATGAATGAATGAATTTCTCTCCATATTGGCTTTTTATATTTCTCCAATAGAATTTAGAAATACACTTCTCATAACTTGAATATCACTTAGCTTTTAAACATTCATTTTTGTTTTTGATTCATGAACTTCATTTCCTTTTTTTTCCATGTGCTCACACTGACTTAGGAAAACATTTAAATAATCAGCCTCCTTAAATAAATGTTATTTAAAAGTTGTAAAGTTATTTAGCCCCTTTTATTAAAGTAGCTTTATAAATAACCTTTATAATTGCTTTTGTTATCAACTGCAGCTTATACTGTGATAAAGGTGTATTTTTTAACAATATATAATGGCTCACACTTAAAGTCACTTTATAAAGCTAAATAATATATTTATATTATAACCATCAATAATTAATGCCATGATGAACTTTTAATATATCCTTAATATCTCATTATCTCCCCAACCTATCTAAACTTGGAGGTCAACCATGGTTCCCACTACGCATCCAAATGCCTTACTAAGAAATACTTAGGATTCATCTCTATCAACCCCTGACTTGCTATACTTAGTAAATCCCTCAATACCTAACCAACAAAGATGCCAAAGAGAAATACTACGATTGTGGCCAATCTAGGTTCCCTCGCAAATATGGAAATGCTAGATAGATAACTTCCTATAATAGTAAGTGTACCAAATTGAGCTAACTAATCAATGACTCAATCACTTTCGCATATCAAGAGTCCAAGAGCCCCTGCCAGAAATAGCTCTAACCATAGTTTGGCTCACTATAAATAGAAAGTCCCCAACTGGAAGCTCCGTCAATGTCGCCATAACTCCACATGACTACCAAACTATCCAAATACCCTACTAAATATAGAAACTCTGATAAGTGTGTCGATCTAACTGAATGAAGAGCAATCCTGAACATCCCGAATCTCTAGAGTGGGAATTGGCCTCCAATTCTACAAATTGGACCCTTTGAACAGCTCCATTAGCCTATGAGGGTTAGGAAATACGCTAATCCTCTCAAAGATGACACTCACGAAAATGGGGACATTTCAATTTCTCTCTGTTTCTATTTCGGTTACTGGTTAGTTAGTTGTCACTTCTTGTATTTGAAACTTGGTAAAACTTTGGAAATTATTGTTGGGATTTTCTATTGGGTATTGTCAATCTGGGTGATTTTGTGTCCAGATGTGTGGTTACTAGTTTGACCTTTGGCTAGAGGATTTTCTATCTGGTGCAACTATCAAATCTATTTCTTTTCTCCAACATTCAAGGTAGGGCTTTTAATCTGCTTGTTTTGTTCTTGAATTTTCTTTTAATTGGAAGCAATGGGAAGATTTATTATTAGTACATTCTTTCTAGGTGTTGTCAGGAATAATTGTAAACCTTCGGCAATGGTTATTAGTTAAGTGCGTAAGTTGTTTGGTACCAAAGGTAGTTGGAATGCGACGGTTGATTCGCAACCCTTCGGGTACTAAATGCACTAAACCTGTTTACCCATGATGGTAAAAATTTGGCGTCGTCATTGATTTTGAATCTGGGGAGAGCGACATGTACAACAGCATACGAAGAATAGAATAAATGGGAATACCTCTTGAGGAGAACGTGAGAACTAACAAAAACAGAATAAATGAGTTATACAAAGGCAAGCATGAACTAGCCGCAAATTTTCATAATTTGTTCCGCACGAGTATTAAAACCTTCGTAAGGAGAGAAGTCGTACGTGAAGGGCTTTCGAAGGTCTGTTTGGGACTCACTAAACATGAGGCTCACTGAAAATCGATTGTTCCATCAATTTTCTCGATTCTTTGCACAAGCGTTTCTAGCACAAACAAGGCAACAAGAGGAAATCAAGCATGAACAGCAGAGGCAGCAAACCCTCTGAAATTTCCTTGAACGCAACTGTAGAGACTCTGAGGACCGTGATGAAAACCGTCTGAGGTCTAACCCATGAGCCCTAGGCCATGGGAATGTGAGTGAAATGTCAAAAGACTGTGAGTGCAATGTCAGAAGAGTGAGTGAAAAGAGCACTAAACTCTATAATGGTTGCATAGATGACCCATGATGATGTAAAAAGAATATATACAAATAAAAGTGTTCTTTCTATACATGTTTTCAAATTCACAAATGAAAAGTGTATATGTCAAATATACTAAATAAGGATATAAATAGAAGGGAACAAATAGATGTCGTACAAGCCAAACACCAAGCCCTAATTCTTGCACAACAAACCAAACGAAGACGAAAGTTAAAGCAGCTCGCCAAAGGGAACCACAGAGGTGTCACAGAGGGTGACCACAAGGGTGCCACAGGACGTGCAGTGACTGAACAAGAATGGTTCGGTTCACCAAAATACCAGCAAGTGAGAAGTAGTGAGGAACTTTTGGAGGAGACACGACAGAGAACGGATTTGATCAAAGAGACATGTGAACAACTTTTAAACCTACCCATCACACCTCGAGTGGATAGAAACTGAGGCAAAAGCACCCAAAGCGAAGGGGAAGAGAAAATAAAGGAAGTCAAAGATACTGAGGCAACGAGAAGTGTTGGGAGGACACTGCACAGTGGTCAGGGAAACCTTCCACGATCTAATCTTAGCAGATCGGGAACACAACAAGGTGGTCCAAGACAAACGAGAAGAATCATGTCACAAAAAAAAAAAACTACCCAAGTTTACTAGTGACAGGAAGGAAGATCCTGTCAGACATTGTCGTACATGCGAAACTATTTGGACGGCAAATGGGGTTACCGATAAAGACAAATCAGTTCAAAAGTTTCCTGCACCATAATGGGGTGTTGCCATCAATACGTATTCAGACATGGACAAAACAAAAATAGGGTCATGGGATGATCTCAGAAAAGAATTCCACATAGAATTTGAACTGCTTTGGGACAATAATGAAATTGTCACATAGATCTACAATACTAAGCAAGGGAAGAAGGAAACTACCCCAACCTACAATAGAAGGTTGAAGGAACTGCTTGGGAAGATGGAAACCTAATCGGCGAACGAATTGAAGAAGAGATGGTTTGTGGACAGATTGAATGCATCTCTGGGAATAAAAATGAGGATAGAACCACCGATGTTGTACACTAATGCCTATGGCAAAGCTATGAATGTAGAAAGCAAAAGTAAAACACTATAGAAAAAGAAGAAAAGTAAGTCATCGTCCAAGAGTGATGAATCATCAAACGAGGATAGTAGCGACAACGATGAATCCAATAAAAAGGTGCAAGCATTACAAAAGGATATGGAATGCATGATGCGCGACTTCAAACGATGAAATGAGGCATAGGGCGGAGTGACGAAGGAGAATTGTGGAGCACGGAGTGCAAAAAAAGCAGGCACACAAAAGAGGCATGTCCAAAAAAATCATTATGTGACATCTACCAGGTGATGGGCCATTCCACAAAGGATTGCCCATATTACTTAAAGACGAGAGGGCCACAAGTGTTTTTCACCCAAGAACAAAACATCTACCTATAGGGCAGCCACTGCCAACAAGCAAACAAACAATGCATCATCTAGCAGTTCCGAAATAACCAGTGAGGAGAAAGAGGAGGTAATGAGAACAAAAGTCGTGTTGTGAGGTTCTCACACAATCGCCCCAAATTTTTGGGGACCCCCTTTTTCAATCACCTTGGCAATAAATTTTTCAAATTGTTCAAAAAATTCCGATCTTAGAAAATTTTATGTCTTGGACACTTTTAGGCTAGGAAGGAGAAGGTTAGATTTATATTCACACGGTTTTAAACTTGATTTTCCAGAATGACCAATTTCATCCTTAGGCAAAACAAATTTAAAAGAACAACACTTGGCAAGATAAAATTGTTAATTTTGTACTTAGACAATTTTTTTTTTGAAAATTCGGATATGATTGTATAAAGTTGAGTAACTTTCAAAAGGTGAAATTTTTGATAGATTTGGGTTTTTCGAAAAATCTTGAATTTTTTTCAGTGAAAAAAAATTAATTTTGTGATGATGAAATCAAATAGTAAAATCAATTTTAGACTCTAGAGAAATGATTTTATTTTCGTTAAAAAAATTAAAATTGCATAGCAAAATTGATTTGGATTAAATTGCAAAAATTAGCATTAAATGGATTAAATTTGCCTTGAAAATTTTAGAGCCTTTAAAGAAATTAGTAATTTAAAATTGAAAAAATCAATTTTGGCTTGCCAAATCTGATTTTTAATGATATACTAATTACTAAATCGTCATTAAATGGAAACATTTAGCATCTCCAAGGCTTTATTTACTTTATTTTTGCAATTTTGGTCTAACTTGCGATTAAAAAACGCAAATCTCATTGTGGCATAATTAAATTTTAGCTGAACATTTAATTGGGACTAGATTTGTGCTCTAATTAATGTTTTTCCTCTCCCAGGGTGCAAGTTGGCCAGCTAAGGAGAGCAAGTAAAATGGGTATAAGAGGAAGCTCTTTCCCCTTATCTTCTCATTCCTCCGTCTTCCTCTTCATTGTGTTTGGCGATTTTGGCAAAGAAGTAGATTTCATCTTCCTTGGACGATTTTTGCAAGCGCAGATTGGCATTGTGTTTGGCAATTTTTTTAGGCAACTTGGAGTTGCTCTTTAAGCTTGGCGATTTATTTAAGAGCAGATCTCCACTCTTCTTGCTTGGCGAATTTCTTCTAGGGCAGATTTCTCATGGTCTGTCTGATTTTCTTCCAAATTTGGCAAATTTTATTAAGAAGAACATCCTCCATGCTTGGCGAGTTGGTTTAAGGACAATTTTCCATTCTTGGCAACTTCTAGAAGGCAGATCTGATTATTTTTTCTTACGCTAAGGCAAATTTTGTGGGAGCTGAAATTTATGGAAGACAAAATTCTGATTTTCAAGAGGGGCTGCGATTTTCTCCTAGAGATTGGACGATGTTGTTGGTGAAGAAAACAAGTGATAAAGTCCGATTTTTTGGCACATGCATGAGCAATTTCAAGTGGACGGAATTCTGATTTCTTCAGCTAGGGCATCAATATTTGCAAGGGGCCTAAAATTCTTAGGTCTGATCTGAAATTCAAAAGAAGACTCGGCCATTGGTAAAGGTAAGTTCAATTCATTTAGAGTTGAAAGGGGTCCTTAAGTGGAT
Organism: Cupressus sempervirens; assembly: GCA_028749045.1. NCBI lineage: Eukaryota > Viridiplantae > Streptophyta > Pinopsida > Cupressales > Cupressaceae > Cupressus > Cupressus sempervirens. The sequence goes on along the minus strand of CM053789.1, from coordinate 278,240,835 downwards.
TTCGCTTTTTTGTTCTTGTCTAGTTTTGTTTCCCTTGGTTCTTCTTGCATTCATCATCCACCACTTCATCATCCCGTCCTAGGTTGAAGATTGGAGATTGATAAGGGTAGAATCTATGATAGAACATTTGAAGAGGCAGAAATAAGCTAGAACACCCTAGGTTGAAGTTGGGAGATATAAGTGCAGTCCATCCTAAGGTAACGGCGAGGGCAAAATAAGTGTTAGTCTCATCCTAGGTTGAAGATTGAAGATTGATAAGTGTAGTGACAGGACTTGGCGAGGCAAAAATACGTGTAGAATCTATCGATAGAAAAAACGTTGGAGATCGATAAAGATAGTCCATACCACTTAGAACGAAGGGGTAGAAATAAGTGTTTAGGATGGTAGATGTTAGTGCAAGTAAGAACCCTAAGGGAATAAATACGAAGAAAGACAGAGGATATGATGCCAAAAACAACTTTCTTCTCGAAAATGAGGCGAACAACCGATACCAATGTCGGTACAGTAAATATGATACAGGTAAAGGACAGACTAAAAGAAGGACAATCCCCCATGGAAAAGAAGATATACAGGAGCAGAATTGTACACGCAACAGCGTTTCCTCCTACCTTGCCTTGTCCAGAATTGGTCATGGAGTGTGCATCCAAGTTTGATCTAATCAGTAAATCCATCATTTTTGATGAAGGGAAGAGGGTATTGGCCAACATTGGCAAACAAGCAATCGAAGAGGCATTTAACATCCCCTAGTACAAGAGCATTACAGTGGTGATGATCGATCAGGCCACCAAGTCATTTCAAAATAACCAGAAGGCTTATTTCATGCATCTAAAATAGGATTGGCTACACAAGGGAAAGAAAGGGGTGACCAGATCATCAAGGCTCACAATGGCAGATTTCAAATCAGAATTTGGCAATCTATTTGTGCTCCTCAGCCGAATCATGGGCCTAGCTTAAGGTATGCAATTTGAAAACTAGATGTACTTCTTTATTTATGAAATTAAAAAAGGAAAAAGAAGATTTGATTGGGCTAGGATCATAAGCAAGAATCTAGAGTTGCAACTTAGAACCATACAAACCAAAAGCAATTCTACATGGGATACTATCTATTTTACCTAATTGCTAGATTGTACAATAGTCCAGGACTTAAGGCATTACGAGAAGTTGGCAATGGGCCGGGGTAATATTTGGTGCATGAATGTTATCCTGAGCTGCATTTGCACAACAACAAAGATTACAAAATGTTTTGTGATGCCTTTGCCATGAAGACAGTGAGGGTATTACAAGGGACACTTGCTAGGAGACTCATCAAAAGCAGAAACAAAGATAAGGAAGTATGGAAATTGGTCCATCCAATTTCCGCAATTTACCTACATTAGAGTAGCAGGAAGCACAATTTGTCCCAAGAGGCTTCCAAGATACCCACCCGACAAGGTAGTTTTGATGGAATTAGCTAGGCAACTTGAGCATTATGACATAATAATGAGACTCGAAGGTAAGACAAGGATTACCTTCTCATTCAAAATTGGCAATGATAGTTGCCCTAGTCGTATCGCCTTTGCAATTGCGGAGAAGGAATTGGAATGGTATCATCTAGGATGGTACAGAGCAAGGCAAGGATTCAATTCTAATGGTTTTATCAAGGTATCTCATGGAAATGTACTTAAACCTGTTCCCACTATAGAAGACTTTTGGGCCAATGCCAAGGATGACTTTCATGTGAGAAAGCTAGCTTTCTCAAGATTGTCAGTGAACATGATGAGAGATATCAAATGGAGAGGGCTTGATATTCCCGATCAACTAGAAGATGATGGAAATATGTTGAGAGAAGATTATGATATAGTTGAAGGAACGGAGTCAAATCCAATAGATTGGGATGATCATCAGGATCCTTCCTTGGAGGCAGTTACAAGAGCAGTTGATTTCCATGCTAAGTCATGGTACAATGAAAGATTAAGGAAGCTACAAAGTCAAAGGATTCCCCTTACTTATGAGAAGATGAAGCCAAAAGAAGGTCCAGCGGAATCAGTCGAACAGATGAGTGAAGGAAGTAGGCAGCAACAAGACACAGTTAGAAGCAAGAAGAGAGCTTTGGAAGTTGGGAAAAGCAAAGAACATCTGGAACCTCCAGCAAAGAGACAGCACGCAGCACCGTCAAGGGAAAGTATAACGGAGGCTAGAGGCCAAGAAGATAACACAAGTGAACAAAGGATCACGGTAGAAGTGAGCTCTGATTCTGAGTCAAGTGGTTACAGTAGGAGCATCGAGTACTCTCCTCTCTCACAAAACCAACAAGGAGATGACATGGCAGTTACTAGTGGAGAAGAAGATGGACCGATTGATATTGAGGAAATAAGTCAGGCGCCCGAGGCCGTTGGTAATGCTTTTTTCGTCGAACCAAATCCAAATTTGGGGAAATGCACCGCACCACTATGGTTAAGGCAAATGCTTATGCCAAGAGGTGAGGTAGTAACTGCTCGAATAGTTGAAGACATCTAAGGACTAATAGAAAATGGTGATGGCCAGAACCAAAATAAATGGCAAAGACAATGGCAAAGGTAATCAGGAGTGACAATGATGGTCACTAAAAGGTTCAGATTGCTATACCAACAGTCAACAAGGCATTGGATGAGATTGCAACTCAAGAATATGAAATCGTAGAGCACAACTTGGGAAGAAACACAAATGACATGGAATGTGAGGAGATCGAGGAAGGTATAGCTTCAATCAGAGAAAGGTTGAGGAAGGCAAATTAAAGGATCATAAAGTTGGAGGCCGAGAACAAATATTGGAGAGATTGCCAGCCTATCCAACAACTACACTAGGAAGCCCTTCCTCAAGACAATAGGAGCAACATAGAAGAAATATCGGCTCAGCTACATGAAGTCAAGGATTGGATCCATGATACAATCCAAGACGGGCGAAATTTCTTGCCTTTATCTCGACATTCCGATCATTAGTGACTGTTAGAAACAAATTCAGAGTATTTGAAGAGTAGAAGGATTTCCTTCCAGTCAAGAATTTAGCTATTCCCAGGCTACAAGCATTCATTGGGCTACCAAAGACATATTTGGAAAGGGCCAAGTTGGTTGATGAAAGAGGATTGAGTATGGTTGAGTCTTGGTTTGTTACCTTGACTACCAGATTGAGAACACTTGAGGAGATACAGAATGCAGTTGCATAGCACAGCCTAGGCGTCAACACTTCCATTTCAACTATGATGAGCGACGTTGGGATGGCACTTAATTTTGAAGACATCAAAGAAGAGGACATCGATGAGACAAGACTTGGATCAATATTGGATGAGTTAGGAATGGTTGCTATCAAGAAGAAACATTTGGGCACCCTTTCCTCCCTCAATGTCTTTATCGGATATGCAAAAGAGTATGAGGACCATGAGAAGACACTACAGGTAGCAAGCAGCATGATGAAATTGGCTGAGCTCAAGATAAAGCATACACATTGCCCTCCCATGGAAGAAGTCAATGAAAGGCTAGCTACATTCTTTGTTGTAGCTAAAAGAATGAAAAAAAGAGAGAGATTTATATTAGAAGAACATTTGATGTAAGCCCAAGTGGCAATTTCTCTTTCTTCTAGGGTAGGACAAGTGTTTAATTCTGATTGGCCACCATTTTGGTGCCTTCTCATTGGTTGCTACTTTTCCATTTTTTTCATTGGTCCATTGGCAAGGTGGCATCTTCTCATTGGCCGATGGGGTGGCAACCCTAATTAGGGTTTCTAGGATTCAATCTGGATCGTTGGTTTTGCCTCTTTATCTCTACCGTCAGTTGTAAACTTTGGCCTCTATATAAGGCCATTTGCTCTCATTTGTAATGGTCGAAGAAAATTGTTGCAAAGATAATGCCAAAAAATCGCTTTTCTTTCTCATTGTTGTGACTTGCATGGTGATTAAGAGTTTTTGGTATTGTTGCATGGTTTCTACTTCCAATAGTTAGAACTAGATGTCATTTTTAAGTTGTTAAAGTAAATTTCATTTCAAGTTGCTAAGCAAGAGTAAAATAGATGGATAATTGCATGGTAGCATTAGTGGATGTTTGATAGGATTAATAACTAGACAACTAGCATCTTAGCGGCTTGTTGGGAAGCCTTTTGTAGTAAAATAGTTCATTTTCCTTTGAATCATTGCATCTATGGAGGTGGAGCCACTAGAAAAATTTCATTAGATTCGATCCCTGTCCATTTACTAATCCTTCCATTCATAGGAGTAGGAGTAGAATAGCAAGTAGTATAGTAATCGAAGTTCAATGAAGAAGGTTGAAAAAGCATAAGTCATTCGAAAACTCACGCCCCATCACCATCTCCATCAACATTATCTAGCATTCATATCAAACCACCATCACCATCTGACCAAAAAAAAAACCCAAATTGTCCTTCAAGAAATAGTGTAAGGCCACCTACGTGATTACCAACAAATCACATCGATATACTGAGTTAGTATCCACAAGTGTAAGGAACATTAGAGTTATTGCTTATGTCTTCATAAGTATTAACTCTTCAAGAGAGGAATTGTGTGTTTGATACTCCGTATCAAGTATTCAATTACTAATATGTTATGTAGTAGTACAAAACTAACATCAAAATGTCGGATACAATACGACTCGAAGGGCCAGCTGATGATTTAGTGTCGATTGTGCATCTAGTGGGGCCACTTCGCCCGAGATTACAAAATGAACAACACACCGCAGAAGTTGTGTCGATAGTGTGGTCTCAAAGACCATGAAGAAGCCAATTGTCCGAAGCCTCGTGTGAACCTACTCAACATTGAAGACAAAGAAGTATTGGCAGTCACTCGTAGTCAAGCGAAACAAGCCACATACTCTAATCACTATCCAAAGAAGTAGAGTATGGGAGGTGAAAGAGGAAATAGAGAAGGCAATGAAAGCGAAGGGGGATTCACATGTCACTACAAGTACCTTGGGATTAACAAAGGCCAAGAATATCATACTAGGGCAAATATTGCAAATGGAGTTCCCAATTAAAATACAAGACCTCCACACCTTACCACAGTTGAAGACGACCTTGCTAAATACCTGCACTGTACGACCAAGTACCAGCACCACACAACAACCAAACGTTTTGGAAGGATCAACGTAGACCTTATGTTACTTGCATTGAACAATGGATGGTACCCTACATTCATTGAGATGGGTATCCTTGGGACAATCCTCACTAATACCATTGTTCATGTTGGGTAAGGGGTAAATCTACTTCCGGAGAAGTGCAAGAAACTTCAGAAGCCTACCCTATGGCCCCCCACCATTAACTTACTCAATGTAGACCAACATGGAATTAAACCTTTGGAAACATTGATGGCTCAACCAGTCACCATTGGAACCCAACATGATGAATAATATAGGTTGCCAACACCAAATAGATTAAACTATGAGCAATTTTGAACCAACTAGTTATCACAAGAGCCACTAGTCTAGTTGTAACCCAACCAATCTCCAAACGCAACTCTCACAACCCTGTGATTTCCTCAGGAATTAATTGCAAGTAACAAAGGAATAGTCGTCTAGCCCTTAGACTGAATTCCAATGCAGATTTGATACCCCACGTCACCTATGGGGAGCTGACAACAGACTTCTCAGACTAATTCGAACACCAATTTTCAGTTTCTCAGAATGTGAATGATCTCATTCGAATTCCACCATGAATTAGACTATGTCCTCAACTCTAATCTCCATGGCATAGTAAGAAACAGTAGGAGAAAATATGTAGCAAATATCAAGTCCACTATACTTTAGCAATGGAATGAAAACACTTCTCAGCTACAATGATGAACAGTAGAGAAGTTGAGCAAACTTAGCTATACCTCAGCAGCTAAATTGCAAAAGAATTTCCAAACCCTGATACATGAGCAAGGGCATACAGTTAAGAACCCAGGAAAAAGCCACAAAGCCACAAAATCAAATATATAATCAAGCGTGCTTCTTCCCGATGAAAAGAGCTCTCATTTATAAGCTTTTCGTGGGCAAAAGTTTCCATAAAATTCCACTTCAGAAAATGTGAAAATTTTCCAAAAGAACTCAACACTAGAAACTTTCCAACTTGCTTTTTAGAATTATCTCTTTAAGTCATTACTATAATAATATAAACATTATTATAACAATGCAACTCAATGAATAAATAAATAAGAGCTCATAATTATTAACCTGATCAACCGCAGGTGATGACCAACTAACAAGCCACCCACTGCATTGCTAAAAATGGCAACTGTCCATAATAAACTTACTAAAAATAGTAAGTAATCAACTGAGACCCCCAAAACACCCTATCATCTTACGAGGGTCGCTATGATGAGCTAACTCAATCAACTGCATAGATTGGCGAAAAATGGGGACATTACAGTCCTCCCTCCCCAAAATTGCTTGTCCTCAAGCAATCTGATATGAAACAAAAACCTCCACTGGGATTCCACAAGAAGCATGTGATGTCCCCGTCCTCACTAAACCAATTGAATGTCAATGCCATCATCAAGACCCATAACATAACCTACAACATGGCACCGAATATTTGTGTTGATGATATAAAAATTGGAACATCACTAACTAGCAAATTCATAGGAGATTTCAACACACTTTCCTTCATGACTCATCCTCAATCATATCAATGTAAACCCACATTCCACGATTCACCGCTCCCTTTGGCCTTAACATACAAGTATGACCCTTAGAGAAAGGCCCCTTACACCAAAAGCAAAGCTATTGCCTCCTCAAATCTTCTCTAGAAGTGTAATCAAATCTCCCCATTGACTTGCCCTTGTCCTCAACAACTGGTGGGGACTCGTCATCATCAAGTGGCAAAGAAGAAGATTTCGAAGCAACCTTGCTTCGAGAAGAGGACTCCAAGTCACGTGCCTTTCTCATCACTAATTGTAGAGAAGATGGGTCCAATGACTTCACCCATCCACTGAGTGGCTCAGTCAATCCCTCCATGAATAAAATCACTCGTCTACGCTCCGAAATATCATAAACCATGAGCAAAAGCCTCTAGAACTCACTGATGTAGTTCTCCAATCCACTAGACTGCTTCAGCTGAGCCAACCCATGGAAGTACACCTCTGGATCCTTCCTATCAAATCTCTCGATCAGGCAATCCACGAACTCCTCGTAGGAAGTGATCTGATCATGTCGCAAAGAAACCAACCCATAGTACCACTAGTCATGGGTAGCTCTGTCCAGATGCAACACTCCAAATCTAATAACGTCCACTTCAAACATAGGATGCAAAGCCAAATAGGTATCGAGCTTATGAATCCACGCTCAAGCTATAACTCTCCCAGTTCCATCAAAGTGATCCAAAGTCATCTTACTGGCAACTTGTTGTAACTCATTCTGTCAAGGTTGTTGTCTCTCAGGTCCTAGCCTCACTCTGGAATGCTCTCGTTTCTAAGTCAAGAACCTATCAAAATTCAAATGATCTTTAATCGCCTGTGCTAAAGCATCCCACTCTATAAAGTGCACCAACACATCATCAACAAAAGGAGTGACCTCAGGCTCAATACTGACCGCATTCATCTCAGGTCTCAGAAACGTGGGCCTCCGCAACCTATCATGAGCACCAGTATGTATGTTAGCTCTATCAGCAAATCCACCACGATCCTCAACCCGAACCCTATCTACATCTCTGTAACCAACACCATCTCGAGTTCTATCCTCGACTCGAGATCTATGAGAACCAACAGAAACATCTCGAGCTCTCTCCCTACTCCGTCCTCGAGGTAGTGTTATCTGCTGCAAAGTATTAGACAACTATTGCAGTACATCTATCATCTGTTGTTGCCCAACTGCAATATTCCTAAATGCTTACAAGGCATCTCTATCAAGCTCGACATCTGTGGGTCATAGTCCAGTGCCACTAGAACCACCCGGACTACCATCCGAACCAAACTGAGTCTCAGGTTCTCCTTCTCTGGGAGGAGAATTATGTCCTCTTCAAGTATAGTGCATATCCGGCATAACCTCCTATCATCAACCTTGATAGAAATATCAAATCAGATACTGACTGCGCTTCAAATCAAGCACTGACCAAACTAAGCCCAATTCCTGCAGGCTAGCAGGAAACCACTCTAATACCACTGTAAAGACTCTAAGTATGTTCTGATAGAATTACCAGTGTCAATGAACAATATTTCTGTATGTCTTTGTTTTATTTAATTTTTCAATATATATCATGTGTACATGGCAAGTACTGAATATAACCATTCAACTCCAGCAATTACTCTGAAAATTATTGATAAGAAAAGACGAGTTTTTTGACAATTATTAAAATCAGAATGTCCAATGTTTAAAATAATGAAAACCTGATTTGTTTTTGGCAGATTTCAATCTGCTGATTTGGAGACAACCACTGGCCGATCCACTCATACATATAGCTGTCGTTCCAAATTACGAAACCAACACAGAGAATGTTGATCGCAGATGGTGGATTTAGTTGCAAAATGAATAATATAGGCCACCAACACCAAATAGATTAAACCATGAGCAATTTTGACCCAGCCAATTATCACGAGAGCCACTAGTCCAACCGTAACCCAACCAATCTCCAAACACAGACCTCACAACCCTGCAATTTCCTCAAGAATTAATGCCAGGTAACAAAGGAATAGCCGTCCAGCCCTTAGACTAAATTCCAATGCAGATTTGATAACCCATGTCACCTATGGGGAGCTAACAATAGACTTCTCAGACTAATTCGAACACCGATTTTCAGTTTCTCAAAATGTGAATGATCTCATTCGAATTCCACCACTAATTAGACTATGTCCTCAACTCTAATCTCCAAGGCACAGTAAGAAATAGTAGGAGAAAATATTTAGCAAATATCAAATCCACTATACTTCAACAGTGGAATGAAAACACTTCTCAACTACAGTGATGAACAGTAGAGAAGTTGGGCAAACTTAGCTATACCTCAACAGCTAAATTGCAAAAGAATTTCCAAACCCTTATACATCAGCAAGGGCGTACAGTTAAGAACCCAAAAAAAAGCCACGAAAGCACAAAATCAAATATATAATCAAGCGTGCTTTTTCCCAATGAAATGAGCTCTCATTTATAAGCTTTTCATTTGCAAAAGGTTCCACAAAATTCCACTTCAAAAAACGTGGAAGTTTCCCAAAAGAACTCAACACTAGAAACTTTCCAACTTGCTTTTAAGAAATATCTCTTTAAGTCATTATTATAATAATGCCACTCAATGAATAAATAAATAAGAGCTCATATAATTATTAACTTGATCAACCGCAGGTGACGACCAACTGCCAAGCCATCCACTGCCCTACTAAAAATACCAATTGCCCATAATAGACTTACTAAAAATAGTAAATAATCACCTGAGACCCCCAAAACACCTTGTCAGTTCATGAGGGTCACTATGATGAGCTAACTCAATCAACTGCACAGACTGGCGAAAAACGAGGACATTACAATGTACCACCAGAGTTGTGCGTACACTATATACCCCTAGTGCCTAGTGCCATACCTATGTGGAAGAGACTGTACTGGATGAACAAGAATTATGCAACAAGGCTTGATGAAGAAATCCAACACATGCTTGAGGCAGCAACCATACTTAGAGTTGAGAACAGCGAATGGGTCTCACCTATCGTGATATAGTTAAAGGAGGCAAACCAAATTAAGATCTATATCCATTTCCACTGCTTGAATGTTGTCACTATAAAGGACCCCTTCCCTATTTCATTCACGGACACAATACTTGAAGAAGTTGCGGGACACAAAACGTACTCATTTATGGACAGGTTCTCTAGTTATAACCAGAAATCAATTGCGAATGAGGATAAGTTGAAAACTACTTTCGTAATAGACGATGGCATCTATGCATATAAATGGACGTCCTTTAGAATGATTCCTCATATCTTTGATAAAATGTCCGTAGGAAACTTTTGTGCATTCTTGGATGGCCGGTCTATCTTCAGTGGACAAGGCATGCATTTGGCAACACTCGGATAGTGCATGGAAAGGTTTCATTAGGCAAGGCTAGCATTGAACCCAATGAAGTGTAGATTCATGGTACCCCAAGGTAAGCTGTTGGGGCACATTGTATGTAAGACGGGACTCGAAACTAATCCAGACAAGGTACGCATGATAGTGGAGATGGAAGCATTGATCGACGTTAGTGGACTCAAATCATTTTTTACTCAAAATCTTTTTTAGGACACATTGGATATTACAGAAGGTCCATAAAGAACTTTGCTCAAGTTTCATGCCTCCCCAACATGCTGACAAGAAAAAAAGGAACCTTATGTTTGGGATACGAAGCAAGAAACCTCCTTTAAGGAATTGAAGACAAGATTGCTAGGGGCATCGATCCTTTCATACCCAAACTAGGATAAAGAATTTCACGTACATGTGAACGCGTCTAACTTTGCAATTGGTGCAACACTTGCACAAATTGGTGATCATGGCCTGGATCATCCTATCTATTTTGCTAGCAAACTATTGTCGAGGGCATAGAAAAACTATAGCACAACAAAGTGGGAGGCTCTAGGAATGGTGTAGGCTGTACAAAAGTTAAGACATTATTTGTTGGCAACGCCCTTCACATTCTTCATAGACCACCAAGCATTGATGTACTTAGTGAACAAACCCATCGTTTAGGAGAGGGCGAGCAGATGGTTGTTGCTAATCCAGGAGTTTACATTCACCATCATGGTGCGACCAAGCAAGAGCCTTGTGTTGTGAGGTTTTCACACATCGCCCCAAATCTTGGGGACCCTCTTTTTTTTAATCGCCTCGGCAAATTTTTGGATTGCCCAAAAATTTTGAGTTTTGAAAATTTCACGCCTTGGCACCTTCAGGACAAATGTGGGGAGGCTGAGCGTATTTTCACCCTGTTTCAACTTGATTTTCCAGAGCTATCAATTCTATCCCTAGGCTGAATAATTTTTTTAGTTAATTTCAACTTGGCAGGATAAAATTGTGAATTTTGTACTTAGACGATTTCTTTTGAAAATTTGGTTTTAATTGTGTAAATTTGGATGATTTTCAAAAGGGAAATTTTAATTACACTTAAGTTTTTGGAAAATCTTATTTTTTTGGTGAAAAAGGGGATTTAATTTTGTAAGATGAAGTTAAATTGCAAAATCGATTTTTGACTCTAGGGGACAATTTTATTGTCATAAAAATTTTAATAGCTTGGCAAAATCGATTTGGTAGAAAATTGAAAAAAATTGGCTTTAATTGGATTAATTTGCCTTGAAAACTTTTTAGTTTTTTAATGAATTTGGTAATTTAATATTGAAAAAATGGCTTTTGGTTAGCCAAAATCCAAATTTAATGACGTAAATTACTAAACCCTCATTAAATGGAAATATTTAACACCCTCAAGGCATTATTTAATTTCTTTTTGCAATTTAGAGTTAATTGGCAAATTTAAAATGCATTTTTCTTTTGGGCAAAATTAGATTTTTGAGCTAAGTACTTAATTATGGGTCATGACTTGGAGTTAATTTTTAGTTTTTTCTCTCCTCCAAGACCAGGTCGGCCAGCTTAGAGGGAAAAGAAATTGGGTATAAAGAAGACCTCTTTCCCATTTCTTCTTCACAATTCATTCCTTCCTCTCCATTGATGGGCGAATTTCCTTGGGACCAGATTTTGATGCTTAGGCAATTTTGTTCTAAGGCAGATTCCTCTTCATTCTTGAGCAAATTTCTCTTGAGGAGCAGATTTCAGGCCTTGGCGATTTTCCTTGTGGGCAGATTTTGCAGATTTTTGGTGATTTGTTCTCCTTCTATGTGCTGCGATTTGTGCCCTAGGTGACATTTTTGGGCAAATTGAGGACTTCCATGCTTGGGCGAATTAAGACAAGGGCAGAACTTTTCACTCTTGGCATTTTCTTGAGGCAGATCTGATTTGGTGAAATGGACAATTCATGGTGAAGGTCTGATTTTTCCCTATTTAGGACTGCATTTTTTTATATCAGACTTGGCGATTTTGTTGAGACAAGGGATGCATATGGAAGTCTGAATTTTGTTTGATTGAGCAAGTGTTGGATAGTTTTAGAGGTTTAAATTTCTAATTTGCAAAGGGATTTGGAGTTCTTGAGGTCTTGTCCTCGGTTCCGAAAAGTCGCTGTAAGATTATTGGTTAAGGTGAATTATCATCATCTAGAGTTGCAAGGGGTCCTTACGCTGACATCCATCTTTTGCTCTAGTCTAAGGATTGCTCTTCTTGGTTCTTCTTGCCTTCTGGTCCACCACTCTACCATCTCGTAATAGGGCGACGAGCATGGAGGATGGTAGTGCAAGTAAGAATCCCAAGCGGTCAAACACTAAGAAAGACAAAGAGGATATGATGCCCAAAACTCCCTCTTCGAAAATGAAGAGAATAACCAACACCAATATCGGTACAGTGGACATGATACGGATGAGGGATAGACTAAAGGAAGGACAATCCCCCTTGGCAAAAAGGATATACAAGAGCGGAATTGTACATGCAGTGGCTTTTCCTCCCACATTGCCCTGTCCAGAATTGATTATGGAATGTGCATCCAAATTTGATCTAAAGAGTAAATCCATCATTTTTGATGAAGGGAAGAGAGTGTTGGCCAGCATTGGTGAACAAGCAATCGAAGAAACATTCAACATTCCCCAGTACAAGGGCATGACGGTTGTAATGATGGACCAAGCAACTAAATCAGTTCAAGATAACCAAGAGGCCTATTACACGCATCTAAAGAAGAATTGGATTTGCGAAGGAATATGAGAAGGATCACGAAAAGATACTACAAGCAGCAAGCAGCGTGGTGAAGTCAACGGAACTCAGGGCAAAGCACACACCTTGTCCTCCTATGGAGGAAGTTAACGAAAGGCTAGCTAAGTTCATTGCCTTAGCTAAGAAGATGAAAGAAAAGGGAAGATTTATATTAGATCATTTGATGTAAGCCCAAGTGGCAATTTCCCTTTCTTCTAGAATAGGACAAGTGTCTATTTCTGATTAACCACCATTTTGGTGCCTTCTCATCGGTTGCCACTTTTTGCACTTTTTTCATTGGTCCAATGATGAGGTGGTGGCTTCTCATTGGCCGATGGGGTGGCAACCCTAATTAGGGTTTTGAGGATCCAATCTAGATCATTGATCTTGTTTTGATCTCCATCGTCCGTTGTATTTTTGGCCCCTATAAAAGGCCATTTGCTCTCATTTGTAAAGTGGTTGGAGAAATTGTTTCGAAGATAATACCAAAATTGCTCTCTTTTTCATTGTTGCGATTTGCATGTTAATTAAGAACATTGGGTATTATTGCATGTTTTCTACTCCCACTTAGTTAGATTTCCTTTCAAGTTGTTTAAGTTGTTTAAGTGAGGTTGAAGTAGATGGATAGCTGTATGGTAGCATGGGTAAATGTTTGATAGGGATCAATACTAGACAACTAGCATCCTAGCAGCTGGTTGGGAAGCTTTGTGTGGTAAGCTAGTTTATTATTCCTTTGAATCATTGCACCTGTGGAAGTGAGGCCGCTGGTCAGCTCTCATTAGGTTCGATCCCCGTCCATTTGCTAACCTTCCATTCATAGGAGTAGGAGTAGAATAGTAAGTAGCTAGGCAGTCGAAGCTTAGTGAAGCAAGTTAGAGGAGTAAGTTAAGTATTAGAGCACATCCATTCACCTCCCATAACCATCGCTTTCCCATCAACATCATCCCTGGCAGACACATCCTTCATCACCACCACCATCAACATTATCTGCCACTCGCATATTTCACAAACCCATCATCATCTCCATCATTCCACCAAAGTCCAAGTCATCCTCAAATGAATAGCGTAAGGCTGCCTACATGATTACCAGCAAATCACATCGATAAAACTGAGTGAGTATCCAACGGTGTAAGGAACATTGGAGCTATTGCTTATGTCTTCATAGGTAATAACTTTTCAAGAGAGGAGTTGCATGTTTGATATTCCATATTGAATATTCAAATCCTAATATGTTATGTAAGTGATACAAAACAAGCATCAACACCATGTTATAGCCGATCAACTATCTCAATTAGGTCAGGGGAGCCACCGAAAGGAGTTAACGATGACTTCCCAAATGTGCATTTATTCCATATAGCCATCCTTACTGAGTGGTACAAAAGCATTGGCGAATATCTATCCACTTCACAATTCCCCAAGGAGATGTCACCAGGTGAAGGACAGAAGTTGGTATTGAGGAGCAGAATATTTTCACTGATTAATGGTCTATTGTATAAGATGGGTCTAGACCAAGTATTGAGAAGATGTGTCATGGAGGAGAAAGTACAAAGTGATCTTCGAGAAGCCCACGAAGGCACAACAAGAGCACATATGGGACCGAACACGACGACAAGGAAAGTATTCCTGACAAGGCTATGGTGGCCTATGTTATACAATGATGCCAAACAGTGGGTGGTCAGCTGTAACACTTGTCAGCACGGGTTGAAACGGGATTTCATGCTGCTCAATCCATCACATGCCCAAGAGTTGTTAGAATAGGGGACCTAGATTTCATGGGGCCCCTCAAGCCAATTAGGGCTCGAAGATGCCACTATGTTGTGGTAGCAACTGAGTATCTGACAAAGTGTATGGATGCACGAGCGTTGCCTGACAACTCAACCATAAGCACGGGAAAGTTTATTTATGATAAGATCATTAACGCATTATAGCATCCCTATTCAGTTGACCAGTGACAAGAGTGGTCACTTCGTCAATCATGTGATCTAACTGATCACGATCGAGGTCAAAAAAATTCACTCCTTGTTGAGTCCGTATTATCTAAGGGCCAATGGCCACATGGAAGCAATGATCAAAATTCTAGTATCAGTCATCTACAAGTAATGCGTTTGGACAAACACCATTCCAACTAATGTTCGAGCAAGAAGCGATAATGTAGACAGAATTTATGGTTCCAAGCCTTTGGATAGTGATTGAAAATAGAATTGGTGATATGGAAAGTCTTCGATAGAGATTGTATAGGCTAAACAAGATAGACAAGCGAAGGTTAATGGCGCAATGGGTAATGGAGGTAGCACAAACTCGTCGTAAAGCATGGCATGATAAACATCTGAAGTGGACAAGGTTTCAACTTGGACAATTGGTGCTAAAGTGCAATGGGAAAAATGAGATTAAACTTGGGAAGTTCTAGGTGAAATGTTTAGGACCCTACAATATACGGGAAGTTGGCGACAATGGAGCCATTAAGCTATGAACTCTCGATAGATAAGAGATAGTGGATCCAATTAATGGTTCAAGATTGAAGATCTACCATCTGAGGAACGAAGGTCGTAGAGTTAACACCGGTTGCCCAAAAGAGGGGAATACTTGGATAATAAATAAAAAAATTTTAAATTTTAAATTTTAAAAAAAATTGAAAAAAAAAGGCAATGTCATTGTTCAGTGACACTATTGACAAAGGCCACCTACATACAAAAAAAAACATGTGCATTTATTATGATAAACCATTCGCCCACAGACACATCAAGGAGGAACTCAGCAAAAGGCCGAGCATGTATTTCTACGGATGAGAAGATGCCCTGCACCAACAATATAAAAGAAGTCCCACAGACAGGGCAAGGTCGTTAGTGGAAAAGGAAGAGCCCATCAATGGAAGAAAAGTGTTGTTGGAGAAGGAACAGGTTGCGTACATAAAACCCCCACAACTAGAAAGAAAAGTTATACAACCAATGAAAGAATCAATTATTACAAGAAACAACAAAAGCAAGATGGTTATGGATTCAGCCAGAAAGAAAATTGCTTCCTCGGAAACAAAATTACATACAAACTTGTCAAGTTCAAGTTCCAAGATGACCAAGAATGCTCAAGTTTTGCCTTCAAGCATAAAAGTTTGCCGATAGAATGGACAAAGGCAAAAAGACGATGAGACGGAGAGTCTCGACAACCCCTGCCAAAGAGCATGTGACGCCACAGACAATATTGGATTGCCACAAATGGTGGTTGGAGAATGCGGCAACACCAGACAACCAAGTTATTAAAGATAAACTGAGGCATGCGCAAGTGCAATGAATGATCTAGATGCCGATATTCTGCATCAAGGATTTTGAAGGCCCTCTCCGAGCAATGATTGAGACATTTGATAGTGTCTCCATAAAGAGCACAGTATCATACATGGACCACTTGGTAGTAGTTTCTTTCACACCATCACAATTCAAGCGAGTTTTAGGCTTATTAGCGAAAGGGCATAAACTGGAGTTGAAGCCATAAAATTGACTCCGGAATTGTAGGATTTCTACATTTCGCTAAACTGCAGAGATGACCTCATAGAGGCAGAGAGGGAGTCGCTTGACAAGGCTTCGCAAAATAGGGGGATAAAGAGGTCGTTAAACAGAGAGGGGCATTGTAGATGCTTGATGGATTTGGTCAAAAGTCGGCTAACAGGTTCCAGCCGCACGTGCGCCATTTCATTTCAGCAGGTGTTCGTCATAAATAACTTGCTCGGAAGAAGAGTTTATGATTCGGGCACGTTATTATTGGAGCACATGTAAAAATTTATGACCCTTCAGCACAGCACATTCTATATGTCGCACCATGCGATCAAATTGTTTATGGATGTCGTGGTCACCAAGTGTCGCATGACATTTTGGCGAGAGAGGTCCAAGTAGTACCCATGGTACTAGACAAGCGACATTTGGACACTCCAGGCAGTCAAAAAGAAACAAGGTAGAAGAGGTCCAGGCAGGCGACAAATGTCAGCTTAGGTCTTGGGGATACAAATAGTGGGTGCCAAGAGACGTTCAAGGATGAGAATGCCACAAAAGAGGACAAAGTTGAGGAAGTGGAGGTGATTTAAGCAACCCCATTGTTATTTCCACAACCTATGTTGTCTAGCATGGCTTATTTGACACCCATTGCCACCAATGCCCTTATTCAAGCATTTGGTCAGGTTAGAGCAGCAATAGATATGACTCCACTGACAATGACAACGACGAGGGTTCTGAGGATCGCCGAGACTGTGGTGATGGAGGCCACTCCAGTGACAGTATCAACCAAGGAGAGCACTTTAGCAATTGTCAATATGCCTCAAACAATCGTAGATTTGATCGCAAATGTGACAAAAGAAGTCGAACGGATTTCAAGCAATGGATTACAACAGCAAGTCCGGCTAGAGGTGATTGGGTCGGATGCTATGGTGGCTATGGATGCCACATTATTGGCTGATCAAGTAGGAGGTAGTCCTGAGGTGAGCATGGACATGAATATTCCAGAAAGGGAACATCATACACCAATAAGACAGAGATGTTCATCGAGTTGTGCAAGTGCATACCTAGCACAGTGGCTACTTTCACCTATAGCACAGGGACCTTCCATTCAATTCCGTATGAGAGAAGACCTACATTCGGAGGCAATGTTATTGGACAATGATGTCCTCGAAGACATAGAGGCACCTTTACTAGGAGTGATTTGGAACAGAGTAGAGTAGCACCAAGAGGGGAAGTAGAGACTATGGTGCAGACAAAGGATGAAATGCAAGCAAATCATAGGAAGGATAAGGACGTACATGCATACCCCCATGCTATTACCGGGGTAGTGGATAGAGGCAGGTTGCTTGCAGAGATGGTACTTGCAGAATGACGAGAGAAGGCCAAGGAGGAGGTTCGGGTAATAGCAAAGAAATCTCGATAGGAGATAGCTACCCGACTAGCCACTCAACAAATCGCTTGGGAGGTGGAGCATGCAGTACTAGTAGTGCAGCTAGAGGCAACCACGCAGGATAAGAGTGGTGAAACAATAGCTAGCAAAGGCAATGAAGGAAAAGGAGCTAGCATATGATAAGGAGGCTAAATTAGAGGAAATCACATTAATGTTGAAGGAGGTAGTTGAGGAGAATTCATAGATACGAGAAGATTGGGATATTCACACTCCGCAAGTGTACCAGTTGCGGAGGAAACTAAACGCTTCTATGTCCCAACCAACAACTGTAGGGACACTTCCTCCCAACTCTTAGCTTGTTTTTTTCATATATGTATTCAGCATTGTCCCTAGTTTGTATTTGTCCTCAAAAGACAACTTTCTTTTTGGGGGGGATGATGTTGTCAAGAATAATTGTAAACATTCGGGAATACTTGTTAGTTAACTGTGTAAAGTAGTTGGAACACGACGATTGAATCACAATCCTTCAAGTACTACATGTACATCCACCTAAGCGGCATTAGGGAGGAATCAGAAGTACATTGTCTTATCCTGTATTGACATGAACATTTATGTAAACAGCAGTACGAATTTATGAAACTCAGTGTTACATACTTTACTTTTCTATCATGCACTAAACCTATTTACTCGTCATGGTAAACACTGGGTATTCACTTTCCGTTGAGTTGCATAGGAAACTAAAGATGGATTGTGTTTTCCATGTGCATGTGAGGAATTACCATGTTGGTTATTTTTTGCCTTAATGTGTAATTTTCAATTAATTTAGTCTCTTCATGTCTTCATTAAACTTATCTTACTGTTAAATTAACTAAGATCGTTTCTACAAATGTATAATCATGGCCATTGTTATTGATGATTTCCAAATGCAGATTTAGATCTCATATAAATATGAGAAGAGACATGTCTCTTCAAGAGACATGTCCCTATAGTTGATCATCTCTAGTTAACTATAAGTATAATTCACCTTTAAGCATATATGTAATATTAAAATATTAACCATATATGTAATATATTATTATATTATTATACTATTATATAATAATATATGATGTATAATATATATTATATTACATATATATTACATATTATATATGTTATTCTTATCAATAATATAAGACATAAAACAATGTTCATATAAATCATGAATACAAATACTCAATGTAATGAGTATATCACTTCAATTGATGCTATACTTCAACACTCCCTCTTAGCAAGGGAGAAGTGACAAAAACATATTATGAGATATCACTATCAAGGATATCTATACACAACATATTATCTGACTTTAACACTCTGAAATAGTGACTTATCAAATAACTACAATCACAATTTTATGAACACTGTCATAACATATAATATGATCTCTAATTGTCCGAAACAATATCTAGAATAATCATAATGCTTTCGTTATTAATGACTTCCGGTGTATTCGAAGCAAAAATTGTCATAATAATAGGCCTATCATTTGCAAGATCATCATCTTACAAATACTAACTTCTATTTGTTCATTATCATGGTATCCGACAAAATCCGACCCAAAGAACCATGATAACAAGTCTATACCATTTATAAGATTGTCATCTTATAATGGTTACCTTCTGTTATATATGTCAATGGATGATCGTCACCTTTCATTACATATCATATGTGAAACAGTAACCATTATGAACCCAGTCAAAGGGTGGTACAAAGGGTTTTTGTTAGTTTTTAGTGATCTTTGATAAACAAAACTATTACAAAAGATATTAATACTAATAGATATTCTTATTTGAATAACTGCAAGAGGAATATGCTGATTGTCTTTCAATGAAGATTGCAGAGGCGAATGCTGAGAATTTATCCTGTAATTATAATGCAGATCGCTGGGACTTATAATGCCATGTATTGGTTATTTTCCCATCGACTTGCACTTGTATATATATACATGAGAAAGGCCATGCCCCCATAGAGTCATGACTCTATGTGGCCAAAGGGTCATGCCTCTACCGAGGCATAACTAACCAACTACTAGTTAATATAATCCATCATATTACATGATCGGCAGTAACACAAGACCCCCGATAACATATGCATTAAGATGTCCACCGATAATATGTAGATAACTTTCTCTGTCGATAAACGTATGTTAAGACAATCATCTAAACATATATATATATATATGTGTGTGTGTGTGTGTATCTAACATCAATGGATATTATCAGATGAACCTGGTACAAATTTGCATGTGTCTGATAAACAGAATTCGCATAACATTATTACTTCTCCTGATGCTACACATCAACACTCCCTCTTAGCAAGGGAGAAGTAATACACCTTTAGATTTCATAATAGAATATTTGAACACTTTATCTGATCTTAACACTCTGAAACAATGACTAGTCAAATAATTAAAATCACCATGCTATGAACACTATCATAACATATATTATGATCTCTAATTGTCTGAAACAATATCTAAAGTAATCATAATAGATTCGTTATCTATGATCTCTAATTGTCCGCAACAATATCTAAAGATGTCCATGATAGCAAGCCTATCATTTGCAAGATCATCACCCTACAAATGATTAGCTTCTGAATATATATGTCCATGAAAGATCATCACCTTACATTACATATCTGATGCGGCTAAACAACAATAGAAGCATAAACTCACATGAATTGAAAACTTAAATTCAATGTTACAATTTAATCATACAAAGTTTTTCTCTGAAGTATTTCAACTTCACTTTAGCAAGAGGCTTGGTAAAGATATATGTTGTTTTCTCATTAGTATTGATGTACTCCAATTGAATGATTCCTCAATCCACCATATCTCTAATGTAGTGGTAAGGAATTTCAATATGTTTGGAACAATTGTGAAAAACTGGATTAGCTAAAAGCTTGATGCAACTTTGATTATCACAATGAATCACAGTGGGCTTCAAAGGTCTTTTGAACAAATCTACTAACAACTTTCGTAGCCATACCGCTTCTCTAGCACCCAAAGAAGAGGCAATGTATTATGCTTCGGTAGAACTTAATGCAACTGAAAACTGGTTTCTATTGAACCAAGAAACCATCAAGATCCTAGACTAAAGAAACATCCAGAAGTACTCTTACGTTTAGGAGGACTGCAATCGGAATCAGAATATCCATGAAGTTTGATGTTGACTTGATCACATTTGATTCCCATGCCAATAGTACCCTTTAGATATCTCAGAATGTATTTAGCTGCATGTAGATGTATCTTCTTTGGTGCACACATAAACTGACTCAAGGTGTTAGTTGCATAACATATGCCAGGATGAGTATTCACCAAATACATTAAAGATCCAACGATTTGCCTGTAGTAAGTAGAATCTGTAGATTCTAATTTGATCATATCATCCTTCAACTTGTGTAGATTGACTTCCATAGGAGTAGAAGCTGGTTACATTACATCATTCCAAATTTTGTTAAAATATCGATTGTATATTTTCCTTGATTCAGAAAAATGTAGTTATCCTATTGCCAAACTTCCAATCCAAGAAAGTAGTGTAGAAGACTTAAACCTTTCATTTCAAACTCTGCTGAGAGTTCTTGTTTGCATTTCTTTATAAGATGTTCTTCACCTGTTATTAACAAATCATCAACATATAACACAAGAATAACCAAAGCATCACTATCTATTTTGAAGTATAAGTTAGGATCAGCTTCGTTTTTAGAATATCCTAACTTCATTAGATAGTTATCTATCCTTTCATACCACGCTTTGGGAGCCTGTTTGAGACCATATAGTGCTTTCTTTAATTTACAAACATGAGTTTTGCTGCCACAAGTGTTGAATCCTTCTGATTGCTCAATATAAACTTCTTCAATTTTTCCATTTAGGAATGTTTTTTTGACATCCATTTGATGAATCTTCCATCCTTTGGATGCTGTGATAGCCAAGATGGTTCTAACTGAAGTATATCTAGCAATTAGTGCAAATGTTTCTTCATAATAGATGTCTTTCTTTCTGTGAGAAACCCCATGCTACAAATCTGGCTTTGTATTTTTTAATGTTGCCATCAAATGCATGCTTAATTTTAAAAACCATTTAGAAGAAACAACTAATTTGTTTTTAAGCCTCAGTACAACATCCCATACATCATTTTTTAGTATAGAATTATATTCTTCAATTGTTGCTTCTTTCCAAGACTGACTTGAAAGTGCTTCTTTAACATTTGAAGGTTCTGTTTTTATAAGTTTAGTTAATAATGCAACATAACATGATTGATATCTCGTTCTTTTACTTTCTCGAATCACTTCATTAGGTTCAACCTAATTTTCTTCTATCATTTTCCTAGCCCAAAGTGGCCTCTTTTTATTGTTGACATTTTCAGAATCTTCATGATTAGATGTAGTGGAAGAGGATGGTTCAATATCATTCTCCCTCTCAATTTCCGCTTAGTGATTTTCATCTATTTCAAGAATAGATTCAGTAATAGATTCATCACTGTTTCTAGAAATATTAAAGGCGATATCTTCTTCAAATTTCACATCTCTACTAATCTCAATTGTTCTTTGACCTGGAATAAAGACCTTGTAGCCTTTGGATGTTTCACTATATCCAATGAGTATCCCTTTCTTTTTGGATGGTTCTAATTTTGTTCTTTTCTCTTTAGAAATGTGGATATAAATAGGACATTCAAATATTCTTAGATGAATTAGATCTGGTTTAATACCCGTAAACACTTCTTGAAGAGTGGTGTTCTCTAATACTAAATGTGGACATCCGTTTTGAATGTAGAGTGCAATGTTAGATGCTTCAGCCCAGAAGGAAGTATGAAGATTTTGATTGTGCATCATTGCTTTAGTTGAGTCAACAATTGATCTATTTTTACGTTCTGCAACTCCATTCTATTGAGGATTATATGGTACAGAAAACTCCCTCTTAATCCCAACAGCAATGCAAAAGTCTTTAAAAATCTTGGAGATGTATTCATCTCCATTAGATGACCTTAGTATTTTTTAATTTTCTGTCCTGACTGATTTTCAACTAGGGCTTTGAATTCTTTGAATTTTGATAATACTTTAGCTGATTCTTTCTGTTTTAGAAAGTAGATCCAAGTTCTTCTAGAGTAATCATCAATAAAAATTACATGAAAGAGGCACCCATTAAGAGAAGGTACAAACATAGTACCGCAAAGGTTAGTGTGAATCAGTTCAAGAATGGATTTTGATTTGTGAACACTTTTAAGAAATGATTTTGTGTTTTTACTTAGGGCACATCTTTTGCAAATGCTTAAGTGATCAGTTTTGAGACTAGGTAAACTTTTTACAATTTTTCCTATAGAGAATAATGGACGATAGTGAAGGTGACCCAACCTCCTATGCAAGATTTCGATAGAGTTTGATGTTTCAAGACTTAGTGCTAAGTTTTGATTGTTACACAGTTTATACAGACTTTTGTCTCTAAATCCAATAGAAATGGCTTTCTTCATGTTAGAATTCTTTGGCCAAGATAGAACTTTATCCTCTTGAAAAGTGATTCTAAATCCTTGATCAGCAAGAGTAGAAATAGAGATTAGATTTCTTTTTATCTAGGTACATATAAGACATTTTTGAGTTGGAGAGTAATTCCTGAATTTAAATAAATTGAACAGGAACCAATACCTTTGATAGGATAAGTGGAGTTATCTCCACTGGTAACTTCTTCTGAGGAGTGTTTTGAGAAGGTTTCAAATTGGTCTCTAAAACCGGTGATGTGCTGAGATGCTCCACTATCTATGATCCAAGTGTTGTTGTTTGAGTTTAATTCACTTGAAAGGGCTAAATAAAATGCATAGTTTTCTTTTTCTTCTTTCTCTACTTCTTCTCCTTTGATTTCTACTAATGTTGCTTGAATTCTCTTCTGTTCAGGGAAGAAGTTATGAGAGTGACCAATTTTATCACATTTGAAACATCTAACTTTGGACCAATCACGTTTCTTATATGATTTGTCAGATTCCCTTCTATTATGTTTGAATTTTCTTTTCTTATTTAAATTTGCATGTAGTGCTTGAATATCTCCCTCTTGATTTATACTTGGTCCTCTTGAGACTAATCTTGATTCTTCTTGTGTCCATTCATTTTTTAGTAATTCAAATTTAGGAAGTTCGGGTCGAGAGCTTAATCCTCGAATAAATGTTTCCCAAGATAGAGGAAGACATCTTAATGCTATCACGCTAAGTTCTTTGTCATCAACTCGATTTTTCATTGTTGCAAGTTGATCTTTTAATTGAGAAATCCTTAGAAAGTAGGATGTAATAGATTCTCCATTTTTCATCTTTATATATAGTAGATCTTGTTTTAGGGTTAATAATCTACTAGTATTGTTGATCTCAAATGTATCTCTGATAGTAGAGAACATCTCAAATGCAGTCTTCAGAATGGATATGGATGGAAGAATATGATCTTTTACAAAATCTATTATAATTTTTATTAATTTGGTATTGTGTTTTTTCCATGTTACTTTTTCTAGATAATTTTCAGGCATGGATATGTTTGTTTCTATATACTCCTCTAATTCCATTTCTCTTAATATTATCATGATTTGAATTTTCCATGATGAAAAATTTGATGCACCATCAAGCCTATCTTCTAGCCTTACATGATTCACCATTTTGATTTAAGAATATAATTTAACTTTTTTTAAATCTGAGACTTTAGATTTTAATTCTGAGTAATAGATTTTCTTATCAAAATGGCTCTAATACCATGTTAGTTTTTAGTGATCTCTGATAGACAAAACTATTACAGTAGATATGAGTACTAATAGACATTCTTACTCCAATAACTACAGAGCAGAATTGTTCTTCAAATGGTGAATGTTCTTGAATTGCTGAGATGCAAAATATCTTCCAATGAGTATTGTTGATAATACATAATGTAGGACAAATATGTTGATTGTCTTTCAATAAAGATCGTAGAGGAGAATGCTGAGAATTTATCCTGTAATTATAATGCAGATTGTTGGGACTTATAATGTCATGTATTGATTATTTTCCCATCGATCTGCACTTGTGTATATATACATGAGAAAGGTCATGCCCCCGTAGAGTCATGACTCTACGTGGCCTTTGGCCACGTAGGGTCATACCTCTATGGAGGCATAACTAACAAACTGTTAGTTAATATAATCCATCATATTACATGATCGGCAGTAACATAAGATCCCCGATAACATATGCATTAAGATGTCCGCTGATAATATGTACATAACACTGTCTGTCAATAAACATATGTTAAGACAATCATCTAAACATATGTATAACATCAATGAATATTATCAAATGAACCTGGTAAAGATTTTGCATATGTCTGATAAACATAATCCGCATAATATCATTACTTCTACTGATGCTACACATCAACAATTTTCACCTCATACTTCTCTCTCATAGAGGAGAGAACATTATAAAGAATTTCTCTTAGAACTTCTCCTCAAAGAGAAAATATCATCCACAAAGGATTGTATCTCAAAATTTCTCCCTCTGAACATCAATCCTGAGAAGTCAAGTCCTCTAGTTACTTCCTTGGAAACTCTCTTTACCCAAGGATGTCTGTCGAACTAATCACTCCCTCATTATTTACGTAGGAGTAGGCCCATAAACATCATGCAATCACCCACATGTATTTCTATACTCCCTCTGAGTATCAATCTTCTAAGCTCCTGTATTGCCTTCGAAGAAGTGTAAAACTCCCTCTGAATGTAGAAGAATCTCATAATCTTAATCATCAAAGATGTTTTCTTCAAGAGCCCCATCTTAATCATCAGGATCTTGGGAACTACTATCATTAGATTTAGTCTACACATTTGGTAGCATATGTAAAGTACCAACCTTCTTTTCCTATAAGAATATCCTCAAACATAAAGGAAAAGATCAAAGCAACTAACCTGTTAGAATTAATAATCTTTCCTTGGTTGTATTTATTTATTTATTGGGATAAACCAAGGTATCCCTTATGTATTATTTATTTGTCCTCTAGTCCACATGTAAAGGACATATCATTCTTGTCCTATTGTCCACTTGTGAGGACAACTCCTTTTTGTATTTCCTTTAATAAGGAAAATAGATATTCCTCCTTAAGAGGAAATTGACACTTTGCACACACCTTTTATGAATGTGGCATTCATAGAAATGGGAGTTACACATGCAAAGACATGCAACTCCTTTCTCATCTCTTTAAAAGAGGTGCTTCTCTCTCTCATTTTCATCTAGACTCCATTATTCACATCAAGTTTTTGATGCTATTGTAAATGAGCTATTTTGCTGCATTTCTTCTCTCTCTCTTTCTCATTCTTAGGCTTTTGCCTCATTCATAATACTCACAAGGGGTTTTCTTTGCTTTCCCCTTATCAAATCCTTGTCTCTTGTGTTGCTTATCTTTGGTATTGCTCCATTGATCTTGTATCATTTGTATAGTAAAATTCTTCTTGCTCTCTTGGATTAAATCTATTATTTTATGCTATTTCATTTTATTATATTTTATCATTTCAATCACTTTTTCTAATATAACCCTTATAGTATATATAGAATTATAAATAAATGAATAGATAAATGTAAAAGATACAAGTACTTGTCTGCCCATGAGTGTCATGGAATATCTCCTTTTCTAAGGATGGTTCAAGTGGGAATAAAACATTGCCTATTATTCCCCCTACAATGTAAAGTTCCCACTCTTATATCATTGAACACTTTTACATCACATCAAATTTGACTACTTCTTTCTAAGTTTCAGCTTGCTCTTTTCATTCATTGAAGCTTCAAACATTCATTAAGCTTAATAGTAGAAGTTAACACAAACTCGTCCACAATATGCCAATATCTTGATTGAGTATGATTGTGCCACTTGAATGACTCTACAATTCATACATCAAGTATCATTTATCATTTATCGCAAATGATTCAAATGAACTCACCACTTCCATATGATGCACACAAGGGGTAGGTCCATTAAGATCACATAGTTGAATGACTTATAGTCCTCTTGACTATTACAATTTATCGATCATTGAAGATTCTATCACAACACGGTTTTACTCCCTCTAAATCAATATGATCAAGATCACCGAAGATTGACTGAATCATATCATTTATCTGCTCCCTCTCTTTCAAAGTTACCTGAAATATCAACCTCCCTCTTTTTCTTGAAATAACATTCTCGAAGGAAAAGATCAAGGCACATAGCTTTTATGTTTAGAAATACAAATAATGAGTAGACAAATGTGATACTCAATAATAATAACTACTTAATAAATAATAAAGTGCCTTCATATGTTTTAAGTCAAAAAATAAAAATAAAAAAAATATTTGCCTAATACTATTCTAGAAATATGTAACTTCTCTTGGGTTGTATATGACATTCATGATAGCACCAAGTTATACTTGGATTGATCTTTCCATTATAAGAAATTATAATAATCCTCATAAAATATCAAATATCAAATATTTTAATAAACATAACAACCTCAATATATTATTGATTTCACAATCTTGTATATACTTGTATTTATATAATTAAATATATAATATTGCAATTCTTCATAAAAATAACATAATACTCTATCTACTAAGAAATAAATAAAATAATTTCATATACTTTATCAAAGTACTTACATCTTAATACTTTTCTACTTAAACAATATCTCTTGTATTAGGATTGCATGACTTTATAATCCAACTTTAATTATATTACATATAATCAATAATTTTATCTTACCATAATATATTAATAATGCAAAGAAAAAATGTATTTGGCAAGAATATCAAGAGAAACATAATTAATACACATCCATACTTACCTCATGGATTTCGACACCTAATGTAAATAACAAATCCCCCTTGTGTTGCAGATTTGGTCAATCACTATTATTTTCTAACATCATGAACCACTCACTTGTTTGGTTAGATTTGTTCACAATTGGAAGAAGGTGCTTGCTCATGCTAATGCGAACCTAATCCCCTTGTTTGAGTTGTTGTCGTCTCTTACCGTCAAATGATACCCATGCATTATTTCGAGCATTATCTGGAATCTGACATGTCTCCCTCTTTTGTCCTTATCTCTTGAAAGTGTCTAAAGACGTGATCATGCAAATCAATTATTTGGTTGTGGGACTCCCATTCAAGCCATATATTCTTTGACACAATGCCGTCGAGAACTGAAATTCCAAAACTATACACAATTCTTGCAAGCCTTTACCATACCATCTTTTCTTAGCCTTTTGTGCAAATATCGGGAGGCCAAGGGTATGTTTTCAGTTGCTTCTTATGTGCTCATCGAATGCAATAAGAAATTCAATGCCCTAATGAATTGACCCCATGTTCTTTTCAATGGTGGTGAATCCCTTTGCACTCGTGTGTCACATAAGTAATTAGTCATTGGGCTTTATGTCTTATTAAAACTTTATTATCATTGGCTTCAACTTTATAATACTTTCAATTTGCTCCTTAAATTGTGAATCGATGATGGGAATGTCTCTAAATACTCATTCATTCCTAGTTTGTCAACGCATGCCCAGATTCGATCATCATTATCTCTATGAATACTTTGAAACTTTTCTCTTCCCACCGCACATGTATTTGTTACGTCAACATCTTCATCATGGTTCACATATACCAATTTCCTTTAATGAGCAATGGTGCTTCTTGCCGGTGGAGTCTTTCCTCGATATTATGAGTTTCACTGTAGACTATGTGTAACACCTTTAGAGAATTGATGCCCCATGTCATAAAATTAAATCAATTGCCCTTTGATGTCAAAGCTTCCTTCTGCCTGTGAGCCATTTGTGACGGCTCCTTGGTCGTGCACAGTAATATTTTCCGAATAATGCTTATTTGTTCCAGTCGATTAGAAATTGTATCTTATTTTCATGCAACGCAGACATAAACCTCCTAATCAAGGTCGATAGCCATATTTGACTTCCATACAAAGATGATGAACCCTAGAATGAGAGTAAGCTTTTACCAAGTAATTACAAGGAACTAATGATGCAGAGATGCAACCATCTTACACTATTGACTCCTCAATCATTTAATTCATAATATCTTAATACTATCATTGTCAGGATCATCTATTTGGCAACTATTATCTACAAACAAGACATGAACTATATGGAGAAAGCTATGGATGAATACACTTAGAATGATACATATGTTGGCATGGCATCCTTTTGACCTCTTTAATTTTATCTCGAAGCTCGTCCTTGCAAACTTTATAGCATAGTGATCCACCCACATAACCATTTTGTCATTCTCCTTTATTCCTTGGTGATGTCTATCTTTTATTCATCGTGTACACTCTATAAGTGTTCCATTGCCTTTCCACGTAACTTGTGAATGACACTCTCTCTTCTCTACGATGATTCGAAGATTTTTGCCATATGATCTTATGCTAATCTGAACTTCTTCATCACCTTTTAGTAGTATCCACGCAAATTATTTTGTTTCAATCCTTTCTATGGGGTGGCATGCCATTCTAGGGTCTCTGTCATGTGATCGATGACTAGTCCTATTAAGTAGATGTGCATACTCTTCATAATTTTTGATGAGGGGTTGATCTACGAGGATTGACATCGTTTGTCCACCTTACTATGATGCCTGTTCCGTGATGGAAATTCTTCCTCATATCAATCATTTACACCACAAAACAAAGCGTTTGTTGTGTGTCATCTTCACATGCTTCTAATTTGTCTTTCATGGTGGATTGAAGGATAGATTTTTACATTTGCCACCAGCTCTGATACCATGTTAAAGTAACTAAGATCATTTCTACAAATGTATAATCGTGCCCATTGTTATTTATGATTTCCAAATGCAGATTTGGATCTCATATAAATATGAGAAGAGACATGTCCCTATAGTTAATCATCTCTAGTTAACTATAAGTACAATTCACCTTTAAGCATATATGTAATATTAATATATTAACCATATATGTAATAAATTATTATATTATTATATAATAACATATAAAGTATAATATATATTATATTACATATATTATTCTTATCAATAATATAAGGCATAAAGCAATGTTCATAGAAATCATGAATACAAATATTCAATGTAATGAGTATATCACTTCAACTGACGCAATACTTCAACACTTACTACAATGGAGGTATAGCCAAACAATGATGTCTCCAATAATTTTACCCAGATCTAACAATAGTTGCTCAAAGAATAATATAGCAAAACCTTATAAGTCTCGTAAATGGCCAAATTCGAGTACAGAAAAAAATAGTGCAAAAAGAAAGAATGACAAAAATTAAGTTTCTACAATCTGCATGCTTGGGAGGGTTCAATTGGCCCTCCAACTAAAAACAATTTGCTACAGAAACAATTTTACCCAAATATAAGTATATTTGTAGTCAAAATGACCTCCCTTATAAATAGGTGATGCCAACACGGTCTTAATTTGCCCATAGAAACAAGTTTTAAAATAACAAAGAAAGTTGGGAAAAACTTAATGCAAAGTAGGAACAAAAAGAGAGCTTGTTAAAGTTGTAGCTTCAATCGGATAAATTCAATCTAAGTTGCATTGTTGTTATTGGTAAATAATCATTTTCTACATATTCATACTCATGTATTAATAATATATATTATTGTATATATTATAGTATATAATATATCTAATATAGTATGTAATATAAATATATTATATTATATATACACACATATGTGTGTAGATATATATATAATACTAATTATCATTATATATATAATACTAATTATTATTATATATATATATATATATATATATATATATATATATATAATACTAATTACCATTATATATATATATATATATATATATATATATATATATATATATATATATATATAAACTAAATGATGATTAAACCTTGGAGACATGTCTCTTCATGAGACATGTCTCCTCCTCTCATATTTATAGGAGATCCAAATCTGCATTTGGAATATATCAATAACAATGGCAATATAATTACATTTGCAGACGCGATTCATGTTACTTAACATGGTATCAGAGCCAAAGTGCAAATGTGCTCTAAATAAAGACTGAATGTTAATGTCAATCAAATCTTATATTCAATAGGGATCACATCTGCACACAAGGGATCACAACCTAGAGAGAATTAGAGAAGAGGGATCTGGTCAGCATTCCAAATCAAGTTCCAAAACAAGTACAAATAGAAAGAATTTGATGTGTTCAACGTAGGCTAGAATGAGGAAGGATTCATTTCTTACCTTCAGTGCGTTGGACTGATATTCCTGAAAACTATTAGAAGCTAAATTTTGGTTTGACTGCAATTGGCACAACCTGCCTCAACAACATATGGTATTGTTTGATTGTTCAGGGGAGTATTGCGAAACACTAAATTTATAAATTTGGTAAAGGGAATTTATCTCTAAAAACAGAAGCATTCATACTCAAAAGTCATATCAAGGAAAGAATAACGATCACCTGTGATAGATCATTATTGAGTGAGTTATTGATGGAATGTTGTAACTCATCGATGCCCCATCAGATGAATTGCCAAATCAGTTACTGTGACAACAGGGAGAGCTTATGTCAGATGCTAAATTAGAAAACCTAAGCATTGCTCCACTATATTAAATAGCGTGGGTATAATCGTCAATTGTTACCTAAGTTCTAGTGAATACAGATTGTGATCATTGGTATTGGCTGGAGCGATCTTTCACATGGTCTATGTTAGGCATGCAATTCCTTGCTGTGAATCATTGATATATAGTGGCAATTTCCTATTAGTTGGCTGGAACATATATATATGAAGCACATGCGAACTGGTGTATACAACACTGGAAATAGTTTCAGAATTGGAATTCTTAGTTTCCAGAAACATGGTATCTTCTTTGGCGCTGATATTTGATGGAGGCTTCCAGTTGGTGTAGGAAGCTGAAAAATCAAGAGGTCTAAAACATAACAGCATATCACCATAGGTAAAATGTGGAGAGAAACTCGAGCAGAGTAGTGACTCTCTGTTGCTAGCAGCAGCAACCTCCTATCAATCGTTTCTGTTTTTCATCACAATCATTCTCAGTTATAGAAGGAATGTGGTGACCAGTGTGACCTTCACTTTCTAAAAATGCATATAACTTCTGGGTGGTCACTATTTGATTAGAGATGGGCCTTGTATAAAGACTTGTTTGGAACTTGGACTTATATAGCTGGGAATATCGGATTGCTGTACAAACTAATGTAGCCTGTTGTTAGATTCAAAACATTTGAATGACTTTTGAGGGCGTTGTGTGAAGTTTACATATCCGATTGCCTTGTTTGGGTTGCACAGACTACTATATCAGTTTCCAGATTTAAGTTGCAGACCTGAATGTGTTCAATGGAGGTGCTGGATAGGTCTTAAGACACTGTAAGAGCATGAGATTTTTATTCTTTGATACAAGGGCATGCAAACATAAATATATGTGGGTATAAATGGAGATTTTACTGCTCAATATAATGAGAACGGGATAATGGAAAAGGCAAAGATTATTCAAATTAAAAGGATTTACAGTTTTCAAATATTATGAGGATTCGATTAAATAATAAAACTGCAGGTTATTGCTTCTAGAGTGTTGGCTTGGTCATTGTGAGTCCATCTTACATCTGTGAACTCTTATAAGCACAAAAATAAATGGTAGTGCTATTAAATTTGCAGAAAACGATCTTACAAAACTCAACATTCATAAAAGAGATTCATTGTGAGAATATACAAAGTAAAGATGAAGTATATTTATATTCTGACTTCTATATATCACTAAGTATTTTTGTTATTAAGAGGGAGCTAGACATTTGACTTTTCATCAGCTGCAACCTTGAAAGAGAGGGAGCAGATAGAGGATATGATTTTGCCAAACTTTAATGATCTCGATCATATTTATTCAATGGGAGTAAACCATGTTGTGATGGAATCTTCAGTGATTGAGAAATTGTAACAGTCGGAGAACTATAATTCATGCAACTATGTGATTTTAATGGGCTTACCCCTTGTGTACATCATAAGAAAGTGGTGACTTAAATTGAACCATCTACAATAAATGATAAATGAAACTTCACCTATGAGTTGTAGTCATTCAAGTGGCACAATAATACTCAATCAAGATATTGGCGTATTGTGGACGAGTTTTTGTTCACTTATATTATTAAGCTAAAGTGAATGTTTGGGCCTTCAATGGACGAAAAGAGCAAGTTGGAACTTAGAAAGGAGTTGTCATATTTCATACAAAATTGTTCAACAATATAAGAATGAGTGGAAATTTTACATTGTGGGGGGGATAATAGTCAATGTTCCATTTCTACTTGAACCTTATTTAGAGGGGAGATGTTCCATTCTCAAATAATCTAAAAAGACTATCTGAATCTTCATGTGCAGATAAATATTCTTATGTTTGACATTTATCTCTCTCTTATTTGTAATTTCCATAAATATTATAAAGATTATTTGCCTTGATCTTTTCCTTTATGTTTGAGGATGTTCTTACAGGAAAAGAAAGTTGGTTTTTACAAATGCTACCAGATATTGTGCAGACTCAACTTAATGATAGTAACTCCAAAGACCTTGATGATCAAGATGGATAAAATAAAGATCTCATCTTTGATGATTGAGATTATGAGATTCTTCTACATTGAGGAGGAGTATGACCCTTCTTCAAAGGTAACACAGGAGCTTAGAAGATTGATACTCAGAAGGAGTCTAGAAATACATGTGGGTGATTACATGATGTTGATAGGCCTACTCCTACGTATATCATGAGGAAGTGATGACTTATCAGTAGAAAATCAAAAAATTGATATCAAATTCAGAGTGAGTTTGACAGGCATCCTTGGGTGAAGAGAGTCTCTAAGAAGTAACTAGAGGACCTGACTTCCCAAGATCGAGGTTCAAAGGGAGAAATTTTGAGATGCAATCCTTTGTGGATGATATCTTCTCTATGAGGAGAAGTTCTAAGAGAAATTCTTTATAATGCGCTCTCCTCTATGAGAGAGAAGTATGAGGTGAAAACCTTTTGTTCCACCTCTAGTAGCATGTAATGTCCTCGTCTTTTATTTAATTAATTTAATTAATTAATGTATTACAAGCGAGAAGCTTCTAGAGTATGTATTAATTATTGGGAAGGGGGAAGCCTCTAGTAATTTAATTTTCTAAAAGCACAATTAGTTATTGTATTGCAAGGGAGGAGTTTCTAGAGAGTGCATTAATTATTGGAAGGGGGAAGGTTCTAGCACTTGTAATTAATTAATTTTTGGTTTCCTTCTAGAAGGGGGTAGGGAAAGTATAAATAGAGGTGGGAGCCTCATTGTTTAGCATCGGATGATTGTGAATTGCATTTGATAAAAGCTTGGAAGTGTGAGTTAGAGATTTGGTCTTGGCATTAGAGGACGTTCATCCTCTCTTGTAACATTCTCGACATCATTCCCTTAGGGTTTGGCCTTTGGAATACATTGCTATGTATTTGATTTTATCATCTTGAGAACTAATAATATTTCAGCAGCGGTTCAATCTTCAATTTGCATAAATTCCTTCTTGCTCATGTTATGTGGATTGAAACCTATGCAAAGACATTAAAATCATTTTCAGCAATTGGTTAGTTCTTGGGCATTTCCAAGGTGCCCATTACATAGTAGCTATGGTGGGTCCACCCTCTGACTTGGTTCATAGTGGATATCATTTAAGTTACTACATGATGTTGTTGTGATTATGTCATGAAAGGTGATGATCTTTCATTGATGTATATATTTAGAGGGGAGCTATTGACAAGTGACAATCTTATCAATAGCTGGACCTGTTATCATAACAGACTACATTAAGTTGTTGTCCCGGTGTGCTGAAAGTTATGATAATGAACAAAAGGTAACTATTGTAAGGTGACGATCTTATCAATAGTAGATCTATCTCCTAACACCAAAATGTGTTGGAGTGAGTGTTGTCATGGTTCTTCAAATTGGATTTTGCCGAACACCTTGATAACCACTTGTCATGGTTCTTCGGGCCAGATTTTGCCGGACAACATGAAATTAATTGTTATGGTTGTTCGGGCCAAATCTTGCCGGACACCATGGCATTAACTTATTATAGACCACACTTAAGGTGGTATTCAAATCTCGTAGTATAATTGTTGAAATTCTCTCCTTGCTAAAGAGGGAGTGTTGAGAGATTTAGCCTCAGTGAATTGAAGCAAATTTCATATGTAATATAGATTAATATATATGTGTGTGTTGATGTTGATATCCTTATATATGTTATTCCAAGAATATCACATTGAGATGATATCATATACTTGAGAGCACAAGGTGTTCTACAAATCCTCCCTAGCTAAGAGGGAGTGTTAAAGTTGTAGCTTCAGTCAGATAAATTCAATCTAAGTTGCATTGTTGTTATTGGTAAATAATCATTTTCTTTATATTCATATTCATGTATTAATAATATATATTATTATATATATTATAGTATATAATATATCAATTATAGTATATAATATAAATATATTATATTATATATAATACATATATATATTATACATATACATATATACATATGTATATATATATATATATAATATTAATTATTATTATGAAATATATATATTAGTTAAATGATGATTAAACCAGTGTAACGTGACTCGCCATGAGTGAGGCGAGTCACCCAAGTAGGCAAGTCACCACTGGCCTGCCAAGTCAAAATGACCCGTGACCCGAGCTCGGCAGGTCAGGTGACGTGACTCGCCTGACTCACGGGTCACGTCGTGACTCGTGGGTCACGAGCCACTTGACCCAGCCATAGCAGCAAACTTCCAGTTAGGTTAAAAAATCATAAAAGCCATTTTTTTAAATTTTTTTTTTGTTCTTTGTTATTCTTATAACCCTAAAGGGGCTTTCATAACACTCTATTGTGAGAAAAAGAGAGAGAGAGAGAGAGAGAGAGAGAGAGAGAGAGAGAGAGAGAATAAAGCATTATTGTTTTGCAACTAGAAGAAAGGAAGAAGAGAAAAGCTTGCATTTGTGACATTGGAGCTTGCATTTAGATCATCAAGGAGTTTATAGGAGCTCTTTTCAACACTTCCCAAAGCATTTCAAAGAGGTAAGAGTTGATTTTTTAGATTTTGATGATTTTTTCTCTATGCTTATGAGTTTTTTGGATGAATTTTTTTGTATGTTTATGGGTTTTTTTTTACTTTAGATCTTCGTAAAATACAAAGCTTAAATGATAATATTTGGTCTAAAATGTCTTATTGCAACAACTTTTACATTTTTACTTACTCATAATGGCTCTTGAAGGTAAAAAACCCAAGCTCTGTTGAAAGTACATCATAGACTTTTTGGGTAGAGGTAGAACTCAAACAAAATGCTTATTTTGTAAGGTCGTTAATAGTGGGGGAATAAATAGATTGAAATGCCATATTGCTGGCATACGTGGTCATGAGATTGAGCCTTGTAGAGTTGCAACTATTGAGGCTCAACGTTTTTGTTATGTTGCCTTAGAAAAATATGAACAAGAAAATGAATTAAAACAAAAACAATTAGCAAAGTTAGCTCAGATTGGTTCCAATTCACCTCCACGTTCATCTGGAAATGTTCTTGTGTCTAGTTTTACACCCAAGCTAAGTTCAGTAGATTGTGTTGGAGAAGCTTCTTCCCTTTCCCCTATCGTCCTAGTGCTTCTGCTAGTCATACTTCTGCATATATTCGTTGCACTACTAGTGGTGCTACGGCTACCTCCTCTTCTAGTAGTACTGGCTTTACCTTTCGTCCTAGAGTCAGAAAATCTAGGTTGGACAATTTTTTTGTACCACGTTCAACTCCTGGTGCACAACTGTCACTTGAGAGCTTGGGCTGGAACAGGGAGATCCATGAAGCTTGAATAAGAGCAATTTGCAAGTTTTGGTTTCTCTGCAACATTCTGTTGTGAGGTTTTCACACATCGCCCCAAATTCTTGGGGACCCCCTTTTTAATCGCCTTTAGGGCCAGTGGAGAAGGTTAGATGTATTTTTCACCCGGTTTCAACTTGATTTTCCAGAGCTATCAGTTCTATCCTTAGGCCGAATAAGTTCAAAATTGATTTCAACTTGGCAGGATAAGATTGTGAATTTTGTACTTAGACGATTTCTTTTGAAAATTTGGATTTAATTGTAAATTTGAATGAATTTCAAATAACAAAATTTTTCGTTAAGACTTATGTTCTTGGAAAATCTTTTTTTTTTTGGTGAAATAGAATTTAATTTTGTAAGAGGAAGTTAAATTGCAAAATCGATTTTTACTCTAGAGGCAATTTTATTTTTTGTCATAAAATTTTAATTATTTAGCAAAATCGATTTAGAGGAAAATTGCAAAAATTGGCTTTAATAGATTAAATTTGCCTTGAAAGCTTTTGGTATTTAATGAAATTGGTAAATTAATATTAAGAAATGGCTTTTGGTTAGCCAAAATTCAACTTCAAAGATGTATTAATTAGCAAACCCTCATTAAATAGAAATTTTTAGCATCCCCAAGGCACCATTTAATTTCGTTTTGCAATTTGTGGTTAATTAGTAAATTAAAAGTGCAGTTTTCATTTTAGAAAATTAAAATTTTGGCAAAGTATTTAAAGTGGGCCACTAACTTAGCTTTAATTTTGGTTTTTTTTTCCTCTATAGGATCAAGTCGGCCAGCCTGGGAGGAAGGTGAAAGCTGCTATAAAGGGAGTCCCCTCTCATTTCATTTTCATCAATTCATTTGCTCCTCATGCTTGGGCGAATTTGAAGCAAGGGCAGATTTCCAGACTTGGGCGAAATTGGTGGAAGGCAGTTTTTTGGCGATTTTTGGGCAATTTCTCCATTGCCATTGTTGGGCGATTTGTGTAAGGGCCAGATTTTTTGCGTTTTTTGGGATTTTTGCTCCACTTTGTGGGCTGCGATTTGTGCCCTAGGTGGCAGATTTTACAGATTTTGCTCCTTCTTTGCTTGGGTGAATTTTGTGGAAGGGCAGATTTTTTTTTTCATGCTTAGCCGAATTTTGTGGGAGCCGAATTTTGTGGGGGCCGAAATTTGTGGAAGACAAAATTCTGATTTTCTAGGGGCTGCAATTTTTTATATCAGATTTGGGCAATTTTGTTGGGAGAAGAGATACATATGAAAGTTTGATTTTTGCATAGAAGGCAAGTGTTGGATAAGCTTAGAGGCTTTGTTTTCTAATTTGCAAAGGGATTTGTAATTCTTTGATGTCATATCCCGGGTTCCGAAAAGTTGCTGTAAGATTATTAGTTAAGGTGAAAGTCATCATCTAGAGTTGCAAGGAGTGCTTAAGCTGACATCCATTTTTTCGCTCTTTTCTAAGAATTGCACTACTTGGTTCTTTTTGCCTTTTGGTCCACCACTCTACCATCCCGTAATAGGGCGACGAGCATGGAGGATGATAGTGCAAGTAAGAATCCCAAGCGGGCAAACGCTAAGAAAGACAAAGAGGATATAAAGCCCAAAACTTCCTTCTTCTCGAAAATGAAGAAAATAACCGATACTAATATCGCTACAGTGGACATGATACGGATGAGGGACAGACTAAAGGAAGGACAATCCCCCTTGGCAAAGAGGATATACAAGAGCGGAATTGTACATGCAGCAGCTTTTCCTCCTACTTTGCCTTGTCCGGAATTGATTATGGAGTGTGCATCCAGATTTGATCTAGACAGTAAATCCATCATTTTTGGCGAAGGGAAGAGAGTGTTGGCCAACATTGGCGAACAAGCAATTGAAGAGACATTTAATATTCCCCAGAGCAAGGACAAGTGTTTGTTTCTGATTGGCCACCATTTTGGTGCCTTCTCATTGGTTGCCACTTTTGCACTTTTTTCATTGGTCCATTGATGAGGTGGCATCTTCTCATTGGCCGATGGGGTGGCAACCCTAATTAGGGTTTTTGGATCCAATCTGGATCGTCGATCTTGTTTTGATCTCTACCGTCCATTGTATTTTGGACCTCTATATAAGGCCATTGGCTCTCATTTGTAAAGGGAGGGGTTGGAGAAATTGTTGCGAAAATAATACCAAAGTGCTCTCTTTTTCATTGCATGTTGACTAAGAACATTGGGTGTTATTGCATGTTTTCTACTTCCACATAGTTAAATTTTCTTTTCAAGTTGAAGCAATTTCATTTCAAGTTGTTAGAGTAAGAGTAAAATAAAATGGATAGTTGCATGGTAGCTTTGGTAGATGTTTGATAGGGGTCAACACTAGGCCACTAGCATCCTAGCGGCTGGTTGGGAGGCTTTGTGTGGTGATCTAGTTTACTTTCCTTTGAAGCGTTGCATATAAGATGATAGGGCCGCTGGTTAGCCTTCATTAGATTCGATCCCCGTCCATCTGCTAACCTTCCATTCTTAGGAGTAGTAGTTGAGCAGCCAAATTTCATGCTTAGAAGAGGTTAGTTAGAGAAGTAAACCAAAACATCGGCATTCTCACCTTCCATCGCCATTCACCCTACATTGCCATCATCGCGCCATCAACATCATCTAGCATTCACACCGAACCACCATCTCCATTTTCTCACCAAGATCCAAATTTTTCTCAAACAAGAAAACGTAAGGCCGCCTACGTGATTACCAGCAAATCACATTGATAAAACTGAGCGAGTATCCAACGGTGTAAGGAACATTGGAGTTATACTCATGTCCCATGAGAGATAACTTTTCAAGAGAGGAATTGTGTATTTGATATTCTGTATCAAGCATCCAATTACTAATATGTTATGTAGTGACACAAAAATCGCATCAACACATTCCATTTATAGCAGCCAGCTACTTCAACTTCATTTATATTTGATTGTTTTACGTTTTTAACTTGTAAGTTTTAAAATTTAAATTCAATTTTATAATTTTAACTTGATGTTGAAAATTTGAAATGTACTAATTAAAATGTTTTTTTATAAATGTTACAGGACTCCTTATTGGCAAGGGATGATTGATGCGGTTTCCATCTGTGGTGCGGGGTTTGGCCCCCTCTTACTAGAAATGGTTGAGGAGATGAAACTTGAGTTGGAGGACCATAGAAATATTTGGAACCAAAAGGGGTGTACTATTATGATGGATGGATGGACAAATAGGAGGAATAGGACCCTCCTAAATTTTCTTGTTTCTAGTGGAGCTAATTCATCATCCTCTACTTCATGAAGTCTAAAACTTAATGTATTATTGAATAACTAAAATTTTGTTTTATTGACTATTGATTCTTGAATGATAATTATTTTGTTTAATTTTCAGTTTCAAGATCCACCATGTTTTTGAAGTTTATAGATGCTTCCTCACATGTCAAAATTGCAAAATTCTTATGTGAGGCTATTGAGGAGGTCATAAGGAAAGTGGGGGAAGAGAATGTTGTCCAAGTGGTGACTGATAATGCAGCTAATTATGTTGCTGTAGGTAAAATTTTAACTTCTAACTTTCTAAGTTTTAAAAAAAATATTTTAATTTTTCATTAAATTTTGAAAATTAAAAGTTTTTTAATACATCAAAAAAAATTATTGTTTACTAACTAATTTAAAATTGCTGCAAGAAAACTTTTAATGGAGAGACACCCAAGAATCTTTTGGACTCCATGTGTGGCCCATTGCCTTGACCTCATGTTAGAGGTTATTGGCAAGCTTGAATGGGTGAAATCATGTGTTGCTAAGGCCAATAATCTTTGTAAGTTCATCTATAATCATGCCTTGGTCCTCAATATTATGAGGGAATACACGAAAAAAAAAGAATTGGCTCGTCCCGGTATCACAAGATTTGCCTCTAATTTTATCACACTATAATCCATGTTGAGTTCAAGGTTAGCTTTGAGGTGCATGTTTGTTATCCAGAATGGAGTTCTCCTTTGCCACCAACCCTGCAAGGATAGATGCAACAAAATGCATTTATGATGAAAAAGGTTTTTGGGAGCCATGTTCGAAGATTGTGGAGGTAATTTAAATTTTAAAAGCTTAAGTCTTAAAATTTTATAAATTAATTTATCTCATACATATTTTTATTTTATTTTCATTGTGCAACTTTGCAAAGTTTCATCATTCACTAATTTTATTTTTTGTATAATTGTTTTGTAGATCATTGAGCCCCTTGTAGCCCTCCTATGAGTTGCTGATGGGGAGAACCCCTCTATGGGCTACATATATGAGGGCATGGATAGGGCCAAGGAGGCTATTAAGGCCAAATATGTAGGAGTTGAGGAAAACTATGGCCCTATTTGGACATAATTGATAGGAGATGGCAAAATCAGCTTCATAAGCCCATCCACACAGCAGCTTATTACCTCAATCCGGCATACCATTTCCGTGAAGATTTCAAGGCAGATGAGGAGGTTCTTAGTGGCCTATACACTATGATATCAAAGATGGCCACTAATGCCACAAATATATTGCTTGAGATGGATGTCTATAATAATGCATCAAGGCAGGATTTTTTTAAGTCAAATTTGCAAATGTTGTACAATATTGCAGCCAGGTAAAAATTGCAGCTCAAACCTTATACAATCTAGTTTGCAAATTTCTAGCTTTAACGTTCAAATTTTGAAATGAGACTAATATTTTTTTCTTTTCCTTTTTTCAAAATTCAAATAGATGGTGGCAAATGTTTGGGCCTTCAACCAAAAACCTTCAGCAAATCGCCATCCACATAATGAGCCAACCAAGTAGTGCTTTTGGATGTGAGCGCAACTAAAGCATGTTCGAGCACATCCACTCAAAAAGGCGTAACAGGTTTTCTGTGGAGAAAATGAATAGGCTAGTCTTTGTGCATTACAACTTGCGCATTAGGACTAGGGAGATTTTGGATAGTGACACCTCTCCAATTACTCTAGAAGAGGTTGATCAAAGTCTAAGTGGATCACTGAGGCTACTGATCCTATCTTTGATAATGAGGACCTACAATGGGTTGACAAGGCAGATAGAGAGGGCTAGGCTGAGGCTGTGGCTATGGCAGCAGAGGACCAGAGAGCTCCAGTTGTTCCTAGTGGCACCTCACAGGCATTGGCAGAGCCGGAAACTACAGTTGATCCTAGAGGCACCTCACAGGCTGATGCTATGGCTAATCAGTCATCTAGGACCTACCTTAGACACCTTACTAAGAGGCATTTTATAGATTATACTAAGCCTGAGGTTGAGGTTAGGGATGAGGATGGCGATGACGATGACGATGATAATGACGATGATGATGAGGACTAGGAGCCATAGCTAAAGTCTTGTTTTAACTTTCTGTTTAACTTAACATATGATCAGAATTTGGAACATTCGATGATGACTATTGATGTGTTGGATTTCATAATACATATACATTTTGATGGGTTGCATGGATTTATCATTTTATATATGATTCTATGTTTTACTTTTACAATATTTCCTTCAGCTACTATTTAGTTACTAGTATTTAGCAATTTACCTTTGTAGTATTGTACATATGTAATCGATTTATGTTTGACTTTCAAGTACGTCCATTATGATCAAATTATCTTCTATTTAATGATGTTATTGTGTCTTTAAGCTTTATTCAAAAATGGGTGCATGGAATGTTCTTTAAATCCTAAAAAATCTCAAAATTTCGAGGTTTTTTCACTTTGTCAAGACACTGCCGAGTCCGAGCCGGGTCACGAGTCAAGTTACCCTTGCCGAGTCCAAGCTAGGTCCGAGTCCCGTTACTTTGGATTAAACCTTGGAGACATGTCTCTTCATGTCTCCCTCCTCTCATATTTATAGGAGATCCAAATCTGCATTTGGAATATATCAATAAAAATGGCAATATAATTACATATGCAGACACGATTCGTGTTACTTAACAAAGCTCAATGACTAATCAGCATTTCCAGTAGTTGCCTATAACCAAAAGTTTCCTAGTTCAAAAAAAGCTAATTTTCAGTGAAGCCACAGACGTTTTACAACAATGCATCCTCTAGGAAAGAGACCAAGGAAAGGAGGCTAAGCAGAGAGACTAGTAATGTGAGTTTAACACAGTGAGGGAAGAATCTGCTCTAGACTTCACAATGGTAGAAAGGACGGTGACTCGCCATAAATAACGTGTGGAATGAAGGCTTAAATTCCTCACCTTATATGTTTTTACTAATTATGCCAGCGTTCTATGTATACATTTTATCATTAACATTAGGAAAATAAGAATATGATTCATTTTTAAGTCGTTTTCGTTTTCCACATTTGGCACCTACAAGCAATTATTTCTAATCACCACAACAAGCTTTATGCACATTCATCAAATTTTTGTAATCTTTACTCAACCTTGCTTGGATACCAAAAGCTTTCATTTTTTTCTATTTTGTTTATCCTATATAAATAATGTAGTTTCCTTCCCAATAAAAGTAGTAATCAATTTTATTAATATCCGCAAATGAACAATGCAATGAACTGAAACTTTAACCAAATTAAAATAATTTATGATCAAATTATTACTAAAGAATTTCATCCTTAGTGACAAGATGATGAAAGCAAACCAAAATCGAACAACAAACTAATCAAAATGACAAGGGGCATAAGATGTACACCTTTCTTTGAACCACAAGATGTTGATAAAAAGATGCTATAATCTGCATTCAAACAGAAGGTATATTAGTATTAAATTAACCAGGATAAAAATAGCACATGCCAAAAATAAAAGATAAAGTATAACTGAAATAAGCTAGATCTGGCATGCTAATTTTAGCATTTCAAAATATATTTACACTGAGAACCTTGCAATATGTTTATTGCATTAACATCTTACTCTCAAATAACTAGTAAATTGTAAATAATGACAGCCAGAGAGTGCAGAAATAGCTCACAGATACATGCACATTTTAACTTAAATGTCTTCCTCCTTAAGGCAGACCAGCTAATGCTCTTAAGAGCTTAAATTTGAAGGACGACATTGCATAGAGACAATAAATAAAAGGATGGTGTAATTTTTTATTAAAGACTAAGAAGTATTATGTTAGATCAAAATGATTCAGTAAAACATTTTGAAAGCTCCAACTTCAAGCATGAAATCAAACCTAACAGGATGCAGAATAAATTCTATGTATCTGTGGGGTCTCATGTGCAGAAATTTATCAAGACATGAAGATCTTTTTTATACATTTGATTCCAATATACTACCACAGATGATAGAGGCTGCCAAAGAAAGTTGTTTTCAATTGAATTTATCTGGTATTACTGCCAAAATTGTAGGGGCCAATTTATGAAGTGAAGCTGTTGATACTGAAATGACCAGAAAGCTGTCGAAATGAGTATAAATCTACTGGAGTGCTGCTTAAAAGCACATGATGCTGTCAAAGTTCAGTACATGATCTTTAACAGTCATTTGATCTGTAACAAGATCATTTAGCTAGACATTATCCATATGCATGGTAAAAAGCTAGCAAAATGCCATGTGCTGCAGGCATAAGTGCAATAACAACCAAAACCATTGGTTTCCCAAGGTGAGTCATGGATGCAAATGTGTGTGGCAGGAAGACAATGGTGTGATCATCTACTGAAGGCGATTAATTGTAATGACCCTTACTCAAAGGTCACTAAAAACTACTAACACTGAACTATGCAATTACGTCAAACACTTGGCATGTAGTCTGAACTGTGCAATGTAACATACTGAATATGTGCTAAGCAATTTCATCAAACACTTGGCAAGCAATCAACTACACTGCTGAGATATAAAATGCTGAAAGAAATATTTGTTAAATTATAAGTCCACCCTACTCCATGATACCCAAACAGTGCCAATATATATATATATATATACGCATTCAATTAAGATGTTGTTGCTCTTACAATCAATTACAACTTCAGATTACCAGTAATTTTTGGTCTTCTACTAAATTAACAGTGCACTGTCATGACTGATTACAAAGGATTAAACATGCCTTTTTTGTCACTATACAAGATATACCAATGTCCTATGCACCTGGGTACAAACAGAGACAAAATTCATAGTCTTTCTTGTCGCATGAACAACAACTGACATTTAGAAATGCATCTCGCATATACAGCAGTGACTTTATCCATTAAACTCTCATATACAACATATATTCGGATAATTGTAATTAAAAGAAGAACTGGGAATGATGCAACAATGTTGTCTATATGCTGAAGATACAGTGATCAGGCTGCAACCTTAATCTGTCCCAAATCCAGCAACTGTACAGTCTGCAAGTACAGCCATACTGTACAGCCCTGTTTGATTTTAGTATAAAT
Source organism: Cupressus sempervirens (assembly GCA_028749045.1). NCBI lineage: Eukaryota > Viridiplantae > Streptophyta > Pinopsida > Cupressales > Cupressaceae > Cupressus > Cupressus sempervirens. The sequence continues at coordinate 278,196,006 of CM053789.1, read as the reverse complement.
TGTTTCCTTCTCCAAATGGTGCTAAATCAAGCATAGTCTGAATCGCCCAGGTATTAGGAATGCAAAGAAATTGGCAACTTGAATTTCTAACCAGGTATGATGAATTTATGACTCCAAATATGCTCCCAATCTGATCTTTGAAAATGACCAGTTCTGCATCAGATATGTGCATAAATATTGTCCCAGACTTTACAAAACCCTTCTAACAAATATGATGCAATCTTTTCACCAAAATGACTCCAGAGATGTTCACTTTCAACCCTAGTCTGAAAACTCAATGAAGCTCAACTTGAAATGCTTTTTCGAATTGTTTTTTCGGATCTGCTTTTTCGTATCTTCTTTTCCGAGCTGCTTTTTCGGACTGCTTTTTCAATTCTGCGCTTTTCTACTTACTTTTTTTTTGGATTTGCTTTTTCACTTTGCTTTTTCGGCCTGCTTTTTTTTCGGTTCTACTTTTTTCAAAGAAATCAAACCCTCAGGTAGTCTGAGTATACAAATTAAGCTCAACTTGAAATGGTTGAATACCACTTCCAAAGTGCAACCCTTCGGAAGGTCTTTCACTTCCTCAGTTATGCAATCTCTTGAGAGGTATCGTTCTCAAGGATTATGCTGAATATTTGTAGACTTGGATGGTGCCACAAATGCTCAAAGAGAATGTAGTTGAATTATCAAATCCCGTCCATGCAAATGAGAGGCCAAGCCCTCTATTTATTCACTTTTCTAAGAAGTTACTAAGAACTTCTAGAAGCATCCATTATAATGCACTTTTATAATTAAATAACTTTATAAAATAAAAAGTGCAACTCAACTTAAAATTATAACATGTAGGCCGCGTATAAAAAAGTAATGATAAAATAATATCTCCAAGAGCATAATAAGCCATCCAATCCTTAAATAAACACCAAAATGACCTCTCATCACAACCACCAGTCTACGAGAGTCCATGATACGCTGATTCGGCACGCAAAATGATGTCAACCAAAACGGGACATTACATTAGTCAGCGGTTTTAAGCAACTAGAATCCAATATGACAGAAAAGGTAACCAGTTACCAGAGTGAGCAATTAAAATCCCATTCTAGTGCCAACTTCTCTTCCCACAGCTTTTATATGATAGGTAGGCATAAAAGACATTGAATACTCTATTATAGTATTCAATTGCCAAATGAAAAACTCTAACTGTTATGTTGATAGAATGACAGCAAGATTCAGAGTGCTGCTGGAGTGTAAAAAGTTGTGAGAAAATTATAATTATATCTATTGTTATATAGACCCAGAATTCCATAAGCTTTAATGGTATTTCCATGTAAATTGCATCATCTAGTGAATGAGGTGCTATGGACATCCTCTTGGTGGAGACTTTTATCTTAACAAGTTTGATCTAAGAAAAACTATAGTGTTATGTGACTGATTCTTGCATTGTGCTCTATTTTTTCATGTTTACTGTTATTCTTTTGTTTATAATTCAACGTTTAAACATTTCCATATTTTTAACAGTGGGTAAAACACATTAGAGCAACTTGTTGAGAGTAGTGCTGAATTTTATGTCTCCTAGCTCTCTAATATTTTGATGATGGATCACAGAGCGTGATCCAAAACGTTGATTTCAAAACTAACACACTCTAATCCAGAAATTCAGCAATGATTTATATTACGGAATATTGAAATGCAATATCATTAATAGATCATAAAAATAACATTCAAGGAGATTATGGATTGACTGGTATCAAGGAAAAAAAATCTGGTTAGGTATAAGATGTTAAAGGGATTGAATAAACAAAATATCATTTTTGTGACCCTGTCAGTTAATGCCCAATATTAAACTAAATGCCAGTAGTGGTTCAGTACTTTCTGAGCATTAAAATGAGTCTAGTGAGTGGTTGACAAGAATGAGATCACTACATACAACAACAGAGGAAAATGGAGAAGCAAAAGTTGGAAGCACAACTAGCTAGGATCCTTGTGGTCGAGGGAAAGTTGGATAGGTTAGTGAACATGGTAAGTGTTTTGATAGCAAGAATGGATAGAAACAAGGTGTTTCAAGATAAAGTGGTATAGAAGTTTGTAGTGGAGCAAGATAAAACTCCATAAATCTAACACGTTCTACAAAATGGAGGTCAAAACTCTAATGTCCTGGTTTAAATCAATTCAAAATTTAATCAACTTGCAGCGAAGGGAATATGATAAATTTAACTGATCAATTGAAATCCTCATATATGAACTTATCCAAGATAAGCTGAAATTCAAGCATTCAAACAACAAGAGTCATGCAGACTAGCTAACAGAAATGACTTTGAAAGTCACCAAAACTACCTGAAACTGATATGCCTCCACTAATTAATTTTTCAAATTTTATACATATTCATCCGATGCCTTTCTAGATCAATCAATAGTAAATATCAATTAAACCCAAGGGCTCACACCACCCCCCCCTCCAAAAGCTCAAATTACCCACCCCGGGACATCTCCACATTGGGTACTTGGAATACCCGAGTACCCCACCTCTACCATTACACAACCACGTCGTCGTTGGGATCAGTACTGGAATTTTGATTTTTGAATGTTATTATTGGGTATGTATTGTGTTACTATGTTGATTGTTCAATGATTATGGCTCATGTTGCAAACATCATTTCATAACTAGCATTTCAAGTTCTATGTGTATAGCATACAACATCCCCTCTTACCCATCGTCCCTCAACCATCCCAATTTAAGGTCCTTTGTCCCCCCATCTAGGAAACTCGTCCCAAAGTACCCCAACATCAGTGTTACACTGATAAATACTGATAAAACTCAGGCAACATAATGAAACCTTGCAAATATCAATAATAAATATTCTTGGGCTGGTATATATGCAAACCCAACAATAAAACACACACGCAACAAAGACTGAAGTCAACAAAGAAGAAATAAATTTTCAAAAGACAAAAAAAATTACAATAGATAGACATAGGCTTAGTTTAGTTGAGCCAAAGAACATGGAAGCATACTTCAATAGTATTTGAATATTTCAAGGTTGAATTGAAGTCCATGCATGAACAAACAAATTGAAAATATTTTATAAATTTATCTTTCTTTGCTTACAGTTGTCGGAAATGAATAAGTTCCCAAGATGGTCAAAGGACATTTTGGTCATCCCATTCATCCTGGGGACGATCAACGGTTCCTAAAAGTTATGTTGACCGTTACAGAGTTTTTGAAATAGCTTCTGAATTTTTGCAAAACTAGGAATGGCTTGGAGATATTTCTAAACATCCACAAGTTCCCAAAATAGTTTTTCATTTCGTATACTTGCGCAATTAGGGTGAAAAGGTGTTTTTGTGTAACACTATGAATTGCAAAATATTATATTTGAATTCTATTAGGGATAAGGAATCCTTAAATGATCTATGCATTTGAATATATACTATATACATCTTTAATAATATTGAAATAATTTTATATATGTGAATATATGTTCATTATCCATACGACAATAATATATACTTATCCAATTCCTTAATCATCGCTAATGCCATCAAGAAGATAGGAGGTTTGTATAGGGAAAGGTGCAGTAACTTTGGTCTCATGATGGCTAGATCGCAAGATGAGTAAGAACCATGAGGGACAATTTCATGCACCCTATCACAACAATTCCACCATCCTTAAAGTTATTTATTAGGAGAGAAGTAGAGAAATAGGGCTTAAGTATGTATTATGGATCATGTTCATCATTGGAAATTGGCATTCTCCTAGAAAGGAACATTACACTTTATCATTCTCAAGTGCAAGACATACCCTAGTTGGAAATTCAGGTTATATTAAGTCCAATCCTGATTGGGATATCACAAGGCACTGAACTCCAAATGTAACTTTCCTAGCTTTTCGTGAAATTTGACAATCTAAAAATTGTAAAATTTAGGGTATATTAAGTCCAATCCTAGTTGGGAATATCACATGGTAACTTTCTAATGAACTCCAAATGAACTTTCCTAGCTTTTCATGAAATTTGACAATCTAAAAATTGTAAAGTTGTCATCTAAGGATTGGACTTTGTAGGACCACATACCAATTCAAGAAGGATCCAAATATGCATAAGAGAGCATCTTCTCATTGCTATAACATGTGACACATTCATTATTGCAAGTTGAGCACCAAGAAAGACGAAACTTGCAATTCCTATCTTGGAAAGTAACAAAAAAAGCTAGAAGACAACATAAAGCCACCTAACCTGAGAAACTTGGAAGGGAAGTTACAAAATAATTAATTTGAGTTATTTTCGGAGGGAACGTTGGAAAAAAACTCCCTCGATTCTGCAGAATTGACATTTTTAAGATAGTTTTCATTTGGGCAGTTCTTGAAGATTTGGCTGTGGGAAAGCTTGGAGAAAGATTTCTGGAGCAGTAGTAGCTGCATATTCATGTTGTTGCAAGTTTATATCAGATCTGAATACAATTTGAAACTGTTTTGTAAACATTAGGCTTATTGCTTTGTATTCAGTTAATGTTCTCAAGTTTCAATAGAATTCCCTCAATTTTTCACGCATATTGTTGTGAGCTTTTAGTGTTGCACTTTTTGTTGCAAACTCAGTTTTGTGTCAATTCTTGAAGGGAGAGAGTCTCTATACCTTGATCCCTTTACAATCATCCATGTCATCTAATGCACATATTAGCACCTCTTTTTAATACTCTTATGGCTCAAAGAGGATTTAGTCCCTCAAGAAAGCTTTTAGCTACTCTATCACTTTAAGACCTAATATCTCACTTCTAAGTTGGCTTTTGGCATTCTCTTATCACTTGAACCTGTAAATCATCACGTTACACCTACTTGATCAAACGAGGCAAGCAATTCACAAGAATCAAAATTTACAATTCAATGAGCATATCAAAGCTATTGTCTCAAAGAGGTGTAGCGCAATGAAAACTCCTCTTCAATTTTCTTCCTTCACTCTCAATCCCTAGGAGTATACATCTAGACCATGGTGTGCTTTCTCTAAGGATGAAGGGGGTTTAACGAAAGCCCTCCATAAGATGCACAACATTGAGATTGCAATCATACTTTGAAAGCAGTGGCTTCAATTTTCTAATATTCAAATTCCTATGTTCAAGAAACCAAAAGCTACAATGCATAAGGCTACAACTGCACAAAAAAACACATCAGATGGTGCAAATTTCATGGGAGGGAAATATAAGAGTTGAATTAAATTACCATTCATCAACTCTCATGAGTAACCCTTCCTTTGGTGCAAAGAGGAATTCATCCACCTATAGCCTCATCAACTTGATTTGGAGTAATAAGCTTCCCTCTGGACAAGCGAAGAGGTAAGATGCAACTCATTGTGACCTAGAATTTCAAGCCTGGTAGGCTAATAAGTATTGACACACTCTAGCAACGTACTGGGATATGGATCCTAAAGAAGTTAGGTATATTGACGAGGAGAGTTGGAGCCAAGATTAGTGGACCTTTCATGTTACTCCATATTAGCTTAAGTTATAGAAACTATCAACCCCAAAGATTGTGTCCACATTATTGTCCCTAAAATATGTCCCTTGTCATGCTACCATGCCCATTCTTGAAACACGGTGAAACTTAGTTGTCAACCCACTGCACTTAATTAGGTGGATTAAAGAAAATGAACTCAAGTTTTTCTCAGCTGAAGAGGAATCTGTAATATATTGATATTCAAAACAATCAAAAAAAAATTTAAAATGGTGATTCCCAATAAAGAAAGTAGAGATTTTATAAATTATGAATGTACATTCCTATGAAGAATATTGATGGCAACAAGTATGTGTCCTTGTACTTGTTTTCAGAAGTTCTAAAGCTTTGCCACGTTGAAGTTGTGAACATCCTAAACTCAACATTATGTCCTTTACATCTGGATCAAGGAAGAGAATAATAAACCTGAACTTGTACAGAAGTGTACGGCAGCACCCTCCTAGACAAATAATGTATCTCTGTCCTACAGTACTTTCAGTTCAAAACAAAAGCTATGACAAGAGATGCAACAAGAAAATATTTTTTCATTCCACCATTCATTTATAATAGTTTACACGTACTGGGGAAATATTTTGAAGGGATCTTGCTCCTGTGCTACTAGCATGCCCTGTGCTTTTTTTTATTAATTCAATTTTGTCATTATATCTGACCCAAATATGACTTATATTTATTAATGAATTTAATCATATGCATGATGGCTAAACAAATCTCAAGAGATACTCTACATAAGCCCAACAATAATCATCTAAACAAAGTGTTATGACCTTAAGGCAATCCTTATGTCATCCTTCACAGCTTATCTAAAACATATTGTATGTGAATCAAATCGAATCTAAACAAACTGATATATTGAAAAACATTTAGAACAACACAAATGTCACTTAATAAAATATAAATTAGAGTTTCAGATAAGTAAATTAAAAATTATATGCTGAAATTTCAAAAGTTACAATGAATAGCTTCAACTCTGAGGTGCTAGACATGGATTGTGATATTCAATGATTGATCATCAATATTTGAATCTCGTCAATCTTCGGGTAGAGTCATTTCATCCACTCAATCTATGTACCAAGCATCTGTATCATCAAACTGAATAAGTAAGAAGCACAAGCTGTCCAAATAAATGTCTATATATTGGCTCAGATAAAACTGGCTATGCAATTTTTAGAAATATCTATTATGAATTGGACAACAGTTTGAGATTTGCCATTTCAATAGAATGTAGGGATGCTGATGAATTTTGCATCTTCCAATTGCCCCTCAAAATCAACTGACCTTAAAAGCATTGCCCCTTCAAGGCACACTACAATAACATTAATTAAGGGCATCTTCACCACCTTAGGTTTTTGGCCCTTGAATTTTTAATGGGCTGCAAAAAGTATCTAAAACAATTCTTTCTTTCAACAATCAAGCAGCATCCCTCTTTATTGTCAGGACCTTTATACCCCTTAGAGGCCTCATTCATCCCATAACCATTCCCATTGATATTGCGATCTTCTGAGATCAATAAGAATTTGATTGCCTAATCCAAATGAAAGTATGGTTAAGGTTCAGAACAAACCCAATAACACAGCTCTAGTGTGATGGATAGTGGGTTACACTTAATTATTTATTGCGTAAGTTAGAGTTCAAATGCATTTTGTCATTGTTATAATCAGACTGCTCTTGCCCAACCAACACGAGAAAATCTAGGTTCTAGGTGGAGAGAATTGGACTTGTTGAACTATCCATTAGATAAAAGTATATATTTGAAATCCAAAATGGCATCAATAATTAACAGAAAGGCATAAATAGACATGCAATTTGACAAGATAAATTTAAGCTACAGAGTTTGAGCAATGAAAATATTAAAAGTAGAAATTTAGGATTGCAAATTTGCGGCGTACAAGGTAGAGAACAAACTATCAGCAGAATGCATACATCATTTACTGGTGTGTTGCACATCGAATGAAACATGAAACATCAATCCACACTCACAACATTGGAATCAGAACATAATGATATTGGATTGCATTAGCTCCAACCTTTTCATTGTTGCAATATTCCATGCTAACATTGAACGATGGACTCAATGGCCCTTTCCTCCCTGTTCCATAGTCTATTGCAAAGCTCCAATTTCTTGGATCATGAATTGTATTAGTCTGTTCCTTTCCTATAATAGACCACAATAATCATGTCAAAACATTAACATCAAAGCAAGAAAATTAAGGGCATCTGTTATGTCTCACATTAAGGCATGATGCTTCAATGTATCTAATCATGAACTCAACCAATATGTACTTTCTAGGACAACATTGACCATAAATCATATCTTACAGGCATTAGTGCATAGAGATATCCATGCACTGCAATTTATGGCATGATCAGAGGCAGATGACAATAAACTTGCCAATATGTTTTGTCCATGAGGTAGAAAATGGTAAAAAAAACACATTAAATGAAACTATATTTACTAACCGTAACAAAAATGTGCTCCACATTATTGAATTTTAACATTCAAAATTCAAATACACCACCCATTAACAGGGGGTTTCATGCCAAGCAAGTTTAAAGTTTTGAAAAGAAGTAATCTGGCATGCATGTGCGATGCCTAAGAATAACAACTTAAGCGTTTTTCTTGATGTCTAGTCAGTTCTGCAGCCTTGTAATACTGCTATCCTATCTTTTTATGTGTAGATATCCTCGACTTCAACTCTTCTCCTGCTTCTTAGAATACATTTTGGAATCCATTCTTTTGTAATGGACTGAGAATTTTCAATGAAAATCATATTCAGATGTTGTTAAGGTTTTATAGCCAAGTCTCAAAAAACAAATTGGATATATATATATATTCATTTATTATTCATTATATAAATCATCATTTAATTGCATATCAATAATAGTCTGACTTGACTAATTGCATTAACCAAATGTTGACCGAATCGTTTGTATTGCTGTTGGTTCATATGTTATTGAGGGTGACGTTAGAGTCACAACCCGATGGACATGACTCTATGCCAAGTCACTTCCATCAGGTTGTAACTCTTCATCACCCTTCATACGGGGTGTAACATCTGTGATTTATATCACCAAAAAAACACAGATTATAAATGTCTTCAAACAGTGAAATCAAGTGCAGAAACAAGCGAACTTGACACCATTTATTCAATACTTTACTAAACTGTTTTCATTGCATAATTCAGTCTACTTTATTATGAAATTTTGAACAATATTAATATCAGAAAATATTAATAAATTGTATAAAGTTCCTATGTACAACTGAATTTTAAAGTAAATCAAAGAAGAAATCTTTCTATCTTAAATACCAGAAAAATCTGATAAGCTTTTGCATGGTATCAGAGCAGGGCTAAGAGATGATCCTGGTCAGATTTATCTATCCAGTGCACTCAAATATTTTTTAACTCTATATCTACCAAAATGGTGAGTGGTATGAGACTAGAGGACAGACTCAAAGGTGACTTCAATTTTGCAGCATGGAAATTGCAAATAATGTTAATATTGAAGGAGCGCCATCTAACACAATCTATTGAAAAATACGACCAACCAACCAAGGAGAGTGATGAATTGAGTAAATGGGAAAAAGATAACACTAAAGGCATGAAATTACTACTGGACGGTGTTAAGGATTGTTAATTCTGTAACTCTGGTAATCATAACTGATCTGAACTACAGATTGTACAGATCCAGTGAAGCACAGATATCCTTAAGTAGGATTTGCCTCTTTTATAACCTTATATAGTTAACCTTATCGGCGGCTTATTTAAGAGCATTTAATAATGTTCATTTTGCATAGTTGTTAGTATAATTACTATATAATTATAACTTCTAAGAGACACAGATCTTGGAAGATTATCATTTGTTTATTCATAAGGGCCAACCTAGAAGGGTCATGTCCTCTGTAAGGACATGCCTCTTGGGTGCAATATAAACATAAGGTAAGTATGAGGATAGAGACCACACAATATACATTTAAGTCTGCTTCTCTACATTACTGCCTTATACGATTTACTGCAGGGATAAGAACATTTCCAGAGTAGGTATTATACGCCAAGTAACACATCCATATACAGGTCTGTATATTCAAGACCATCTTCAGCACAAAGAAAAGGCATTATATCAATCTGATTAAAGAAGAATTTGAGGAAACTTTACAATGATAACCTGCTACCCATCATTACAAAACTAGACACATCACATTACATGTTTAAAGCACTTGAAGAGATGTTTGAGATGGAGTTAAACAATACCAACAACATTCTCAGACTAAAAGACAAACTCTCCAACATAAAAATGAATAAAGGAGAGTCTTGTTAAATATGTTAGCATTTAGTGTAAATCTGTCATTACAATTCTTAATGCAGAAACATCAGTTTCATAAATGTCTTATTATGTAAACAATCTTCAGATCGGCATTATATCTTATCCCGATTACTATCGGGTGTTATCACTATTTACCATACAGGGTAAATGGTTTATGAATGCATTCAAACAATAGACAAGAACATGTAACACAAAAGTATTTCTTTTATTATTCGCATGTACACAAAAGATACTACAATATTCAATATGATTGATTACAATGATGATGATTACAAGTCCATTCCGGACGGTGTACATATACCTTCCCGAAGGCGTGACTCAACTATCACGCGCCTATTCGAATAAATTCTACCCGTCGGCTACAATATAAATTTTACCAACAACATCATCCCCCCCAAAAAAAAGTTGTCTCTGGACAACAATTACAAAATATCCGAGAAAGATTAACAAAAAGGAATATATTAATTGACTAACTATGACAAGATAGATCTAATTCCGTCACATCACATTCACACTCCTCTCATGCCTGCACCAAACTGGTCTCCAAAACATGTTGTATCTGTAGCCTCTACTAACAAAATACTGTCTCCTTAGCCAATCCAACCTTGATAGCCACCTGTGTCGCCTTCTCTACTTCCAACGCTTGGGTACGCTGAGCCAAGTGTCACTCTACTGCCTCCAATTGGATGACTAGCTCCTCCTGAGCTCTCTATGCATCCACCAAGATAGCCTTACGCCAAACAACTACTCTGAGTGCCTCAAAGCGTAGCACCCCTCTCGAAAGGCTTCTCCAATGCCCTTTCCACCTCTAGCATACAAACACTCCATGCCTACAACAACTCCAAGTCTCATCACCTGGTCACACTTCCCACGACTGATAACTAAACTGACTGGGGATCTAGGGGGCATCACCCCCAGCAAGGTCGAGTGGCAGCGCCCTCATGGGGTCCTAGGGCAGAGCTCCAGGCACACTCCCTATCGCAATATAGGGCGGGGTCGACGGGCAGCGCCCCCACCGCCAAGACCAAATTAGCACTCTCAAACCCACACAAAAGTCCATTGACCATACCATTTTTGTGATTTTCATCCGATCCCATACTCTTTCCGCCAACTACTTGTATTTTACTACCTGTTTATATCTTTCCATTCCCTTCGATATCATATATTTTCCATTTTCAACTGTTTTGATTTGTTGTCTTCTTTTCTTTTTCTTTCTTTACAACTCTTGTTTCCTAAAGAGTACGGCTTCCACTTCCTCCTTGAAAAAAATGTTGTACTAGCTTTCCCTACTGCCGTACGGTCCTTTACCAAAAGTTGTACAACCTTTTCAAATGATTCTTTGTGTATCCATACAGCCGCACATCAGTGCTCCCTCTTATGTTTAAGTGCCTTCCTCCTCTTCATTTGTACGGACCGTATAGCATATGGTGCTTCACCCTGTTTAGCCGTACGGCTATTTTAGATTTCGCTGGTATACTGGCTCTGCTCTCCCACAACAAGCTGTACGTTCTACTCCTTTCTCTAGAAGTCCATATACCATACAGTATCCTCTCTCTGAAGTTCTCAAGTCGTACGATATTCTCTACCGTATAGTGCTTAGTCTTCTAGTGATCCATACGGTATTGTTTCCCTGGCCGTATGAAATGTGTTCCTGTGTGGCCGTACGTTAGCCTTCCTAATGGGTCGTACGGTGTCCTCAATGAGCCATGCGACATTCTCCTAATTTTCCTCCTTGACCATACGTCGTGCAATGTTTTATATTTCACTTCCTCAATTCCGTACAATGGTTTTAACACTCTTTAGTCTGTAATTGCTTTCCCTAATCTCAGTAGTGAATATATACTTACTTCCTCTGAGCCGTATAGTCAATTATTTCTCCCTACTGGCCTACGGTTCCAATTCTCTGCCTTCTTCTCTGCATTCTTGCTCGTCGTACAGGATGGATTTTCCTTTAGATACTCTTCATACAATGATTGTTTTAGTAATTTATGTCTTGCTAGGCCATACGACTCCACTCTATTGTGATCGTATCCCCTTTTATTCTCCTCCACATGTGGCCATACAGGGTTTGCTTTCCAGTGCCCTTCCTATTTATGTCCTCCATACGAACCATATGCTACTTTTCTATATTGTCAATCTGTCGTACAGTGTCTAGATTCCACACTTATTTGACTGTCGTATGGTACCTCTCTTCTGTATGGCCGCACGGTATCTGTTTGTATGCACAAAGTCCCTTTGTTTTTTCATAAGCTATACGATAGGCTTTCCATTCCCCCAATAGCTATACAGTTCTGTGTTTGTTTTATTGTTTTTTTTTTATTTTATTCCTCCCCTTTATGCTACTGTAAAGGCTATACGACACTCATTTTGTTTTACTATATTATTCCTGTTCTTTTTACTCATTTTATTACTTCTGGGTCCGTACTCAAAAGTTATGCTCAACTTTATATATTATCTACATTTACTTATCTTACATATAGACATTATTATTTATTATTTTTATATTGTCCCTCAGTTGTTCATCCACGGAGGTGCATTATTTCTTTTATGATAGACTTTCAGCTTCGACCCATTCACTGCATCGACTACTTCCTTCTTGTCAAGCGTCCATAATTTTATTGCTCTGTTATCGCCCACTTCGCGGATTTTATATGAGCCGACCCACTTTATTTTAAATTTGCCTGGTCTAATCTTGTTGTGCCCATTATACTTCAGCACTAGTTGCCCGATTGAAATTTGTTCAACTTCAAGTGCTTGTCGTGCCAAGCCTTATGCCTATTCTGTATAACCTTTGTGGCCCATTGTGTCTACAATCGTCGCTCATCAACTTTATTTAAAATATACCATCCCTCCCTCAGACTTTTCATATCTCCAGGCTTGTTTCGCTTGCCGTCAATAATTGTATTCTTGATTTTAGAACCTGCACTCCGTACTGCTGAAGTTTTTAATAAGCCCTTCCTCTTTGTTTCCTGTGCAGACCGTATGACGTGTTTTCCTTGCTGTCAGTACCTTTCTATTAAATCCGTGGTGCGGCGTAACATTTTCTTTCTACACGGTCCGTTCATCGTGTACTGTACAGTGGAATCATTCCTTTTGCTGGGTTCGTACAGTATGTTCTTCCCTTCAACTTCAGCCGTAACCGCCTTTGCTTCTTTCACTTCTCTGTATTCCTTCGGATACTCATTTTCCTCTCCTTTCTCACCTTTGTCAACCCTTAACATATTATCGCTCGAAAAGAGCTCGTAATCCTCCATCCACCAGTGGAATAGGTCGTTCACCGAGTCTAGGTCGTCATCATTCGACTCTCCTTCTAACTGTAGGACTCCTTCCTCATCCAATTCCATTTGCTTCTTATCTTCGTAATCACCTTCTGAATCAGACAATCCGGCTTCTTCTCCCACCATTTGTGTGTGTAAATCAATAATAAATCTTCATCCTCTGCTCTCCATTGATAGTGTATTCTTCTTCCAGTCATGTTTAACCTTTGCTTGTACGAGCCATCCTCGTCCAAGAATGGCGTCATATCCCCTTCCTTTTAGTGGGATGACTACAAAGTCGAGCAGGAACGGTTGTGTTTCAATAGTTATGTTGATGCGAGTTTTGTGTCACTACATAACATATTAGTAATTGGATGCTTGATACAGAATATCAAATACACAATTCCTCTCTTGAAAAGTTATCTCTCATGGGACATGAGTATAACTCCAATGTTCCTTACACCGTTGGATACTCGCTCAGTTTTATCAATGTGATTTGCTGGTAATCACGTAGGCGGCCTTACGTTTTCTTGTTTGAGAAAAATTTGGATCTTGGTGAGAAAATGGAGATGGTGGTTCGGTGTGAATGCTAGATGATGTTGATGGCGCGATGATGGCAATGTAGGGTGAATGGCGATGGAAGGTGAGAATGCCGATGTTTTGGTTTACTTCTCTAACTAACCTCTTCTAAGCATGAAATTTGGCTGCTCAACTACTCCTACTCCTAAGAATGGAAGGTTAGCAGATGGACGGGGATCGAATCTAATGAAGGCTAACCAGCGGCCCTACCTCCATAGATGCAACGCTTCAAAGGAAAGTAAACTAGATCACCACACAAAGCCTCCCAACCAGCCGCTAAGATGCTAGTGGCCTAGTGTTGACCCCTATCAAACATCTACCAAAGCTACCATGCAACTATCCATTTTATTTTACTCTTACTCTAACAACTTGAAATGAAATTGCTTCAACTTGAAAAGAAAATTTAACTATGTGGAAGTAGAAAACATGCAATAACACCCAATGTTCTTAGTCAACATGCAATGAAAAAGAGAGCACTTTGGTATTATTTTCGCAACAATTTCTCCAACCCCCCCCCCCTTTTACAAATGAGAGCCAATGGCCTTATATAGAGGTCCAAAATACAATGGACGGTAGAGATCAAAACAAGATCGACGATCCAGATTGGATCCAAAAACCCTAATTAGGGTTGCCACCCCATCGGCCAATGAGAAGATGCCACCTCATCAATGGACCAATGAAAAAAGTGCAAAAGTGGCAACCAATGAGAAGGCACCAAAATGGTGGCCAATCAGAAACAAACACTTGTCCTATTCTAGAAGAAAGAGAAAGTTGCCACTTGGGCTTACATAAGATGATCTTCTAATATAATTCTTCCTTTTTCTTTTGTTCTTTTAGCTAAGGCAATGAACTTAGCTAGCCTTTCGTTAACTTCTTCCATAGGAGGACAAGGTGTGTGCTTCGCTCGGAGTTCTGCTGACTTTGCCACGCTGTTTGCTGCTTGTAGTATCCTTTCGTGATCCTTCTCATATTCCTTTGCAAACCCAATAAAAGCATTGAGTGAGGAAAGGGTGTTCAGATGTTTCCTTTTGACGGCAGCCTTTCCTAACTCATCCAATCTCGATCCAAATCCTGTCTCACTGACATCCTCCTCTCTAATACCCTCAAAATCAAGCATCACCCCAACGTCGCTCATCATGGTCGAAATGGAAGTGTCGACGCTTGGGCCGTGTTGTGCAATCTCATCATGAATTTCTTCAAGTGTTCTGAATCTGGTAGTCAATGCGACATACCAAGATTCAACTATGCTCAATCCTCTCTCATCAACCAACCGGGCTCTTTCCAAATATGCCTCCGGTAGCCTAATGAACGCCTGCAGCCTAGGAATAACCAAATCCTTGATGGGAAGAAAATTCTTCCATTCCTCTTCAAATAATCTGAATTTGTTTCTAACAGTCACCAATGACTGGAATGTTGAGATGAAGGAGGGCAAGAAATTTCGCCCATCTTGGATTGTATCATAAATCCAACCCCTTACTTCATGTAACTGAGCTGATACCTCTTCTGAATTGCTCCCGCTGTCTTGAGGAAGGGCTGCCTGATGCAGCTGTTAGATTGGCTGGCAATCTCTCCAATATTTGTTTTCGGCCTCCAACTTTCCTATCCTTTCATTTGCCTTCCTCAATCTTTCTCTGATTGATGCTATGCCTTCCTGAACCTCCTCACATTCCATATCATCTGTATTTCTTCCCAAATTATGTTCTACTATTTCGTACTCCTGGGCTGCAATCTCATCCGCTGCCTTATTGACTGTTGGTATAGCAATCTGAACCCTTCGGTGACCATCACTGTCGCTTCTGATTACCCTTGCCACCGTATTTGCCATCTGTTTTTGGTTCTCGCTATCATCATTTTCTATTAGTCCTTGGATATCATCAACTGCGTGAGCCATTACCACCTCGCCTCTCGGCATAAGCATTTGCCTTAACCATAGTGGTGCAGTGCATCTCCCCAAATCCGGATTCGGTTCGACCAACAAAGCATCACCAACGGCCTTAGACGCCTGACTTATCTCTTCAATATCAATCGGCCCATCTTCTTCTCTACTAGTTTCTGCCATATTTCCTTGCTAGTTCTCCGAGAGAGGGGAGTACTCCGTACTTTCACTGTAGCCACTTAATTCCGAATCAGAGCTCACCTCCACTGCGGCCCCTTTATCACTCGAATTGACCTCTTGGCTTCTAGCCTTAGTTATACTCTCCCTTGACGGCGCTGCCCGCTGTCTCTTGGCTGGAGGTTCCGAACGTTCTTGGCTTTTCTTTACCTCCAAAGCCCTCTTCTTGCTATTTCTAACTGTTTCCGATTGCCGGCCACTTCCTTCACCCTTCTGTCCGATTGATTCTACTAGACCTTCCTTCGGTTTCATCATCTCATAAGTAAGGAGAACCTTTTGTCTTTGTAGCTTTCTCATCTTGGCATTATACCACGACTCGGTATGCAAATCTACTGTCCTTGTGACTGCCTCCAAGGAAGGATCCTGATGATCGTCCCAATCCACTGGATTCAACTCTGTTCCAACTACTGTCTCATAGTCTTCTCTCAACACACTACGATCATCCTCCAATTGATCGGGAATATCAAGGCCTCTCCATCTGATATCTCTCATCATGTTCACCGACAATCTCGAGAAAGCTAGCTTTCTCACGTGAAAATCATCCTTTGCATTGGCCCAAAAGTCCTCTATAGTGGGAACATGCTTAAATTCGCTTCCATGAGATGCCTTGATAAGACCAACAGGGTCGAAACCTTGCCTTGCTCTGTACCATCCTAGATGATACCACTCCAATTCCTTTTCCGCAACCTCAAAGGTGGCCCGATTTGGGCAACTATCATTGCCAATTATAATTGAGAAGGAAACGCCTGTTTTCCCCTCATTCCTCATTACTCTATCATAGTGCTCAAGCTGCCTAGCCAATTCCATCAAAACTACCTTGTCGGGCGGGTATCTTGGAAGCCTCTTGGGACAAACTGTACTTCCTGCCACTCTAATGTATGTGAATTGCGGGAATTGGATGAACCAACTCCCAAACTTCTTAATCCTTGCTTCTGCTTCTGATGAAAGTCTCTTAGCAGGCGCCCCTTGTAATACCCTTACTGTCTTCATGGCGAATGCATCGCAAAATATCTTGTAATCCTTGTTATTGTGCAAATGAAGCTGCGGATAGCATTCATGCACCAAATATTGCCCCGGCCCATTACCAATCTCTCCTAAGGCCCTAAGTCCCGGACTCTCATACAATCTAGCAATTAAGTAAAACAGATAGGATCCCATGTAGAATTGCCTTTGGTTTTGAACTGTTCTAAGTTGCAACTCTAAATTTTCACTTATGATCCTAGCCCAATCAAATTTTCCTTTTCCCTTTTCAATTTCATCAATGAAGAAGTACATCCAGTTTTCGAATTGCATAGCTTGAACTAGGCCCATGATCCGGCTAAGAAGAACAATGAGATCGCCATATTCCGGCTTGAAATCTGCCACTGTAAGCCTTGTTGATTTGTTAACTCCTTTCCTTCCTTCGTGTATCCAATTCCGCTTTAGATGTGAGAAGTAGGCCTCTTGGTTACCTTGAAATGATTTGGCCGCCTGATCCACCATTACAACTATCATGCCCTTGCTCTGGGGAATATTAAATGTCTCTTCAATTGCTTGTTCGCCAATGTTGGCCAACACTCTCTTCCCTTCGCCAAAAATGATGGATTTACTGTCTAGATCAAATCTGGATGCACACTCCATAATCAATTCCGGACAAGGCAAAGTAGGAGGAAAAGCTGCTGCATGTACAATTCCGCTCTTGTATATCCTCTTTGCCAAGGGGGATTGTCCTTCCTTTAGTCTGTCCCTCATCCGTATCATGTCCACTGTAGCGATATTAGTATCGGTTATTTTCTTCATTTTCGAGAAGAAGGAAGTTTTGGGCTTTATATCCTCTTTGTCTTTCTTAGCGTTTGCCCGCTTGGGATTCTTACTTGCACTATCATCCTCCATGCTCGTCGCCCTATTACGGGATGGTAGAGTGGTGGACCAAAAGGCAAAAAGAACCAAGTAGTGCAATTCTTAGAAAAGAGCGAAAGAATGGATGTCAGCTTAAGCACTCCTTGCAACTCTAGATGATGACTTTCACCTTAACTAATAATCTTACAGCAACTTTTCGGAATCCGGGATATGACATCAAAGAATTACAAATCCCTTTGCAAATTAGATAACAAAGCCTCTAAGTTTATCCAACACTTGCCTTCTATGCAAAAATCAAACTTTCATATGTATCTCTTCTCCCAAAAAAATTGCCCAAATCTGATATAAAAAATTGCAGCCCCTCTAGAAAATCAGAATTTTGTCTTCCACAAATTTCGGCCCCCACAAAATTCAGCTCTTACAAAATTCGGCTAAGCATGAAAAAAAAAATCTGCCCTTCCACAAAATTCGCCCAAGCAAAGGAGCAAAATCTGTAAAATCTGCCACCTAGGGCACAAATCGCAGCCCACAAAGTGGAGCAAAAATCTCCAAAAACGCAAAAAATCTGGCCCTTAGACAAATCACCCAACAATGGCAATGGAGAAATTGCCCAAAAATCGCCAAAAAACTGCCTTTCAACAATTTCGCCCAAGTCTGGAAATCTGCCCTTGCTTCAAATTCGCCCAAGCATGAGGAGCAAATGAATTGATGAAAATGAAATGGGAGGGGACTCCCTTTATAGCAGCTTTCACCTTCCTCCCAGGCTGGCCGACTTGGTCCTATAGAGGAAAAAAAAACCAAAATTAAAGCTAAGTTAGTGGCCCATTTTAAATACTTTGCCAAAATTTTAATTTTCTAAAATGAAAACTGCACTTTTAATTTACTAATTAACCACAAATTGCAAAACGAAATTGAATGGTGCCTTGGGGATGCTAAAAATTTCTATTTAATGAGGGTTTGCTAATTAATACATCCTTGAAGTTGAATTTTGGCTAACCAAAAGCCATTTCTTAATATTAATTTACCAATTTCATTAAATACCAAAAGCTTTCAAGGCAAATTTAATCTATTAAAGCCAATTTTTGCAATTTTCCTCTAAATCGATTTTGCTAAATAATTAAAATTTTATGACAAAAAATAAAATTGCCTCTAGAGTAAAATCGATTTTGCAATTTAACTTCATCTTACAAAATTAAATTCTATTTCACCAAAAAAATAAGATTTTCAAAGAACCTAAGTCTAACGAAAAATTTCCTTATTTGAAAATCATTCAAATTTACAATTAAATCCAAATTTTCAAAAGAAATCGTCTAAGTACAAAATTCACAATCTTATCCTGCCAAGTTGAAATCAATTTTGAACTTATTCGGCCTAAGGATAGAACTGATAGCTCTGGAAAATCAAGTTGAAACCGGGTGAAAAATACATCTAACCTTCTCCACTGGCCCTAAAGGCGATTAAAAAAGGGGGTCCCCAAGATTTTGGGGCGATGTGTGAAAACCTCACAAGTTACTAGTTGTGCCATCAGGATCCCTAGAGGCTTAATGCCATGTTGGTCTGCAGTCAGCAATTGGAACGTGGGTGGCCACAACGTCGGCTGTCCCGACTTCTTCTAGGTATCTTCTGGTAGGACATTTACCCCTAAACCTCCGTCCACAATTGTGTCCAAGAGGATCGTTCCCCATATACACATTTCTATGACCGTCAGATGCCTTCCTGATGTGAGGGCTAGCAACATTGGGTCTATTGCGCTTGTTCCACTTCCCTTGTCCTTCCTAGGTTCTTCTAGCAGTTTAGTAGCCAGAGCCATGTTTGTGAGTGTCGTTCGTAGTTGGGGCATTGTGAGGATCAGATCATTTAATTTTACAGGCACTTTAGTTTGTAATATTCGCCTTATGACGTTCTATTCTACACAGTTCCTCATTGAGGTACCCACAGTGTCCCCTTCTCTGTTTGTGATTTCTCTGTCTGCATCCCCTTCTCAATTTCTGCCTCTACTTCTTCCAGTCTTTTCTTTTGTTCCATCGGGTCTGGGTACAAATTCGCCTGTTTACGTGTAATTGCCAAGACTTCCTCTTCATCCATTCCTGATTCAATGCTGATCAAATTCACTCCTGATTTGGATTTCGGGCACTTGGTATCTTCATGGTCTCTAAGACCACACCATCTGCATAACAACTGTGGTGTGTTCGTCATTGTACAGTTTCGTACAAAGTAGCCCCACAAGTTGCATGCCCGACATTAAACCATCGGTCAACCATTTGCATCATACTGAATCCGACTGCGGCCCCCACTATTATTGTTATTATTGTTGTTGGTGTTGTTTTGTCCCCTTCTCTTGTTTCTGTACCCACCCGAGGTGGCACTGTCATTGTTTGTGTTTCCGTTCCCTCCTGACGTGGATGCTTCCTATGTCAGGAGCACTTGTTGATGCCCTCTTGTTTTCATATTGAACAGGCATTCTTTTGTGGAATGTCCCGCAATTTGGAAAATATCACAGAACTGATTCTTCGGATAGGATCCCTTAGTGTGACCTTTTGTCTTGCATTCTGTGCACCATAGCTCGTTTTCTTTGGTCTGGCTATTCCCTTTCTGCATATTCTTAAACTCTTTCATCATCTTGATCATATCCTTCTAGAGAGCTCGAACCTTCTTACCACAGTTTTCATCACCACTGCTATCTTCAGAAGAGGATTCATCAGAGTCAGATGATCTGCTTTTGTTCTTTTTCTTTGTTTTTTGTTCACCAAGTCCATCACTTGATTGTACGCTTCAGTGTACGATAATGGTAGTACAATCTTCATTTTCCTTTTTAACTCCAAGCGCAGTCCTTCTATGAACCATCTCTTTTTCAACCCGTCTGCTAGTTTACTTTCCATTTTATTTACTAATTTTTTTAGCTTCCTAGCATATATACAGATTGTCTCATTTCTTCATTGTTTTGTGGTGTAGATTTTTGCTACTATCTCATTGTCGTCTTGTAGCAGTTGAAACTTTGTAATAAATTCCTTCTTTATGTTTTCCCATTTCGTTAGCTTTGCCAGATCGGTGTCAAAAAATCAATCGATTGCTACACCTCGTAAGGTGGTTGGAAATAGCCTTGCCCATTCGTCTTGGTCGTTTTCTCCATTCCCTATCCAATTGTCTCAGAAGTTTTGTAGTGTCTAATCAGGTCAGTCATGCCATCCCTGTCAAACTTTGGTAACTTTTCCTTTAGACTGGCCATCGGTGCCCTTTCTTTCTTTTGTTGTGCACCGTTGTTTGTACCTACGTTGTTCTGTACTTTCGTACCGCACTAAACACCCACATTACGAATACCTATGTTCTCAAGTGGCGTGAAGGCTTCCTCAAGGACTTGGTTGTTTCGACCAAACTATATTTGCTCGCCAAGTGTATCAGGGACGAAGAGTTCACCCCACGCTTGAGTTCCTTCAACACTCCGAGCCGCGTTGGTCCTTTCCCTTCCGTCTGGATTCCCCCTGGGCGTATACCAGTTTGCCAATTCTTCCTTTGTTCCTTCGATCACCCTTCGCCTTTCTCAAGCTTCTTCTATCAACCTTTCCCTTGATCGACTTGGTGACTGCACTCCGTTTGTCAGCACTCCCGTGGTACCATGGTCACCTCCTGTGCCACCACTGCCATACCCTTTGGCAAGTTGTTGGAATCTGTGCCTCCAGTCGCTTTGATGTGTGCGGTTTAATATTTCCCGTGTCACACTTATGCTGTCATCTTCTAGATTCTTATTTCTATCTTTATTCAATGTGTTCGGCATTCATAGCACCCGGTCCTTATAAGCAACGGCACCAAATGTTTACCATACAAGGTAAAGGGTTTATTAATGCATTCAGACAATAGACAAGAACATGTAACACGGAAGTATTCCTTTTATTATTTACATGTATGCAAAAGATACTACAATATTCGATATGATTGCTTACAATGATGATGATTACATAGTCCATTCCAGACGATGTACATAAACCTTCTCGAAGGGGTGACTCAACCGTCATGCACCTGTTCGGATACAATTCTACCCGTCGGCTACAATATAGATTTTACCGACAACAAACACCGATCATTATTAATATTATACTACTCACACCGATTGATGAATCAGGAGTCTCTTTTGGCAAACGATTTTGTTATTAAAAGACTTGTCATCGGGTGAGATTAGCATTGGTTAGATTTAGTTATGAACAGGTGCTAGTATTATTATATTAATTGAAGCATGACCACATAGGGTCATGCCCCTACTTGGTATGTTTCAATGTATATATACTAGTCCCATTTCTTATCTGTAGATCATATCAATAACATTGGCATATAGATCTCAGACAAAAATCAGAATACTAATTCAAAAATCATATCAGATTAAGAAGTCAAGTAATCATATAAAGAATGAATAGGTC
Organism: Cupressus sempervirens; assembly: GCA_028749045.1. Lineage (NCBI taxonomy): Eukaryota > Viridiplantae > Streptophyta > Pinopsida > Cupressales > Cupressaceae > Cupressus > Cupressus sempervirens. The sequence continues at coordinate 278,174,010 of CM053789.1, read as the reverse complement.
TGCCAAAGTGAGGAAATCAAATTGAAACATAATTGCTTAGTCTCCACCAATCAAGATCTATTAAACTTTACATGGTATCAAAGCCTAATTGGTAGAGAGACTCACACTAAATTTTGAATAAATAAAAGGGAAAATATGTCAAATAATGTAAGAGTAGAGGGCAGACTCGAAGGAGCTGCAAATTTCTTTTCTTGGAAAATTCGAATTATTACAACTCTTGAAGATTATAACTAGAATCTTTTATTGAATCAAATATTTTGATGCCTGAAGATGAGGCAGAAAAGGCTACTTGGAAAAGACAAAATAATAAAGCCAAGAAAATCATTGTGGAATCCGTAAAAGATAACATTCTTCCATCCGTATCAAACCAAAAAAAGGCACTTGAAGTATTCAAGACAATTGAGGATACGTTGGAAACCAACAAGTCAAGTAGATTGATTACACAAAAAAATCAACTAATGAATGCTAAAATGAATAAAGAAGAAACAATCTCATCCTACTTTGGAAAGATCTCCGACATTAAAAATCATCTAACTTCTTTTGGAAGCAAAGTAGAAGACCAAGAATTATCGATAATAGCACTTAAGAGGATTGCCCTTATCATGGGAAGCATTCATCCAAGTTATCAGCAGATCTTCAATACCAGCTTTTGATCAACTAAAGAATGATTGCACATCAGAAGAATCAAGGCTAATCTCTAGAGGGGTCATCTCAAAACAAGAGGGAGAAAATCATGCTCTTTTCTTAGTCTCAAATTACGAAGGGGAAAAGAGGAAATTTAAAGGAAAGAAATATGACAAAAGGAAAGAGAATAATGATTACAAAAGAAATGACTTCTCCAATGTTAAATGTTATAAGTGTGAGAAACTCGGACATACCTTCAGAAATTGTCCAGAAAGGGAAAACATCTTAGCTTCTTTAGCCGAAACAAAAAAAGATGAAAATCTATTATTCTACTCGGCCTTATCAAGTGAGATGAATTCAAATGAAAATGTGTGGATAATAGAAAGTGGTGCTTCCCGCCATATAATAGGATTCAGAGAAAAATTTGAAACATTCGGACCTTTCTGAAGGAGTCACCATTGGAGACAACTCCACCAATCCAGTTAGAGGAATTGGGATACAATTGAGCACTTGAGTTACACTAGAATTAAAAGATGTTCTTTTTGTACCAGGCATAGAAAGAAATCTAATTTCAATTTCTAGACTAGCTGATGAAGGATTTCAAGTCACCTTCAATGAATACAAAGTTTTGTACTGGTCTAAAAACTTTAATCTAAAAAATGCTATCACCATAGGAACCAGAGATGGGACCTTATATAAACTATGTGACATTCAAAAGCAAGCTCTTAATCATGAAGTGACAAATTCTAATGAAGTATGGAATAACTTGGACATATTGGATTTAGTTCACTTCCAAATATAGAGAAAATCACCTCTGCAACACCGCAACTAAATTCAAAGCACATAGGCATCTGTAAAGGATGTGTTCTAGGAAAGAACATTAAAAAAATGTTTTCCTCCGAGTGAACACTAGTCTAAATCAGTTCTAGAACTAGTTCACTCTGACTTATGTGAGCCCATACCAACACTTTCTCTAGGAGGTTACTCTTGCTACATAATATTCATTGATGATTATTCTAGGAAAACTTGGATTTACTTTCTAAAAGTCAAAGAATCAAATGATTTTCTATCAAAATTTAAAGAATTCAAAGAAATTGTGGAAAATCAAACCTCAAAGAAAATTAAAAGTCTAAGATCAAGCAATGGGGGAGAATATACTTCTGAAATTTTCAAAAGTTTTTGTACCTCTATTGGGATTAAGAGAGAGTATACAGTACCTTATAATCCTCAACGGAATGGGGTAGCAGAAAGAAAAAATAGAACCATTGTTGAAGCAGCAAAAGCCATGCTTCATGATCAAAGCCTACACTTTTCATTATGGGCAGAAGCCACCAATATTGATGTATACATTCAAAACATATGCTCCCACTCTATACTATAAAACATAACACCTGAAGAAGTCTTTACAGGGGATAAACCTGACTTAAGTCATCTTAGAATTTTTGGTTCGCTGTTTATATAACTAGAGAAAGAAGAACTAAGTTAGAACCATCTGGAAAGAAAGGGATATTTGTTGGGTATAGTGAAAACTCAAAAGGATATAGAGTTTATGTCCCTGGACAAAGATCAATTGAAGTAGAGATGTAATATTCGAGGAAAACACCACATTAAAACTATCTACAAATACAAAAGCCCATTACAGACTTAAATGAAAATCTACAAACTGAAAATCAAAGGGAGAACATATCAGAAGAAAATGAACTATTACTAGATATAGAAGATAGAGACATCTTAGATATCAAGAAAAGGCCTTTATGGGCAAGAAAAATTATTGAAGAAAATAATGTTGAACCAAATGAAATTTCCAAGGAAAGCAAGAAAACCATTAACAAATCTTGTTATACTGCATTAGTAACTGAGCTTACAAAATCTGAACTAACAACTGTTGAAGAAGTTCTGACTTGTCAAGCATGGAAAGATGCTATGGTTGAAGAATATCAATCGATACTACAAAATGATGTCTGGGATATTGTACCCAGACCAAAAGACAAATCAATTGTTTCTTCAAAGTGGCTATATAAAATCAAATATGCATTAGATGGCAGCACTAAGAAACATAGAGCAAGGTTTGTTGGTCGAGGGTTTTTCTAGAAGGCAAGCATTGATTATGAAGAAACTTTTGCTCCAGTTGCTTGTTACACTTCGGTCAGGACAATTATTGCAATTGCAGCAACTAAAGGATCAAAGATACATCAAATGGATGTAAAGATTGCATTCCTAAATGGGGTCATTAATGAAGAAGTATATATTGAACAACCTAAAGGTTTTGTTATAAAAAATAAGAACCTATATGTGTGTAAGCTAAAGAAATCCTTGTATGGTCTTAAACAAGCACCTTAAGCTTGGTATGAAAGGATAGATAGCTACCTCACCAAATTAAGATACTCTTAAGAATGAAGTTGATCCTAACATATATTTCAAAATCTCTAATGATAATATGCCAATACTTGTTTTATATGTTGATGATCTATTGATAACAGGAAATGATCATCTAATTGAAAGATGCAAATAGGATCTTGTTGCTGAATTTGAAATGAAGGATTTAGGTTTACTACATTATTTTTTGGGTACAAAAGTATGTCAAAAGAAAGATTACATCTTTCTAAATCAAGGGAAATACACTAAGGATATCTTGACTAGATTTGGGATGATGGACAACAAACCACTTGCAACTCCAATGGAAACTAATCTACACAAGCTAAAAGAGGAAGCGGTACATTCAGAATCTATTGATCCTACTCTCTACAGACAAATCATTGGATCTCTCATATATTTGGTAAATACTAGGCCCGATATCTACTATGCCACAAATGTTTTAAGTCACTTTATGTGTGAGCCTAAGAGGATACATCTAATGGCTGCAAAACATATTTTGAGATATCAATGTGGCACTATTGATCTTGGACTAAAGTAAAGAAATGTTGAAATCAAACTTGAAGGTTATAATGATTCTAATTAGACTAGTTGTTACATAAACCGTAAGAGTACAGCCGGATGTTGCTTCAGTCTCGGATCAACAATGATATCATGGTTCAGTAGAAACAACCTACAATTGCCTTGATCTCCACCGAAGCTGAATACATGGCAGCCTCCATGGGAGCGCGTGAAGCAGTATGGTTACAGAGGCTATTATTTAGATTATTTGGAAAGAAGTTAGATTCTACTGTGATTCATTGTGACAACCGGAGCTGCATCAAACTTTTCACAAATCCAGTGTTCCACAATCGGTCAAAGCACATTGAGACTCCTTAGCACTATATCAAAGACATGGTTGACAAGAATGTGATCAAGCTTATTTATATCAGCACAAATGATCAAAATGCTGATATTTTCACCAAGCCTCTTGCAAAAGTGAAAATACAGTACTTCAGAGGTAAACTTGGTATGACAAACTTGTAATCATATTTGTAAATTTATATATATTCATGAATATTGAAAAATTAGATTGTTTATAAACTTGCAAAATGAAAGGTGACGATCTTTCATATGTGTTTGAGGTCTCTATTGTAAGGTGACGATCTTATCAATAGATGACCAACCTTCTAACACCAAAAGTGTTGAAGGAAAGTGTTATCATTTTTCTTCGGGCCGGACTTTGCCGAACACATTGATAACCCTCATGGATCTTTGGGCCAGATTTTACCAAACACCATAATTGTTAAACCACAGTTGAGTGGTACTTGTATATATATAAATGTTTCAAACCCTCATTGCTAAAGAGGGAGTGTTAAGAATGGTGTGCTTCACATTCGATAAAGTTCAAGATGCATTATATCTTATCCCGATTACTATCGGGTGTTATCACCGATTATTATTAATGTTATACTATTCACACCGATTGATGAATCGAGTCTCCTTTGGCAAACGATTTTGTTATTAAAAGACTTGTCATCGAGTGAGATTAGCACCGGTTAGATTTAGTTATGAACAGGTGCCAGTATTATTATGTATATTGAGGCATGAGCATGTCGGGCCATGCCCCTACTTGGTTATGTTTCAATGTGTATATATATACTAGTCTCATTTCTTATCTGCAGATCATATCAATAACATTGGCATATAGATCTCAGACAAAAATCAGAATACTAATTCAGAAATCATATCAGATTACGAAGTCAAGCAATCATATAAAGAACGAATAGGTCTGCCAAAGTAAGGAAATCAAACTGAAACATAATTGCTTAGTCTCCACCAATCAAGATCTATTAAACTTTACAAGTTCATCTCCTCATATTTTATGAGAATAACAAAACTCAAGAACCAACTCCCTACAATTGGTCATATCTGGAATAGCGAAGAATTAACCATGATAGCTCTAAAAGGACTTCCAACATCATGGGAAACTTTCAAACAAGGAGTATGTTCTCGTTCCAAGTCTCCTAAACTTGATCGACTTAAAGCTAATTGCATCCAAGAAGAATGCATGTTAATATCTCGAGGAATTGGTGTTACTTCTACGAAAGAGGATATTCAAATTCTATGTAATGTCCCCAGCCCAATGATGTTGGCTAATTAAGGACAATATTCTTGAAATTGATTTGCAAGTTCAATAGATCGGTACTAGATGATTGGTCATCCGAGTTTGTGTGCACTCTTCTAAGAATTTGGCCAATTTCTTATAAGTGCATCTCAATACATCTCTTCTTATTCAATTTCTTCAAAGATTCATTGATTGCTTGAGATTGTATAGAATGCTTTGATAGTCCAAACAATAACTTCAATAAGTATTATGTATAATTTGGATATGTTTCCAATGCATTGTCGCTTCTATTATGTTGAATGTGAACGTTCATGCTTAAGAATCTTAGAATCTTATTTCAATCCTTTATTTGTTGCCAAGTTAATATTCTTCTTGAGTGAGATTCTCTCGATAAATGTCCTTATACCCCTACCTTTATCTTTGACTGGAACACAAGGGTCCTTTATTATTTTCTCTGAAGTTATTTCAGGAGACTTAATCTTTGTTTGAGAAAAGTTATTATGGAAAATTTATTTTTGTAATAGATTATTTGTATCGACTCCCTTATATACTTGTCATTGGATATGGGTATGATAGAATGGATGGTGCTTTTGAATTAATAGAGTATCAAACAATCTTTATCCCCCTTGTATTAATGTCAATATCATCCTTATTCATGTGTTACCGTGACTGTGATGCGATTGCCAAATTGAATTGGGTCCCTCTCTTTACTTTCCCCACCTATGTATGTGTTTCTACCCACAATGTTGGAGTTCTATGTGTTGGCTTATTTCAATCATTCTTTGTGCCTTGGTGGATAGCAATACTTGTAACTTGTCACTATTTATCTTGGCCTCTTGATGATGGTTTGATGATCACTCCACGTTGGAGTACATGGGTGGGTATCTTTATGTTTTGGTATGCTTCCCCTTTCTCTTTCGTTGCTACTCTACTTAATTGCTAGGGGGTCTTCTTTGGTGAATATGACATCCCAGTATTAAGTCCATCACCATTAGTTTTTTCCTTCTCTACAAACCTCCACAGGGAATATTTAATTCAATCACTTATGTCTTTTGGTGGTTCCGTTCGCTAGAGCTTCCTTCTTTACTCTACGTTGAATCTCGATCCTTGTTTCTATTGGAAAAAATGCAAGAGCGGCTAAATGCCATCAAAGATCTAGCCAAAGCGCATTCCAAGTGGCTCTTAAGATACACTAATGTTCATGTTCATAGACCTAAGGAGTTGATCCCAATCATTGTTGCCGCCAAAGCCTATAAGGCTAAGTTGGAAAAAGGAAAAAAGGCGAAGTGATTCTTATCCCTCCCTTTCATAGTTTGATGTAAAGATTGTAACTGACAATTAGCTCCTTGCCATTTGTCAATTTTGAGGATATGAACCGATTTGAGCCTCATTTTGTAATGCTCATCTCAGAATCCTATATGTACCTAATTGAAAGATTAGTAAAAGGGTCGGCTAATTTTTGGTGTGAAATACTTCATGTTGCATAGACAAGTTGAACGTATTTTGTGTCAATTATTTACTGTTCCATTGTTTTGTGATAGCTTAAGACATCTCTTTCAATTGAATTGAGATAAGGAATAAATAAAGTTTTATTCCCATGTTCAATACAACAAGCTGTAGATAATGGTAGCGTTATTGAAAGTTTAAAGAGATTATGTTTCGTGTTATTCCTTAAGTTAGTCTCTTCTTTATTAAAGTTAGAAGTTTTCAGTTAAATAGCTAATTCATAGATAGAATCCATTAACATTTTGTCAAATTCTACAGGTTTATAAGATGTGTGAGTTCACAAATTTGGTTAGTTTTAAGACCCAAATCTTTGCCTGAGCTAGTTCTTGTTTAGGCCTAACTTGGTTTACCTCTATTCTCTGGTCAAGAACAAATCCTATTTAGAATTAGGAACAAACAAGATCCATTGCAAATCACAAATCCGAGGGAGCTGTACCTAAGAATTCAGAGAGAAGTCAATCACTTAGCTATGATTTCCCAACTGTTGTAACCAGCTATTGTTCACAAATATTGGGCATTCAAAGAGTAGAATAAAAGAACAATTTGTTTACCAACATAGCCTTAGAGTTAATTGATTTATCCCTTGTTTCTCCTCTTAGCCTTCGGAGAATGAAAGGCTCAGAACTCCATTGAGAAGCTAAAAAGATGGGAACATTACACTCTCTCGAAATTGCTTGTCCTCAAGCAATCTCAACTCTAGATGTTGTAGAATCTCTTCACTCTCCCAAGTAGTATCCTCAACCGGCGGGTCCCTCCATTCGATCAAATATTCCCTGATAAATCGTCACCTCAATTGTTTCTCCCTAACATCCAAAATAGCCTTGGGTACTAATATCAACTTATCCTCTTCATCCAAGGGTGGTAGAATAGTGGAAGGAATCACAGTGTCCTAACACCTTGTTGAGGCGTGATACATGGAAAACATTATGCACTCTACTATCTGTCGGCAATTCTAGCTCATAAGCCACCTCACCCACACACCTAATGATCTTTAAAGGTCCATAATATCATGACTTGAGCTTCTATGCACCACTCTTCTTGAGAGTCGACTATCTATAAGGCTGTAACATCAAGCATACCACATCACCAACTTCAGATGAGCACTCAACTCTCTTCTAATCTGCATACTATTTCGGTTGATTCTGTGCCTTCTGCATATTTTCTCGTAGAGCCCTCATGATATTTGGATTCTCCTAGAACATATTCTCAGCACTAGGCACTCTACTATCACTCATCAACAAATCAAAAAAAGTAGGTGCGTCATAACCATACAAGGCCATGAATGGTGTCATCTAAATAGAGAGAAGATAAGTGGTGTAGTAACAATACTCACAAAGATGTATCCACTTAACCCTTCCCTTTTGTTGCCCTTCAATATAGTTCCTGAGATATCCTTCCACCCATTTTTTAACTATCTATGTTTCACCATAACTATGTGGATGATAACTAGTACTTGGAGTGAGCTTAGTCCCACGAGCTCTAAAAATATCCTACCAAAAATGACTCATAAATCGGCTGTCCCTGTTGCTAACAATACTCCAAAGCGACCCATGCAAACAAAATATCTTATGAAACAATAACTCCGCTATCTATGCAGCTGAATATGTACTAGTGATTGGAAAGAAGCGAGCATACTTAGTCAAACAATCGACTACCACATAAATCCAATCTTTACCCTGTATTTTTGGTAATCCTGTAATAAAATCCATAGATATGCATTCCCACTTCCTATTACGAATCGAAAGTGGTTGTAACAAATCTACAGGGTATGTGTGTTCTTGTTTATTCTATTGGCAAGTAGGACACTCTCCAACGTATCAAAGAACATTTGATTTCAGCCCCTTCCAATTGGATCTCTCTCGAACTTGTCTATAAGTCTTAAAGTACCCAGGATGACCTACCAAAGGTGTATCATGAAAGACCCTCAATCCATGTTCTTTACCTCAGATCCTAAGGTCAAGAATATCCTCCCCTTGTAAATGATGAGATCATTCACAATCGAGTATCTATCATCCTGTACTGTCCCCTCAACAATACCTAAAACCCAAAAATCCTTGTCATACTCTACTACAATCAAATGTCTCCAATTTTCTGAGATCTCTGCCATGGAGCTCAATTGTGGATGACAAGATTAGGCATCACCAACAACATTTTGTGTTCCCATGACAAAGGAAATGTCAAAGTCATAAGACTGCAACTTGCTCACCCATTTCTGCTCCCGAACATTTAGATCCCGCTGCCCTAGGAAGTGTCTCAAGCTATTATGGTATGTTTTAACAACAAACTTACTACCCACTAAGTACTGCCTAAACTTGGCAAGTGAATGCAAGATGGCCAACATCTCCTTATCATATATACTATAGCTCCTCTCATTACCTCTAAGCTTCTTGCTCTCAAATGCAATTGGATTTTTGTCTTGCATAAGGACTGCTCCAATTCCCTCACCCAATGCATCACACTACAACTCAAAGGATTTAGTAAAATCTAGCAATGCTAATACAAAACAAGTGGTCATAATTCATTTGAATAACTCAAAGCATTCTTGTGCCTCATGAGTCCAAACAAAAGGTCCCTTGTTATTTAGATCAGTAAGTGGAGTTGCATGGTGTGAATATACATTAACAAATCTGTGATAAAAACCGCATAAGCCAACAAATCCTCTTAGCTGTGTAAGATTCTCAGGTGTAGGCCATTCAATAAATGCCTTGACCTTGTTCGGACCCATATGTACCCCTTCTATACTAATGATGTGGCCTAAGTACAGCAACTCTGTCATACCCAAGTCACACTTGGATTCCATGGCATAAAAAGACTTCTTGCCAAGAATGCCCAAAACTGTATCAAGATGTGCAATATGCTCTTCCCATGTTTTACCATACACCAAGATGTCATCAAAAAAAACTAATACAAATTGTCTTAACTATGAGTGAAATACCTTGTTCATTGTGGATGATAGGCCAACACTAGGGCAAATAATAAGAAAGAATTAACAATTTGTGATGAAGTTCATCTTGGTCTATTCGTGTCAATTTGGGGCCGTAAGTTTGTGAAAGGTGTCCAGGTAATATAACATCAAGGGGTGCTGGTTATGAGTTGAGCTATTATGGATGCAGCTAGAACACACGGAAATAAACCTACAGCAAACCAAAATAAAACTGGTGACAGGAGCTAAACTGAAACCTAAAACAAACCAAGGCAATTCTGGCAATAGGAACTCACTTCCTGGCAATAGGAACTATCATTTTGGCAACAAAAATTTTAATAAATGTAATAATTCTGGAAATAAGACTCAGAAATCTGAATCAAACTAATCTATAGACCATAAACATGCATAAAGTATGAATGATTGATCTGATAAAATGATTCCTTAATTAGTTCAACTTTATGCGCTATTTCTCTAATTAAAGTGTGACAGGAATTACGCAAAGAAAGATCATTCTACATTAGAACAAATTTCAAACCAAATTTTGATCTATTATTCAAACCAATCATAAATCTTAATTATTTCATCAAATTAAAATTAATTAAATTGAAATCACACAACTTGCAACTAAAACAAGAACATCACCGTACTTCCGAGGAGTGGGTCCTTGCTCCCAATTTGCATGGTGGAAGAAATATGAAGCTTTCTTACACCAGTTTGATCATAATAATAGATTTTTTATTGAAAGAAGAAATATATTTTCAAACCACACTACAATAATACAGAAGTATGCTTTACACCCTTATCTATATTGCTACACAATTACAGTCAATCCCCTCATTTTATAAGATGACTCTCATCCTACATTTTTTACCCTTTCAATGTAAAACAATGTAGAGTTATAACTAATCCCGCATAATCCTCGTGGTAGAATGATAGAGCATGGTTGTTGGAAATGGAAGGTTGACAATTCAAACCGTTGGCCTTCCTACTGCCTTTAATTGATGTTGTTTTACTTTGAATCGCAAGTAACTCAGATTTATTGCCGCCAAATGTGCATAGTGCAATAATTGAAAAGGTGGTGGTTTGTTTGGAAGGTCGACGATGCACAACAATAAGAGTCGGCTCATTAAAAATTGACACCTATTTTATATTTCATAACAAACAGAATTGTTTGTATTCACCACAAATATGAAGTGATAGGCATGACAAATTGGTAACCATGCAAAAATAACCGCCATGCCTCTCATTTTCTAATTATCGGAATGGTTTCGGCCAAATAGAAAGTGATACATTATTATTATACCCAAAGTTGATAAAATAAAATAGTAAAAGGGAGGTTGCATTTGAACAATTCCTTACCAAACACGCTTTTCTTTCCAACCATAAATGAGTCTGTAATAGTAACCAAAGAATGGGATATATGATAGTTTATGCTTAGCAATTATCTCCCATGTAATTAATATCTGTTATGTTCTTATCCACAAGAAATTTTAATTTCCTTGGCATAGTAAATGTTTAGTATATACGATCAATTATTAATTATTCATATATTTTATCTAATAACTAAAATAAACATTAGCTATATATATATATATATATATATATATATATATATATAGGATCATATGTAACATAGGAGAAAATGGAATATTAAAATGGATATGGAAATGAGCAGGAAGGCTTATATGAAGGCTAAAATATGGCATAATTTGGGACATAAATAGCTCTCAACTGTGGAAAAAGTAGCGGAGACATTGGTTAGCCCAAATGGCATAACCACAAACTCAAAATGCCCACGATGACAAGCGAAGGTTGTCTTCACAATATCCTACTCCCTAGCACGAGTCTAGTGGTATCTCGTCCTTAAATCAATTTTGGAAAAATATTGGCCGCCATGTAGCTCATAATTCAAGTCATCAATCTTCGGGATAGGATACCTATTCTTGATGGTCCTCTTATTCAATAGCCTGTAGTCAATACACATCTGTGAAGTAAACATCTTTCTTTTTGACCAAGACTAGAGATCAAGCAAATGGTGACTTAATAGGTCTGATATGTCCCATAGCTAGCAGCTCCTTAATCGTCTTCTCTATCTCATCCTTGAGCCGCATGGGGAGCCTATAGGGAGTGACTATCACGGGTTCAACATTCTCCTCCAACTCAATGACGTACTCAATTCCTCTATCTAGGGGTGTACCTGGTGGAATGACACTAAATACCTCTATGTGCTTAATCGTCAACTCCTATATGTGTGGATGATAAAGTGGTTTATGTTGCTCCTCCTGTGCTGGCATCAAAACACAGTCGGTTGCCCACCAACCATGTCATGACGCATTAGTCGTTCCATTCTTTTGAAAGAAATGGTTCTATAACTAGTGTCTCTGAGTGCCTTCAATACATGAGTTTTCCCATCCATCCAACAAAGGTTGAGAGTGAATATTCCTATGTCATGTAGCCATGTCATCCCCAAAACTATATCTATGTCACTCATGTTAACCACATAGAAACCCGCCTTGAACTCATAGTTATTCAACTGCATGGGTAGGTTTGAGATCAATTTGTCACACTTTAGAGTGCAACCATCAACAACCTTAACTCTAACTCCTTCAAAGTTCTCCTTTTTTATATCAGGCCTCTCAACCAAACTAGCATCAATGAAATTATGGGTGGCACCTCTGTCAAGCAAAGTGATGATGTTTTGTCCAGCTAGAACTCCACACATCTTGAATGATCCTTCATGCTAAATGCTGGTGAGACGCGCTTTCTTAACATTCACCTCAGTCTCTACTTCTCCCTCATGTTCGGACTTCTCTGACTCCGAATCTCCATTATCTACTTGCTGATCTGAATCAGATTCCTCAGAAAAAGCCCACATAGCTCAGTTGGCCTTCCCCTTAGATCTCATTGGACAATCATGATTCGCATCATAAGGCCCTTTGCAATAGAAGCACAACTTCTTTCTCCACAACCATCAATGCTATGTTATCTAAAGAGCTTGACAGGAAAGGTTATAGAGCTAGAGGTCAAGTTGGTTTCCGAGCTGATAACCAAACAATGGATTGTATTTTCACTTTACAGGCTATTATTGAGGAGGCTAGACACAGATCAAAGAAAGTTTACTGCTACTTTGTTGATTTTCGCAAGACCTTTGACTTTGTTCCTAGAATGGCTTTATTTCAGAGGTTTCGGGAGATTGGGATTTCTGAGATGTTACTAACTGCTAACATGAGATTATATGAAACTATGGTGAGTAGATTCAGGACTCCTAAGGGTTTCTCAGTTCCGATCCATTGCACCATTGGAGTTAAGCAAGGATGTCCTCTCTCCCCCACTTTGTTCGATTTGTACATTGATGAGCTTGAGGATTTCCTTTTGAAATCTTCGCTCCCTGGTGACGATTGCAACTTACACCAGGTCTTGATCTCCATTCTTCTTTTCGCAAATGATGTGATTGTCCTTGCTTCTTCTCCAGAGAGTTTACAAAGACTTTTGGATGGTTTGGCTTCTTTTTGTGTTCAGAGACAGCTTGCAGTTAACCTGGGTAAGACTCGTGTTATGGTCTTTAATTGCTTGAAAACTTCTCATCTTCACTTCTTTTTTCAGAGACAAGAGATTGAGATCACTTCGTCTTATATGTATCTTGGAGTGAAGTTTGTTGGGCCCGCTTCAGTTTGAGGCCAGCAATTCAGTCCAAAGTAAGGGTATGGGTTCTCTTGCTATGCTTGAGAAACAATGATTCAAACACCATTTCCAAGACACCTTGTCCAAGCTATCCCTCTTGGACTCCCTTGTTCGATCGATTGTTCTTTATGGTTCCGTGGTTTGGGGACCTTCTCTCCTTGGTTCCAATTAGGCCTCAATCGAGCGGGATCAAACTTTGCTTCTTCGGTGCATCATCAGATGTCACAGGTTCACTCCTTATAGTATTATTTTTGCCGAGTTTGGTGCTCATCTTTTCAGTCTTGTGGCCATATTTGATCTGATTTGGTTCCTTCATTGCCTACGTGGTTTTATGGATTTAGTTGGTGAACGTCATAGATACTCCTATCTGGCATATTGCTCTTTTGTTGCTACTGAGAGTTTTGATACTAGCTCTCGGGCTCGTTGCTAGTATGCTCAGGCATCTTCTCTGCTAAGCTCGATTGGAATTGATATTGATCGCCTTCCTCCTTATCAATTCTCATTGAATGCTCCTGCTCATCTCCTCCCATCTCGGCACGAGTTGAACGAGCATGTCAGACTTGATATTTACACATAATATATTACCACTACCTGGACTAACCCTCATGGTGGTTTACGTCCAAGGGTGGCCTTCTATGCGGAGCATTTTCTTGAGATTAGTGATGGAATTATTGTTCTTCCTAATTATCTTTCTCGACAGTGGAGCCATGCCTTGCGTATCACTTTGGGGTCATTCAGAGTTGGTTCTCACCTTCTTCGTGCTCAGACTGATCATCATATTGACAAAGGGGAACGTATCTGTAAGTTGTGTACTCTTAATGAGATTGAGACGGAGACTCACTTTATCTTCTGGTGTCCAATCTTTTATGAGATCACAGGGAGATTTTATTGTTTGTTCCATGACTGTTGTTCTCTCTCAGCTTTCTTCCGTTATTGTGACCAGCATTGTCTTGCTCTTTTAAAGAGGCCACTTTGCTTCGTGCTAGTACTTTACAGTCACTACTTCCTCACAAGCATACCTCTGATCAGCTTATTACTGCCTTTTTCACACCCTTATCTCCTCTACGAGGTGTGAAAAAGCCGTCTAGTTCTACCAGTTCTACTGGCCATTCTAGATCTGTCAAGCCCTGCAACGGTTATTTACATCAACGACATTCTTCCACGAGTTCACTGCAACAGTCCAAGGCTCCTAACTATTCACAGTCTTATCCTTCTATCTCTAATTTCTTTTTTCCAAGGAAGGACTCCTAGTCTTTGCCTTGGCCTCTCTCTCTTTTCTTGTTTCTGTTTAGCTTTTCTCAGACACCGTTTGGTGCTCTCGCTGTTGTCAGCTTCATGGTTGTAACTCCCAATCCCATAGACCCTTTGTGGTCTTTTTTTGGACATTAATAATCTTATCTTATCTTATCTTATTTCCTCAAATCATTGTCTCACGATCTAGTGGAAAGGTTGATTTCCTTTTTGTCTTATCTTCCTTCTTGTGAAATTATTTGTTGTCCTGATATGAGGTAGGTCCTTTTGATGAGAACTCGCTAGAAGGTGTTGCAAGTTCCATGCCCCATGCCTTCCTCATTGGCTCCTATAGTGTAGGTGGATCAAAGGCTTTGAGTCATAAGCTTCAAGGGCTCCATCAAACCCTCAATGAATAGGACCACCAATCACCTCTCACTAATATCTGGAACCATGACTAATAACCTCTAAAAATAGAAAAATATGTTTCAAGAGTTCCATGTTGCTTTAATTGTGCCAACTCTCGGAAACTCACTTCAGAATATCATCAAATCTCTCAATCAATGTATTAGTAAATTCATCAGAAGTTGTAATGAGATTGTCACCAAGAGTGACCAACCCATGGTACCACTATTCATGACAAGCTCCCTCCAAGTGTAGTGTCGCAAATTTGATGGCATCTTTCTTAGGCATTGATCTCAAAGAAAGGTAGTTATCAAGTTTTTGTACCCATGACCTAGCTATTACACTTGTTAATTCCATCAAAAGGGGTTAATGTAATCTTACCAAGAGCTTGCTGATAATCCATTCTTGTTGGAGCATGTTGTTCATTTCTTCCACTATTTCCCCTATTCCTTTGATTCATGAACTAATCAAAGGTCCATTCTCTCCCAAACCAGGAGGCAATGTGCTATACTTCAAATAGGCTTGCCTTGTTTCATCACCAAAAGGTACAGTTGTTGCAATGTGTTGTTCTTCTCTTGGTGCGAAGGTAGGAAAGAGGTGTCTAGAGGTTGATCCTCTACTAATTGTAGCACTTTGAGCAATTCTTTCCCCTTCATTGTTGTGATGTGGTGGCTGTTGATACTGAGTTGTTTGCTGATCCATTTTTTCCAATAAGCATGACATCATGTCAAGCATTGTATCAAATTTCCTTTTAGCTTTTGCCTCTTCTTCAGCTAAAAGTTTTTGTTCTTCTACCATGTTTTTTCCCCTAATTGCCTCTAAAAGTGTGCTTTCCTCCAGTACTAATGGAATGTTGTACAGTGCCTTCTTTGTTCCCAACTATAGTATCTGATTTCTTTCTCTGTTCCCGACTAAATGGTTTGATACTGATTGCAAAGCTTTCCATTGCTCTGTTTGTGTTGCCTTCGAGACTCAGTCTCCTACCTTCACCCATCTGCGCCTTTCGTACCTCCGTTTTCTTCGCCAAAAGAAATGTTCTTTTGCCTCTTCTCAGTGCAGAACCCTTTGCTCCACACTTATTCAGAATCCCCAGATCTTTTAGCATACCCTTTTCCCTCAGTGCTCCCCCCCGTCCTCCACTCTCGACTACCATTCTTTGACCTCCCATACCATTACGCTTCATGACATTCCTGGGCAGCCACCTCTTCACTCCACTTCACCTACTTACTGCCATTTGTTGACCTATTCTAGTATTATTGAGGCCACCAGATCTCTGAGATGCAGCAGAGCAGCAAATGAAGAGGGTTTCCAGGCAGAACTTTTCAAGTTTGGTGCTTCAATTCTTGGATCTTACCTTCCTACACTTTTTAATAGAGTGGCTTGCACTGGGTTTCCGGAGTCTTGGTCTAGACATGTGGTTTACCCTATTCACAAGTCTGGGCCCGCTTCTGATCCAGGTAACTACAAGACTATTATGACCGGACATACTTTTGCCAAACTTTATGCCACTGCTCTAAACACCATGTTATCTGGTGAGCTTGATAGAAGAGGCTGTAGAGCTAATGGGCAAGCTGGTTTTCAAGCAAACTATCAGACTATGGATCATGTATTCATGCTACGAGCTATCATTGAGGAGGCTAGGCAGCACTTACAGAAGGTCTATTGTTGTTTTGTGGACTTTCGTAAGGCTTTCGATTCTATAACTAGATTGGCCTTATTTTAGAGACTGCAGGAGATTGGGATCTATATGTTGCAGATTGCTATTATGAGACTTTATGAGAGGGTAACCAGTAGGCTCAAGACTTCGGAGGGCTATTCTGTTCCAATTCAAAGCACCATTGGGGTGAAGCAGGGCTATACTCTTTCTCCTACACTGTTTGGTTTGTCTATTGACGAGTTTGAGGAATTTCCTTGTGAACTCCTCTCAACTGAGAGATGGGTGCTATTTGCATCATGTCTTCATCTCCATTCTCCTTTTTGTTGATGATGTGGTTCTCTTGGCCTCTTCTCCCGAAAGCTTACAGAGACTTCTTGATGGTCTAGCTTCTTTTTGTGATCAGCGACAGCTTGTGGTTAATTTGTCTAAGACTTGGGTTATGGTCTTCAACGATTTAAAGACCTCTAATCTTCATTTCTTCTTTCAGGGCCAGGAGGTTGAGATTACTCCTCTTATATGTATCTTGGTGTGAAGTTCTCGAGGCTGTGTTTCAGCTTGAGACCAGCTATTCAGTCCAGAGTCAGTAAGGGTATGCGTTCCCTAGCTTTTCTGGAAAGACAATGCTTCAGGCATCATTTCCAGGATATTTCGTCCAAGTTATCCCTTTTGGACTCCTTGGTTCGTCTAACAGTTCTCTATGACTCGGTTGTTTGGGGCCTTCTCTTATTGCTTCTGATTGGGCTTCTATTGAGCGAGTTCAGACATTGATGTTACGGTGTATCATAAAATGTCACAGACTCACCCCTCACAGCATTGTCTTAGCCAAGTTTGGAGCTCATCCTCTCAAACTTGCCGCTATTTTTTACTTGATCTGGTTTCTTCATCGGATTTGTGGTTTTATAGAGTTGAGTGTTGATCGGCACAGATACTCTCATCTGGCATATTGTTCCTCTGTTGAGACTATGCAATGGACACCTCTACTAGATCTCGTTGTTGGTATGCCCAGGCCATCTCTTTGTTGAGCTATATTGGTATTGATATTGATCATCTTCCTCCTTACCAGTTTTCACTTGATGCTCCTGCTCATCTTCTCCCCTCACATCAGGAGTTGAACGAGAATGTCAGACAGGATATTTATAGACAGTACATTACCACTACCTGGATGAATCCCCCAGGAGGTCTGCAGCCTAGGATGGCCTTCTATGCTGACCATTTTCTTGAGATTCGGGATTGTATTATTGCTCTCCTTGCTTATCTATATCAGCGCTGGAATCATGCCTTATGGATTTCTTTAGGCTCATTCAGAGTCGGTTCTCATCGCCTCAAGGCTCGGACCGATCACCATACAAATCAGTCTGATCAGATATGTCAATTGTGTACTTTGGCAGAGGTTGAGACTGAGATCCACTTCATTTTTCGATTTCCTCTTTACTATGAGATCAGAGGGAGGTTTTACTGCCCTTTCAGAGACTGTTTTTCTCTTTCGATGTTCTTCAGATATATTGATCAGTGGTGTCTTGCACTTTATCTTCAGAAGGCCACCCACCTTTGTGAGACTACCCTGCAATCTTTTATACCTTAGGGGCGTACTTCAGATCAGCTCATTACTGCCTTTTTCTCTCCGTTGTCTCCTCCAAGGGGTTTGAAAAGGCCTTCCAGTACTTCTCATTCCAGATCAGTTAGACACTATACCAATCTCTCCAAGCAGCAACAGTTCTACAGCGATTCTACACGGCATTCTAAGACTATGGACTATTCACGGGTTTACCGCTCTATTATTGATTTCTTTGTGATAAGGAAGGACCCTTAGTGTCTTACCTTGTCTTCTTTCTTGTTTTGTCTCTTGTTTTTGTTTCTTCTCAGTCACCATTTGGTGCTTCTGCTTGGCTAGCTCTTCTGTTTGTATGCTCAGTCCCATAAAACTTGTTGGTTTCTCGTGGACATTAATAAATTATCTTATCTTATCTCACTCATTGATCAGTTGAATCACAAGATGGCAGGAACTTGGTTCTGATACCACTGTAATGTCCCCGACTAATTTTTATTCCAATTTTATGATTTTTGACCTTATCAGACACTATACACAATGAGATATCTTGCAGATTGCTTCTAGTATGCTTAACTTCAATTGGTAACAACAAAAATGCTTGCAAAAGTCTTCAGAAACATCTAAACATTGTATTAGAATGAAAATACAAATGACTGATTACAATCATTGAGTGATGGCCAAGATTCTTGGCTTAGAAAGGAATGTTCTTTAGAAGCTCTCTCAAACCAAGTTCACCTCCATGAAATCTGAACATTATTATACCAATGTGAAAGATTGAATATCTCTCACCCAAACAGTTGCAATTCTTCAAAGGATCTTTCACCACCTCAATAATGCTTGTCGATGGGAGTTATCGTTCCCAATGACTGATGATGTAGCTTTGTAGAAACCCTTGCTCCACAAAGGAACATATCAAAGCACTTGTCAAGAAGTCGATGATCCCAATCTTAATTGCCCCGCCCCCCTCCATTTATACTTTTTTTTCCAAGAGGAGGCGGATCCTTCAAGAAGCTTTTAGGAACATTGAGGAGGTGGGCCTTTCAAGAAGTTTCTAGAGACATGAGGGGGTGGGTCCTTCAAGAAGCTTCTAGAAACATAAGGAGAAGCTTCTTTGTAGGAACATGAGGAGATGGATCCTTCAAGAAGCTTCTATAAACATAATAAGCTTCAAGAAACATGAGGAGGTGGGTCCTTTAAGAAACATTCTATTTTGTTGTTTTAACATTAATCAAATATAAGGTTATCTTTAGAAACATCTAAAGATTGTATTAGAATGAAAATACAAATGATTGATTACAATCACTGAGTGATGGCCAAGATTATTGGCTAATAAAGGAATGTTCTTTAGAAGCTCTCTCAAACCAAGTTCACCTCCTTGAAATCTGAACATAATTATACCAATGTGAAAGATTGAATATCTCTCACCCAAAGAGTTACAATTCTTCGGAGGATCTTTCACCACCTCAATAATGCTTGTCAATGGGAGTTATCGTTCCCAATTACTGATGATGTAGCTTTCTAGAAACCCTTGCTCGATGGATGAACATATCAAAGCACTTGTCAAGAAGTCGATGATCCCAATCTTAATTGCCCTGCCCCCCTCCATTTATACTTTTTTTCCAAGAGTGGCGGATCCTTCAAGAAGCTTTTAGGAACATTGAGGAAGTGGGCCTTTCAAGAAGTTTCTAGAGACATGAGGGGGTGGGTCCTTCAAGAAACTTCTAGAAACATAAGGAGAAGTTTCTTTATAGAAACATAAGGAGGTGGATCCTTCAAGAAGCTTCTATAAACATAATAAGCTTCGAGAAACATGAGGGGATGGGTCCTTTAAGAAACATTTTATTTTGTTGTTTTAACATTAATCAAATATAAGCTTATCTTTAGAAACATCTGAAGATTGTATTAGAATGAAAATACAAATGACTGATTACAATCATTGAGTGATGGCCAAGATTATTGGCTTAGAAAGGAATGTTCTTTAGAAGCTCTCTCAAACCAAGTTCACCTCCATGAAATCTGAACATAATTATACCAATGTGAAAGATTGAACATCTCTCACCCAAACAGTTGCAATTCTTCAAAGGATCTTTCACCACCTCAATAATGCTTGTCGATGGGAGTTATCGTTCCCAATTACTGATGATGTAGCTTTCTAGAAACCCTTGCACCACAGATGAACATATCAAAGTACTTGTCAAGAAGTCGATGATCCCAATCTTAATTGCCCCGCCCCCCCTCCATTTATACTTTCTTTCCAAGAGGAGGCGGATTCTTCAAGAAGCTTTTAAGAACATTCCGGAGGTGGGTCTTTCAAGAAGTTTCTAGAGACATGAGGGGGTGGGTCCTTCAAGAAGCTTCTAGAAACATAAGGAGAAGCTTCTTTGTAGGACCATGAGGAGGTGGATCCTTCAAGAAGCTTCTATAAACATAATAAGCTTCGAGAAACATGAGGAGGTGGGTCCTTTAAGAAACATTTTATTTTGTTGTTTTAACATTAATCAAATATAAGGTTACCTTCAGAAACATCTAAACATTGTATTAGAATGAAAATACAAATGACTGATTACAATCATTGAGTGATGACCCTGATTCTTGGCTTAGAAAGGAATGTTCTTTAGAAGTTCTCTCAAACCAAGTTCACCTCCATGAAATCTGAACATAATTATACCAATGTGAAAGATTGAATACCTCTCACCCAAACAGTTACAATTATTCAAAGGATCTTTCACCACCTCAAAAATGCTTGTCGATGGGAGTTATTGTTCCCAATGATTGATGATGTAGCTTTGTAGAAACCCTTGCTCCACGGATGAACATATCAAAGCACTTGTCAAGAAGTCGATGATCCCAATCTTAATTGCCCTACCCCCCCTCCATTTATACTTTTTTCCCAAGAGGAGGCGGATCCTTCAAGAAGCTTTTAGGAACATCGAGGAGTTTTATATTCATTTAATTGATAACCTTATAATTAATTGATTTCTCCCTTGTTTCTCCTCTTGGCCTTTAGAGAATGAAAGGCTAAGAACTCCACCGAGTGGGTAAAAGGATGGGGACATTACACTATCAAAGAAGACTACTGATAAAGTAACCCTTGGAGATGACACCAACTAAAAGGAATTGGCACATGTATTATCAATCTTAAATCAGGAATCTCACTTGAAATTACTAAAGTACCGTATGTACCTGTTATAAAGAGAATTTTGGTCTCAATCTCAGCACCTTAAGATGAAGGATACAGAGTCACATTTATGGAAGGGAAAGTCTTAGCCTGGCCTAAGAACTCTAACATTAAAAATTGTAATGTCCTCATTTGCACGATTGATTTTAATAATAATAAGAGTTAATATAAGATTAAACAAACAAATGAATGAATAATTATATCTAATCAATTATTAACGTTTAAACAAAAGATAATTTAATATAATTATTATTAAATTGAGATATTAACTTAATAAAATAATAAATTATAATATAGTTTATTAATTATATAATGAAAGAATATAATTGTACTAATATATACAAAGGAATAATAATATCAAAATGTAAAGACTGATGATAATATTTCACATATTATCATTAATAAGTATCTAATATCAAAATGTAAAGACTGATGATAATATTTCACATATTATCATTATCATTAATAAGTATTTAAATATTAAATGAAATATTAATATAATATTAAATATTTTGATAAGAGATGTATCTCTTCATTCTTGATTCTTCATAGTATTAAGAGGAGAAAGATACTAAGAAAAAAAGGAAGGAGGAGATGGGGACACAAAAGATGGAGGAGCAAAGGAAGCATTGAATAGGTGGAGTTCATACTCAGCCACATCTCCATATTGAACCAACATACCACAAGCAACTAGGATGTAGACACAGCAGTCCCTTCAAAGGTGTTTTATTGTGATTGGCGGGAAAGAAAGAAGCGATAAGACTCACATCTTCGGCAAGAGTCTTTCCAAAAATTATTCACAATTCAAAGAGTATAGCATGACCGACAAGCAAGAGAGTTTTACTAAGTATCCTCCACCGTTCTAAATCCTGATATCTATACGCTCAGAGCCCACACCCGGTCACAGAGTTACAAAACAAGCCACAATAGGAACATTCATGGGTGAGACAATATTCCTCACAGACAGGGACATCTAGAGGAAAGAGAAGCATTGTATGTAGGCAGGGAGATTATCGACGTCAAACTTCTGGAATCCCAAACTTAAAATCAAGGACGGTGGAGCGGGACGGCATTACAAAACGGCATTACAAATTTGCAGTCATTGCACGGGAGATTACAAACAGATAAGCACAGACATCAAATAGAAAATATAATAAAGATTGAATACGAGAATATATATATATGGAAGACAAAGGAAGGATGAATTATTAACATAATAAAAAAATAAGGAAAGACACTGAACAAACATAGGAGATTCTATCAAGAAACAAACCATCAAAGAACAAAGAATGATATCTGCAGATGGATAGAGGGATAATGAACAATTGCCATCAAAGTTTATATTCAACAACCAAGCGAGCACAATATGGATGGAGTGAGTCATATTTGACGAAACCTTGAATGTTTGAAGTCAAACTACCTTCAGCATGAGATAATTAAATATCAGTATCTATTGTAGTAGACCAATATGATATACATTAAATAGAAGGACATGATATTCTATAAGGTTGATGCTAGCAGTCGCTACAATACCGAGAGGATAAATTGATGCTAAAATCAAATAAGGACATCAGTAAGGTTCATAAAAGAGATACACAGTCTGAAAAGGGCAATCCAAGTTAATAGTTAAAGATGTATCCAATCAAGTGACAAAGGAAAAATATCAGGAGGAGGCTATACGTGGGCTGGAAAATGGAATAAATAGAATTAGAGAGAGTAAATAAAATATCAATGTTCTAGTTACCAACTAAGGTCAAATAAGGAGGAAGAAATTATCTCTTATAGTTCCATTCTTAATTCTCCTCATCTCAACAGCTATCATAGTTTCCGTACAAGAAAATTTAAAGAAGGCAAAAAGAAGTCCTTTTGCAAACAATCAGTTCCAAAATATTGATGGCTAGAAAAGGGACAACATGTGAATAGTAGATTCTAGGACACTGCAAAGTGCTTGGAATAGTCAAATAACCCAACCAAGAAGTGGAAGGTGAACATATCTACGAAAGTCAGACATGAAATCAATATTATAAACTAATATCTGCAGACAAATAACTAAGGGTCCGTTTGGCTGCGAGAATAAGAATATGGGAATAGGAATACGTATTCTGGAATTGTTATTAAGAATACGTATTCCTATTCTTGTTTGGTTCAGTCGGGATTTGATGGGGAATTCACAGACCCAAAATTTTATGTTTTCTAAAATAAATAAAACTAGAATAGGAATACGTATTCCAATTCCACCTATTTAGGTGGAATTGCAAATGCTCATTTTTGGGTCAAAATTGGAATACATATTCCTATTCACAATTCCGATTAGGTGCACCCAAACGGAGGATTTGGAATTTTAAGAATTTACATATGCCTATTCCACTCATATTCCAGCTGCCAAACGGACCCTAAGGAATGAGACAAGTGGAAACATGAATAAAAACTAATTGATACAGAGCACTGACCAATTTCAAATACTAATATGTATATATTTTAAGGGAAGAAGAATAGATTGAAAAGGTACAAAATAGAGAAAGAGAATATAGTAAGAGGTTATAGCCTTCATTACTCAATTTGGAAATGGGGACATTACAAAAATGCACATACAAGTGGAACAAGACATGGATGTCTATAAAAACTAAACACATCTGCACCTACAACACTGCTACATGAATCTACCAAAGAAAATGAAATCTGCCATAGGAGATTAGGGCATTTTCATTTTGAGGATTACCTTCTTTAGAGAAGATGGTAACAGGATTACCTAAACTCCAACCTAACCATGAAGGGACTTGTAAACGTTGTGCTTTAGAAAAGAATATTAAAACCACTTTTGACAACAGTGAAAGCAAATCCAAAGATGTTTTAGAGCTTGCTCATTCTGACTTATATGGACCAATGTTTGTCCCTTAGGAGAATTCTTGTACTACATTATCTTTGTTGATGACTACTCCAGAAAAACATGGATTTACTTTCTAAATGTAAAGAATCTGAAGAGGTTCTGACGAAGTTTGAATAATTTAAAGCTCTTGTAGATAACATATTAGTAAAGAAAATTAAAACCCTAAGAACTGATAATGGAAAGGAATATACATCAGAGAAGGCCTTGTACGGACTAAAGCAAGCTCCCCGAACTTGGTATAAACGAATAGATCATCGCTTATCCAAACTTGGTTTCTCCAAAAATGATACAGACCTTAACTTGTATTTCAAAATACAAAAGGGGGATATGCTAATTCTAATACTTTATGTTGATGACTTATTGATTACGGGAGAAGATCACCTAAAAGCCAAGTGTAAACAATATCTGGCATCCGAATTTGATATGAAGGATGGCAACATACAAATGAAATTATCCTAAATCAAGGGAAGTATACATTGGATATCCTAAAAGATTTGGAATGATGGAATGCAAATCTATGAAGACTCTTGTGGAAGCAAATTTACACAAACTAAAAGAAGCTACCAAAGACTCTGAAAATGTTGATTGTACTCTCTATCAGCAAATCATTGGTTCCTTAATGTACTTAGTGAATACAAGACTTGATATCTGTTATGTTGTAAATGTACTAAGCCAGTTCATGTGTGAGCTCAAACAAGTTCATCTAGCAGCAGCCAAACACATCCTAAGATATCTTCGTGGTACAATTGGATATGGTTTAAGATACTAAAATGTAGAACTAAATCTAAGTGGTTATACAGATTCTAATTGAGCTGAAAATTCACTAGATCGGAAGAGTACTTTAGGATGTTGTTTTATTTTGAGATCAGCAATGATATTGTGGTTCAACAGAATGCAGTCATTAGTAGCTCAGAGCTCTACTGAAGCAGAATATGTTGCAGCTTCTATGGGAGCTTGAGAAGCAGTGTGGTTAAGGAAGCTTCTAGTTGGAAAATTTGGAAAACCACTAGAATATTCTACCATTTACTATGATAACAAGAGTTGTATCAAACTTTCTCTGAGTCCAGTGTTTCATAATAGATCAAAGCACATTGAGATACCATATCACTACATACGAGACATGGTTGAGAAGAATGTGATCGAGTCAAAATATATCAGTACAGATAATCAGTTGGCATACTGCCCTATAATAGACCAAGCATATCAATGAAGTTCAGATTTGTACAGAGGGCATTCGCAATAAATTTGGTTGCTTGAGTTATTTTAGGTTTGATTTCTATATGCATTTAGCTTAGGTCATTACAGTCTACATGTGTTTTTCTTTTTTTCAGAGAGAAAAGTTCCTGTAGAATTTATTTTCTGACAAAACAGTCTTGAGTAATCCATTTGCTGATCTAGCCTGAAACAAATTGGCAGATCGGAATAAGAAGTTTTTTCAGCATCATTATTAAAAAATTGTTTAACTTACCAATGGGCTTATATTGAAATCCTGAAGTAATTTGTCCAATTCTGCTTACCATCCACACACTTGCAGGGAATTCTGTGGCTGCAACAAATCAGAAGTCAGACAGTTTCATCTTACTCTATAAACAGAAAACTTATCTTGCATGTTAACAACATATAGATACATTATAAAACCTCCTAAATAGTGGGAGAATACCAAAGAGAGATGAGCATAGAACCATAAAAGAATGAATAAGAGGAGCATTACCGGGCATTACAAGAGAAGCAAAGACACATAACATAGCATTAGGACTTGAGCATAAAGTACAGAAGACAAACAAAAGCAAATGACTCAAAATACAAGCACTAAGAAAAAATGCATAGTGCACTTGGTTGTTTGTCTTAATCATTTTACCAACAAAGAAGCCTACTATAGGTGTGACGATTAAAAGATCTGGACTAATAAATTTGTGAATGTGGAAACAATTTTACAATTCTCTTTTGTTTCGTTATTAGCAGGGATATTAGACATAAAGCTTAGACATCAAATATTAATATATGACATGGGATGTTAATATTTATAATGTTCTAATGACCTATAAATCAATTACACCTAATAAAACCACTAACTTACACCGTGTAAATTACAACCAATTAACATCCCCATAGTTTCCATGGAGTTTCCTTATGGAAAAGTGAGGGGATGGGTTTCAGGTACCAAAGGTCTAAGTTTAAGGACCTCAAACAAGCGACAATGTAACGATGGTGAGGCAATAGGGAGGTGGGCATTGCTGGCAATTACATGTAGGACTTCAAAATAGTTATTAAAATGTTTAAGGAACAAGAATAAGAATTGCAAATGAAACTTTGGCATTTTGAGTAAATTTTGAACTGATAAACTGTAATGTCCCCACTTCGGGTCCTTTTTTGTTATGATGTTTTAATTGAATTATAATATTAATAATAGTCATATTTCAATAATCAAAAGATTAAGTCTTATAATGTTTCATTCAATTATAAATAATCATTTATAATGATATTGGAGAATAGCCTTAATAATAGTTGAGATCATAGCAATACTTTATAGTATTACTCAAATAGTGTAAATGTGTATAATTATAATAATAATACTCAATATATTTATATACCTATCTCCACCATAAAATCCATTATTTAATATAAATATATTTTAATAAATAAAACACCTTTTATATGTTATTTAAAGATTTACATTTCCTGTATATATTTACATTTGTTATTTATATATATATATAAAACATGTAATTAGCCTCTAAATGTAAACATTCATTTTTCCTACTTTATGATTATTATTTGTTATATATGTAAATGAAATATATACATACCTTTTATGTTTCCACTTACTTTATCTTATTCTTTAAATAAAAATGAATTTACTTTCCTAAATTGCTGATTACTCACTTTATTCCTTATTCCATGTATTCTTCTCCTTTTCTTAACTATTCCTTTGCTTACGTAAGGGAACTTAGAATTTATATGAAACCAGCCTTAAATAGTTTCATTTAATTTGTTATTATGTGACTAATTAGTTTTTCTTTTTGGTTACCACTTTCTATGCTACAAGCTGACTTTTGCTGCATATATTTCCTATCAAAGGAATTGTGTATGCTTTTGCCCCCTTCGTTTACTATTTGTTTATACATGTCTCAAAATGTCCTCCTTGATCAATGGGTCCATTGGGACTATATTTGCCAGGTAAAGTCATATACATTTTAGATCTCTTTTCGCTCTCTTTCATATGCACGGGTGTTCACCATTTATATCTATTCCCCCGTCAATGAAGGTTTATTTATACCTGAGTAAATGGGTCGTGACCCCTAGGGCATTATTTGTTGAATGGACCGACTTTGTCCAAGTAATTTTGGATTATTATATAATTCATTTACAAACTTATAAATGATTATGTATAATTATAAATAGATTTTATTTATCAATTGGTGGATTGATAATCATTATATAGGCTAGTTATAATTATGCATTATTCTTGTTTTTATTTAATTTGTTTTTTTTATCAATGATATTTTATATCTTGATAATAATTATTTATTTAATTACTAATTGTAATATTCAATCATTTAGTCAATTGTTAATAATTATATTTATTTTCAAGCTCTAGGATTAGGATATTACATAAACATTAAAAGCATGGCAATGATTGCATTGAACATTAACAAAGATAGTTGGAGGTTTGGCACAAAGTGTGTTGCCTACTACAAGACTTCGGAGAAAAGGTCCCAATGCAGTCGAGGCATAGTGCCCTATTCGTGGTTAGGAATCCAGTAACTAGGTGGCATCTCTGAATCACAGAAACACTTGAGTGAGAAGTGGTAAAATGGTGGTGGTGGGTGGCTTGGGATGGGAGTAATGTTCCCCCAAGTCCACTTGTGTAGCTACATCCCCATCCAAGAAACATAAGGATTTTTTTAGGGGCTGGATTCCCTTAGAACAATGCTTCCACCATTATTAATGAGCAATGATACGCATACATTCCAATTGCCAAAATTTTACAACACAAAGAACTTCCAATTCCATAAATCACAAATGAAGAATTCATGACTATATACTTATTAATATGTTCTAGCACCAAGTGATAAGAGCTAATCTACATTTTTATATACTTCACTATAGGCAAACTGTTCATTTTTAAAATGAAATCAACTTTTTACATCTCTTTGACCTTGATCTTATTTTACTTGTTACATTTCTATGCTCAAAATTGCTTCATGAGAGAATTATTGTTAGCCTACAACCCACTGCATATGATTGGGAAGATCAGTTAAGACATAGTCTAACCATTCCATCCATGCTCAACTATGTGTACTTTTTCATTCACAAAACTATGAATTCTAGATTTACAAATATAGTATATGCATACTTAGCGACATACACTAAACTAGAAAGGATGCATAATGTTATAAACTAAATGCACACAAAAGCTATACACAAAGATAAGCCATTAGTTATATGGTATAAAATCAAGAATGTAAAACGGCATGCTCAAATTCCAAGCATCACATATTCTCAAGGCTCTCTGGCCAATGATTTTGGAAACTTCTCACCTTCATAGTTGGCTACATTTATACTTGTATTTTTCTCATGTCCATCTTTTAACATGATTTAGAGTGCATACATGTAGAAAACTGAAAATGTCAAAATACTATTATGTAGGGGAAATGTGAATTGAGGGAAATAAACCCAAGTTTATCATATAACCAAACACAACTCAAAGGGGCATTCAAGGAAATTGATCCTTTCAACCCAATCATAAAATGACTAGATCTCGAAAGATTAATGCTAGCCAAGTAATAAAGGAGCACTAATGCAAGCTAGAATCTAGTGGCTGTAAAATAAGGGAAAAAATATCAAATTCCTTGAAACCCTAGTGTAATAACAGCTAGGAAATGAAATTAAAACACTAGATGTGATAAGTAGAAATTTTGAAATTATAAGACTCATCTTAGGAGTAAAGAATCTGACTTTCTGCCTGATCTGTTGCTCCGAATCAACAAACACTGGATCTAGGCCTAAAACCACAAAATCTGCAAAACCCAGAAATCATTTGACAATCTGGCAAAGATGACTTTCTCCTAAAGCAAGGGAGCAGTGCATCCCTGATCAATTGTGTCTGAACCTAATTCTGATTTCGTAGATTCGCAAAATTACAAAAAGGGTATCTGAATCTGCAACCTATTCACCTTTCCATGATCGGAAACCTACAAAATAAAAGGGTTTTTGTTTGCTGAAGGGGGGGGTTTGCCTTTGTTAAACCCCTATTTAGGAATTATCCTTGAATTGAAATAATTGAATTGCTCAAATGTAAAGTAAATGTATGAATTCACCTTACAATAGTAGGATCTCTTGAATCAAATGCTATGAACTCTCTTTACCAATTGGATTGGATCAAGAATGTGGATGAATGGATGTAGCAGATGCAACAAAGCACCTTCAATGGATTGAGGGAGATCTTGAAGATAACTCCTTCAATTGCTTCAATGCTTGAATCCTTCATCTTCAATGGAGGAATTTGCTTAAAGGATACCTTGAGTGCTTGAGAACTTAAATGCTTGAGTGCTAATGGATGTGAATGCTTGATCATGAACGTGGTGGATGCAAATCAAAGCAAAAGCATGAGATTATATAGGGCTTGGAATAAACTTCCCCCCACAAGCCAATAGCACAATGCATTAACTTCTAGGATCAATTTGAACACGAGACTCGAGGGATGGTCCCAAAATAGGGCCCAAGCAAGGACGCACTTTGTCCCACATTGGGCAAGGACGCCAGCCAGGGCCCAAAACCCTCGGAATTCCTTCAATGTCTCAAAATAGGTCCCAAATCCTAGAAATTAGGTACAAATTTTGAGATATGATCATTCCACCATGGAAAAGAGATTCAAAGTGATTTGATGAAGGAAAGGGAGGACCTTCCAACTGCCACATATGCAGTTGCATTGTCCGTAACAACTTGGAGAACACTTTCTATCCCCACCTCTAAAACAACCTCCTCCAACATTAAGCTTAAATTTTATGCATTCTTTATTATGTTAGATGCATCAATTGACTTAAGAAAAACCATTACTCCATTGGAAACCACTATAGAATTGATAAGAGTGTGGTTTCTTCCATCTGTCCAACAATCTAAAAGAATTGAGCATCAATATTTTTCCCATTGATTCTTTTCAACTTGAGTAATTTCTTTTGCATTTAGAATAGAATCTTGGAGCAACATGCCACTTAAATCTCTTCGACTAGGGGCCTCAAAACCTTTGTCTGCAATTGTCAATGTTGTCACCAAACTCTTCCAACATGGGCTCCTTGCCATGTTGAAGGGAATGTTGTTATTATACCAAAAGTTTGCACAAGCCTTCCCTACTTCCTTGTGTACCTCCTTATTCCAACCTGTCGCTTCCAATGACAGTTGTGATCCTGGTTCATTTCTAGACACAAAATTGAATTTGATTGAAGTGACAGAAGATGATTGGCCATGTACATGTGGACTACGAGTAGAGACAACAATATGTTGCACATCCATCTCAGTAATTGTTGAACTTGGTAAATTAGGAGCAATGGCTTCTTGTATGGCTGCTTGCTGCCTCGCTCTCTCGAATTTCTTTTCATCTAGTACTGCAAGGAGGGCTATCATCTCTCTTTTGACCTCTTCAAGACACAATTTACATGGCTTGGCATCACAACAAGGAATGCCTACAAGATGATATTTAAGACAATTGTTGCCTCCACTATGTTTCTTTATGCACCATTTACAAATAACAATCCCCAACACCAGTCCCATTATGCCATGTTTCCAAGTAGGGTCTCAACTTCTAGCAGGTTTCCTTCCAACAGATTGACTTGCACTAGCAATGTTCGAAGCAGAAGCCAAGCCAGATGCCATTGTGATAATTAATCAACCTACAATATTGATATCAATAAAATATGTATATAATCATTAAGCTAGAACTATTAAAAAAATCACTATATTTATTATATGTATAAACAATTTATCAATATGAATGCCTAAACTTTTCATAATTAATATAAAATATAAACTCCATTTCAATCTAATATATGTATTAATAGTCACTAAAAATATAGTAAACTATCTTTTAATCAATATAAAATAAATTTATTATAATGATTGAAATCTAATATAATCAATATAGACAATTTTTTATTTGTATACATTTAAAATTTTAAAGTTTTAAACATTACTTATTAAAATTTAAAATAATAGACAATAATAACGAATGAAATTTTAATATTTCAACATTTAAAATTGAAGTCATATTAAAGTTATTTACATTTAAGCAATATTAAAACTTAAAATAACATACAAAAATCTAATACTAAATTTACTATATACAAACAAATGTAGGTAAAATATTTCATATCTAAATAACTAGTTAGGAAAATAGATAAATAAATTATTACTCCATTAAGAATGGGCAACATAATACATATATAATTTAAAGAGGGTAAAATTAATAAATTTTTATTTTAATTTGAATCTCAAATTTAAACAAGAGAATCATATTAATATGATTCTCTAATAGTAAAATATTTTAAAATTGCAACATTTATACTATTGATAATTTGGTACTAAAATATTAAAATATTTAAAACAATTTAGATGCCTCATGACTTATATTATTTGGAGGCCTCATACTGAGGATTGATTTAAATTTTCTTTAAAGGTTGTGTTTTTTTTAAATTACAATAGTTTTAGGTTTAGATTGTTTTGGTGTCTGACGAATGTTGTTGTCGAGATCCAACCTGATAGTTCGATCCTAATTTCATGAAGAAGCTTATCATGTTGATGATTCAAGATCTATTAAGATCGTAGATGAGTATGAATAGATTTGGATGAGTGTCTTCTAGTAATGAAACTATCCCTATCAGTTGGTATATCCTGAGGGAGAAAACCCCTATTATTCATCAAAATGAGAACGCCTCTTCTTCCTCATTTATATTCTAGCTTATAGTCCTTTTCATCTTAGACAATTTCTAAAATTGGAGGTTTGGTGTCTATTCAATTTCTTTGGTTTACCACCAAATAACTAGAAGTCAAATCCAGCCTCTAATTGATAGTGTGTCGATAAGTTTCTACATTGCCAATTTCCTTTGTAACTTTTGAACCTTCGACTAATAGATAAATCTTTTAACATAAATTTAGCCGCTTTCACGTTCTCGTTTAATTGTCCCTTCATATTCCATACATTTTGGAATAGATTTCTATATATAGAGCAATGTAGATATTAGCTTATTATAGGCTCGGTTTTCATTAAGTTCAAATATGGAGACTACCATCAAGCTCTGTGTAATGTCCCCGTTTTTGGCTAGTCTGTGTGGTTGATAGAGTTAGCTCATCATAGCGACCCTCGTGAGCCAACAAGGCGTTTTGGGGGTCTCATTATGGATTTACTATTTTTAGTAGTTGCTATTCTTGGCAGTGCAAGGGGTGGCTTGGCAGGTGGTCGCCGCTTACGGTTGATCAAGTTGATCAGGGTAATAATTGCATGAGCTCTTATTTATTTATTATTCATTGAGTTGCATTATTATAATAATGTTTATATTATTATAATAATGACTTTAAGTGATATTTCTAAAAAGCAAGTTGGAAAGTTTCTAGTGTTGAGTTCTTTTGGGAAACTTCCACGATTTCTGAAGTAGAGTTTTATGGAAACTTCTGCCGACGAGAGCTTATAAATAAGAGCTCATTTCATTGGGAAAGACGCACTTGAAGATATATTTACTTTGTTGCCTTCGTGGCTTTTTCCTGAGTTTTGAACTATATGTCCTTGATGAGGTATAAGGGTTTACTTTTGAGTTTGTCTTGCAATTTGCTGCTGAGGTAAAGCAAATTGAGGTTGTTTCTCTACTGTGTCTATTGTCATTGAGAAGTTGGTTTATGGATGAGTTGAATTGAAGAGTCTTCATAAGCTGTGATAACTGTAGTTGAAGACTAGCTGATCGATGGTGTTTGTAATTGCAACTAAGGGCCATTTATATTAGTTGCAATTGTACCTGCTGGGGCATTGAATTAATTCTCTACAGCATTAAGTTTGCCTGTACATGGTTGCCATTTTCCTTCTGCATTCCTGGGCGTTTTGCTACTGTCCTGGACGTGGATTGTAGGGCTGTTTGGGACGTTGGCATACTGGAAATCTGGGCATCAATACCAATTTGGATGCCTTAGTAATCTCTTGTGGCGATTGGTATATCAGACCCGTGATTACTCTCCCAAGGTCTGTAATTTATTGTTGGGCCTATGCCATTCTTGTAGAGGCCTGCAATTATCATATTAAAGCTTCGAATCACCAAATAAGGGGCTGCGATCACCAAATAAAGGCCTGCTTTTGACATTTTGGGGTCACGTTGCTGAAAGGAAGATCTAGCATTAATATTACAGGAGCTGCGATTTGTTCTAAGGGAAGCTAAGTCCCCATTGTCCCCACATTTATTATTAGCCTGCCAAATGTATGACAAATATCAAACTATTGATTAGCAAAAGAAAATTGATGTTTGTTAAGGATATAGCCTATTGAGAGTTTTTGCACTCTAAGGGACTGCAATCAAAACAGCCTTCGATGGACCAATAACAGGAATCATCATCAAAGATTGTTGTTATCAACAGATTTTCTAGTAATAAGAGCAGTCTATGGAATATTGGGAAAAGAGTACATTTTCAATTTAGAGAGATTTAGAGTTCCCTTTGACATTACCTCAATGTTCGTTGCTTTGGTTCATATGGTAGAGGCAGAAAAGTATGGCATAGAACTCCTATGCAGGAGACTTTTCAAGAATATGTATTCAAGTGATCTTGAAAAGGTGTTGATAAATATAAATGTAAATCGCATGATTCCTAGGCCATGTAACTACAATATCAATACAATGGAAGGAATAATGTCCCTACTTTTCCCATTGTATTCACTGAAGATCGAAAGAGATTTTTAATAAATGAAAATCTGTCGTTAGAAGAAAGTGGACTTTCTGATATATTTTCTTCATGTTAAATATCCACTTGGGCAAGATTCAATCGATCAATTTATGAAGGAGGATCAAGTTGGTTTATGGGAGGATATCGAAAACATCAATCTTGAATACATTAAACCAAATAATCCTTATGATGAAATATCTAATTCTAATACTCTTTCTCAGTGATCTGGCATACAGCCTTTTCATATGTAAAGAATAGAAGAATGAATAATAAATAATATTTTATACATTCATGTATAAATTTTGAAAACAAAATTGGATTTCATTCATATTTTGAAAAGATTATTGTTAAGTAGCAACTTAAATAGTAGTATTTATGAATTTTCTATTGCACATTTGATTTTAAATATCAGCAAGTAAGAGATTAACTTCTTTGTATTTTATAATATATTTCTCTCATTTCTAACAACTCGATCTTAGCTTAGTTTAAATGGGAGGTACTCTAACAAGGGTACTAAAAATAGAACTACAAATACAGAAGTTAAAAGCTAGCGCTAGATGATTAAATTATTATAGAGAATTATGTAAAGGTTAAACCAAGGGTAACTCTCCATATCTGATCTTTGGTCCCTAACTGAGATGGAGATCTAATTTATTTTCAGACTTGGGCCTCTTGGCCTTTTACCTATCAAAAAGAAAAAATTTAAAACAATTTTAAAAATTAATAACAATTGAATTTATATATCTTAACATTTAAACTTTTAACTTCAATCTATTATATTTTAATATTTAACCATATGATTCTCTAATGGTAAAATATTTAAAAATCGCAACATTTATACTATTGATAATTTATTACTAAAATATTGGAAACAACATAAACAATATTAAAATTTAAAACAGTTTAAAAAATAAAAACAACTGAATCTAAATATTTTAACATTTAAACTGTTATCTTTAACCTACTATATTTTAATATTTGACTATATTAAATTCTAAACTAATTCTAAACTATTAATCGATCTAATAATCCATAATATAAAAAAGTCGTTACTAAGGACAATGCAATCTAAGTATTTTAAAATATATACATTAAAAATTTTAATTTTAAACTATACTACTGTAAAGCTTAAACTATATCAAATTTAATATTTAATCAACATATTGCCAATAATATAAAATAATCAAACGAAAAATATTTAAAAAATTATAAATCTAAAATTTAAACTTAAAGCTATATTAATATTTAAACCTTAAACTATTTAAACTTAAAACTATATTAAAATTCAAACCTTAAACTATGTTATATTTAAGCCTGTAATTGATTCAATCGATTCAGATTCATCTTACATGGAAAAAAAAGAATGGAAATTAATTAAAGAGAACATATAAAAATCGCAGCAGATAATTTTTCTTCTTGCACAGAGAAACACATTTAGAACAGGTAACGGATTGCTTAATCTGCTGGAAACTTTTTTTACGTAAATACAAGCAACTCTGCTGCAGCTATTACCAAATTACTGACCTGATTTCTTTCTTCTTTTCGGAGAACTTTATCAAATCTGTGTTGTGTATTTTATGCTGCAAGGGTAGGGTTTCTAAAGCCTCGGAGTAGAAGAAAAATATAGAAACGACACAAAGAGGGAAACTGAAAAAAATCTGCATTCTTTCCCGGTAGTTTTCTCATGTACAAATAACCGAAATGTGTGTTGAGTTTTTGGCGAGTTTGCAAGCGAGTTGGACGCGAGTTTGTAGGTGAGTTGAACGCAAGTATATGGCTGAAAATGTAGCGCAAGTTAACATACAAGTTGCTCGCACAGAAAAAACAATAGCGAGCACTCATACACTTGGAGAGTTCCCGCCAAGTGTGTAAACCATGAATGAAAGCATAATCAACGGGTTTGCAAGCACAATCAAGCTCAAGCCAAATTTATAAGTTCAAGTCGTGAATTCAAGTTAGTGCCATAGATTTCCAAATGGAGAAGTATCAACAAATCAAGCAATTCAAGAGCATGATCCATAGCAATCATCCTCAAAGGGTTAGAAAGTTCAAGTCGTGAATTCAAGTTAGTGCCATAGATTTCCAAATGGAGGAGTATCAAGAAATCAAGCAATTCAAGAGCATGATCCATAGCAATCATCCTCAAAGAGTTGAAGAGCTAACCTATGTCACTTTCTAACAATCAAGCAAGAAACATTTGCAGTTTTAAGATCCACAAGCCAGTATCCAATCAAAAAATTCCAGATTTGACCATAAGCAATCAAATCATGCCAAATGTCCAGTCTTCTTATTGGCTATCAAAATCATTGTAATTTTCTTATTGGCCCATGGATTGGTGCCCTCATTTAATTGGTTGGCAAGTTGGTAACCCTAATTACGGTTTGTCGGGAGAATTCTTGGCCCTTGATCTTCAACTGATCTTGGCCCTTCATTGTATTTGAAACTATAAAAGGCAGCGGTCTTCTCCTTTATATTTCATTAACATTAGATTAGATTGTAGGAGACTAGAATAGAAATAGATTAGGCTAGCTATGGGAGAGACTTGATCAAATTGTTGTACGATGCTTTTGAAAAAATGGATAATTCAATGTTGGTTCATAATGGTGAATTACTTAATATTGCTTTGAAGTGTTGTATGGTTTCCTCAATCTTTCACTTGGAGTAGATTTATTTCCTTGTTGAAGTAATTTAGTTGAAAGAGAGAAGTTGTCGATGTTTACTTGCATGACTTGAACAAATATAGACCACTAGCCTCTTGCTGATTGTAAGTGTGCCTTGTGTGGTAAGTCAGTGACTAAAAGCACTAAGATATGCATCAGAAAAGAAATTGGGTGGACAGATCCTCATATAATGATGCCTTTCTTGATCAAATTATTGTTATGATGTTTTTGAAGTAATAGATAATTCATTGTCAATTTGTCATGGTGAATTACTTAATATTGCTTTGAAGTGTTGCATGGTTACCTCAATCTTGTACTTTTCTATTTAAGGAGACTTTGTCACCATTGTTTAAATATTGAACTATCAAGTTTTATAAAAGACTCAATCCCATAAGAGAATCAGTCAATCCTAATTCTTTAGAGAAGGATTTAAGTGGGGAGCATAGAGAGAGAGACCCTTCAAATCTTAACTCATGCATATACCATATACTATTTTCCTTCCCTTATACACATTGTTCAAACTTTCCCCTTGGATATTGATGGACCCTTCAAACTAAGATGTGCATTGGAAAATAAATTGGGTGGACTGACCCTCATAACATGATTTTTTCTTGATCAAATTGTTGCTCTAATGCTTTTGAAGTAATTGATAAGGCATTGCTGGTTTGCTATGATGAATTCATTAATATTGCATTGAAGTGTTGCATGGTTTCCTCAATCTTTCACTTAAGAGTAGACTAATCCTCATTACATGATCCTTTGAAACTAAGATATGCATTAGAAAAGAAATTGGGTGGACTAATGCTCATAACATGATTTTTTTTCTTGATCAAATTGTTGCTATGATGCTTTTGAAGTAACAAGATAAGATAATAAAATTAATGTCCAACAAAAAACCAAAAGGGTTTATGGGACTGAGCATACAAACAAAAGAGCCAATAAAAGCAGGAGCACCAAACGGTGACTAAGAAGACACAAAACAAGACACGAA
The DNA here is from genome assembly GCA_028749045.1 of Cupressus sempervirens. Classification (NCBI taxonomy): domain Eukaryota; kingdom Viridiplantae; phylum Streptophyta; class Pinopsida; order Cupressales; family Cupressaceae; genus Cupressus; species Cupressus sempervirens. Next base: position 278,136,321 of record CM053789.1, on the reverse strand, counting down.
ACCAAACAAACCAAAGTATGGACTAAGGATCCTTCCTTGGTACAAAGAAATCAGCCACAAAAAGATATAACTGTGGATGATCCAGAGTCTTAGATCATCGCCGAGAGCCACTAGAAGAGTGTCGTTGTCTAGAAAGACTGGTGCAGTGATTTGGAGTGAGTGATACTGGATGGCCTTTTCGCACCCCGTGGAGGAGACAGGGGGGGGAAGGCGATGATGAGCTGGTCTGAGATATGGCCCTAAGGTATGAGCAACTGCAAGGTATGCTCACGAAGCTAGGTGGCCTCGCATAGGTAGAGTGCAAACACCGCCGGTCAATATAGCTGAAGAACACTGAAAGAGAAAAGCAATCTCTGAATAGGCAGTAAAATCTCCCTCTAATATCATAGTAAATAGGACAACAAAATATAAAGTGAGTCTCAGTCTCAACCTCCGCCAAAGTAATAGAAAATTCATTGTTAGTTCAATATGGTGAGTTACTTAATATTGCTTTGAAGTGTTGCATGGTTTCCTCAATCTTTCACTAGGAGTTGGGTGGATTGATCCTCATAAAACAATTTATTTTCTTGATGAAAATGTTGCTGTGATGCTTTCGAAGTAATGAATAATTCATTGTTGGTTTGTTATGGTGCATTACTTTTAATATTGCTTTGAGGTGTTGCATGGTTTCCTCAATCTTTCACTTGGAGTAGATTTCTTTCTTTGTTGAAGTAGTTTAATTGAAAGAGAGTTGTTGTGGATGATCACTTGCATGACTCGAGTGAATCCGGGCCACTAGCCTCTTGCTGATTGGAAGTGTGCCTTATGCAGTAAGCTGATGATCAAAAGCATTTAACTTCAATTGATATTAAATCTCTAGTTTGCATCCATTTAATGGGATTAGAGAGAAGATATTGATTTCTAAATCATTTGAATGTTCCATAGAAGCTTGCACTACGTAGTTAGAATTGCTCATTAAGTTGCATCTAGTAGACTCTGAGCTCATTCATAATCCCTTGCATTGTTAGCTGGAAGTAGAAGTAGAAGTAGAACTTTAAGTTTAAGTTGATGTGGAAAGGTTTGAAAATCAAAATATTTTTTAATTGCACATTATGAAGCCAAATCTTTAGAAATGGAAGCAGTCAATATCCATTGAATGAAACAACGTAAGTCCCCTAAGTGATTGCTAGCAAATCACATTATTTCACTGGAAGAGTATCCACAAATTGAAGGAAACATGAAGTCATTTCATGATCTTACTTTGCAAGCTTAGCATGAGAGATGGCCTTATATCAAGAGAGGATTGAGTGTTCGATGTTTCTCCTCAAAACATTGAGTATTCAAATTTTGCATGTGTAGTGGAATAGAACTCACCTTAACAGCTCTTTACTACACACATGTAATGTCCCCTTTAGTAATCGCTTAGGAAAATAATTAATTTCTTATCATCCAAATTGCAAGATCCTTCTTTCTAAATATAACTTCAAGACAGCTCCTTTATTTGTCCTAGACAAGTGTTTTGATGTTGGTGAAGATTAATCGGTAAGGGATATTTCCAATATCAAATTTGATTTTGATATTAACAATGGTGTAACTGATATATGGTGAATTTTGTTTTTTGTCTCTTAACCAAACTTGAGTCTAAACCCAAATCACCAACTTCATTTTTCTTTTAAAATCATGACCGGTGTTGCCAATCTCAAAGCTTTCCAATTTTTTTCCGAAAAAATAATTGTAGGATTTTATCGGTTTTTCTACAACAATTGTTGTTTCTTGCAGCTATTTTAAATCGCACCTAGAGTTGCTAGGGCAAGGGCTTGCACAACAGTTGCTAATTTTTCCTCAAAATCGTGGTTTTAGTTTCATATCGATGTCTCTAGCTACAGGTTGTGATACCTTTGTTTCCTAATATCAGGTTGGATGGTTTATGGTTATCTTGATTATTTCTATATTCTGCAGATTCAAGGAGGGTTTCAGCAGTAGGCTCATGTTGCAGAGTGTGCTCATGAGAAAAGGGCAGCTTTCTATGCATTTTTGACCAAAGACCTACAAATGTCTTCCATAGGGTGGCCACTATTATGGGCATTATGGGAGTGTAATAAATTAAGAATGTAATGCTTCTAATGGTCATCTTTAGTGAGTTTACTTTGATTAGTTACCTTTTATTTTCATATTTAGTTAACAATAGTTTTTTTTAGAAACATCATCTAGTACTTTTCTACGTAAGGAGACTTTGTCAACATTGTTTACTATTGAAATATCAAGTTTTATGACGAACTCAATCCCATAAGACAAATCAGTCTATCCTAATTCTTTGGAGGAGGCTTTAAGCGGGGGGGCACAAAGAGAGACGATACATCTTACCATATACTATTTTCCTTCCCCTCTACCCTCTGTTCAAACTTTCCCTTTGAATATTGATGGACCCTTTCAATCTAAGATATGTATTAGAAAAGAAATTGGGTGGACTGATCCTCATAACAAAAGAAAAGAATCATGCTAAATATAAAATGGAAAAACATGTTCATTAAGGAATCAAAATTAAATATAGTATATTCCTATGTATGTTCACAAAATTACATTTAACTTCCATATTATTCTGTATGGACATACCAGGAGAATGTAATGAAAGGTTGGAATGCCAAACAACATGATATTGCAATTATAGCCACTATAGCATACATGGAACTGGTGTAAAAGTTGTGCCAATAGAAAGATTAGCATACATGGAACTGGTGTAAAAGTTGTGCCAATAGACAGATTCTTGGAACCATATCTGATGCCCATAATGCCATAATCTTCCAAATGAATCCTGCATTAGGTGTGATCAAATTCAAAATGAATGAATGCTAATGTGCGCAGAGCATACATTTAAGAAATTGAGCCAACAAAATTATAATCTTGAAAAAAAAGAAAAAGGAATAAAGGCAAATCTAACAACACAATTGTAGTCATGAAGCATATTCAAAACAAAGTACAACATAAAAATATTCTTTGATTAAACTTAGAAACTACTCTATAATTAATGCAGGAATATAATCTCACATTAGCATAATTATTCAACAAAGTGGCATGCAAACACATTCTAGCGCATTGTGGCTTAGAATTGGAAGTATTCCAGACAAAAAAAACATGGAATAACTAAGAGAAATATATACATAAGATCATGAACCAAGTTTCTCCATAATGACAAATCATGTTGATTAATAACAATCTACCACATACAACTAAACGAGTGTAATATCCCGAATGGATATTTGCCCAGTTTTACCTCAAAATAATTTTCAAAAACATAAACAGATAAATGATGCAATGTAAACCAACAACATAAACCAGTTGACTCCCATTAAATGCGTCAGAATATGTTATTGCATTATACATCAACAATAGAATAACCAAATATCCAGTTCAATCTTAAACACAGAAATACAATTGGATTGGAGATAAACAATAAATGCATCTGTAATCCCAATGTGAATGCTAATGTGAATCCATCGCAAAGACGAATCGGGACTACGTCAAATCCATCTAAGAAGAGCCCAAAGGTTTCCATCCTCAGGATCCTCAACAAGAGAAAGCCAGCAGCTTCCCAAAGCTCTCCAAAGAGAAAACCAGAAAATCAATCTCAAATCCAAGCATTCTCAAAATTAATGAGACTTCCTCCTTTAATGCTCAACCGTGACTCTCCAAATTCCCATTCTGCCTTTCTTCTGATTGCCCCTTTTGTCACATTTTCTCCTTTTTAATTAAAAGAGACTTTTTTAAATAGTTTTAGTTTAACACCAAAGTTACTTTTAATTATTTTATAAGTTGGTCTAGTAATTTGCTAATGTTCCCAAAAAGCGACATTACAACAAGACACAACATGAGTGGAAAAGATACATATATTTTAGAACAACCATTGTGAAAAAATTTATCTTAAATGTTCTTTAAATTACAAAGTTGCATGGACATGGATACAGATATAAATACGGATACGGTATGGAATACGAATAAGACCATTTTTTTAGACTCCCAATATGGATATGGCTGGATACAACATTAACTAAAAACACATACACATATATTTAACGCAGTTTTTTAGTTATATTTAACGCGACATAGAAACATAAATGCTACATATGTAATAATAATTATAATTTAATGCTAAAATAGTAGAGTTGCATTGGAAGATAACCTCAAAAGACAAATTGTTGAAGTAGAAAAACATTTCATTTGCTTTTCTCATTCGGTGTAAGTTTTATTTATACCACAAAAATTTAAAACATTTGCATTAATGAAATTTTTCTTGCAATTAACTTTGAGAAGGTTTATGTCAATTTTTAAAGAAATCAAATCGCACAATATTCGATATAGTTGGAAAATCAGGTTTTTTTGGGTACACATTGTAATGTCCCTTCTAGTAGCGTATCGGCCTTGGTGACATAGGTATGTGATAACAGCTCCTTCATATGACAACAAAGTCTCGACGGCTATGGACAAAGTCAAATTGTGTGGCACCTATCTGAAATTGAGATAGCAGTCGACATCATATGGCAGTCCCTTATGCCTTGAGACAACCTATTCTTCATTTGCGTTACCCATTTGTGCTGGCAACTTTATCATTCATACGGTAAAGTAGTCACCCATACGATGGTTGGATCATCAAACAATGACTATGAGTCACCTGAACAATGGCCTAGTAGCTATATTGTGGATGACTCAAAGTCGCATGGTGTAGATGAAAATGTTGTTGGTTGTCGTAAAATGGGATATTGGTGCAACTAGTTGCATTCTTGGAATTGATGAATTGCAACAAACACTAAGGGTAATAATGTTCAAACAACAAGAATGGAGATGTCCAAGTCATGCTATCTGCACGGTGAAGGATGGGATGACGATGTCAGATGAAGATGCCCTACGATGTCTTGATGCAATGAATATTACCAAAGTGATATAGATCAATGCCACATTGGTCCTTGTGCAGATGTGTGTGTGTGTGTGTATATATGTATATATTTTTTGACAATAACGGATATGAATTTGTTAATTATCATTACCGATGTCAAACCACCGGGATGCATTCAGTAATGGTATAAGGTACTACACTAAGATGTGACTTCACTCATGCAAAGGAAATAACCATGACAGAGTATGAGTTGTTTGTCACCAAAACCTAGAAACGCAAATATATTTATTTTCAAATAATGAGAGTACTTCAGATTACAACTTCGAGAAAGAGTCAAACGATTATTGATTTGTCTCCAAATGAAGATAATCAATAGATTTGGCATAAGTGAAATATCAGAGTGATATTTCCAACGGCATACTAGAGTGGCACTAAACCACAAAAACTGTGAATGTAAACTAGGGAAGATCTTCCACCTCCACAACTACACACGAATTCCTTCAAGCTCTAGCTTCCAAAAATGGAAAGAAGAGTAAAATCCAATCCATGATCATTTACAATGCCCAACCAATTTAATATATACGCCACCAAGTATCTAGGATATTACGATAGGTCACATTCCTATAATTAATTTATTATTTTATTAATTTTGGCCCTCATTTATTTATTAATTAATATTTAATTATTAGAGGTGTTTTATGATTTTAATTAAATTCTGCAATCACTTAATTATTTTATTTTATTTTATTATTACATCATTTTGGGGACATCACAAATCCTCGCCACCCAAAATTGCTTGTCCTCAAGCAATCCATCTTCAAACCAAATGCCTTCATCTCCAAGATCCCAAACCAAATGCATGGCCAAGATGAGTGAATCGTCATCAAACTTCGATTGCACCATATAAATATTGTCATCAAGCTTCTATTGCGAAATTGCGCCATATTATCATCTAACTTCCGTTGCACCACTCTGATATAAACACTGCCATCAAACTTTTGTTGCGCCATATTTACCCTATTCCCATAGAAGCTAATCATACATCGCATTGATGCTCAAATCCACTGTCTTCCAACTATCATATTCACCATCATAACTTAAGTAGATCACGTTACTTCCATGAGGAAGCTCTTCACATGAAGGAAATGTATGCTTTCAATCAGCCTTTGAGTTGGCCTTGGTTTATCAGTATCACCGTTTCCAGCTACTAGATAAAAATGTAGTTAGAGATTTCATCTTGCCCATTACTCACTCTGTGGGTAAGTGGATTATTTCCCGAAAATTAAGAGGAAATAATATTGGCAACACCCCTTACGAATCTCTCAACTTCTTGCTTACCTTGAGTTGATCCAAAGAATGGTGAGAAGGGGGAGCCTTCACTTTAAGGTAGGAGAGACTTTGTCTCATACATTGTGGCTAGTCATCCTATTTTGCAATTGGATTTTCAAATAATTGTTAGTAACAAAATATCCACCCAACACTATGAATATGATTTGAGAAATGTTCCTTTTATTCGATGTATTTTTTTTCATTGCTTCAAAGATTCATCTGGGTGCCTTGGTTACCTACCAAATGATCATATTGTGAGTTATATAATATCTCTCATTGTCATCGCAACACCAGATAAATTATTATTCTAATACCAATAGGCATCTTACACTTCAGGATGACTACGTCCCACCATGAATTAGCATTGTGTCTTCATTAGGAACTAACAAGATGATGATTGTTACATCCCAATTTTTGCCCTAAAAATTTTAAGCTAAATATAGCCATTGAACCAAAATATTTTTTCTTATTCAAGTGAAATTAGTTCACAATAGCCGTTGTTATTTCATGGTAGTTATAGTCGTTGTTTATTTATTCATGTTCATGTGAAATTGAAGCAGTTATATTTTAGCCATATGAAACTGAGTCAGTTAAATCTAGCTGTTGTGTTCATGTGAAATGAAGTCAATTAAATCTAGCCGTTGTGTTCATGTGAAATGAAGTCAGTTAAATCTAGCTATTGTACATTTACGATGAATGAGTTAGTATTTATAATGAAATTTCCTAACGATTTTATCTAACAAATTATGAATCATGAATTGATGTTTTGGCGAGAATGTTGATTTAAAGGTTGCAGGATGAAAACCAGAGAAAGAGCGGAAGCATTACAAAATGAGGTCATCGAAATGGGATGATCATAAGATTCAGTCATCAAGAATGACAGGTTTGACCTAAAAATCGCCCTGGCAAGTTTATTAGGACTTGACAATAAATTTCTTGGTGGAATCCACATGAGCTAAAATTAAAAACTAAAAACAATATAAATATTAAAAATAAACAAATTTCTTACCTTAATTAAATTTATCAAATAATAATATTACTAAATATTATTTTATTCTCTCGATTAAGATCATAACTAAATAAATACAAAGCGGCACCATTACATTAGAATTATTAATCCAATAATGTCACCTTGCGTATACGTATTTATAAACTTAATGAAGATGATAAAATAATATTATTAATTTGACCCTTCATCTTTCCTCTTCATTTCATTTTCTTCTTCCCTCTTTTCTTAGTTGTTCTTTTCAAAACGAATTGATAAAGAATTTGAAATGTAATCTTGTAACGGCAGGAAGCTATAAGGACAAGTTTAACTTAATAAATATTGCATAGTCTTGTCGTGTATCGGCATTCTCTAAATCCAACTCTATTTTTCCATTCGACTTCTCTCTGTGAGTTATTTTTTTATTTGCTAAGGTACCGTCAGAACCCATTTTCCATCATTTTTCATCTCATCACCTCCTGTATGCCCGTGGGAGTCTGAGAAGGAAGTGTTGAACACAGGAATAACAAATCAACCACAGAGCTTTGTGTTACGTAAGAAGACAATTTGTAATTCCTTTATTTTATTTTCCTTTTATCATGTCTATGCTAAGTCGGCTTTGTATTATTTCTTTCTGTTTATGCCTTCCAAATAAAAATATAGCAAGCCGTCTATCATATGTATTATTTTGAGCAGTCGTAATCTTTCTTAGAGTCTGTGTTTTCATTCACGTGAACAAAAACAGGACAAAACCTCAGATGAGTACAAACGTATGTCTAGAGCAATACAAACCAGTGATATGTTTAGTATAATTAAATATGTCAATTCTTGTGAATAAAGTCTGAAGATTCATCTTTAACACTTTATTTTTTTAACTTCTGAAAAAGTGACACAATAACTGATAACAGTATAAGAGCACCAAGGATATCACCCAGCCAATGCCAGAAAAGGTGATGAGGGTGCAAGCTTGCAAATAAGGATAAATGTTCAGGCACCAATAAGCCACTGGCATGATGACCCGAATTATGGTGATGAGGTGTACATGAACCTGTTAAAAGAAAAACAAGAATGAAATTAGTAACCGAAACTACACAAATAAATCTAATGTATTTAGGTCATGCAATTCCACTTTAGAGAATTAGTTGTCAAGCTGAGCGGTGGAGATCGGGTTATAAACCCACATCTAAAATCCTTGGTCAGGGTGGTAATAGGCAAACTTGCCACAACAAGTTGATCGCATTATTGTCCTAATGCTTCAATTATTCATCCCAATAGCTGTTGGGACCTCAACCCACCTGTATACTCCAATGGCTGGATCAATGAACGTCTCATGCCCGACCTCAGGGTAGGGAGGGCCATTCTATTAATTTAAAACCTATAGGGATAAGTAAAAAGGTCCGTGGTTGGGAGTTTAAGCCTATGATAGTGCTTCTCCTCTCACCAAAGTCAGAGCTTGGACAACCAATCTATAAAGTTGGCCAACTAAAAATAGTATGTTCTAATTAACCTTTAAGTTAGTGTTTTCTTTCCAAACTGAAAGTTTTTTTTACTGAAAAGTTAGATGTTATCCTAAAAATCTAGTTAGTTGTTCATGAGCATTTAACTACATTCTCATTTCTGTAATCTATGGTTAGTTTAGATTTACTTTCAGCTGATTATATCAATTATTATTTAATGACAAACTTGTTCGAATAGAATGGCAATGTAGATTAATTTCAGTTTCTAACCGTTTTTGAATTTTATGTCATTGTGAATTATAAATCAGTTAGTTTAATACTGAAATTAGTTAGTAAGAAATTCAGCTGTTACAATGATTTGTAGTCTTGTTATCAATCAACATCATCGCTTAGTTTAGTGACATGCATGAGTTATTATATAAACCACATTGTGTATCGGTAAGTAGGGGGTTATATGACCCAATAACAATGTCTAAATGCATATAGATAGATTTATCAATGCTTAAAGTAAATGCAAAGCTCATAACCAATATATGAAGTCTTTGATACTTTCTCTTGTTGCTGATTCTAGATGAAGTACGTCCTACGCAGATGAAAGAGAGAACTTGGAGGAATCAAAATTCAGTCTCCGTAATGGAGAGTGAGAACATATTGTTTTGTAAACCTCGATCCCTTGAATCAAATTGTGAAAATTTATCGAAGCGCATGTCTCCCATCTCAAACTATTGATTATATTGTCTCCTTTCCTGATCACGTTGCTTCCCTTGGCATCTGATAAGCATATAATGAAATATGTAATAATATCGGCGACACAACTATATTTGTTTCACCACTTAATTCTTCACTTAGATCTTGTTGGCTTCACAAATTTATTTCTCATTTCATCATCTAATCTTCCTTCGAAATTATCATACTCTCTTATTTTCTTACATTTACAAACTGGCTTTGATACCATGTTCAGTGAAAGGATCTCTGCAAATGTACTAAGCACTACCATTTTTTTTGTGTATTCCAGATGCAGATTTGAAGGTTATACAAATATCCATAGAAGAGACATGTCTCTTTGGTAATTAATTAATCAATCATTAATTAGACAATATTAATATTTTCGATTAGAATAGTATAAAAACTTATTATAGTAAGTTCAATTGAAACTATTTAGCATAGAAAAACTTTCAGATAACATACTTTAAACTCTAGGATCACAACTATACATTAGTCAACTGATTTAATTAGAGAAACAAACTTTAAAACCTAGGATCACCACTAGACATTACTTACAGAGTAGCAAACCCATTTAATCAACTTGAGAATGTATCTAGAATCCATAGCCTCTACCTCCACAGCTTGGCTATCACCCTACTTTCTCAAGCTCTCACCGGTCTCCTCCCTTCCACTGTCAATGACTCTCTTGGACTTAGAGTCTGAAACCACCTAGTACTTCTTCTTTTGTCCTGCAAGTCCACCACCAACATCCAGATGCTGCCAATACATATAGGAGGTTCGCCCAAGTCTCAAAGTGCACTCCGGCTTTACTTCTAGTTCAACATGTGGACTTTGCAAGCAGATAACATCCAAAAACAGCCCAATAGCATAGAGCAGCATATACAAGGTCATGTGTTGAAGTATGAGAAACTCGTACATCCTCTCTATCAGTAGGGATGCCCAATCATACACAATACCAGTCCTAAATACGTTCATGAGAAGAATATGTGGAAGGGCAATATTGGATGCTCTACTTGAACCAATAAGCCTTCCCTTCACTACATTCATAAGACAACACCACTCTCTTGCCGCAATAAATGATTTCTTCATCTTATGGCTCTTGGAGCCACTCGCTACAAAATCTATCTCCACTGGTGTGAGGTTTCTTGAAACCAATTTTATCAAACCCTCTTTCTCTTTTCTCGTCAGTTTTTTTGCCTTCATATCTATTTTCTTACCGGAATACCAAACACTATTATGAATTCAGCCCCTGTACTTCACCCTGCTTGGTGTGTTGCTTCACAAAGTCCGTGTCTAACGTCTCTTTCCACCATTTCTTACATTTTAACCCATCAGCCCATCAAATACCGCATTTTGTGTTGTGATGATCTCCTTCTCCTTTTGGGTGTGTGATTGCACATGTACCTTTGCTCTCACCTTCTTCTTCTTCTTCGAGTCCATGTCCATTCTTCCTACAGCTCTTACATCTAAGGGAAAAACCTTTGATCTTTGTTCATGCCTGAAGAACTACTTGATGGCAATTGTTGCAACTGCTTTTTCCAAAAAAAAAATCTTTCTCAAATCCATCAATAGTTGTTTGTTCCTTGGCATTTTGTGCAAGGAAAATAAAAATGGTTAGGACAGTTCCTTGTACAATCTTGTACACTGTGAGTATTCTCACCAAGTATGCCTTTTCTTGGTTGTCTTTTCCACGTTCTATGCGTAGAATGTTTTGACTTCAATAACTCCTAAATATCTTGCTAACTACTTCTAATTTGTATCATGTCAATGCTAATGGAGCTGCATACGTTATTTGGCTGTCATAAATATCACAACCTTGAGCACTGTATTTCACGAAATGCAAGCTCAATTCCCCTGCAGACTTTCCCTTGATCTACCAAAATAAGCCTTCCATTTTTCTCTTTTCTCTTTACTATTAGCGAGGTCTTTGCTTATTTTATTTCGAGCTTGGTTACATACATACTTCCCCATTAGCCTCATCAATACAATCTTTTTTTGTGATTAGTCGATTCCTTTGTCAATTTTGTTAAGTATATAACCTGATAATCTACAGGTCTGAAGTGCAGACCACACTTCATCTTCACATCATATATATCTTAAGTATGGCATTATATATTTTCCAATATTCCTCTTGTGAGGAGGCGACTTCCTAGAAGGGTATTTAATATTCAAACACTAATCTAACACACTTGTGTTAGTGGTTAATGTTTTACTCAAACCTTGAGATCACCGATTTCTAGAAAGGGCATATGGGCTGACTTAGGAAAGGGACATGTACCTTTGAGGGACATGCCCTTTAGTCAAGATATTTATGTAGGATAGTATTGCAGTTTGAAGGACACACAATACATTCTAGTCTGCTCCTTCATGCAATATTTTCCAGTCGACTTATTGCAGAATTAAAACCACTTTCAGATCAGTTTGAAGATTGATTATTCATTCTTACATCAGCATATAGGAAGGTCATTTCTCTCCAACATAGGAATATTGACAAGTCTGATTAAAAGTAGAGAATAAGCAAAAACTTTACATGGTATCAAAGCTCTGGCAATCAAACCTAGGCTCTACAAAATTCAATTATCAGACTTCATATATATCTAGCAACTATCTTCTATCTTCAATGGCATACACAATCAGACCCAAGGACAGGTTTATTGGGAAAGAGCACTTTGATGACTCGAAATTCAGAATCATGATGATTCTTCAAGAGAACGATATAAAACAATTTGTTGATGGAGCATCCCAACAACCTCCAGTTGAACCCCACAAATCTAAATGGAGTAAAGGAAATAGAAAAGCTATTCAAATCATCTTAGATGGAGTTAAAAATGATATCGCACCTATACTTACAAAACATCAAACTGCCTTTGATATGATGAATGCATTACGAAATACATATGAAGTAAACAATGCAACTAGGGTTCTAGCACTAAAAAGGCAATTGAATCACATTCAAATAAAGAAAAGAGAATCAATAAATTCTTACTTCCTAAGAGTTACCAGCATTAGAGATGAACTATCAAGTATAGGAACCACCATTAGTGACACAGAATTAACACTTATGGCTATAGATGGATTGCTAGATTCATGGGAGACATTTGCACAAGGAATAAGTGCCAGAGATAATCTTCCAGACTTTAACAAACTCGAGAACAATTGCCTTCAAGAGGAATCCAGAAAACTAAAGAAAGGAGGGAAATCGAAAGTAGAAGATGAAGAACTTCATGTTCTTAATACAAACTCCTATGAGGGCAAAAAGAAGCATTTCAAGAAGAAAAAAGGAAATCAAAAGAATGGAAAACCAAAGAAAGATCTATCTAAAACAAAGAGTTTCAAATGTGAAAAATTTGGAAACTACAGATCTAATTGTCCTGAAAATTCCAATTAACAAGCAAACTGTACAAATGTTATTAGAGAAGAAGATACTTATGATTCTGAGAACCGTGTTTTGTATTCCTCACTATTAAATGAAATTTCAAATAAAGCATCGATAATTGATAGTGGATCTTCTAGACATATAATGGGATACAAAGAAACACTAGACTCTTTATCAAAGAAGGTTAACGGTGAAGTTACCATTGGTGATAATTCAGCACACTCCATTGAAGGAATTGGAAATTGTACTTTGAAACTAAAATCAGGAAATACTCTTCTTCTTAAAGGTGTACTCTGTAATGTCCCCAATCCGGTCCTTGGTAAATTGGGACTGACTATTTAAAATTCAAGATACCTTTTCGATATGAGCCCCAATATTGGGTCTGATATATACAATATATTTAGATATATGGGATATCAAAATATATCTAAATATGTCAAGTATATATATATATATGAAATCATTACTATGTCAACATTGATATAAATTCAAATATATTGAAATGGAGATTTTTAGAGGCAAGTTGTGCTTGTGGAAAGGATAACCACCCACTATTCTTAAGGTGTAATGTCCCCACTTAGGATGTCTTTGAATTCAGGGACAACTAGGTTGAATTCTTTAATCTTTTCATGAACTACCTTCTTAATTTCTTATAACATCTTCTTTCACGTCATCTCCTTCTTCCCCCTTCCTTCTTTTTAACACAGCAGACTCTTATATAGTCTTTCCTTAGAAGTGAATGTGACTGTATCTAAGGGTCACGTCTTTCCAAAACGTTGCATTTCTTCAAGAAGATAAATCACAACTTTTGTTAATAGATTACTTTATTTTAAAACATGAACCAATACACATAGATTTTTTGTCTTCGTAAGTCATTTGTCTTCCAAACACCTTTTTTTGTCTTCGTAAGTCATTTGTCTTCCAAACACCTTTTGTTGCCTTAGGGGTATTATATCATCATTGCTTCGAAAGTTTAACGTTGATTAGAGATGCACAAGGGGTTTGTTCTACTTTCCCACCGCTTGCAACTTTATGGCAATTATTATTGACCTTGGATTTATCGGGTTCAGTGTACAAGTCTCTACTCATTTGAATCACTTACATATTGATATTTGTATTCACACTTATTGTATAGACAATTTTAATATGTCATTCCCTAATCGTGGAAGTGCACTGCTCTACCTTTATATTGACGCATATGCCTTATTACTGCCTCAATACATCTTTGTACTCAATTGACCATTCTAGAATCATATCGTTGATTTGCTTTTGATTATATGAAGGTTCATGATGGAATCTCTAGAAACCCGATAGTATTGCTCAATAGAGATTTGTTTGAATTAATAAATTAAGTCGATTTTATTTGCAATGGTTCAAACACTATAGAAAAACTTCACTACGTATGTTGCGTTGCATATTGGAACGATCATTCTGATTTGTTTTTTAGAATCACTCGCTGCTTCTTTTCATCACTGCTGTAGCATGTAACTTCATCGCTACATATCCCTAGTCCACGTATTAAATCCATAGCTATGTGGGTTCAGTTCTGTGTAATTCTACATATGCGGGTAATAAGCGTTGATTATTTTCATCCTCGGCATCATTATAATATTAAGAACAATTATTATTAATTGGATTGAATATTATTAGTTATCATCCTATGTAATTATATGAACATATAATGATGTTGTAACATATAAAGATTTATTTATTTGTGATCTCTTGATTAGCATCTCTATTCAATTATATATTTCATTTATTGATAATAGTACTATTTAATTATAATATATTATTCTATTATAATAATAATTCAAAGATAATTATATAATAGACATGATATAAGATAACTTAGTTTGATATTATCAATAAGAATTTGGATACTCTATTCTTATAAGATATTATTAGTATTTATCAATATAATTAATATTTTAATTATAATTATAATTTGTTTGTTCATTTATTTATTCTTATGTTCACTCTATTATTAAAATTGATCTTGAAAATGGGGACATTACAGTCTGCCCTTCCCAAAATTGCTTGTCTTCAAGCAATTCAATACTATCTTCTTATGATTTGGTCAACAATCCTGCAACAACAATTTTAATTTGGGATTAGATAGTTGAAAATATAAATTTAAATATCACAAGATTAGATTTTAAATTACTAAGAATAAAAAGAGAGGAACTTATCTTGATGTACTGGAGCTCCATGATGACTCCTGACAAATGTACCCTGGGAGAGACTTTGTCTTGCCCCAGGCCTTTATTTAATCCTTAGGAGAGACTTATCCCGTCCTAGGTTACTAGGGATATCCCATTAGGATTATCCGTTCTATAATACTTAGGTGAGACTTTATCTCATCCCAAGATCTATATTATAATTTCTCTATAGTGCGGTGCCTTAGCAGTTCTCCCATAATCACAGTGTAGCAGGGTGCCCTACTAGCAATTCTCCCTTTACTATCACTATGATAGGGTGCCCTCAACGGTTCTCCCTCAACTATTCCTGCAATAGGGTGCTCTAGCTGTTCTCCCTTAATTACAGAGCAATAGGGTGTCCTAACCACGATTCTCGCTACATACCGCTGCAATAGGGTGCCCTAGCTATTCTCCCCTAATTAATTTTGCAATATAGTGCTCGAGCAGTTCTCCCTTAATTACAAAGTAATTGGGTGTCCTCATCGTAGTTCTCCCTACATACTGCAGCAATAGGGTGCCCTAGCTATTCTCCCTTAATTGCCCTCTTAGGAAGGTGCTAACAATAGGGTGTCTTTAGCAGTTCTCCCTTAATTGCCACTCTTTCCTTTTATTTAAATTAAAAATTAAAGTTCTATTAATAATCATAAAAATATGTACATATATGTATTGTTTGATATTTACATTTCCGAAGTCGAACTTCTTCAAAGCTTCAATGATTCTCTATTCCCTTTCTTGATCACCGTTCAGACTTTTGTTCGAAGTCTCTTCATTAATTATTTCATGTGTTGCTTCTATTTTATGGAGTTGACTTTTCTTGTCACACTTATGTCTAGGTTCCCAAGGGCCTCTACATCTAAAACATGTGCCTTTTTTTAATGTATCCTCTTTTTTGTTTTTGGGCTTCCTTACTCAGGCATTGGTGTCCTCTACTCCATTTCACTTTGCAGAAATAACATTCTTTCTCTCTGGTCTTTGCACGAGTCTTCATTTCTATGCTCTGTATTTGCCGAGAAATTCGTAGATCTTTCTTTTGATGAATTAGATTCCACTTTTCTAGCCTTCTGAATGGCTTCTTCCACTGTTTGAGGTTCTAATGGGTTAACTATATTTTTGATAGAATCCTTTAGGCCTTCAACAAATAAGTATGTAAGCCTCTTTTGAGATAAATATGGGACCATGACTACAAGTTTTTGGAATTCATTAGAGAATTCTTCCACCGTTTCATATTGCTTTAAATGGGTCAGTTCTTTGAAGTACCATTCAAGTTCAACTTGGTTGAATCGTTTGATCAATTTTTGGGAGAATTCTTGATATGAGTTTATGTTTTGATGTCCTAAGGAGAGAAGCCCGTTGTGCCACCATTCATGTGTCATACCTTCTAAGTGGAGTATAGCAAATTGGAGTGCGTCTTCCTTCGTCATTGGGCTAAGAGTAAAATATGTGTTTAATTTTTGGAGCCAAGCATGGGCTGTCATTTTTCTTGACCCATCAAAGTTGAGCAATATCACTTTGTTTACCTTGTGTTTCAGATCTTTATTAACATATCTTCTTGTTCTTTTAGGAACTTTGTGTTTTTAACCCTCACTAAACTCTGCAAATGTTATGAGTTCCCTAATTTTGGATTCAAAGTTTGCATAGGCTCTTGCATTCTCCACTATGCTATTGATAGGTTGGTTTATTCCCTCCTCTTCCCTTTGAGTTTCTTCTCTAGGTAAGAAGGGCGGTCCCGGAATTCTAGATGATGATGATTCGTTAACATCTGGTTCATTTGAACTCATATCTTTCTCGTGGGAAGAGTTATTCCTTAGGTTATTGATGGAGTTTTCCATGTTCTGTAATGCTTGCAAGAGAGCTTGATTTGACTTCTCCATTTGATTCAATATAGTTTGGTTGGTCTGGTTGGTTTGCTCCATATATGTTCTCACTTCATTTGATAAATCGTTCATTATAGTTTTATTTGTCTCTCTCGTAAGTTTCCATAAGCCTTTACTCACAGGATGGCAGGATTATGCTTTGATACCACTGTAATGTCCCCAATCCGGTCCTTGGTTAATTGGGACTGATTTCTTTAAAATTCAAGAGACCTTTTCAATATGAGCCCCAATCTTGGGTCTGATATATACAATATATTTAGATATATGGGATATCAAAATATGTCAAGTATATATATATATGAAATCATTACTATGTCAATATTGATATAAATTCAAATATATTGAAATGGAGATTAAAGGCAAGTTGTGCTTGTGGAAAAAGCAACAACCCACTATTCTTAAGGTGTAATGTCCCCACTTAGGATGTCTTTGAATTCAGGGACAACTAGGTTGAATTCTTTAATCTTTTCATGAACTACCTTCTTAATTTCTTACATCTTCTTTCACATCATCTCCTTCTTCCCCCTTCCTTCTTTTTAACACAGTAGACTCTCATATAGTCTTTTTTTAGAAATGAATGTTGTCGTCGGAAGAAATTGTGTATCAGCCGACGGGTCCCTTCGGAAAGGAAATTGTGTATCAGCCGACGGGTCCCTTCGGGAAGGAAATTGTGTATCGGCCGACGGGTCCCTTCGGAAAGGTTCTTGTTATGTAGCCAACAGGTCCCTTCGGAAAGATTTTTGTTATGTAGCGGACATAATGTATCTAGCCGACGGATACCTTCGGGAAGGTTCTTCGGAAAGTATTTATAACCCCTTCGGGAAGCATTGTATTCATCTTATCATCATATCTGATCATGCAAGCATAATGTACTGTTTGGCATATGCGAATAATAATAAGAAGATTTCTGCTGTTTGTGTTCATGTTCGTATTCTTTGTCTGTGTGCGTTTCTTAATTAACTTATGTGGTAAACAAATGTGACTGTATCTAAGGGTCACGTCTTTCCAAAACGTTGCATTTCTTCAAGAAGATAAATCACAACTTTTGTTAATAGATTATTTTATTTTAAAACATGAACCAATACACATATTTTTTGTCTTCATAAGCCATTTGTCTTCCAAACACCTTTCTTTGCCATAGGGGTATTATATCATCATTGCTTCAAAAGTTTAACACTAACTAGAGATGCATGAGGGGTTTGTTCTACTTTCCCACCTCTTGCAACTTTACGGCAATTATTATTGACCTTGGATTTATCAGGTTCAGTGTATAAGTCTCTGCTCATTTGAATCACTTACATATTGATATTTGTATTCACACTTATTGTATAGAAAGTTTTAATATGTCATTCCCTAATCGTGGAAGTGCACTGCCCTACCTTTAAATTGACGCATATGCCTTATTACTGCCTCAATACATCTTTGTACTCAATTGACCATTCTGGAATTATATCGTTGATTTGCCTTTGATTATATGAAGGTTCCTTATGGAATCTCTAGAAACCTGATAGTATTGCTCAATAGAGATTTTGTTTGAATTAATAAATTAAGTCGATTTTATTTGCAATGGTTTGAACGCTACAGAAAAACTTCACTATGTATGTCGCGTTGCATATTGGAACCATCATTTTGATTTGTTTTTTAGAATCGCTGGCTGCTTCTCTTCATCACTGTTGTAGCATGTAACTTCATCACTGCATATCCCTAGTCCACGTATTAAATCCATAGCTATGTGGGTTCAATTCTGCGTAATTCTACATATACTGGTAATAAGCGTTGATTATTTTCATCCTCGGCATCATTATAATATTAAGAACAATTATTATTAATTGGATTGAATATTATTAGTTATCATCATATGTAATTATATGAACATATAATGATGTTGTAACATATAAAGATTTATTTATTTGTGATCTCTTGATTAGCATCTCTATTCAATTATATATTTTATTTATTGATAATACTATTTAATTATAATATATTATTCTATTATAGTAATAATTCAAAGATAATTATATAATAGACATGATAGAAGATAACTTAGTTTGATATTATCAATAAGAATTCGGATACTCTATTCTTATAAGATATTATTAGTATTTATCAATATAATTATAATTTATTTGTTCATTTATTTATTCCTTATGTTCACTCTATTATTAAAATTGATTTTGGAAATGGGGACATTACATACTCTATGTACCAAGAATTAAAAGAAACCTAATCTCAATTACAGCACTCAAAGATGATGGGCACAATGTTGCATTCGTGGATGGCAAAGTATTAACTTGGGCTAAGAACTCCTCCATCAAGAAAGTAAAGTTAATTGGTTAGAGAAAAGGATATTTGTATGAATTGAATACAGAATCTAGTCGATCTATTCAAGCCCTAGTTCATGAAGCTGCAAATATAAATGAAATATGGCACAAAAGATTAGGGCATCTAAATTTCAAAACTTTACCAACTATGGAGAAGATGGTTACTGAATTACCTAAACTAAATAAAGACCACCCAAGTATTTGCAAAGGGTGTGCTCTGGGTAAGAACACCAAAAGTCCCTTTCATGATAGTACTAGGAAAACAAATAATGTACTAGAATTAATTCATTCAGATTTATGTGGACTTATGTATGTTCCTTCTCTTGGAGGATTCTAGTATTATATCTTGTTCATAGATGACTTATCTAGGAAAACATGGATTTACTTTTTAAAATGCAAGGAATCAGAAGAAATCCTTCAGAGATTTAAAGAATTCAAAACATTAACTGAAAACTTTTCAGGGCATAAAATTAAAACCCTTGAAATGATAACAGAGGAGAATATACCTCAGACTTGTTTAAAAGGTTTTGTAAAGAATCAGGGATTAAGAGGGAGTACATTGTTCCTTATAATCCAGAACAAAACGGGGTAGCAGAAAGAAAGAATAGGGCAATTATAGAAGCCGCTAGAGCTATGATTTTTTATCAAAATCTAGAATGTTATCTTTGAGCAGAAGCCTCTTGTACTGCTGTATATATTGAAAATAGAAGGCCTCACTCCTATCTTAAAGATAAAACTCCTGAAGAAGTATTTACTAAAGTAAAACCCAATATAAGTCATCTTAGAATTTTTGGGTGTCTTGTATATATCCATGTTCCAAAAGAAAAGAGAACCAAGTTAGAGCCCTCTAAGAGGAAAGGTAATTTTGTAGGGTATAGTGAAACATCTAAGGCATATAGAATTTTCATACTTGGATAGAAATATATTGAACTTAGTAGGGATGTAATCTTTGAAGAAGATCTTGCATTCAAAAGAGCCATAAGTTCTAATGAACCTTCTCCTTTATCTAGTTCTGAAAGAAATACTAAATTTGGGTCCCAGAGGGAGAACTTAGAAAAAATCAAAGATAAAATTCAAAATATGAATCTTGAAGAAAATTCAAAGAAAAGACCACTTTGGGCCATTAAAACATTTGAAGCAGCTCAAGACTTTGTTACACCTTTCGGAACTATTAGAGAAAGCAAAAGACCTAAAAGATTCTCTAGTTATACAGCAAACATGAGTGATTTATCCAAAATAGAACCAACCAATCCTTTTGATGCTATTAAACATACAACTTGGAAAGAAGCTATGATAGAAGAATACCAATCTATTATGAAAAATGATGTTTGGGAAATTGTTCCAAGACCTAAAGGAAAATCTGTTGTTTCTTCCAAGTGGATATTTAAAACAAAGCATATTGCTGACGGTATTATTGAGAAGTATAAAGCCAGATTTGTAGCCAAAGGATTTTCTCAGAAAGAAGGGATTGATTATGAAGAAAGCTTTGCTCCTATTGCCAGATATACCTCTGTAAGAGCAGTCTTAGCAATTGCCACATCAAAGGGATGGAAGGTACATCAAATGGATGTAAAAACAGCATTCCTAAATGGAAAGATTTCAAAAAAAGTATATCTGGAGCAACCTAAAGGATTTGAAACTCATGATCCTAACGCTTTTGTTTGCAAGCTCAAGAAAGCTCTCTATGGGCTTAAACAAGCTCCCAAGGCTTGGTATGAAAGAATTGATAAGTATCTCACCAGCTTAGGATTCTCCAAGAATGAAGCCGATCCAAATTTATATTATAAAAGAGATAAAAATGATATGGTAATTTTGATACTGTATGTTGATGATTTACTAATAAGAGGTGATGATCTCATAGATCAGAGCAAGAAAGATCTAACAAGAGAATTCGAGATGAAAGATTTGGGACTCCTTCATTACTTCCTAAGACTAGGAGTACGGCAGAATTCTGACAGTATCATACTTAACCAAGGGAAGTATACATCAGACATTTTCAAGAGATTTGAAATGTGGAATTGCAAATCTATGTCTTCTCCAATAGAGACTAATCTACATAAACTTAAGGAAGCAACAACAAAATTACCTTCCATAGATTCTACTCTTTACAAACAGATGATTGGGTCCCTTATGTACTTAGTAAATACAAGACCGGATATTTGGTATGCAGTTAATGCCTTAAGTCAGTTAATGAGTGAGCCCAAGGAGATTCACCTAGTTGCAGTTAAGCACATTATGAGATACTTGCAAGGCACTCTAAATTTTGGACTCAAATATGAGAAAGCTGCTTTAAACTTAGATGGATTCACTGATTCAAATTAGGATGGAAGTGTTAAAGACAAGAAAAGTACTTCAGGATGCTGTTTCAGTTCAGGATCAGCAAAGATATCTTGGATATGCAGAAAGCAGTCTTCAGTAGCTCAGAGCTCCACAGAAGCCGAATACATTGCAGCAGTAATGGCCTCTCGAGAAGCAATCTGGCTAAGGAAGTTACTTGTGGGATTATTTGGGCAAGCCATGAATCCTACGATTATTCATTATGATAATCAGAGTTCCATCAAACTCTCAGTGAATCCAGTTTTCCATGACAGGTCCAAGCATATTGAAATTCCTTACCATTATGTAAGAGATTAGACAAGAATTCTATAAAATTGGAATACATTAGCACTGCAAATCAGACAGCAGACATACTCACCGAACCTCTATCTAGAGTAAAGATATAACACTTCAAGAGGAGACTTGGTATGGTTGAGTTGTAATCCATTTGTACTCTTTTGATTATTAATAAAATAATTTTATTTTGTCAGGCTATTTACTGTTATGGGCTCCACCATTCGTATTCATTATTTAAGAGGTGATGATCTCTGAAATAATGAACACTTGTATAAAAGACATTATAAGAGGTGACGATCTCTTAGATAATGTGCTAAACAGTAGAGTTCTACTGTAAGAACTAGATGAGTTTAAGATTATATTGTGAAATTGACATTGCTGTGTGAATGAGTCACAATTTGGATAAAAGAAGAATTTTATTATTATCCAGGTTTATCCTGTATTCTAGTAGGTCTTAAACTCAAGATCATGTTGTGATCTAGAAATAACAGTATCTATGAGTCATAACCTGGATAAATGAAGAAATTAAATAACTCTTCAAATTTATCCTGTATATTATCACTAGAAGCAGTGATTTGTCATACCACAGGTTTAGTAATATGACTTTGTATCATGTGTTCTATGACACCACGTACTAAGAAGATACAGATAGATATAGAGTATTAATTCTTGCTTATTCATCTGTATTGATGCTACTAGATATGATATCTCTCTGTATGATTATCAGGTTAAGAGGGAGTGTTAAATATATAACTTGATAATCTACAAGTCTGAAGTGCAGACCGCACTTGATCTTCACATCATAAATATCTTAAGTATGGCATTATATATTTTCTTATATTCCTCTTGTGAGGCAGCGACTTCCTAGAATGGTATTTAATATTCAAACACTAATCTAACACACTTGTGTGTGTTAGTGGTTAATGTTTTACTCAAACCTTGAAATCGCCGATTTCTAGAAAGGACACATGGGCCGACATAGGAAAGGAACATGTCCCTTTGAGGGACATGCCCTTTAGTCAAGATATTTATGTAGGATATTATTGCAGTTTGAAGGACACACAATACATTTTAGTCTGCTCCTTCAAGCAATACTTTCCAGTTGACTTATTGCAGAATTAAAACCACTTTCAGAGCAGTTTGAAGATTGATTATTCATTCTTACATTAGCATATAGGAAGGTCATTTCTCTCCAACATAGGAATATTGACAAGTCTGATTAAAAGCACAGAATAAGCAGAAACTTTACGAATTTCTGACATGCTCTACAGGGCCTTTAGCATTCTCCATTCGCAAGTTGTTCAACTTGGCACCATAGGTGCAATGCTTCCATGTTCATTTTTTCTTGTTATATTGTCTTTTACGCCACCTTTAATCTTCCACGTAGCTTTTCATATTCCTCCATGCACCCAAGCTATGGTTCCCCCCATACGCTCTACCTTGTCAACGATACAGAGCCTTAGAACCCATCATACAAAGTTACTAGGCTAGCGTCGATCGTACATCTACAAACATATCCCACTACAGTCATGGCATTTCCTCTATATGCATTCCTACTTTGTCACCAAGTTTATCTTCACCATGCTGCTGAATTCTAAATTTCTTTTAACACCATTGTATTGTGGTTTTATTTCTCTATTAGTGGTTTTGGCCTTTATTCATTTAACCGTAGGTATACATAGGCAAACATGGGTTATAAGTTAGTCGCATCCCTCCAAGACCACCATACAGTGACATGCATTCGGTCATTGCTTGTTGAATCATCATACGTTGTACAGTCCATACAGTAAGATGCATCATACGGTGTTGCCACACGGGAGTTACCCATAGAGCAGACCATCATGCGATTGCCTAGCTACCAAACGGTGATGAGTTCATAATTCCCTCTTATTTTTTAATACATTTTACCTTATGCGACACCTTTCACTAGCCCAAGTCACCCTTCCACTTGCCTTCGCCTTTTGTCGTAGGGCTTCAACTTTGACCCTTTTACCATATTTGGAACCTCTCATTCATTAAGTATCCATAACTTAGTAGTCTCATTTTCCCCGGCTTCTCTCACCTTGCATGGACCAAGCCAATTGATTTGAGTTTCCCTAGTTTGATTTCATTTGGACCATTATACTTCAATACCAGCTGCCCTAGGGTGAACCACATTTGCCTCAAATGTTTGTCGTTCCATACCTTTCCCCTCTATTGGGCTACCTTTGTTGCCCACTGTACCATCATCTGATGCTCATC
The DNA here is from genome assembly GCA_028749045.1 of Cupressus sempervirens. Classification (NCBI taxonomy): domain Eukaryota; kingdom Viridiplantae; phylum Streptophyta; class Pinopsida; order Cupressales; family Cupressaceae; genus Cupressus; species Cupressus sempervirens. The sequence continues at coordinate 278,112,334 of CM053789.1, read as the reverse complement.
CAACTTATTTTAGGCGTATAAGCTTTCCCTTCGGCTTTCCATGTCACCCAGCCTACTCTCAAGAGCTATCCTAAGGCTCAATACCATAAATTATGCAGGTACCATAACTTCTTGATTGTACATCAGTTGAGATGGTGTCTTCCTAGTGCTTACTTTGTACATCGTGCGGTATACCCATAGCATTAATGGTAGCTTCTCTTCCTAACCTTCCTTCTCTAGTCTACACGATTTGTAGATTACCAACACCCAGATTTTGTTTGTGGCTTTGGCCTGGCCTTTTTCTCTCGAGTAGTAGGGAGTTGACCCCCTCGGTTACTTGTCAGTAGCATTGAAATACCATGTCTTATAATTTGTTCATAAATGAACTTAGTTGTACCCAATGCACAATTGTCAAGTAGGTCCCTTGCCTCCATCCACTCAGTAAGGTACTCTATTGCCACTGCATTATATCTACATCGTCTAGCTCTGCCAGCCTTCAAAGGCCCAATGAAGTCTAGCCCCCATCTCTCAAACAGCTCTTCTACTTGTGAAGGATTGCAAGGCATAAAGTCCTGCTTTAATGGTTTCTCGACCTTCTTACACGTGTCACAACCCATGACCCATTCCCTAGTACCATTGTATAGCATAGGCCAACACAGACCTGCAAGAAGCACCTTCCTTGTCGTCGTGTTTGGTCCCATGTGTCCACCTAACAGGTCTTCATGTGCCTTACTAAGGACGTTGGGGACTTCTTCCATGACACACCTTCGTAATACCTAATCTGATCCCATCTAGTATAGTAGCACATTAATCAATTAAAATGTCCTACTCCTAAGGACCAACTTCCTTCTCTCTCCAGGTTACATATCTCTCGAGAATTGGGATGTAGACTACTTGGTTGCCTTCGAGAAACCTTCCCTCAGCAAATCTTCCCAATCTTCTTCAACTCTTTGCTTGTTCCTCTAGTCTTAGGGCCTTCTAAATGGCCTCAAACGCATCTATATGCTCCTTGCAACTTTTGTCTTTATTTAGAAGATTTGGCATTAATCGCTCCTCTCTAACGGGTTTCCTTGTCTTTTTCTACTCTCATTTATCTTCTCTCCCTTAGCCTGTTTCCTTCAAACCTTTGGAGAATTTGTCGATATCTATTCTCTCTATTGATTTCCTCCCCGGAGTTCTACAGGGCTAAAAATGTTTGCAGCACTAGACGTGGAAGCCTTCTTGCCAACCAATCAACTGCAAGGCTTACACCGAGAGAATGTCACACTACACTCTCGAGGACATGTTCTTGTGCAACTTCTCTATGCACGTGAGTTTCTATTGACACCTATAATAGTGAGATGGAATTAGATGTCAATGCCCTTTCCCCTCCAAATAACTCTTGGAATGTGTCGTCTTAGCCACGGCTACTACCTTCGTTTATTGGTTGTCCCATTATGCGTCCTTTACCATATAGAATACTACACCACTCCCAGATCCTTTATAGGCAACAACACAAAATGTTTACCGCATAGGGTAACAAGTTTAATATATACAAGAATAGATGGTAATGGAAAGTAATGCAATGTAGCACAATTATTAAAGAGCTCGCCAAGATTTCTTTATTAATATCAGAAAATGCTTACCAAGATGGGGCTTGTATAAATCCAAGCATTGGTTATCCGTTCCAAGATAGGGTAGGGATGAGCGACCATTAGTGCCTTGTGTACATAGTCGCAAGATAGGCTAAGGGATTGGATTTGTAAACTTTGAGGGATCCCATTGCAATTGGTATCTGGACACCTTGGAGAACACCTAGTCCTTCCATTATTAAGGTGAAAACTAATAAGATTGTATATGAGGGTATTAATGTTACATATAGATAATTTACATTAAATTATCTAATTAAATGAATTTGGAAGTGGTTTTGTTTAACCTCTCTATTTTTCTTTGTTTAGGTCCTTTGGTGCAGATTAATGGTGAGTGTCAGATTTAGTTTGCTTTTAGATAGACTGGGAAGAATTAGCCCAAAGTGAGGGGCAATGGATGGACTAGGATATTGATAATAGGTGTAAGGGTAAGTTAAAATTGTGATATCATTTCCAGTAGGATTGATTTTGTAGTTATGGTTTCCGGTATGGACTATGTAACAGTTATCTTTATTATCAATAAAAGTTATTAATCACTGATCAAAAAATAATAAATAATTTTAAATTTATGTATACTTCCTAAATCTTTGTACTTTATATAATTTAAGTTCTAAACTTGAACCAAATGAAATAATTTCAGCCTGTGTCAACTTTCTGGGTATCTTGACTAATATTTTAAGATAAATTCTAGGAATATTGTCATCAAGATTGAATCTTTCATTTTCAATGTTGAGTCAATCAGACTTACAGCAATATCGCAACAGCTGACTTTGTAAATGACCAAGAATTAAAAGTACACACAATTTCTAAGATTGTCAGCATAGTAATGGAATAAAAGGCATGCCTTTTCTTGATTAGTATAGGCAGAATAGCAAATGCTCCTATTCCAGAATCTCGAAAGAAGGCACATGATCGCAGCTGCAATGTACTGCAAGTGAACACAATTGCCCAAATCAACCATTTCAGATCAGGAAAAAATTTACACTTAATTCAACACAATAGTGAAATCTAGAGAGAAGCTGAATTGATAACAAAATGAATCTATTTACATGTAAAAAGACTTTAAAAAGCACATTCCACAATACTTATTAATGAGATGAATCTACTCACCTATTCGAGTTTGAAACTTTAACGTCCATAAAATTATGCGGATTTTGTGGGTGCCTGCCACAAAGAGGAATATATATATCATACTTGAAGCCTTGAGATAGAATTATAGGAAATCAGAAATAAATCTCCATCAACAAACTGAAATTAAAATTTATAATTGCAACGAGCCTCACTGCTGCCATCTGAATATAGCATCTGCCTCGGCAGGTGTATCTCTACTGCTTCCAAATGGACCTCGCAACTATGAAGGTTAAGGCAAGTCAAAGAAACAAATATGCCAAGTCAACAACAACTACAAGCCATAGTCCTCTAGCAATACTGACAATATTGATTTAACAGAAACATACAAGCAACACTAATTAAACAAAAACAAAGAGAGAATGTCCATCAACATGAACAAATAAAGCACCACATTAAGAAATAATTTGCATTAAACTAGACAAAGATTCAATATGAACATTATAGACAAAAGAAAGAAATATTCATTAGAAAAGGATACAAAGTTAGAAATGAGACATACAAACAAGAAATAAGAAGTGAAAAGTAAGATATGGCATCACTTGCAATTGGAGAGAAATAGCATAGTTCTGAAAGAATGACTGACGAAACAACTGAAAAAAACATATTTCGAACTGATTTTCAAACTTGCAATGCTCATGCAGATTCATAGAAAAGCTCGAACCACAATCACAAGGTTATCCTCATACCCTATTTAAAAAGGAATCCCCATCCATGTGCATATATCTTGCCTCTCCTAGTGAATATAGTTTAAGCATATCAATTTGAATTTCGAATACAATGAATCAACTGGCAGAACTAACGTTGAATCATATGCACAGGGCTATTCAAACCTATGTCATAATAGAATGTATTTTCAAATAGTTCTTAAGTTCCCCTAGAAAAGACAGACTTAACTCTTATAGTATATTAGTTATGAGGCAAACACTACCTTTCTAAATATTTTTTATGTCACTGCCATACTGTGTTGTTTATACCAGCATTTGTTCAAGTCTAAATGCACAAGCAAAAACTACAAGAGAAGCTGTACATTAAGAGTTCATCCTAATACATTTTTTGTGAGTACAAAACTCAAAAAAAAAAAAGATAACAGTTCAGGATACTGTAGCAGTGAAATCCACATGAGGGTCATCAGGCGGCCTCAGAGAGATTCTAGCCATCATTTGTCCCGACTCTTGGAAATAGTCCCCAAAAAGGCATGCTCTTGAAAGCTTGCCAAATAAAATATCATAAGATGACTCGAGCATCCTGCAAACAACCCCAAAATACATACAGAAATATGTTTCATTAGGCAATAATAACTTATGCTTTCACTTATCAAAAAAATAAGAAGGCAGATACTTGTGGTTCCCATTATAATAAAATAATTTCCATATACTTTTTTCTCTTGAGATATGACTATGAAACCAGGTTCCCATCGTACAGCCCGGATTCGGGTCCGGGTATGCGCAGGTCCAGATTCGCATCCGGGTTCACTGCGGGTCTGGGCAAGTAAGGATTTCGAACTGTACGTCCGTACGGGTCCTTGCTGGCACAAATCCGGGCAAACCCAGGAGGACCCACAATAGTAGGGTCCAAAAAATGAAATAAAACAACTTTAAATAATGTTTCTTTAATCTTTTTTTTTTATGTAACCCTAAAAGGAACCTAATAAAAAACATTTCACTCATCTAATCTCTCATTTACTCTCTCATTTTGGTGTGCCCATCTTGCAAGTTTTAAGAGAAGGTTGTAGAGATTGTTTGTTCCAATGAAGAGGATCTAGATATAGTTGCAGCCAGAGATGAAGCCATTGATCCCTCATTGTTTGATGACCCATTTGACCCTTGAAGAGCATTTGATACTATGATCGTTGATAAACTATTACAACTTGCCATTTATCATTATGTTTCAAACTTTATTATTTGATGAACTATGGTATGTTTTGAAATTTCATTTTGCAATTTAGTAATTCAATGTATGATATTTCTTTACAATCATGAAAATAGATTAATGGGCGGTTATTTAATGTATATCTTTGACATTTGCCATTGATCAATGATCAAGCAACATATATTCATACTATGAAATGTCTAAGGTTTGCAATTATGCACGTTTCTCTTATTTTTTGTACATATATTGCATACACACACACACACTCACGAACCCACCCACGAACCCAAATGGGAAATTCCTTTTGTGCCCGAACCCACAAACCCGAACTCGAACCCAAATCCATCCCCAAACCCGAAGCAGTAACTTTGATAATGAATTTCAATTTGCTTATAGAAAGGATTGCACTGACTAGAAGGTATCATCTAAAGTTCCCCATGTTATAATTGTAAAGCTTTCAAGGCACATTTATAAGGAGAGAATATCTTGAACATTATCTTGTTTATAAATATAAATTTTCATTGCCTACGCTCCTATTCAGGAACCCAAAGCTTCTGAAGAATATTTTACAAGGAGATTCTCAATGGTAACTGACAAGAAGTGCACAATCAAGAGGAATAGAAACATCTTTGAGTATCAGACTACTGGAGAAGCAGTTATTCATGCTGGTAAAAAATCTTACATAGAATCACTAGAATCAATTTATCCGGTTCAATGACCATCCAATCAAAGGATACTAAAATTCAAATTGGGTCTCCTCTCACATATTGACACTGTAATCAATAAATACTAATAAATTGTGTTTGGTTTCAAGATTTGACAAAATGTCAAACCAAGTGTTATTGCTCTGAAAATTTGCATAGGTATTTGTTACAATATGAGCAATAGCAGGGATTTATTGTTTTGGCATGATGACTTTCCTGTTGTAAAATATAGGATTTTATAGAAGGCCATTTTTAACAGTTTTGACAAACAACATTGGCAAAAATATAAAGATTTGGGTTTGGTTCAGGCTATGAAAAACTATCAAATGAGATCCTAGGAACCTGAAAATTTGAAGAGAGTATGTTGTGATGTAGACAGCTAAAGGGAACAACTGGTTTGACCAAATAATGATTTGGTATTGAGTAATTGGCTTCCAAAGATGGCTACTTGAAAACTTCCAACATGCAACTATCTTATAAGGTGATGCTTCAAATACTGATTATTTTTTACTATGGGGGACTAAATATGAATGTACGTACATCTTTAAGAGAGTTGGAAACAATGGAATAGTGAATTTGTTAATCGTGGGATTTAGGAAGGCATTTTCTAAGGTTTTCTCTGTTTTCCTTACTATATGGAACTCAAAATTTTGCAAAAGATTTAGAGTTCCAACAATGACTTTGTTCAGGGACGTATGCCCCTTGTAGGCAAGAATCTAGGTCTCTAATAGAAGCAAACCACAGCTTGACTTAGAACAATAGGGAAATGATGACTGAAAACCTCTTATTCTATTGTGCATGTAAAAGAAATTCAAATACCAAGGATTGTCCGTGCACTTTGTTGTCAATAAATCCTATATTGTAGCCAATGGGTAGAATTGTATCCGAAAGGGTGTGTGACGACTAAGTCACCCCTTCGGGAGAGTATATGTACACCGTCTAAAAGGGACCATCGAGAAATCATAATCATTATCATTGTATACATTGTACAGGAGTGCATATTGTGTATATGAATAAAGTATCTGTTCTGTGTTACATCTTAATCTACTAAATGCAATAAGTATCCGTTTACCCTGTACGGTAAACATTTGGCGTCGTTGCCAATTGAACCTAGTATAAAGGAGGTGTTATGAAGATTAATGTCGAATCTACTTAGTAAAGATAGGAATAGGATAAAAGATAAGGATGAGATACACAGCACAAGAAGTATTGATTTTAGCACAACAGGCGGAGCGCAGACATAGGTTTCAGCAGTATAACGATGGACACCGGGGGGTGAAGGAGCACAGACGAGGGGAGTGCATTCACCTAGCAGACCTAGGAGTGTCGAGGAATTGCTCAAAGAAATGCGACAACGATTGAATTTGGTGAAAGAGACAAGGGAGGAGTTCCTTAACTTGTATATGCTGAGGGTAGAGAATCCGAACGAAAAGGAAGCAACTCACACAACTCGAAGTGCTGAAGGAGCACGATCGTAGAGTGAACTCGTTCCCGATACACCCGACATACGCATACAGGTAGAGAATTGAACAACTTCGCTTAAGGAAGATCTTTTCACACCAGGTAACGTGGTTGTCGAAAGTAGGGCGGTTGTTAGAAGTAGCGCGGTTGTGCAGAACAATGCGGGTACTCAAAACAACAGCGCAGGTACTCAGAACACCGCGTGTACTCGGCAAGTACCACCGATTCAGAAGAAAGTAGCAATGGCAGGTCCGAAGGAAAAATTGCCTTACTTTAATGGCGATGGGACGGCCGATCCAATCAGACACTGTAAAACATGTGAAACGATCTAGATGGTGAACAGCATAACGGACCAAGATGATTGGATCCGACAATTTCTGACAACCCTACAAGGTGTAGCAATTGATTGGTTTTCGGATGCCGATCCTCAAAAATTAACTACATGGCTGAACGTCAAGAAAGAATTCATAGCAAAATTCCGACTACTCAGGGATGATAACGAAATAGTAGCGAAAATATACAGTACGAAATAGGGAAAAAAATGAAACAATCCGTGTATATGCAAGAAGGCTAAAGGAGCTAGTGGGGGAAATGGAAAGCCAACCAACGGACGGATTGAAGAAAAGATGGTTTGTTGAAGGGCTACGACCGGCACTAAAGAAAAAGATGAAAATTGTACCTCTAGCGTCGTACATAGATGCGTATAATCAGGCAATGGATCTGGAGAGTGAGCAAAAAATGAGCAAAAAGAAGAAACACAAATCATCAGACTCAAACAATTCATCTTCCAAAAGCAACAGGAGCGATGAAGAATCAAGTAAGAAGGTTCGAGCGTTGCAGAAGGATATGTTACGGATAATGGAGTTCAAAAATCTGAAAAAAATCCTAACTCGGTGAAAGGGGAATTGTGGTGTACGGATTGTGAGGAGGGCCACACAAAGAGCTCCTGCCTAAAGAAACAGTTTTGCAATATCTGCCAAATTGCGGGACATTCCACTAAGGAATGCCCATTCAATATGAAGACAAAGGGACATCAACAATTGTTACTGACACAGGAAGTATCCACCTCGGGAGCAAGGACGAACACGAAGAATAACGCAACCTCAGGAGGATACCATAACAATAACTGGCGCAGACGAGGTGGTAACAATAATGGGGGCTGAAGTCGGATACAATATGACTCAAGTGGACGATCGATAATACAATGTCATGCATGCAACCTCTGTTATGCAAATGGTGTGGTCCAGGAGACCACGAGGATTCGAAATACCCTAATCAAGGGGTGAACCTGTTAAGCATTGAAATATGAGAGGAGACATTAGCCATCACTCATGAGCAAGCAAAGAAGGCAACATATCCAGATGCAAAAGAGGAAAAGAGAAGGTTGCAACAAACATGAGTGGAATTGGAAAAACAAATGAAAGCCAAGAAATCACAAACAAAAGACACTGCCGACACCTCAAAGAGGAACCTAGTAGAACAAAATATTATAAGGTAGGTAATGCAAATGGAAGTTCCCATTAAACTAAATGACCTTACAATGCCTCAGTTACGAACGGCGATACTAAACATGACACCACTCCCGAAAGCAACGGAAGAGACAGGAAAGGATGGTAGCGGAACGACTACAACAGACCCAATGCTACTAGCACTCACTACAGGAAGACATCCTGCAATAGTAGAGATGGGTATCTTGGGAACTGTACTCATGGACACAATCGTAGATGGAGGGTTAGGAGTGAACGTACTACCGGAGGAGATATGGAAAAAGTTGGGACAACCTATGTTGTGGCCACCTACATTTCAACTACTGATTGTCGATCAACATGGGATCAAGCCCTTAGGGACCTTGATGGCACAGCTTGTAACCATCGGGACGCAGCCATTCTTATTGGATTTTGTGGTCATACTGTTAAAAGGAAAAGGGTACGATGCCATCCTCAAACGGGGTTGGCTGGTACAGGCAAAGGTGAAACATGATTGGAAACGAAATACCCTATCCATCGAAGCTGGAGGCCAGAGATTTTTAATTGACTTACACACACACATGGTGGGAGAGGAGGCAGCATCGTCAGACTCCGAAGGCGAAGGCGAAGACGAGGGGAAGAAAAGAATGGAACCTGATGAAGAGGGGATATTGAGATTGGAAGGAGGGTCTAACGATGATGATCTGGACTCAGTGAACGGCCTACTCTATTGGCAAATAGAGGATTACGAGCTCTTTCTGAGCTATAACATGTTAGGGGTCGAAGATGGATAAGAAGAGAATGAATTTCCGAAGGAGTATAGAGAAGTGAAGGAGGGAGAAGCACTAATCAATGAAACACCTGTGCGTAAGTTTAGTGAAGACAAACCAATTAAGTATGAAGAGCCTACAGTAAAAACAATGAACTTAGGAGATGAAGCCAATCCGAAAAATATATTTGTGAGAGATGACTGGAATCCAATCCTGAAAGTTGGAGCGTTCAAAATATTCATGGAATATAAGGATGTATTCGCATGGACATATAAAGACCTGAAAGGGGTGTCCTCAGAGTTATGTGTCCACTGGATACCACTAATAGAAGGTGCAGTAGCCGTACGAAAGTGGCCATACCAAATGAACAAAAATTATGCTGCACGGTTCACTGATGAGATCGACCAAATACTCAAGCAGGAATTATTTTTAGGGTGCAGACAAGTGAGTGGGTATCACTGATTGTGATATTTCTGAAAAACACCTCTCAGATAAGAATATGCGTGGACTTTCGATGCCTAAATGCAATAACAATCAAAGATCCGTTCTTGATACCATTCACCGATAGCATTCTGGAAGAAGTTGTGGGGCATGAAATCTATTCATTTATGGATGGATTCTCTGGATACAACCAGATATCCATCATCGAAGAAGATAGGCTTAAAACAAAATTCATCGTTGAAGATGGGGTATATGCCTACAACAGGATGTCATTCGGACTGTGTAATGCTCTAGCAACATTCTAAAGAATTATCTTGCACATATTTGATAGAATGTCAATCGAGAATTTTAAGGCATTTTTGGATGATTGGTCAATTTTTAGCGCGGAGGACAAGCATATAATTGCACTCAGAGAATGCATGGAAAGATGCAGGCGGGCAAGACTGGCACTAAATCTGAATAAGTGCAAATTCATGGTACCACAGGGGAAGCTATTAGGGCACATAGTATGCAAAGCAAGGCTAAAGACAGATCCTGACAAAGTTCGGGTAATCTTAGAAATGCCACTGTCGATGGATGTAATAGAGGTAAAATCGTTCCTCGGACATATTGGATATTACCGAAGGTTCATTAAGGGCTTTGCAAAAGTATCCTACCCACTAGACAAACTAACCTGCAAAGGAGAACCATACAAATGGGATACAGAGCAAAATGAAGCCTTCGAAGGACTAAAGACCAGATTGGCTACAGCGCCTATCTAGGCCTATGCGAACTGGGATAAGGAGTTTCATGTTCATGTTGATGCATCGAACTACGCGAATGGAGCAACATTGGTGGAGACATGTGATCACAAACTAGATCATCCGGTCTACTTTGTGAGTTGACGATTATCTAAAGCAAAGAAAAATTACAGTACAATGGAGCAAGAAGCACTTGGAATAGTGTACGCAGTACAAAAATTTAGACATTATCTACTAGCGACACTATTTGTATTTTATGCAGACCATCAAGCACTATTTTGTATCTCGTAAACAAGCCAATCATTCAGGGAAGGATAAGAAGATGGTTATTACTGTTGCAGGAGTTTACATTCAAGATTGTGGTACGGCCAAGAAAGAGTCATGTAAGCACGAACCACTTATCAAGGATAAAATTAGGAGAGCCACCAGTGGGGGTCAACCACAATTTTCCTGACACAGTTATTTCAGATTGCCGTATTGTCATCCTAGTACACACGTATCAGAGAATATCTTTCGACAAGACAATTCCTTATGGAAATGCCGCTGAACGAGAGAAGGAAACTAGTGTTGAGTTGGACATTTCAATTGATCAACGGGTTACTGTATAAGATGGGACCTGAGCAGATTTTAAGACGATGTATTCTAGAAGAGGAAATCCCAAAGGTGTTGAAGGAAGCACATGAAGGACCAGCAGGACGACACATGGGACCAAATACAACTGCGTGGAAGATACTTCTGGCAGGTTTATAGTGGCCAACCGTGCACAACGATGCCAAGGAATGGGTCGTTGCGTGCAATACATGCCAGCGAGCTGGAAAACCACTGAAGAGGGACTTCATGCCTATAAATGCTTCACATATATAGGAGTTATTTGAAAGATGGGGGTTGGACTTTGTTGGACCCCTCAAGGTAAGTAAAACCAAAAGATGCAGGTACATCATGGTAGCAACAGAGTACCTTACCAAGTGGGTGGAAACGCGGGCCTTACTAGACAACTCTGTGATAAGCACAACGGAATTTATTTACGAGCAAATTATCGCAAGGTATGGAATTCCGCTACAGTTGACAAGCGACCGTGGGGGACACTTTGTGAATCATATCATCCGATTACTCATAACAGAGTTCAAGATATACCATTTCCTGTCGAGCCCATATTATCTAAGAGCCAACAGACAAGCAGAAGCTACAAATAAGATTTTAGTCAGAGTGATTTACAAATCCTGTGCAATCAAAGGAGAGAATTGGGAAGAAAAGCTACCATCAACGTTGTGGGTGTACCGTACTTCATACAAGGTAACCACAGGACACTGTTTCAATTATGTATGGGTAGGAGGCAATGGTACTAACGGAATTCATGGTACCAAGTCTAAGAATTGCAATCGAATACAAGCTAGGAGGTATGGAAAGCCTGAGGGAAAGACTGTATAATTTAAACAAACTCGACAAACGGCGACTACAGGCATAATGGGCCACGGAAGTTACACAGAATAGGCATAAGGCATGGCATGACAAGCACTTGAAGTTGAACAGATTCCAACCAAGCCAATTAGTTTTGAAGTATAATGGGTGCAACAAGATCAGACTAGGCAAATTCAAGGTGAAATAGGTAGGACCATACAAGATCCGTGAAGTTGGTGACAATGGAGCGATAAAACTATGGACGCTCAATGGTAAGGAAGTGCCTGATGCAGTGAACGGGTTGAAGTTGAAAATCTATCATGAAAGAAATAACGTGCCTCTGTGGACAAATAATTCAGAGACAGAATAAAAATAATAATAAATAATGTATACATGTAAAATAAAATAAAGTATAAGTAAAAGAAAAAAAATAAAAAATAAAAATCCATAGTACAACCATAAACAAATAAGTAAATATATGAGCGACAACAAAATAAAGGTAAACTAAAGGATATATAACCACTGTACGGCCACCAATGAAAAAAAGAGGATACCGTATGGTCATTACTTAAAAGGAAAAAGGTGTCGTTAAGGGTATTGTACAATCCCATTACACTTAGAAGTTAAAAAGAGAATAAGAAATCAAAAAGAAAATGTGAATAGAGCAACCACGCTGAAGGCTATAAAGTTACCATACGACCATCATAGGAAGAAGACACCATACGGCATTAGTACAAGAAAAGCACACCGTACGGCAAGGAACAAATAGGCATTCGAACCATACAGTCAAGAAGCAAGAAGTGTTGGTACCGTACAGTCATCAGGCAGAAGACGATTGAGAGCGTACGAACTCTGGGAGAAACAAAATATTGTACGGCTTGAGAAGAGGGTGTCGTATGGTCAAGAAAGAACAAAGGAGATTACTGTACAGTCATCACAGGAGGAGGTGATACGGTCGTACGGTATGGAAAACTCCACATAAAAGTGCATCATACAGAATTAAGAACTAGGAGGCCGTACGGTCCTACATCAATTAAGAAGCCACATAAATCATCGTACAGTTGGGGAAAAGAAGAGTGCAAAGAGGGATAAAGTCATACACCTCAAGGAGGACTGGATTGATACACCGTACGGACAGCACAAGTTAATGAGCATTCGCCAGTAAGGACCGTATGACAAAGGCACATAATAGACCAAAAGCACCACCACATGGCTTGAAACACACCAAACATTGCACAAGCTAAAGCATAATACACCGTACGTACATTCACAAAGATATTCACAACATGAGCCAAATGCAGAAATAGGCACCATACAACAACTATATTAGCTGTACACTGTACGGACGAAGAGAAAAGCAAGAAAGGATTTGTAGCTCCATACGAAACGATTTTGGTAGAAGGAAGAATAGTCATACAGTCTCTAGAGGAAAGAAGCATTTCATCCGTACGGCCATAGCAAGTAAAGGAGTAAATACGAATTTGTCATACCATTATTCAGAAAAAATTGCAACTGACCTAACCATCTTTTGTCTTCTTCACGCGAGGACAAAAGAGGTGATAGTTATGCATTCAGTCGGAAAGAGAGCGTGGAAGAAGAAACTAGAAAATGATTCATCAAGCAACACAATAAACAAAAATGTGCAGTCTTTACCATCGAGTGTACGTATTGCATGCAATACAGGCAAAAAGAAAGCATGGGCACAACCGGCTACAACAACACAAGGTTTGAATGGACTGGAGTGTAGAAAATGGTGGCAAGAGGCTCTGAATGATCATTTTGCAAAGGACAGCATACGGAGGGCACAGGGGGAATAAGCGTTGTGGATGCCAATATTCTACATTCGTGACTTCGAGGGGTTTCTTTGCACAATGCTAGAAACCTACAACAGGTTCTCGTGAACATGCTCATTTCCTTACCTTGGACAAAATTTGGTGATATCCTTTAAAGCTGTAGACTTCACTAGGGTATTCAGTATACCAAGTTGCGCAAGGAGGAAGGAAAATCAATAATAAACCCAAGAAACTCAACCAAAAAACCAAGAAGCAACTGGTAGACTTAGTATATGGGAAACGGCCGGAGGCCTAAAGCGAAGCATTGATGGATTCTTCGAAGGCAAGAGGACTAAAGAAATCTGAGGTTCTAGAAGGACATTGGTGCTATCTAATGGATTTAGTGAAGAGCGAACCCACCGGTTCGAGTAGGGCATCGAACATTTCATTTTTGCAAGTGACCATGATGAGCGGTATCATGAATAGCATAGTGTATGATTGGGCATCCTTGTTGGCTGAGTGCATGTAGGAGTTCATGTCATTGCAACACAAAACCTTTTACATGCCACACTACGCCATCGGCCTATTTCTTGATGCTACCGCACGGATGATACCGAATGAAATGTTGGAAATCAAGCTAGGTCCAACAAAACCGGGGGAGCCAACAATTATGCAGTGGAGGCATCTTGATACTCCTGGAGGGCAGAAGGCCATTGGACAGAAAAGGATGCGACAGGAGGTAGAAAGTTCTGAGCACGGGAACATGAACAATGGGAGACAAGACAAATCTTCTAAGGACAGTGACGACTCAGAGGAGGAAGTGGAGGACAAGCATGAGGAGGAAGTTGAAGTTATTACAACACCGCCACTACTATTTCCGAAGACCCTCACAACTACCTCCCACTCGCACTTAGTTCCCACAGGCTTTCACATTCCTGGGTTCAGAGAGTTTAGGCAACCTATTGTCATGACGCCAGTCACGGTAGCAGCCAGACCAACAACACGGCCAACACCCCATCCAGCAGCACGGCCAGCAGTATTAGCACCTTCAGGGAATACTGAACCTTCAGTCGATACAACAATACCTGATACAATCGTACCGAAGATAGCCATGGGGTTACCTGAAGGGGTTGTTGGAGAGACTTTGCCAGCTGGGGCTAAGATACTTATACTAGATGAGGAGATGGACACTCAAGAGGGAGTGATAGAGATACTAGCAGGCAAGGGTTTGAGGACGTCGGGTGCTCATTTGGATGTAGTGGGCTCAGATGCAGTGGTTACTGTAGATGCAGCATTGCTAGCACTAATTGGGGAGCCAGACAGAGAGTAGAGCTCAGAGGTTGAGCATGTACTTGAGTACGCGGTTCAACCGTACACCAGCACCATGAGCGACAAGCATTTGCAAACCTGCAAGAGTAGCCCCAAAAGAAGATCCTCTACAGATACAGGTGGAGATGCACCCAACACAGACTGATGAGGTACCACCTAGCACTGTTGAGCGAATAGCGGAAGCAATGGAGACGGCCATGGGTGCCCAACAGCAGCCTACAGGGAGGCCAGAGGCAGTGATGGGAGAGCTTATGGAGACATCCCTCGCTGATGTAGCGACTCAGGGTCGCCAAGTGGTGGCCTCTGCACAGACAATTGCCTTAGACTTAGTGGTAAAGGAGCTGGAGCACGTTGTATCCTTCATGAGGGTAGCATGTCCAGCAGCCTTTACAATTTGTTTTGAGAAGTGCAGATGGCCGAGTGTAGAGACTATAATGACCCGAACCAGCATTACAATGTTCGAATCATAATTTTTTCGTTTTCCCCTTAATGCTAACCCCAGAATATAAACCCTTTAATCAAATGACCAGCAAAGGTAAACAAGAGATGATAACCCGGCAAGATATTTCTGCAACTCTTGAATATAATATTCAGAAATACACACACATGAAGAGAAAACACAAACAACAAATCACTCTGCCTTCTTCCAATTTGCATTAAAGGTGTAGGCATATGAAAAGTGCAATGCGAATCAAAATACTAAACCAGCAACTTCTAGATAACTCCTAAAACATTATTGTATTATACAACAGCAATACAATAACCAACAACTATAAATCCAATCTTAAACACAGTTCTACAGTCAGATTGGAAAACTAAAGAGAAGAACCTGTAAGCACAACCGAGACACCTGAAATGACATCTCCCCTGACAATGGGTTTTCGTCCACTGCCTGCCTGCACGAGGGGCTACGTCTTCACACTGGCTGAAAGCTGAAGCTTTCTGAAAACTCTCACAAGAGAGAACTAGAAATCTGAATAGTAAATCAAGCATGTCAAGGGATAGAGCCTCTTCTCCTTTTATTCTTGCAACGATGACCCTTCGACTTCTTTTCTAGGTTTTATCTTATCTTTCCACGTCCTCTTTTGCCCACTTGGAATATTAATTTGACTTTTAATTAATAAAGTTTCAGCTCTCATAGGCTATTTAAATATTATAGTGATGATCCCATAATATTTCTAATGTCCCCAGAAAAGGGACATTACAGAGACTATGTAGATGCGCTAGGATTAGGCCACTACGAGAGGGATGGGTATGGAGAACCGCATAGAGGCTCTAAGGAGATAGTTTGGATACACAGGGAGGCTTATTATACCCTTCAGAGGAGCCAAGCAGACCAAGCAGCCGCAGAGAGGGCTCAGACGGAGTCAAATGCCAAGATAGCAACAATGAAAGCAGAACTAGAAGCAAAGAGGGCAACCTGGGAATCCGAGCGGGCAGCACTTTTGATTCGACAGAGTCAGCTACAACAGGTGGCAGCAGAGAAAGAGGTGGCAGCGGAGGAGAGGGAGATTGGAGAGATTGCTGAAATGATGTAGTCAGCCTTGGAGCTTCAGATGGAGGCTGAAGCATATTTGAAAGTACGAACAGGGCAAGTGTATCAACTTTGAGCAAAGCTGGACAAGCTTAGAGCATGGACGTCTACTACACCAGAGACGCATCCCTCTTCTTAGCTGTCTAAAAACTTGATGTAATCAGTTGCTTTTTTTTAAAAATTGTTGAATTTTTGTAAAGGTCGTCTCTCTTTTGTTGTTCGGAGACGACTTTACTTTTTGGGGGGGATAATGTTGTCAGTAAATTCTATATTGTAGCTGACAAGTAGAATTGTATCCGAAAGGGTGCGTGACGGTTGAGTCGCCCCTTTGGGAAAGTATATGTACACCATCCAAAAGGAACTATCGGGACATCATAATCATTATCATTGTAAGCAGTGCGCTAGAGTGCATATTGCAAATATGAATAAAGTATTTGTTTTGTGTTACATCTTAATCTACTGAATGTGATAAGTATATGTTTGCCCTGTACGGTAAACACACTTGCAACCCCTTTAGGAAATTGTATGGTTTGAGAAATCAGACCATAACTGATGGCCCAAGGCCATCCAAAAGGAAGCATCCACTTGCCTTGGTTATTTACTTGATTTTCATCGCGCTGCACCAAAATCAAAACTGAAAATATCATGGAGACATACCCAACCACTAACAATATTCATCACAATGTTATATCCATTATATGCAGCATGTCACTCATCCATATGTGCCATGAATTTATGCATATCCATGATCACATTGCAAGCAGACATTCTCACAAGAGAATACTCAATTTTGAAGTTAAGCTCTCCATTGCTTGGTTCATTATTATTCTTCATTGGGAATCTATTCAATTGCAAACTATACATGCTAAGCAAACTACCTTTAAATGTATGAAAAGAAGAGAGATCATACACATGTACATTGCATAACTGCAGATCAAAATGCTGGCAAGAACCTTCATATTTACATTATGGATGTCCCCCAACACTCTTTACTTCAGCATCTTGCAAAGATAGAAAACTTGTATGAACATCCCATAATTCACTAAAAATATGTATTTTTGATTCAAAGATGCTATCAGATTTATTATTCAAGTCAGCATCCATGTTTACATGAGAAGTTTCAAAGTGAAGTTCATCCAGATCAAGGAATGCATCCCCATGCAAATTTGTATTTGATGCTTCCTGGTTTGGAACACTATTGCATTGCACTTTATAACTATCAACCGTCCTAAGTTTGTTAATGTAAAGCTGTATCACTACTATACTTTGGTATTACCATGAAATGCATTATTATATTCATAAATTCCCTCATTATTGTCAAGACTCAAAACAAATCACTGCTGGATATGAAGAATCAGAACTGCTCTTATGCATGTGCTTGTGATAATCAATTGTTAGCAAATCTCAAATTTGTTCACTAGTTATTCAGCATAATTTCTTATTCACTTCACTACTTGTGTATTATTTTTGTTTATTGTCTTCAAAACAAAAATCAGAATCACGAAGACATGATCGATGAGATGTATTAACTGGATCAATATGACTATCAACATCACATGCTGATCCACTGCTCCCTTAATCTGAATATACTCTGCCCTCGCCATATAAAGGATTTGATAATACTTAAAAACAATTTCCATACATACCTTGGCAGGATATAATCTGATCTTCTTCAACCACTTCATCATATAAGGGATTCGAACAAATCTGAAAGCAGTTTTTAAACAAAAGTGCCTCTTTTTCACTATCATGGGATTCAGATATGAATGAGTCTACTATTTGTTCACTTGTTCCTTTACTTGTCCCAATGCTAATATACTCCACATGTAGCGTGTTCCCAATAAATTTATCAGAATTACAATTCTCACCAAGGTGAGGGGCAAGCCTCCCACAAGTTTATTTTCATTCAACTCTGTAATGCTATGACAAAATTTCAGTTGCTCATGGCCCCCTTCATTGGATGGCTTGTTTCATTATTGTCTTCACCAATGGTGATAGCATTCTCCGCATGGTTGGCATCTTCACATCTGCTAATTTTCACAATCATTTCAAATAACTGTTGAAGAGTGGTTCAATTTAAAAACTCTAGCCAATCAACATAGTTGGGTTCACATGGTTTCAGGAATGACTCAATGCATACATATTCATCAGGCATTGAATTTATTGGTATTTGCATATAGGCCTCCAATATTCTTTTAAATAATGCAAATGTAGATTCGTCTTACATTTTCTTATGGTGAACAATGTATCAATATGCATTTAGGGGTCAAAACTAATTGAAGCATGTTCATTAATTTGGCTGAAACTCATTCTGGCATACAGAGTGCTGAGATGAACAGACTAGAAGATTAATCATGGGTGCACTGTTTTCAGCAGTGTGATGAAAATGACTTAGAAACCATCTCTCAAATTATGTTCATGGATCTCTCATCATCTCATTGATGTGTCCTGCAACAAAGAGAGATAAATAATAATTCATATCATCAATCTATCATGAAACAATATATAGAGATTAATGTTCAAAGCAAACACTATTCGCAGTGCTATAAAACAAATTCAAGATTCAAGATATAAATATAGGATACTTATCTCTTTCCATGTGACATTCATAAAAGAGAACCTTCAACTGAAACCAGAATAATCTGCCCACACAATGATTACACAGAAAGATGTGCATTGCTGAAACAATCAGCCAAGACTATCACTATACTATCAACGCACAATGATCAAAATGACTGAAGTAAACACATCAATAAGCAGATACGGTGATGTATGTAGATTACACTTCTAGATAGCATAAAGTAACACCACATTGTGTTGATTGTGTTGCCTAAAGAAAAACTATAATACCACTGCAGTCTTCAGCAATCCAATGTAATTATACAGAACAGAGACACTTCATATATTGAAGCGAATTTATGACATTTCAATCTGCATTTTGGGAGTTCGATTTGGAGCTACTGTTAAATTCTAAGGTGGCAATTTTTCATGTACAAGGGCGTGTTCATTTTAGAGAGGCTGTGGTACAATTCTGAAGGCCTGCATTGTAATCTCTAAGGCCTGTGGCTAGATTACGGAGGCCTGCAACAATATATTTGGGTCAAATTTCACCCTTTTCAGACCCATGTCCAAGCTGGAGGGTGTTGTATTTGCAATCTGGAGAGCTGCGTTTGGAAGTAAGAAGGCTTGGTCATAATTATAGGGGCTGCGATCAGTTGAGCAGCTGGAAGAGTCAAGGACAAACTATCAAATTTTTAAAACCAGGTTCATTATTTGTTGAATGTAATTTCCATTCTCGTGCCTTGCAAAAACAAAATCAGAATTGCATGTTTGATGTTTGCAATTTCCAATTAACACAATAGCTGATGTATTGGCACAATTCATCTTTGGTATTTGTTGATCAGTTGACATTTAGTTTCAGCATTTACTATTGAATGTGTTTTATTTGCAAAATAATCATATATACCAAACAGTTTTAACAGAGTTGTGTACCAAGTGTTTGATGAAATGTCAAACAATTAAATTATAAAGAAAAGATTGTACTGGAACAAGAAGATAACTATGTAGCAATTGGTGCAGCAATTGGAGCTAGCATTAGTGGAAGAAATCAAATACTTGCGATTGTCAAATAATTTTTGTTCTTTTCACAATTTTTTTGCAAGGTTGAGATTCATGTTTTCTCTATTCAAGCCAAAACTTCTCTTTAATGCAATATGTGAACTGTGAATTTTGATTGTCAGGTGTTGGTTTTGAAATTTTCATAGGAAGATGGGCAGAAAATGGACGTCTGTCAGCCGACTGGATGTTCCGGCAGTGTTTCTATAGCCGACGGATTGACTGTCAGCGGTGTTTTGTATTTTGTAGCCGACGGGTAAATAGTTTGTAGCGGATGTAATGTTGTGGCCGACGGACTCCTTCGGGAAGGTTCGGCGGTATTATTTATATCCCATCTGGGATCATTGTAAACCATCTATGATCTACTATTGCGAATATTATGAAGCCTAATGTATGTTCTGGCATATGCGAATATTATTCTGCTATTCTATTCCATTGTCTGTATGCGTTGATTTCTTTACCAGTACGGTAAACTTTTTTTTGTTTGTTTTTTTTTTTTTTTGGCAAGAAATCAATGCATACAAACAATGGAATAGAATAGCAGAATTATATTCGCATATGCCAGAACATACATTAGGCTTCATAATATTCGCAATAGTAGATCATAGATGGTTTACAATGATCCCAGACGGGATATAAATACTACCGCCGAACCTTCCCGAAGGAGTCCGTCGGCCACAACATTACATCCGCTACAAACTATTTACCCGTCGGCTACAAAATACAAAACACCGCCGACAGTCAATCTGTCGGCTACAGAAACACCGCCGGAACCATCCAGTCAGCTGACAACGTCTCCAAACTTCTGAATGTCGTCTAAAACTGAGTTAAGAACAATTGTTCAATCTTGGCTTCTCCCGCCAATGGAGAATTTCAAGAGTAGAGTGATTTGTTGGAACAAATCGATTGCCTTCAAGGCTCTACATGGTCATTGCCTTTTACGGGTCTTCCCCATCTCAAGGTTGATGATATAGTTATCCCAGTGTTGTTTTATTACTTCTTAATGAGCAGGAGATTTGTTAAGTCTCTGTGTCTTCTTGATGCTCATAATCAGTGGAAGAAGATGATAAACTCAGTCGTTATTGAAAGTCTTACTCCTAGCATGAGTTTGTGGATGGATTTATTATATGCGATAGATGTTGTCCACCATGGACATTCATGTGTGTAACCAACCAAGTATTTTCGTATGCCTTAATGGAATAGTCTATTAAATGGTTTCCAAAAAGAACGGACAAATATACACAGCAGGGCTTTAGGCGAAAACAGCTTGGGATTCACCTAATGTTCTCTCTTGATTCACAATTCTTGGTCTCTCGAAAATGACTAGTCGGGGTCTAATTAGTTTTATCGGATGGTTGAGCTGTGGAACTTACAATATAAACTATGATATGTCGTTGACATGGACTGATGAAATGAACTTTCTGTAGACCAATATCATTCTCTACTTTGTGAGGAAAAACTCAGTGGCCAGTATTGTTGTTGCTCTAGCTTAACAAATCCAGGTTTTCTTTCCCTTTGCATTCATACCAACTCCGCATTCTCTAAGCCGTTGTGGGAAAGGTGGAATGTCATGACTATCGAAGCTCTAATCAGCAATGTAAGATTATATATGTTGATGGGGGGTCTTCCATGGGATTTCTTATCAGAGACAGTTTTCAAAACCCACAAATACCAATGTCATCAGGCCTACTTGTGTATTTGGATGGTGTTTTGGGTTTAATCGGTGGTAGAACAAATCTTCCATCTGACTCATCTAGAATGTCATAGGCCATCCATATATATAGGAAGCAAATTGAAGTCAAATTGTTAAAAGATCATGAATGAACCATTGATTATCGAACTTCAAAGAGATTAGTATTCTATATAATTGATAATAGTGTTTTTTTGTATTTATCTCTATATATCTTTTATGATAGATTGAGCTTATCAATTCCTCTTGGTTGCAAGGTGCAACAAGACAAGGATGTTGCTTTGATGATAAATATTTGCATATGAGATTCAAAGGGAGCTTTTGGTTCACAGGGAGATGTCCAGCCTAGCCTCAAAGGAAGGTTACATCACTATCATTTGTGTTGATCAAAGTCATCTCTGCTAAGAGGAAGTCTTTGTTGAGAAGAGTATTTCAATCATTATATGTATGTTGTTAATGAGTTTCCTTATCTGTGATAAATTATTGATATTGAGACTCTTGATGGATATGAATCTCAATGCGATTTTCCTTCTTGTTAATTATGGATTCTTATTTATGAGACATAAATTAAAGTTATAAGGTCAAATTGATAACTCTTTCACTTATGAAAGATTCATAGTCAGCATCATGTACAGAGAGTCCATGATGTCATCATGTTGAAAGATTCTGTGATGGGAGTTGGAAGTCATGTTGAGAGAGTCCATGACTGTATCACGTAGAGAGAGTTAGTGATAAAATGATAGTTATAAACCTTACTAAATTGTCATGTTGAGTGTAATGTCCCCACTATTAGGGTGGGTTAGGGACAAGTTATAATGTTAGAACTTAAACAATATTAAACCTAACTACACTATTCTACCCTCTACCTTAATCCCCAATCTTAAGAATGTCTCCAGATCGAGCTTCCTAGCTCATAGCTACCTCACCATCTTCCCAGGATCGCACCTCTTAAGAATCTCCTTGGATGGGACATCTTCTATCCAAGGCCAATTACATATGCATATGTTAACATCATCAAAATATTCTAGCACATGGAGATTATGTATTAGTTCTGGGCCATGGCAATCAAATGGAGATCTTAACATCTCACATACCTCATGCTTTGGGTCCATTAATCTCCATGGTGTCAATCCAACAAACTGACACAATATTATCCATTCCTCATCTAGCCATTCATACAGGGTTACTCATCTCTAGCACTGAGCTGATAGCCATTTATACGAGGATCTCACTTCTGACACCGGCACTATGACGATTATCCACAATATCAAAATTTAATTATTCATCTAATTTAAATCATACATTCCTTTCTATACACAAACATGTTGTATATACATTTCCAAATCATTTATTTTCTAATATAATAATAAGGTTAGATTATTTATTTAGATAACAAAAAAAGAATAACTAATTTCTATATCATCTATTTAATATAATGATGAGCCTAAATTAGTATTCTATAATTGTATTGCTTTACATATATTATTACTTATTGACATTCAACTTAGCCACTTGGTGGGTCCTTCGTACCCTTGATTGATATATGGTTAGTGGCACTATTTGCATTGATTTCTGTGGGAGGCTTCCATTTTTCAATCGCTCACTTTTCATTATCTAACACTTTATATACATTTTTTTTTTCCTTTAGCCTTTTATCAGTTCATCGTGTTGGGTGGCTCTCTGTCCAATGTTTATGCTCCTACGTTGCTTGTTTACCACTCAAGCTACTAATTCATCCACGGCATACTTATTACGTGCCTAGGAGAGGGGTCTACATCGGGTGTGTGGGATTAGCTGTTGACTTGTACATTATTATCCCCATGGTCACTGCTTGGTATTGATTTACATCTCTGTCGATATATGGAAAGTGTCATTTTAAGAATTAATCAACCTTAATAATATGTCTCCGCCTTTACTCTTCATTATAAATATATATGGTGCTTTTATTTCTTTGATCCATCATTCTTATGCTATGTTTTTCTCTCTCTCTTTTTATTCCACTAGTCAAGGCTCCTATATTATTTGTTATATTTCATTCTTATACATCTCGTACCTTGTCCAATCATGTCTAGCCCACTTTATATATGGTGTTGACAAGATGCATTCCATGTCAACCAATGCATGTGGGGGGTATTTGATCATTAGTGCACTCATTTAGCTTAATCAGGATGTTGTGTTTGTTTTAGGAATATGTTTGTTTAATAAGATAAGTGAATGATCATTTGATTAATGTACTTTGGGATCAGTTTATTTGTTTAGGGACTAATTATTAATTTATTATCTTTACATTTATTGATAAATATTTATAAATTATACTTTGTGTATTTAATATTTATGTATTGATCGAATCTTACAATTAGTCATTCCATTCCTATAATATTTTGATCAATTCACTATGGCCTTAAGGATCCCTTTATCAAATTTGTTTT
This sequence comes from Cupressus sempervirens, assembly GCA_028749045.1. Classification (NCBI taxonomy): domain Eukaryota; kingdom Viridiplantae; phylum Streptophyta; class Pinopsida; order Cupressales; family Cupressaceae; genus Cupressus; species Cupressus sempervirens. The sequence continues at coordinate 278,088,378 of CM053789.1, read as the reverse complement.
TCTCTACCCTATCAATAACTCTAACAAACAAAAATTACATATTTGTACTAGGAGGCCCCATGTCTAGCCTAGTAATATTAAAATCAGCTATTGTAGCTTGGTTGGGCTTCTTCTAAGTGTTAGGTGTGCTATTTCCATGAGCAAATGATGTATTCATCTCTTTCAATGAAATGAGCAGTGGTTTTTAGTTTGTTGCTTTTAGGAGGCAGTGACTACAATAGTTGAGATATAACATCTATGGATGATTGTCTAAGGGCTTGTAATTTCCTCTTACTAGACAAGGATTTCCATCCGTGGAGCAAGAAACAAGGTTCAAGAGGTATTTTGTAGTTTCTAAGAAGTGGGAAATTTTGTACTCTTGACTAGAGGAATTCTATCAATATTGTGTGCAAAGAAAGAGAACGGGGTTTGAGACTTACCACCTATTGCATCTAGTCATTATGTGTTCTAAGCAGGCCCCTTGCCTTTGCCATCGTTCCCTTGTTTGTTTAATTTTCCAATTCCTAGATCATAGTGAACCACCTTCACATGTTGGTTTGGGATTTTGATAATTTTCGAGAGGGTGCCCATCCCCACCCCCTCTTACATTACGTGAAGGTCGCATTTGTGTGATGGTAACAATGAAGGATGCACTAGATTGGACTCAACTCCTCTATTTTGAGGGTCAAGCACTCCTAACAGACAACGAAATCTTGGTATTCCCCTTTATCTTCGCTACCACATTTGGGTTCTCTTAAGCACCATGCTCACTCTCCTACCTAATTTATCTTCTTCTGGTAGACTCTAGTCAAATGGATTTAGTGATTGTGTTTGTGTTTATGGAGTGTATGCGAGATCAACTACATGGGACTCATCATTTGTGATGTCAATTATATCAATTGGGAGGTATAATCAATTATCTGCATTAAGGTCATTCTTGACCAGCTCCTCCTTCTAGCCTCTAGGTCATCCTAACAATCTGCACCAAACATTTTAAATTGTGGCATATAATAGTAAGAAGGTCCCAAGAATAGAGCATTCTTGAAAAACTCCTTTGGGCCAAATTGCATCCCCAAAACATCATAAGTATCCATTATATACTTCTTTGAACTTCTTTTATTTACTTCACAAATTTGTCTATATAAATCAATCATGATAATTTTGTTGTCTACATAACTGGGCAATTTCCAAGTGAAATCATTAAATCCTTTGAAAGATAACTAAAAGTCAGAGACTGGAAAGAAAAACCACCATAGACTTGTATCAAAGTAAGAATGGCCTCAAGGGAGATCTTACATCCTGGGTGACCCACATCTCCCTCACTAATTTCACTATAAATGTGTCATTGACTCTCTTGAAATTTGAGTAGTTGTTTTGCAATTGCATGCTAAGATAGAAATCATAGATTTGTATATTTTCTTCAAATTCTTAAATAAAATCTACCATGGGCCACTATTAGATACATGGTAGGGCGTACAACAAATAAGAGGACATATTGAAATACCTATTTTATGGGAACTAAATAAACACCTCATGCAAACAATCATTAAAGCAACCATGCCCAATCCAAGTAATTAGACCCTCCACAAATTATTTGAATAAAGAAAAACATCCACTCATCTTAGTTTAAGGCATCTTCATCTCCTTTGAGATTGTGTAATAAAACATTGATAATTGTAATCTCCCCTTTGCTAAAGGTCGTATATATGGTGTGAGCTAATTTGGATTGTCTCATCCTTAGGATGAGAATCATTTTCTAGCAATTGTATTCCTGTACACTCTCTTCTTGTTGTTAAACTTGCATTCTGACAACACAAAATCTCAATGTTTACTCTCCCTTGTTCAGAAAACAAAAAAAAGATTCAAACGGTTGCTTGCTCAAAGTGACTTGAACTCGATCATCATGTGTTTTGATCGCCCTTGTGTTGAGATCATATCTATTGATGCACTCCATTACCAAATCAACACACTTTACAGCTATCAGGAATCCTGTGGCATGAAGTAATTCACTTTCTACCAATCTTTGGGTCATCAAATATCTATTTGGATTTTCTATCCTCCTACAAATTTCATTTAACTCAACATAACTCAACTTTGCATCTCCTATCTTGGCAGCAACGCATTCTAAGTCATTGAGGTGATCATACCCTAAGTGCATAAAGTTCATTGTTTCCACCTATATTCCCCTTAATTTAGCATGCCAAAAATATATTGCCACAATATACTTCAAATCATAGATTGAATCAAGCTAAAATTGTTGGGTAATTGATAAACTTACTAATTTGACAATACCCTTTGCACAGAGAATCTTGTGACCTAGCTTCTTTCCTTTGCCCTTCTCTATTGCAATGAATTCAATGGCATAAAGAGGAAGCCATTAATGCTAGCCACTAGAGCATTTAATGCACATACTTGCCACTTAACTCCACCATGTGTCTTCAAAGTCACTTTTTCAAAGACTTCTATTCACCTTATCGAGCTCCACATTGGGTTCTTGAACTCCTTATTGGGCCCATAGGGAAATTTATAAGAATGTTCAATATCCTTTGTTGAGCTCCCACTATGCTTCTTGAACTTTATTTCTTTGGTTTTGGTGTTAAATTATTTTCAATCCACACTCTTCTTCTAAAGTTGGACTTCAACTTGGCTATTCAAACTATTCTTTGAATTGTAGCTTCCTCTCTTTCCCGACTTAAGAGATCCCCTTTAAAAAATGTCAAGTACATATGCTTCTTGAACGGAACATCATATCCAAAATACTTTATAGGAAGTTCTAAAACCCATGTCAAGTACCAAAAGTTGTTTTGGAATGCAAGCTTCTTTCTAAATTTGAACTTCATCTTCGCACCTCCAACATGGTTCCATTTTGGATTTGAGGTTCTAATAAAGGTTACTGAACCAATGTCAGTTTTCGATATGCATTTTTTGAACCAAGGCTTGAACAATCAGAGGAAAATTGAAGCAAAATTTATGAAGGAGAGTGAGTGTCATTTGTGTTGTCAAGGTCCGATAATGGAAAAGGAACAAACTTAGACTGACAGGTTATGACTACATGCCGAAAAACAAAGATTTGAAATGTTCCAAATGAGATGTTCGGGTCCAACAAATACTTTTCAACTCGGACTTGGATACTTCAAGAAAACTTTGGGCAGATGATTTAAGATCACGAAAAGGTGACTTGGATAACCCTTGTGCCAACAATAATGTTGAAGACCAACAACAGAAATAGAACATGATAAAGACTAGGAAATCCCATATTTAGCAAGGAAAATAGATTTAACCTTGTTCCAAAAGAGTCGTCCGGTCTCAAATGTGTTCCAAGACATAGAATAAACTTCGTCAACTTTCAAGAGGACTTAAAAGGCTTGAAATATAACCCAGAATTATAAGTTTTGAAATAGGGGGCAAAACTTAGGCAACAAAATGTATTGAAAACATCATCATAATCGATTTAGGACCTAAAGAGTGGAGATCATCATCAAGCCTTCGTGTACCTTCTCTACTTATGATCAGTCTTTGCACCCTCAATTTGCCCATTTCTACATTATAAAGTGAGTGGGAATTTGTCTCAAGCACATTATCCTACAATCAGTGAATTATATCTCATAATCTCATACCAAGCTGAAATATCATGTACTTTTTGTTGGCATAATAAATACATATTGCATTGAGAGATGTTGTGGTGTAGGTTTGTTGCCAATGAGATCAATTATTGTGTTGTCACCAATGTCTACTTAGTGTTGTGTCAGTTGACAATGTACCGGATGAGCTGATAAGTGTTTAAATAGTTGAATCTAGTAATGCAAGAGTGTTGTGGACAAAATTGGCGTGTACAGCTCAAATGAGAGACTTAGAGATGTCTCGAGATATTGTGTGTTAGATCGCAGAGACTTGTGACATGTATGGAGAAAGTTATGATCACTTGAAGATTGATAGAGGAACTAAAAGAAAAAATAGTGAATGATGATGCATGATTTGACCGATTTATCGAATCTATGTGGATTCAAATGTTACAGTTCAAAGCGAATTATCTTGGCTGAACTATGAGATTGTTGTTGCAATCACAAGGTGATTGGAGTACTGTAAGGCATGTTTTCAAAGGATAGAAGATCATTCTATGGAAGTTGGCAACCGGTGATGATTTGGTTGATTGTGGTGAATCTTTTCATGATCTAGGTGCCAAGGTAACGCGGCAAAACAAAATGTGTAATGATGAGGTGGACTTGCATCGATCATGGTGATCAAAATTATCCCAGTTATGGAAGCGTGATAGAAAGAGTGAAAAAGTTAAACTATTCTTGATCAAATCAATGTGTGATTGCATTTGGAAACCAACATGGATTTGTAAATGTTGAATTTAGGGTTTGGTAATACGTTTTCTTGGATCGAGATGAAATGTGAAGATTCAAATGATGAAATCCAAATGTCATACACTTTTGTTTAAGGTGGTGGTCACCCTAGTCACTAAAAAATGTATTTCTATCTAGTTTGATGAATTGTGAAGTTATAGATTATAGATGTCGAGTGCAATCGAGAGAAAGGTGTGGATAGTCTGCAAGAGAAGCAAAGATCATGCTTAAATGGATCCGTACAAATAAAGGAGGAGTGTCATTCTCATATCATTGTACTTGTTAGGATTTAACGAGACATAAATAACAGATACATGCAAATATAACCAATATCAGAAAATAACAAAATCGCACAGAAGAGAACACAAGACACAAAGATTTAACGTGGTTCACTTAATCCCTTGGGCTACGTCCCCCAAACAGCGAATCCAATATTCTTATTATCCAATGATTACAACCTAATTACAATCTGTAATTCCTTACAGCTCAATGCCGCCGTAAGAAGCTACAATCTCATCATACATAATAGAATCCCTAACCCTAAGCCTTTTTATTCAAGATTTTGTCACTTACAAAATTAGGGCTAGAATAAGCTGACCAATAGAAAAAACATAACTATCGACACCTTTTACAATATTAAATTCATTTTTGCCTTCAGCAACACTACCCCTCGACCATGCCCTGTATCGCGACAAGGAGCATGCCTAGGGCCGCTGACCCGAGGACCCCGCAAGGGGTGCTGCCCCTTAATCTTGCCCTAGGAACCCCCGTGGTAAAATCTGGGGGGAAACCACGCCGAATAAAGTGGGGAAAAATTAACCTTTGAGTCTGATTAGGCTCCACATCACAACACTTGTTGAATCCTAACAGGTTCTCCAAAAAAAGCCCTTAACCGGGTAGATCCTAACAACTCTGAAATTGAAATCCCTTAATTGGGTGGCTCTTTAATTAGGGTTTAAATCCCTTAGCTGGGTTCCTCCTAACAATGTAAAGCTTCTAACAAGGCTAGATGTAAATCCCTTAACAAGATGACTCCTAACAAGGCATTTGCAAAGCTCCTACTAGGGCTAGGCCTTCAATTGAGCGTACTTCAAAATAGTGCAAACAATTATGGGTACTAATTCCCACCGTGTTTTTTCCCTGTAACCGAGGGTATCCACAATAAAAATATTAGCATTCTTGTGTTGCATGTTTGGATGGTTTAATTTGTTTCATTATTTGTTGTTGCACAAATTAAATGTGGATGAATTTTGTTGATTAGTTAATAAAAAGATTTGATTTGGAATGATTCACCCCCCCCCCCCACCTCTCAGTAATCTTGGACCTTATAATACTAACATTTTCATAATTCAATTTGTGTTTAAGTACATAACTCCTAACAAAGTAAAAGTGTTATTCATTGTATGTCGTAAGTTTTCCTTCCTCTACCCTACGAACTACTCTCACCCAAAAAGAACAGTTGAGCTTCATTTGAAATTCACTACACTAATAAAAGCACATGAATTTGATAATGGTCATTAGCTGATGTCAAATATGCCCAATACTAATATGCTTGTATAAGCAGTGTGATCTATATATAACATTCTTATCTGTGGTGCTACATTTCCTTGCATTTCTATTCCAATGGACCATTTGGCATCTCTAACCTTAGATAGACATTTGCAAAAGCATCAACAACATCAAAGACCAACAAAGAAATTACAAGCCTTCCATAAGACAATATGGGAACATGTTTCCATTATGGAAACAAATCAACGCATGATCCTTGGGCTTGTAATGTTAGGATTTGAAGGACAAATATCTAACAGTTAAATGCAAATTTAAGTAATAAAGCAGAGGAATAAAACACACAAAAATAGAACAAGAAAACACAAAGATTTAACATAGTTCACCCAATTTCAGGCTATATTCACCAAACAAAGAGTTCAATATTAGTTTCCAGTAAATCAAATTGATTACAATCTGCAACTCCTTTGCCACTCAATATCACTAAAAGAAGCTACCAGATTCTCATATGAAAATCCCTAACCCTAATTTATTTTAACAAGACTTATGTTGATTGCAAAAATAGGGTTAGAATATCTCGAACAATAGAAAAATAACTCTTGATGCCTTTGTATGGTAATAAAAGTTTGTTACGCTTCGTGAAGCACTGCCCCTCGACCCCACCCTAAATTGCAACAGGGAATGCACCAAGGGCACTGACCCTTGACCTTAATTTGGGGGTGTTCCCTAAATCCGTGTTGAAAAACATGGGGGGGAACACACTAATAAAAGTAGGGAAAACTTAACCAATGAGTCTAATTGGGATGCATATAATAACATGAAATACATGTACAGTTAAATGAATAAATGGACTTAAAAATATGTCAACTGATAAGGGCATTACACACCTAATTAGAAATAGGGGGTGAATAATGAACCCATTACATCATACTTTCGTTATGATGATCAAGAAAACCCAGAGAGAATTTGAAGTTTGAGTTCATTGTAATAGGTAAAAGAACCAATGGTCAAAATTTTACAATCAATGCCTTTCAAGAAATTGTAATGTGATTGTTATATGGACATCTACATGCTCATATACCAATTTCAATCTCCAACATAATAATCCGTTTTTTAACTCCAAAAGACCTATGGCTAGATTGTGTTGGAAAGATTACAGGGTACATTCAAGAGTAAGATATACTTAGAAAACTTACAACTCTTGAAGTAACCCAGTCAAAAAACAAGGGAAACAAAAATTGAAGTATGGATATTGATTACTACAATAGGCACCCAAGGACCCATGCCACATAAAACGCGACACTTATACCGCACACATAATTTAAGGAGTAAAAAAAAAGTACCAACTGATTAGTGGAATAGATACCCAAGAAGCATGAGTCCAAACCAGCCTTTCAAAACATTATGATCTAGAAAACGTTAGTGTGCCATTCAAGTCCATGGCACAAGACGAAATTGAAGAACTCGAAGCTAAATTAAAAATGCATCCCAAACAGTTGTGGTGAAAAGGTGTTGAGGACATTTAAAAACCTGTAAACAAGATAAAACTAACAGACAAGTGCCAAGATTGTGGTGTGACGATTGTGGAGTGCATTTGAATGGGAAACAGATTTTCAAATTTTGAGAATGTAGTCTAGGCTTACTCCTTTACCCAAAATTTGTCTAAGATAAATAATGTGGCCAGTTGATTGATGCAATAGACCCACATATGTCACATTGCATTAAATGTAGATCATACCCTTATTATTTAAAAATGTGATGTGAGTGAAAAGCACCCAATAAGCAAGGAGTCCAAAACCAATTCCTCGTACGTCCAAGCATTATGCAATGATTAGTCATAACAGTTGAGTTCATTACTAAGAAAAAACAATGATAAATTCAAGAAGCGTATAATTCAAAATTTCAAATTATATCAGCAACTTAAATGCGAGGGCAATAATTAGAAGAAGACTGCTTAAATCTTCTTATAAGGACTCTTCCGCGATCACTTTCTGTCGCATTTCTCGAAATCAACAGAATGGGTCGTTCTATTTTAACATATTACTGAAGTGGGTGATAACATTTCACCTGTACCGAGCTGCCAGCGGCGGAAAACCCAACAACGGAGGCACTAAGACTACAGGAAGCTCTTCCTGTGTAACCCAATTTCCTAGCATCGAAAATAATATTCCCATGTCTCTTTTTTTGAATGTAAATCTGCCCTGGATTCAAAATTCATTCAGCTTCGCATTAGGATTTCCCACTGGCTCGCGCCAACGCCGAATAGCAATTACGATCAAATAAGTTTTCCTTTGATCTTTTCGAAGAAGTAAAAAGATTCGTGTGAATTAAAAGAAACAAACAAACAAACAAAGTTCCGTTGTAATTTGCTTTGTTCCCGTTTGAAAAAATAACTTTTCTACGCTAATTTAACAAGTGCCACTATGTGCTTGCCTTTAACTTTTATATAAATATAGTTTTAATTTCAAGTGCCACTATGTGCTTGCCTTTAACTTTTATATAAATATAATTTTAATTTCATTTGGCATTTTATATAAATATAGTTTTAATTTCATTTAGCATATCTTCCGGATGGAAATTTTATTTTTTTCTATAAAAAGATAAGAATGTTGTTTTGTTCACTTATAGCTTTTTGGATGTTAACATTGCTATGTACACTAAAGCATGCATTTGTAACAATGTGATTATGCAGATCGAGGTGCAAGCTAATAAAGTTGTCTTAGAAGTTGCTCACTTACAGAAATTGTTAAATCATTAGGACAATGCTCCTTGTACCATTGCCAGAGTTCCTCCGGATGCCTCGACTGATGCCTCTACGCCTCGTGGCCATCATTCAGGCCGCCACTCACACACACCGCGCTCCCAAGCTTCCCGCCACCGCTCTCCCAGTGGTGGTGATGGTGAATAGAGACGTCGCTCTACTTCCCCACCCCGCGGTGGTTTTGGTTGGTCCCTAGCTCCGCCTCCTGGGCCTCGGCGGGCGCATTCTAAGAAATTTTCTCGCCTGGCTTTGGTGATTTCTCCTCCGCAGCCTGAGGTTAAGGAAGCGGAGGTTGTTCCTGATCTTGTTGTTGTTGATGACGGCTAGACTATTCCCAGTCCGCCCCACAATCCCACTAATACGTGGGGATTTCCTGATAGAGATGATCCTCCTCATTCGGCTGGCACTGCCTTGGCAGCCTGAGGTGGTTTATTCTGTTTTTTTTTTATGAATAGTTGTTGTTTCTAGCTGAGGCCGTGTTGTTAAGTCCGACTTCGACCATGTCAACTCTTTCGCGGGGTGATCTTGTATCCCTGGGCCCCTTTTTTGTGAATTGTATTCTTAGTATATTTTATTAATACAAAAGGATTATTCATCAAAAAAAAAATATTATTATAATTTATAAAATATTTTAATTAATAAAAAATATTAGATAATTATGATTTTCTATGATATTAATTATAATTTAAATTTAAATTTTATTTACACATAAAATGATTGATATATGTTTTGCATATATATCATATGATATTGTTATATTATAAATAAATTATAATATGAAATAAATAATATTTTTATAATAATAACATATAATAATATTTATTAAACTATTATATAATATAAGAAATTTTTTTTTTTTAAATATTATAAAAAAATATTTATTAAACTATTATATAATATAAGAAATATTTAAAAAAATATATATTATAAAAAAATATTAAAATTTAAAAAATTTAAACCAATTCACTTACATTAAAAAGTATTAACAGTAATGAATCATATTCACCTTATAAAAAATAACTCTTAAAAATTAGTTTTATAGTCTGTGCCAATATAAGAGATAAATGAATTCATCCAATCAAATCTTTAAAAAATGATTTCTAAAAATTGTAAAGTTAACAATCTTGCATTTACGGTATGAAACATATTAATTTCATTAAAAATATTAAAATTAATTAATTTTAATTCGTAGAAACTAAAAATTGTAATCACTACTTAAAGTGTAAAATCTAAAAAATATCACAATAGTACTTAGCCTACCGGCAAGTACTAATAAGATGCATATAAATAAGTCCTAAATAATTTAAATTAGTGCTTCTTGAGGTTCAAGAGATAAAGTGATATGAGATTATATTTAGGATAAAACTATAAAATTTTAATATTAGTTGAAATATTTTTTAACGTATGTAAATTTGTTATTGTATTTTATTAGTATTAATAATTGATAAGTAGGAGACAATTTTTACACTAAGTTAAATTGTAATATTGCTATTAGGATTCAATACAAAGTTGAATCTTGATAGCAATATTACAATATAGACATGTTAGGAAAATATCTCCTATGTTTCGATTGATGAGATTAAGGATTTTTCTAATGAATTTTCATAAGGCACAATACTTGGGAAAGGATTTGCAAATGGGATTGCAAGTAGGGTGGGTTTAACCATAGAGGAAACTTTGATTAAGCGTGCTCAAGTTGGAGTATACTAGGATTGGTAACCTTACATAATTCTCAATGCTTAATCTCTGTGAGCATCACTTAGATCCAATGAGTGTTAAGTGTTCCATTCATTTTTATGAGAGATGGTTTTGTGTACCACTACTCATAAAACACAGGTCAATGAGTTTGACTCAAAAACTACACAATTGAATCTTGATAAAAGTATCATGATATTAGTAATTTTTTTCATAAAAGAGATAATCTTAAGGAACAACCCCACAATTCAATATCAAACTGTAATAAGTTCATATAGAAATACAAAAAATCATATTGCAACAAGTTCGTATGGAAATATAAAAATCAAACTACAATAAGAGTTCATTTGGAAATATAGAAAATCCCATCACCCACCTCCTCTTTACAAGCAAGGTGATCATAACAAATTGATCAACATCCATCACATACATATTCCAACCCTAGCTCCTACAGCCCACAATATATAGCCCTTCATGGTTATAAATAACACAGTGCTAGCATATACAAAATTGCAAAATTTTGACAAAAACTCAAAAATTTGGGATGCATTCCCACAAAATCACAACAAATTTTAATTTTTAGAGCCTCATGACCAAGTACATTAGCAAGTCCAACATTTTGAAGCATCAACTCTTAAGGGATTCTTTTATCACAACCTTAACACAACACCTACCACCTTTGTCACTCTTTCTACCACACTTGCAATAATGACCCATTCTAGGAATCTAGCTTCAAAAGTCTACAAGCTTGTATTTGAGGTGGGATTTTTCCATTTGCTCCCTAGGAACCCCTACAACCAACAATGTTTTCCAATCATATATATAATCCTTAATCATGTTCCACTGTCTTTTGGCCTCCTCTCATTGTCAATATTTCTTTTCTAATACAACCCAAAGGAAGAAAGGGTAACTATGGATATCAATCCAATCTCCTCTTCTTGTCACAAACCCCACACTCAATTCAACCAAATTTTGAATCTCTTCTAAACCGATTCTTTAGGCTTGATGCATTGCTCAACAATGCACCTTATCATTGCTCTAGTATCCATTTTCAACCTACATGCACATAACAAGAAGGAAATTGTGGTATTTGTTCTATATATGAACTTAGAGAGAATGAAATAGATCCCTAGTAGCACCTTAACCATCATCTAAAAAAATGGATCATTTGTAGCAAAGATAATATTTAGTCTCTCCTTTGTAACATATCATTAAAAGGACATATGTTGCTTGTCTTCCTTGAAGTCGAAGTTTAACTCCATATTTTACCTTTTTACTTATCATTTTCTTTGTGCAACCTCACTATATGTTGGTGAGAAATATTCTCAACAAATTCTAATCGTGCTCTCATAAATGACACATTATGAGATACCATTTGCATTTCTAGTTGAGGTGAAACAATAATGTATTACATTCTCATCCCCTACTAACATACCATCATATCCAAAACTATCATTTTGATTCAAAATATTGTAGCCACCAAATTCTCAACTAGATTTGGTCCAAATTCTATTGAACAAGCTAAAGAACAAGCGAGGGGTGGTAGTGAATGGGTTATTCCAAAAAAAATTCACAATCGTTGTTAAACTAGTGCAGACAGATAAACGACCTAGGCCTTAATACATTGTAAAGTACATAGATACATCTGGATAAACAACTTTTAGTCTCAAGTTATAGTTTTCTACCTTCATTCTAGGTCATTTATCATCCTTCCCTTCTTCTTCTACCTCTGATTAGGGTATGCATATAATCTAAGCACCGCATCTTGCACTTATGTTAAGGATAAATCTCTAAAAAGTCACAAAACATTAATACAAAAAGGGCATTGAAATGAAATGTAAAGCGATAAAAATATTTTAATAAACATAAATAAAATATACATCTAAATCATTAGAAAATACATCTAATAGAGGGAAGTAGTCATTCCTTGGCCGAGAAAACATATCTTTAGCCATGTGATTAGCAACTTTTTATACTAAAGGGTGTTTTACCAACTTAGTTGCATAAAAATACAATAGTAATAAATCTATGTTACTCTACTAACATAAAATGGGGACAAAGAGACTCCTCGTCATTTTAAATGTCCATTGAGTCCAAATCAAAAAATTGCATATGATGCATGAGCATCATGGGTTTACTTGGTGACTACTTTGGAGTTCTTGGAGGGGTGCTCGATAGTTGCTTTGGAGAATACTTGGAGTGTTACTCGATCGAAGAAGGGTGGATTCCCAGTCATTACTGGGTGTTGGGACTCAAAATTAAAGCCCTAATTTTGAGTACCATCCTAAAAATTGAGCCCTATAAGCACATTTAATGCATGTGTACCCAACTATCCTTTTGAGGCCTAAGAGGTGTTTAATGTTTCTAACACCTTTCATTTATCATATTCATGCGTCTTGTATTGATAAATTGTCATTCTGAGTCATTCAGCGAAGTTTTATTTTGAGCAATGTTCAAATCTACATTTTTGCCTAAGTGTCAAACAACAACAGGTAGCCTAGTTTGCATTTGAATATCTCACACCCAATTATGTTTCATGACTCACTACTTTGGGAATGTTTAGTATGCATATCAAAAAACCTATATTTCAAATTTCAAGTTGTTTTGACATGTGTTGACTAGGTTTTGAATCCCTCAAAGTTGGTTATTTACTGTTGTCATGCTGATGCTAATTGTTCAAAATTTTGGGAGGCCCTATTTGATCGGTTATAACTTTGACCCAGTTGACTGAAATGAGAAAATTATTTTTCATTGCATTCTAGAGGTCAACACTTGTTTGCATTTAATCTCTAAATATTGTAGTAAGTTGTTGTAACTCAGAATTATCTATAAAGCTGAGAAGAATTGTGACCAAATATCTGCTATAGGGGATAAATATTGTGAAAGAATATTAGTGAGAAAAATGAAGTGTGAAGATTATATCAAGTTTTGATCCCTTTTATCCCTCAAGTGCACCGCCTTGATGTTGCAAAACCCAAAGAGTAGAAAATCCTTATGATTTTGTTGAAGTTGGGTCTAGATCTGAAGATTTCTTAGTTGAGTATAGGACATAGCTAACCCTTAGACTAATTTTCTCTTCATTATCCTAGTATCAAGTGTTTTCTTTATTGGTAGTTTTGAAACTCCAACAAAATGACAACTCTACTAGGGAGATGATGACAAATAAGCCTTGTTAAAAGGAAAAGAATCTCTGGCATGAACTGAATATTTTAGTCTTATTTTTCATAATGGTTTTGCTCATTCGAGTCACCAATAAAATGGCGACTTTGCTAGGGAATTGTATTGAATTTGAATGATAGACAAACCTTGAGAATTTGAAAAAAGGAGATTCAATATAGCGGAAGAAGTGCATTAAAAAGTTGTAGCAATAAGTTTTCTACTGTTCTTTCTAGTTTCTTACTCCAAATCATGCATCCCAGCAATGTTTTATCCATTTGCAACAATAGCTTTGAAGGTTGAGTGTAAATTGTGTTGTTACTAGCGTTAATCATCAATTAATTCGGCTAGTTTTTTCTTTTCAAAATGTTGTTGTAAAATTAGAGTCAAGAATGAACAAAAGGTTTTGTTCTCTTTTTCAAGTTTGTAAACCTACAAGAGTGGTTTGATGATTTTCATTTTCTCCTACAACTAAAGGTCTAATTCAGATTTGTCAAGTGATAAATTATGTTTTATTTCTCACATATGTGAGTGATGATTCTAAATCTTTATACTATTTTGTTCCTAGTTTATTTCATTGTAATATTTTGAAGGACTTTCAAGTTGTATGAGTACCTTCTGATAGTCTCTTGAAAAGGAAGTATAAGTTCTTGATAAGTTTTAAGGTGTTTTTGCTTCTGCTGTTATAAGAAGTAAAAGTGTTAAGAAGTAAAGCACAACAATTATTTCTTTATCCTCTTTAAGGAGGTGGTGGCTCTACAGAGTTTTATTAATGGTGCGAAGGATTTTTAGTATGCACCCATGCGAAATCAACATATCAAATTTTAGGATCGACGCTTAAAATATTTTGATTTTCAGCACTAAGAAAGAGGTAAAAAAATTATTTAAGATGGAGTCAAATCTTAGATTTGTGATTAGTTTGCCAAGTTCTGAAAGTTTAGAAACTGTGGTTAACAACATTGATATGTTGAACAAGAAAATCCATATTAAGATTGTCAGTATCATAAGAATTGAAGTAGGAAATACTCAGTGTCTAAATGTTGAGCAATGTTATCTAAAGCTTAAATCAGTAATCAACAAAATGCCTTTTCATTGTAGACCTAAAGAATCTTCCTTGCCTAGTGTTTTCCTTAACGTTCTAGTGCCTGATTTAGTTAATGCCAACACCTATAAGATTACAAGAGTTTTTGCAAGCTGAAATATTCATTAAGAAGATGGAAAGTGATGATTATAAAGTTCATGTTATATCTTCTAATGATGATAATGGGTGTATTGAAAGTCAAGGTAGTAATGAATATCATGAATCCATATATACTAATAATCTATCTTCCAAGTGTGAAGAGATGGATTCAAATGTTAATGAATCAGATGATTGTAGTCAGCATGAGGAAGATGGATATGAAAGTGAATATGAACCTTGTTACAATGAGTATGAAGTTGAAGAATTGTATAAAAACAATGGGGATAGTTCTTGCCATGATAAGAATGAATGTTGTAATGATTCTAATGTTTCATATTGTTATACTAATGTTTCTACTGCTTTGAGTTCTTCATATCATCTGAATAATAATCATAGCAAAGAGGAGAAGATTTGTGAGGCAATCTTCTTGAGCCCTGATGAGATTTCAACTTTGTTGGCTTGTGATTTTGAAAAGTATGTAAGTGTTTCTAAGGATGCTCATATTTTCCCTATGACATTTATTCATTTAGTCAAGTTACTTCCCCAAAGTTTGATGTGGAAAGAGATATAGAATTTGAACAATCTTTATCAAATTTTGGAGGTGTATATGATAGTACCTCAAATGCCATTACACAAGACAACTTGTTAGATATGGGGGATGTTAGTGAAGGGAAATCTCACACTATTTCAGATTATTCTCATATCGGTATTGTTGTAATATGTTTTGATGTTTCATGTGATGAAAAGGAAAATAGTGAAAGTTGTCGATCTGATTATGGGTTTTCTTTATATGTTGATAAGTCTTGTAATGATAAGTTCAAGGTTCATTCTAATAGTTTGTTACATGAAGAAAATGATTGTGATCATCATATTTTAGATCAGCATTTTCAGGATAAGTTTTCATACTTGGTGACTAATTAGTTGTTTAAGTCTAAAAGAGTTTCAGCAATGATAAATCTGATTTGATGAGTAACATGACTGCAAGTAGGTAGGAATCAGATTTCACATACTCCTCACATCCGGATACACAAGGTGAGTTGCATTTTCTTGACATGTGCAACTTTGTGAACAAAGTAGAAAATGAATCCTTTGTGTTTCCATTGGATAGCATGCATCCATCATATGTTCATGATGGTTTTCAATTTGATGATAGCTTATGTGAGCATATTGATTCATTTTATCATAGTGAGCATGATGTTGAAGTAAATGTTGATTGGTATATGCACTATGATAGTGAAAGAAGTTATTTCATTTTTCTAAATGAGTTGTTTTAGAATGTTGATTATGTTGGCGAAACTAATGGAACTAATGTTTTAAACTTACTTCTTGAAAGTGGAGATGAAAATTAGATATATGAAAGAGGTAAGAAGTTTTGATAAGTTGCGGTGGCTCAGGGTCATCATTTGTACAATTTAGGAGTAGATTTCCTTAATTTCAATAAATTTGTTCTAGAGAAGTTTTTGTTGTCAAGTGTGTGGTCTTCTTCTTCTAGTGATTTTGAATCCTTGTCATGCCCATAAGGGACATGCATCCTCAAACAAAGCCACTGTTGGGACTCAAAAATTAAAGCATTGATTTTGAGTATCGTCCTAAAAATTGAGCCTTATAAGTTCATTTAACACATGTGTACCCAGCTTTCCTTTTGAGGCATGAGAGGTGTTTAATGTTTCTAACACCTTGAATTCAACAAATTCATGCATCTTGTATTAATAAATTTTCATTCAAATTCATTCTATGAAGTTTTGTTTTGAGCAATGTTCAAATCTACATTTTTTCCGAAGTGTCAAATAGTGACAGGTAGCCTAGTTTGCATTTGAATAGCTCACACCCAGTTATGTTTAATGACATGCCACTTTTGGAATGTTTATTATGCATATCAAAGAACCTATGTTTCACATTTCAAGTCATTTTGACATGTTTTGACTAGTTTTTGAATCCCTCAAAGTCGGTTGTTTACTATTGTCATGCTGATGCTAATTGTTCAGAATTTTGAGAGGCCCTATTTGACTAGTTATAACTTTGACCCAGTTGACCAAAATGAGAAAATTCCTTTTGCATTGCATTCTAGAGGTCAACACTTGTTTGCATTTAATCTCTAAATGTTGTAGTAAGTTATTGTAACTCAAAATTATCTGTAAAGTTGAGAAGAATTGTGACCAAATATCTATTATAGGGGATAAATATTGTGAAATAATATTAGTGAGAAAAATGAAGTGTGAAGATTATATCAAGTTTTGAGCCCTTTTATCCCTCACATGCACCCAACTTGGTGTTGTAGAACCTAAAGAGTAGAAAATCCTTGTGATTTTGTTGAAGTTGGGTCTAGATTTGAAGATTTCTTAGTTGAGTATAAGACATAGCTAACCCTTAGACTAAGTTTCTCTTCATTATCCTGGTATCAAGTATTTTGTTGCTTGGTAGTTTTGAAACTCCAACACTAGGTGTAGTATTGACCGAGGTGCTCAATTACTGAAGGAACTCAGCATAGTTTTTTGGTGCTCGACGATACTTGACTTGCTTGGCAATGCTTGTGGGAGCTTGGCAGGTGTGCTTGACAATTTTGCTGACACTTGGTAGGGTGGTGGTGTCGATTGGGGTTCTTGAGATTTGGTTGGCCGACTTGGTGTATTTAATGTGTCAGGAGTGTGATCATGAGATGGAGTGATTGTGGGAGTTTGCATGGACCTATTTGGGTCTTGGTTATTTGTCCTAGGTGTATTTAATGGGTGTTGTAATACTTCTAAGACATTTGGCATTTAATATTTGTTGTAGGTTGACTTGTGGCTTAATATGCATTTAATGTAAGGGTTTATTTAATTTGTAACTTGCTATACTGACTTGTGGCTTAGTTGGGTATAAGTAAGTGGGGTCTTGTGGATTCTAGAGTCATGATTGAGTTTAGCATGGAGTAGTTGTGTAATGTCTCACCTAAAGATCCTTGGAACAATGATTAATAAAAGCTAATAATTTTTTTTCAAGTAATAAGCATGGATTCAAACAACATCAACATGCAATCGATCAAAAGATCACAACAAATTACTTAACCAAGCAATCTAGACATCCAACAAATCTCCAAGCGTCACTACTTACCAACACATCCAAAACCATCTATGAAAGTTTACACAAACAAGAAACTAATAACTTTGACCTATCGAGACCTAGGAAGGGGCACAACCCAAGAGGGTACCCAAAACACCCTTTGACTTTCAACCAACAAATCTAGAGGTACTTGTTGTTTTCTCAAGTAGGTTTTTTCATAAAATTCAAACAATGCTTTTCCAATATCATACGACACTATTCAGTACTACCAGGTGATACTTTTCTAGTATTGCATGATACTTCTTATAACTATTGTGTGATACTTTCATTATCACACAATATAACTTACTACTACCTTGTGATATTTTACAAGTGTCACACGATAGAACTTATTACTATCATATGATACTTTCTAGTGACTCACGATATTTCTCTCTAAGGCATGCAATACTTTTCTAGTATCACCCAATGTTGAACTATTGTCATCCAGGATTGCAAAGAAACAACCTGACAAACAACTAGAAGGAAAAATGAGTTAGAACCTCCACACTAGGGAGTACCAGATCCATAATAGTTGAGGATTAAACACTTGAAAGCATAAGGAATATCACATAAATCTAACATCTCAACCATAACATCTAATGTAATCATGTGAAAAGTAACATTGCAATGAACATACATTTGCATAAATCAATTATCTCTATGAACTAAAATAACATAAATCACATGGAAACATACTCTGGAAGATACAAAGAAACATGTAAGCATCCCACTCTAGAATTGAACATGGAGGAAGTCCAACTTTGTAAGCCAATCCCTAGCAGTGGTAAAGGTATCTATGTCTCCCAACCACATGGAACCCACAGCCCACTCCCATCGTGATGATGGAGATAGTGATCTGACCTCACACACACAAAACAACCATTCATGGATAACACTCATGCCAAACAGTATAGAGGATTGAAACCAAGATCATGAGACAATGCAATACAATAGGTCTTGGTTAGACATCTATGGGTATACTATATAGGGACTTTAGTGGAGAGTAGGTTTCTTGGGACTCTCAAGCTCAACATTGTATGGACCCTTCCCCCCAAGAGGTCAACGCGATGTGTCCTTGGATGAGTCATGCAGACAATGTGGCTCTCGAATAAATTGACGAGCACATACCTTCAGAGTGTTAATAAAGTTAGCAATTGAGTAATGAAACCTCTACATTGAGACTACACACACACACACACACACACACACACACAATAATGCAATAGTTAAAATATGGTTATATGCATAACCAATAACAGACAAGTGTTAGCTTTAATAAAGTCTATTTATCTCCAACGATCATGTTTATTGTTAGTTATTCTAAAACACTTGATAACAATTAAGATGGTGCCTTAATCCTTATGCGATCTTTGATATCGGGAAGTAATGAGTTTCTATGTTTAATGATCTTAACACACCGATTGGTGTTTGATTATATGAATCAGTATGTATTGAAACATGTACATGTAGAGTCATGACTCTATCACATTATATATGTTTGTTTTAATTCCATTCTCAGATCATATCAATAACAATGTGCATACTGATCTAGAAGAAGGTAATTTTAGTCAGAACAAACATATTAAAACTTTTATTTTATATATATATATATATATATATAAGAATACAGAATATCTCATATATCAGAATACATAATAAATACCTTGATAAGTCTACACCAAACACGATCGATTAAACTTTTCATGGTATCAAAGCCTACTAGGTAGAGAGACTATCAAAGGTACTATAAATATGTCAAATAATGTGAGAATAGAGGACATACTCGAAGGTGCTATAAATTTATTTTCATGGAAAATCCGAATTACCACAATTCTTGAAGAACTAGAATTAGAATCATTCATTGAATTTGATAATCCAATTCCTGAAGATGAAACTGAAAAAATCACTTAGAGAAGGCGAAACAATAAAGCCAAGAAAATCATAATAGACTCCATAAAGGATCACATTCTCCCTTCCATTTCAAATCTGAAGAAAGCCTTTGAAGTATTCACTACAATAAAAAATGCATTTGAAATAAACAACTCAAGCAGATTTATCACTCTGAAGAATTAGGTGATGAATACTAAAATGAATAAGGGAGAATCAATCTCATCTTATTTTGGAAGGATCTCTAAAATTAAGAATCAGTTAAATTCCATTCGAAACAAAGTAGAAGATTAAGAACTCTCTATATTAGCACTCAAAGGATTACCACTATCATGGGAAGCATTCATTCAAGTTGTTAGTAGACCTTCAATCCCTTCATTTGATCAACTAAAAGCTGATTGTACATTAGAAGAGTCAAGATTAATCTCTAGAGGTATTATATCAAATCAAGAGGGTGAAAATCAAGCTCTTTTCTCAGCTCCCAATCATCAAGGAAAGAAAAGAAAATTTAAAGGAAAGAAACATGACCATAAGAAAAAGCATAATAAATTCAACAATACCAATCTCTCTAAAGTTAAATGCTTTAAATGTGAGAAATTTAGATATGTTTTCAACAAATGTCCTGAAAGTGAAAGAATTTTAACCTCATTAGCTGAAAGTAAGAAAGATGAAAGTCTAGTTTTCTACTCTGCTTTGTCAAGTGAGATAAATTCTAATGAAAGTGTGTGGATAATAGATAGTGGCACTTCTCGACATATAACAAGATTCAGAGACAAATTTGAAACACTTGAAAATTACAAATCTGAAGGAGTTACTATTGGAGACAACTCCACTCATCCAGTCAAAGGCATTAGGACCTATTCTATTCAATTAAGGACTGGAGTTACACTAAAGTTGAAATATGTTCTATTTGTACCTAGAATAAAAAGAAACCTAATTTTAGTCTCTGGATTAACAGATGAATTTTTTCAAGTTACTTTCAACGAAGACAAAGTCTTGTACTAGCCTAAAAACACAAGTCTTAAAAATGCTATTACTATCGGGACTAGAGATGGGACCTTATATAAACTATGTAATATTCAAAACCAAGCTCTTAATCATGAAATAAAAAATTCTAATGAAATATGGCATAGGAGACTTGGACATATTGGTTTTAGTTCACTCCCTAAGATAGGCAAAATTACCTTTGGAATCTCTAACTTAAATTCTACCCATACAAGTATATGTAAAGGTTGTGCTCTAGGAAAGAACATTAAAAAACCTTTCCCTACCAGTGAACACAAGTCTAAATCAATTTTGGAACTAATTCACACTGATCTACGTGGGCCCATGCCAACTCTCTCCCTAGGAGGTTACTCCTACTACATAATCTTCATCGATGATTACTCTAGGAAGACTTGGATTTTCTTTCTAAAAGTTAAGGAATCAAATGACATATTATCTAAACTCAAAGAATTCAAAGAATTGGTAGAGAATCAAGTATCAAAGAAAATTAAGACTCTAAGATCCGACAATGGGGGGAGAATATACTTCTAAAAATTTCAAATCTTTTTGTACATCTATTGGGATTAAGAGGGAGTATATAGTACCTTATAATCCTCAACAGAATGGCGTAGCAGAAAGAAAAAATAGAACTATTGTTGAGGCAGCTAAAGCTATGCTTCATGATCAAAACTTACATTTTTCATTCTGGGAAAAAGCCACTAATACTGCTATATACATTCAAAATAGATGTCCACACTCTATCCTAGAAAATATAACACTTGAAGAAGTCTTCACAGGGAAGAAACCTAACTTAAGTCATCTCAAGATCTTTGGTTGTCCTCTATATGTACATATACCTTAAGAAAGAAGAACTAAGTTAGAACCTTCAAGAAAGAAAGGAATTTTTGTTGGGTATAGTGAAAAATCAAAAGGATACAGAGTCTATGTTCCCAAACAAAGATCAGTAGAAGTAAGTAGAGATGTCATATTTGAGGAAAATACTGCACTAAAATTATCCATAAGCACAAATGATGAGATGTCAACAGATTTAGATGAAAATCCACAATTTGAAATTTAGAGGGAGAATATATCAAAAGATATAAGTTCAGTACTAGATACAGAAGATAGAAGCATCCCTAATACCAAAAAGAGACCATTGTGGGCAAGGAAAATGATTGAAAAAATCAATATTGAACTAGATGAAATCACTAAGGAAGTCAAGAAAACTAGAAACAAATCTTGTTATACTGCACTAGTAACTGAGCTCTCTAAATTTGAACCTACATCTGTTGAAGAAGCTTTAACTTTTCAAGCATGGAAAGATGCTATGGTTGAAGAATATTAATCAATACTTCAAAATGATGTCTGGGACATTGTACCTAGAAGTAAAGCCAAATCTGTTGTTTCTTCTAAATGGTTGTATAAAATCAAATATGCAACAAATGGAAGAATTGAGAAACATAAAGCTAGGTTTGTTGCCTAAGGTTTTTCACAAAAGGAAGGTATTGATTATGAAGAAACTTTTTCCCCTGTTGCTCATTTTACTTCAGTCATGACTATTCTTGCCTTAGTAGTAGTAAAAGGACAGAAGGTACATCAAATGAATGGGAAAACTGCATTCTTAAATGGAGTCATAAATGAAGAAGTTTATATTGAACAACCTGAAGGTTTCATAATTAAAAAAATGAAAATCTCTATGTATGCAAACTAAAGAAAGCATTGTATGGCCTGAAACAAGCTCCTCGAGCATGGTATGAAAGAATTGACAATTATCTCATCAAATTAGGATATTCTAAAAATGAAGCTGATCCTAACATTTATTTCAAGGTATCTAATGTAGACATGATCATATTGGTTCTTTATGTTGATGATCTCTTAATAACAGGTGGAGATCATCTAATTGCTAAATGCAAGCAAGACCTTATTGCTGAATTTGATATGAAAGACCTAGGTTTATTACATTATTTTTTGGGCCTAGGAGTATGTCAATAGGAGAATTACATATTCTTAAACCAAGGAAAATACACTCAAGATATTTTGAATTGATTTTGAATGATGGATAGCAAGCCACTTGCGATTCCAATGGAAACTAATCTTCACAAGCGAAAAGAGGAAGCAACACATTTAGAATCTATTGATCCTACCCTCTATAAATAGATTATTGGATCTCTCATGTTTTTGGTTAGTACCAGACCTGACATCTACTACGCTATGAATGTTCTGGGTCACTTTTTATGTGAACCTAAGAAAATACATCTGATGGTGGCTAAACATGTTTTGAGATATCTACGAGGCACTATTGGTCTTGGACTAAAGTACATAAATGTTGAAATCAAAATTGAAGGTTACACAGATTCTGATTGGGCTGGTTGTTCCTTAAATTGAAAGAGTACCACCAGATGTTGCTTTAGTCTTGGATCAATAATGGTATCATGGTTCAGTAGAAAATAACCTACAATTGCCTTGAGTTCTACCGAAGCAGAATATATGGCAGCCTCCATGGGAGCACGCGAAGCAGTTTGGTTAAGGAACCTATTATTTGAATTATTTGGGAAGAAATTAGATTCCACTATGATCCATTGTGACAATCAAAGTTGCGTTAAACTTTCAGCAAATCCAGTGTTCCACAATCAATCAAAGCACATTGAGGCTCCTTACCACTACATCAAAGACATGAATGACAAGAATGTGATCAAGCTGATTTATGTTAACACAAATGATCAAAATGCTGATATTTTCACTAAACCTCTTGGCAAGAGTGAAAATAGAGCATTTTGGATCTAAACTTGGTATGAAAAATATGTAATTACTTTCGTAAATGTTATTCATGAATATTATATTAAATTTTGTTTGCAAACTTGTTAAATGAAAGGTGACGATCTTTCATAATTCTTTAAAGGTCTCTATCATAAGGTGATGATCTTATCAATAGATGACCAACCTTTATTGAAGGTTATTGGTGTTATTGCTATATGTCAGATTTTGCTGAACACATTGATATCCATCATGATTATAGGCCAAATCTTGTATGGAAATCATGAAAATTGTTGGTGTCATTGTTATATGCTAGATTCTACCAGACACATTGATATACATCATGGTTATAGGCCAGATTTTGTCTAGACATCATGAAAATACATCAGATATAGTCAATCCTACTCATTTATATACAAAAGTTTCAATCCCTCATTACTAAAGAGGGAGTGTTAAGAAAGTTAGCAATTGAGTAATGAAATGTCTGCATTGAGACTATATATATATATATACACACACACTAATGATAATGCAATAGTTAAAATCTGGTTATATGCATAAATAGTAACAGACGAGTGTTAGCTTTAATGAAGTTTGTTTATCTCCAATGATCATGTTTATTGTTAGTTATTCTAAAACACCTGATAGCAATTAAGATGATGCCTTAATCCCTATGCGATCTTTTGATATTAGGGAGTAATGAGTTACTATGTTTAATGATCTTAACACACCAATTGGTGTTTGATTATATGAATCGATATGTGTTGAAACGTGTACATGTAGAGTCATGACTTTATCACATCATGTTTCAACACATATTTATATTTGTTTTAATTCCATTCTCAAATCATATCAATAACAACTTGCATACTGATCTAGAAGAAGGTAATTGTAGTCACAACAAATATATTAAAGCTTTCATTACATATATATATATCAGAATACATAATAAATACCTTGATAAGTGTACACCAAACACGATCGATTAAACTTTTCATAGAGGAGTTGTATAGGTATGTAGTATTTTCTTATCTTAGTTAATTACCCATGAGTTTTTTAGTTATCACTTATTAGAAACTTCTTCACGTATACCTTGCCGGGAACATGGCTCGAGGTTACGAGAGAAGCCCCTCCACTGACCTACCCTACATACCCATGCCCATCACATGATGAGTGCCTATAGGCAATGAAATTTCCCAACTCAACCCTAATGAACATAACTCAATCAGCAAGAAACCAGGAGCTCAGGTCTTACAAGAACCATATAAGTGCATGCTCACGTGCTTGTGTGTGGGCACACCAATTGTATGATGATCATAAATAACAAGGGTTGGATGAGAAACATATAAAACACAAGTATAAGAATTCACTCAATTGACTTATCTCTGGGAGTACAGATTCAACATGAATCCTAATGCAATAAAAATACAAGGCTCAGAAAGATATCCCTACGGATAATCTAGATCAATGATCAACTATAGTGCCAAGAAAACCCAGGAAAATCGGGCGGCATGCAAATCAAGGCAAAATCCAAAAACCCCAAAAACTTCAAAAATAAAACCTATTATGTTATTGGGTACAAAAGCCACAATTATCAAATAAAATCTAGGTTTAGAGTTTGTATACAAAAGTGACTAGCATAACAACATGAAACCCCAAACCCTCAAGTCCAAGAAGGTATGAATGCTTGTACCTGCCCAACCGGGTAGAGCCAACATGCAAAAATAGAGGGAAACACTAGTTCTCATGCTCCCAACAACTTACTACAAGAAACAAACTCTAGAATGAAGCAAAAACAATAAAACAAGAGAGCCCTACCTCACAGCCAAAAGGGCTTAAATAGGAACGTGCACAAAAAATAATCGCCCTGTGGTCCTGCCAAAAATCTCAACAAATGAAGGTCTCCCCAAGATAGATCTAATGAGCTCAACCTCGTGATGATCCTACGCTTGTAGCTCCTACAACGAACAGAATGGTAAATCCTTGAAAGAGTATTTTGGAATTTTCTCTCCAAATTCCTATTTTGCAAGTGGGAAGTGAGGAAATAATTCCCTTTTGGGATATATATTCACTTTTAAAAGTGGAATTTAATATTAGGACATTAACTGGCCTGCTAAAACAACCCTTTTCAAACTAGACAAAATTGGGCAATTCCAATTAAATGGATTTCAACTATGACAAAGTTGTCGAGAATTAAAATAATTAAATTAAATATAAAATACCCAAAAACTATAAAATCACAATATTCCTTAATAACTTTTGTGACAATGTGAACCTCTAAATGCATAGACACACTCATGGGTCTAATCACATAATGGAAATGAGTTTGGATTTATTAAATCACCAAAGGGTTTAATTAATCAATTAATCGGGATACATTGACCATACAGGGATGCTATAGGCTAGGTAAGAACAATTGAATCACTAATTCCATGTGCCACTATTGGGGATATAAATCCTACACACTACACAACATGATCAAGTGCAATTGCATATAATTATATAGCCGAAGTGATAAATAAATTAAATTACATTAATAACCATTTATTTAATCACATTAAAATAATCTATTTAAATCACTCACTGCATCGTAAACCATCTCAAAGAAAGAATGAAGTAAATAGTTGTAGCATCAAATCAAAGTATCCAAAATCCAATAAGAAAATCATATAATCATAAACATAGTATATGTTTGAATACAAAATAACTAGATATCATCATAAAGCATCATGTCACATCAATAAGCATCATCATGCAGATATGATCAAACTGAACAACGTAGCATATATCATCTATGATATTGGTAAATCAAAATAAAGTATCTAACCATCAGGTCATCTTGAATGTCCTCAAACATGAGTATCAAAATATCTCTTAAAACCAAAATATAACAAGGTACATAATGCAAACACAAGAGGCAGTACATCCTCCCCCACTAGGCATAGGCTTATTCCTGGAAGCCAACAAAAAGGTAAGGGTAAAAATCTCTCAACCGTGTAGCATCTTCCCAAGTAGCAGAAGTCTCATCACCTGGGTCCCACTAGACCCTTACCTACTTTATGTCCCAACCTCTGAGGGTCAGTCTTTGATATTGAAGGATATAGATGGGCTCCAAAGAAAGCTTCTCGTCCTCCACCTACAAAGCATCCCAATCAAATACATGGGTCACATCAAGAATATACTGCCTCAAAATAGAAACATCGAAAACATCATGGATGTGTGATAGGCTAGGTGGAAATGCTAGTTGATAAGCAACAAGAATGATCCTCTTGAGGATCTCAAATGGTCCAAAAAAATATGGCACCAACTTAGAGCCCTTCCCATAATGGATGGGCTCTTCCTTGGACGCACTCTCAAAAACACCCTATCACCAACTAAAAGGTGATGATCCAACCTATTAGAATTTGTATACTTCTTCTGCCTATCTTGAGTAGTAACCAAATGGTCTCTAATATGAACAACTTTCTACTCCATATCCTGAAGCATCTCTAGAGCTAAAATTACTCAGTCCTCTAAATAATCCCAACTCAAAGGGGTATGGCATGGTCTACTATACAAGGCTTGAAAAGGTAACATGCCAAGAGAACTATGGTACCCATTGTTATAAGCAAACCCAATAAGGTATAGATAGTCCTCCCACTTCACCTATCTGTCCATTACATACATGCAAAGCATGTCTTCCAGAACCTAGTTCACTCTCTCTATCTAATGATTAGTTTCTGGGCGGTAAGCTGAACTAAAATTGAGTTGTGTGCCCAAAGCATGCTAGAGAGATATCCATAGTGATAACGTAAACACTGGATCTCTATCTAATATAATTTTTTGAGGGATTCCATGCAACCAAACAATGTCTTCCAAGAAAACATACACTATAGAAGAAGTTGTGTAGGATGCTCTCATGGGTGAAAAATGTGCTACCTTGGATAACTTGT
This sequence comes from Cupressus sempervirens, assembly GCA_028749045.1. Classification (NCBI taxonomy): domain Eukaryota; kingdom Viridiplantae; phylum Streptophyta; class Pinopsida; order Cupressales; family Cupressaceae; genus Cupressus; species Cupressus sempervirens. The sequence continues at coordinate 278,061,114 of CM053789.1, read as the reverse complement.
CCATTGTCACCATGATACAATCATGTTGTCATGATGATATGGGAAACCTCATGATAAAATTAATGGATATAGTATTCCACTTCCATTTTGGTATGGTATGCGGCTGCAAAAGGCCCGCTAGATACTAATGCTCTGCCTTCACTCTCTAGCACTCAAGACATCGAGCAACAAAACAACACCATGTCTCATCCCTACCCAAAAGTACAACTGACTAAGGTCAACATGCATCTTTTTGATGCTAGGATGTGTGAAATATGGTGCATAATGTGCTTTCAACAAAATCATGGTACAAAGATTGCCAGACACTGACACATAAATTTGCCTCAAGTGTTGCAATAGTCCATCAAACTTTAGCAAATAACCTATAAACCTTCCCTCAAGGGTACATCTAGACTGAATCTCTGCCCTCACCTCTTGATACCATGTGTCACTAGGAAAAGCCTCGAAGATACAACTTGGCAAATCCACTACCAATGATAAAACTGATATCTCATGTCCCCTCCTACTCAAAGCATCTGTGATGACATTTTCTTTCACTTTGATGTAGTGAACATCAAAATCATATTTACACATAAAGTCCATCTAGAGAAATTGTCGTGCGTTCAGGTTTGGTTGAGTAAAGATATACTGCAAGCTACAATGATCATTATGTAGCTCAAACCTATGTCCCAAAAGGAAATGTCCCTAGTACACAAGTGCATGCACAACTGCTGCAAGTTCCAAATCATGAGTGGTGTAGTTAAGCTCATGGTCTTTGAGTTTTTTAGACTTATATGCAATCACATGACCATCCTGCATCTACACTGCATGGACATCCTTCAATGAAGCATCTGTGCAAACCATAAAATCACCTATAGGATTAGGTATAGCAAGGACTGGCACATTGGTCAATCGCTCCTTCAAAGCCTCAAAAATTGACTCACACTAGTTTGACCAAACATAATTCTTCCCTTTCCTTTAAAGAGAAGTGATAGGATGAGCCACTAGTGAGTTCTTCACAATTCGATGGTAGTAACCTACCAATCCCATGAAACTACGAACCCCAAAAATATTAGTAGGCATTGACCAATCCATGATAGCTCAGATTTTCTTTGGGTCCACTACAATACCATCATCTATGATGATATGCCCCAAATACTTCACCTCAGACTAGAAGAATCCACATTTACCTAGGTTCCCATACAACTGATGGTCTTACAAGCACTGTAACACCTAGTGTAAATGGACCTCATGCTCCTCAACAATCTTAGAATAGATCAATATGTCATCCAAGAAAACAAGGATACATCGATTGAGGTATGTGCAAAAAACTCCACTCATAAAACTCAAACATCCATGGTGCATTGGTTAACCCAAAGGGAAAAATCATAAACTCATAATGCCCATAGCGTGTACGAAAAGTTGTCTGATGAATGTCACCCTCGTGAATCTAAAGTTGATGGTATCCTAATTTAAGATCAATCTTTGAGAGCACTCTTCCTCCCTTAATCTAATCAAACAAGTAATCAATCCTTGGCAAGGGGTATCGGTTCTTCATCATCACCTTATTCAATTTTTGGTAATCAATGCATAAACACAATGACCCATCTTTCTTCTTCACGAAGATGACTTGTGCACCCCATAGGGATATAGTAGGACAAATATGGCCCTTGGTCAATAATTTCTCCAACTATAATCTAAGCTCACTCAAATCCTAAGAAATCATACGATAAGGAGCTTGTGAAATCGGCTCTGCTCCTAGAATGAGATCAATGCATAAACCAATGTCATGTTCTGATGATGTTCCTAGTATGTTTTAAGGAAATACATCAACATACTCATGAAGGAGTGGGTGATCATCTAGCATCACCTCATAGCTCTCAACCTCCTCAAGGTCACTAGCAAAGACTGCAAACATCTAACATTGATGTGGCACACTCGACTTCATTTTCTTAGTTGAGATAATCTGAAGTGAGAATGGCCTTTGGACACCTACAAGTTCCACCTACCCACTTGTGTCATCCACACACTGTATTAACTTATGTCGACAATCTATATTTACCTAATGGGTGGCTAACCAATTTGTACCCAATATGATGTCATAAGACCTTAAGTATAGGATATGAAGATCAACTCTTGTGGTAAAGGTGCCCAAGTCTAGCACACAACTACTAACTATGGAATCCACAGTGACCTTGGAACCTATAGCTAACTCAACCTACCACCTATTAACCTGTCGTGTAGCCACTAGCACACATTGTTAAATAAGGGATGGTGAGATAAAAGAATTTGAAGCACCTGAATCCATTAATACTATAAAAGAATTACAATACAATGTACATGTAGCCTTGACTATAGTACCTTGGTGCTGAACTTGATAGTTTTGAATTGTCATAAATACTCTATGGGATATGCCTACATCACCCATGATAGGTTCATACATGGCTGCACGTCTACTAGGTCCTCAAGATGTCTTTATAGAACACTCCACTGATCTATGGCTATGTTGACCATAAGAAAAATATGTTTCTCCAAAACTAGAACCAGATTGACGTCCACCCTAGAAAACACTAGACTATAATGCACTCCCTCTGTTAGATCATGTTGATTACTCTAAGATGGAAAACTTTGTTGGGACTATTGACCCAGACTCTGGTCACACCCCTTTTCTCTTGTGGTACGTAAACTCTTTCCACCCTTCTGTGGATAACGTTGGCATCTTCAATCCTGATAATGGCAACCACCTTGTGAGGGTGCTAACTGGGCTCGACCCTACCTCATGACCTATGTCTGAGAGGTTGGTACACTCTTTCTTATGAATCATATATTATGGCTCTAAGAGCTTGATCTAATACTAAGCCCCCTAGCCATGTTGCTTTTAGCATTCCTTTCCTTCTCAGTGGTGAGTGTAAGAGTTCTAGGTTGATGAAAACATACCTCCCCAATGATAGAGTCTTTAAGACCCCTGAAATTTTTTTGTGTGAGGAGTACCTCATCATGATGGTAGCTAGAGTACTATCTCAGCCCAAAGAACCACATCTCATAATGATCCACTCTAGTGTTCCCTTATTTGAGCTCATGGAACTCATTAGCACAAGCCTCTCAGTACTGTGGAGATAGGAATCTCTCCCCGAGTTTCTCTTGAAAGATATCCCAAGTGAGATCTGTTATACTGATCTGGAGCTTCTCATTCTCCATATCCCACCACATAAATCCATGTTCACTCAATTGTGTAACAACACATTAGGCCTTCATGTTGCTTTCATATGGATGCAAGGATAAGCAATGCCCTATGTCCAAAAACCATGTCTTAGCCTTGAGACCTCAAAATAGTGGTGGTTTAGACCTCGAAAGGTCTCTCATCATGTCCATTCGGATGGAATCTCCATCATCTTGACCACGACCCCTCCTACGATGATCCCACCACTAGGTGGTGTGCGAGAATTCTCTCATTTATGCCATGCTCTTCTCCACCTCCATATTTTGACATATGGGTGTCTCCATGGTGAGATCCCTCTTCCTAGCCATGGTCTTATCAGTTTTCCTCAACTCGAGGTCCCAATTAAGCTATAATCTCTAATAACAAAGGCAACAGTGCCTTGACATCACCATGATTATTATCACCTTTTCCTCCCCCAACTCCTTGATATTCTTCCTCATGATGTTCTTCTTCATTTTTATTTTGTTGGTTATTACCCTACCACTAGGTCTAAATGCAAGAGGCATCACTAAATGAGCTACAAGATAAGGGTTAGAGTCATACAAAATAACCATAAGTATCACAAGCATAAGCTAAAGTAAGATACCAATATACATAATCAAAACAATCTCATAGTGGGAGCATAACACAGAGATCCCAATGTTGCAACATGGGCTCTGATACCAGATGTAATGTCCCACCCGTAGATCCTTGGAACAGTGATAGATAAAAGCCAATACTTTTTAAAAAATTAATAAGCATGGATTCAAACAACATCAACATGCAATTGATCAAAAGATCACAATGAAAGACTTAACCAAGCAATCTAGACATCCATCAAATCTCTGAGCGTCATTACTTACCAATGCATCCAAAACCAACTATGAAAGTACGCAAATAAGAAACCAATAATCTCTAACTTGTCAGGACCTAGGAAGGGGCGCAACCCAAGAGGGTACCCAAAACATCCGTCAAATTTCAGCCAATAAGTCTGGAGATACCTATTGTTTTCTCGAGCAAGTTTTTGCATAAATTTCAGATGATACTTTTCTAATGTCGTACAAAACTGTTCAGTACTACTAGGTGATACTTGTTGAGATAATGGGTGTTGCACACATTGCATAATATTTTTATATTGTATTATTTTATTTTTATTTTATTATGTAATGTTGCATTTAGATGAATATACAACATGTAAAGATTTTCATGGAATATTCTTGATGAGTTTTATTGTAACATGGTGATAATATTTCATGTAATTATTTAATATTGGGGAAAATAATTAAAATTCCAATATTAAATGTTGGGTCAGTGGGTTAGGTAGCACATGGTTTTAGCACATGGTTTATGTAATACCACTTGGTGGTTTTGTGAGACTTGCTACTATATAAGCAATCATAAGGGTAGTTGTTGGTGTGACAAGGAGAAGACAAAAAGGCAAGAGTCGAGCATGACAAGGCTTAATAGGTTAGTCAAGGGAGCATTTGTGAAGGTTGGAAGCATGGCATGGGATGTGTGGATTCATGTTTGTTCACATGGATTGCTTGATTGTGGCAATGGCTTTGAAGGCTTCCATGGTTGTATTGCAATGGTATTTTTGCTGAATAATACATGGTGATGGATGCTTTTGGAGGCTGGGTTTTCCCTCAATGAGGGTTTCCCAGGGTATATCTTGTGTCACACTTTTGTGAGTGTGTTTTCTATTGTCTTGCGTATTTATTTTAGATCTATTATGGGTTATGTGAAAATGGTTATATTCCTTGTTGCCGAGTTTTCTTACAATACTTTTCCAGTATTGCATGACACTTCTTATAACTACCATGTGATACTTTCTAGTAGCATGTAGCATATCCATTATAGTTCTTAGAAATGTTGATACCCACCCCAATTGTGAACAAAGTCATTTCCAACATTAACTTGAGTATAGGCAATGCAAAAAAGGTGGTCAATGGATTCTTCCTCTTTTTTTGATGAAGGACATCTACTTGGGTCTTGGAATCCCATTTTCTTAAATCTTTCTGAGGTAAGGACCTTCCTATTTAAAAATAACTAGGTAAAAAATCATGCCTGACAGACAAGCTTTATTCCAACATAATGTTGTAGGAAGGGAGTTCTTTGTGCTCATTTGGAGAGACCTGAGGAATTTATACCCCTCCTTCAAGTTGTAAACTTGTACAAACTTAAACCATTCAGATACTTAAAATTGATATGAACATGAAAGAGAAAAAATAATAAACACTATAACACTAGATATTACATAGAAACTTGAGATGGGGAAAACTACAAAGAAACTGATCATCAAGAAAGTAAACACTAATTAAGGTTATTTTTACTAGGGCTTAGTACTACTTTGATCACTACAAGTAAGCATTACTACTAGTTGAGCTAACTTCCTAATAAAAAATATTTATTACAAAAATGTCTTACAAAAAGAATGTGAACTAATATAGTTGATTTGCATATGCATGAAACAATCAATTGAAATCTTAATAGTAACGAATTATGCAAATTTGGTTATAGATATTCTGCCAACATTTCTTTACACTTCTACAAAATTAATCACTTATTTGTTGATTGTGTTTTACACATTGCATAATATTGTTTAAATTGTATATATATATATGTTAGACCTAGATGGACGTGCAACCTGGAGATATTCCCATGGAATATTTTTGATGAGTTGTTTTGACACATTGTGATAATATTTGATGTTATTATTTAATAGTGGGGGAAAATGAATAAAATGTCCAATATCAAATGTGGGTTAGTGGGGGTTTAGGAGCACATGGTTTGTGTAATACCACTTGGTAGTTTTGTGGGAGATTACTTCTATAAATATAAACACAAGGATAGTTATTGATGTGAGATAGGTTATCCAAGGTAGCATTTGTGAAGGTTGGAAGCATGGAATGTAATAACTAGATTAAGACTTGTTCACACATATTTTTTAGTTGCGGTTATAGCTTTGAAGGCTTATGTGGTTGTATTGCGATGGTGTATCTTTGAATAATAAATGGTGTTGGATGCTTTTGGAAGTTAGCATTTTCCCTCAATAAGGATTTCCCAAGTTATATCTCGTGTCACATTTTGTGGGTATGTTATCTATTCGCTTGCATGTGGATTTCAAGTGCTTAGTTATTTCAGATCTATTATGGGTAATATGGAAATGGTGATGTTTTATTGGTTGTGTTGGTGTTTTTAAACTACCAGGCAAAAAAAGACCTGATACTAGGATGTTGAGAACAAATCTCAATCTAAGGGCTAGCTACCTCCCATATTCGACTAAGAATTCTTTAGATCTAGACCCAACATTAGTAGAATCACATGGATTCTCTACACTTCAAGCTCTATAGGGCTTAGGTGGGTGCACCTTAGGGATGAAATGACTGGATGCTTGATATTTTCTTTACAACATTCATTGATATTCTTTTCTTCAAAATCTATCCCCTATAGCATAAATGGTCACAATTCTTTTTAATCTTTGCAAATAATTTTTGTTTATAGCAACTAACTATAACTCACAAAAGATTATTGCAAATAAGTGTTGACCAACAGTTTTAATCTTCAAACAAAAAAGTAAAAGTTGATTTGATTTTAATTTTATGCTTTATGCAACCCCATGACTCTTCAATATGCAACTAAATAGATGATTAGTGCCCTATCCATTGGTATTCATAGTCTACCCAATAAAACTTTGACCTAATTAATTGCCTTACACTTAATTCTATCAACAATTAACCTAAAACCCCATTCTTATGAATATCCTTCTAATATGACTAGAAATCCTACTAATTTATTGAAGCATTTACTTAATTCCTTGAATTAAATCCAACAAAAAATTGATGTATAACCTATCCTAGTTGTACTAAATTGCATGAACCTTTCTCATTCAATCCCAACATAACTAACACATAAAAATGGAGACATAATTTAGAGAAAATACATATGGAAGAACATTCCTTTTGTATTAATTCTCCTTGAAAATCATACAATACTGGTATAAAATTAAGAACACTTCAAGATATGACAGCTTGTCATTCAATGTTCACTTGTATTCTCACATTTGCAGATGAATACATCACAAAAATTAACACAAAGAATGACTGGATCAAATGTAAAATAGCATAACATTGAAAATTACATGGATTTCAGACCTCAACTCCACATCTTAGAAATCCTTTTATAGGAAGGATTGCAACAAGCTATAGATGGGAGGACACTTGTCAAAATTCTAGTGGAGAAACAATACAAAGATATTTCATAATCAGTTACATTCAAACATTCTTTGTATCTGGAACAAAATTTTTGATGCAGTTACAAAATTGACAGGTGGCATTGTCAGCAAGTGTCCTTTAGCAAATTTTATTGTTCTTCATGATCCTGTCGCTTTCCTTGTTTCTTCTACCTTTAACTATATCCCTGCGTTGCCTAGTCACTATCAACATATGGTATAGCTTTCATATCTGCAATGACTTCCCAGATGGCAATATTAGTTTCCACATTTGGCCATGTGGCATCTTGGATGACATCTAATTCACCAATATTATTATTCCACTCGATATCAGTTATGGCCTTTAATTCTCCTGTGACCTTATTCATGTCTGATTCTATTCTGAACAGGAAGTCAATCATATCATAGATAATTTTTACATCGGTCTCATTATTGTAGTAGGCCACAAACCTTGGATTCCTCAAAACATCCTCAAAAGAGGAGGGCCATTCTTGCCACTTTTTAATTACCCCATCAACATCTAGGATGGTAGGAATAAAATTTGGAATCGTGGAGCAATTACTTTCATCTTGCCGTGTATTAATTACATTTTTCCCAAGAAAAAACCATGCAATTCTTTTACTTTACTAATCATCTTTCTAGCATTAATAATTACTGCCTTAGGCAACTCCTTCTTTTGGGGCAACATGGGAACAAAATTATCAAAGAATTGTGTATATAGTCTCCAAGTAGTAAACAAAGGGGATAGAAGAGATAATGCTTTTGAGCATTGGAACTCAGCTCCTTATAGTGAGATATAACTGTTATGCGCATTCTGTGACCCAATTTTCAAAGCACCTATATTATGCATCCTCAAGCTCTAAATTTTCTTGATTTCCACTTCTTTGGCTCCATCCCATTCATCAATGTCCATCTGTTAGCTCCCTCCCACATTTTTTCATCAGCATCTATTTGGACTTCTTGGTCCTTTACCTTTACGATAGGTCTTGCAACATTTCTGAGGTTTTTGTCTCTTCTTCTAGGGCAGGCACCCTTTGTTCTAAGACACCAGTCCTTTTCAATTCATCTTTATATTTCTTCCTAACATCAATGGATGTTTTGTATGTTTGAAATAATTGTTCTTCTAGCATGTCGATTTTACTTTTCCCCATCAGTGATGTTGTGTTTTGCAAGTTATGAATCTGATCACTGGATATAGTAGTGACATTCCAAAATATCACATTACCTTGAGGGGATTCCTTTATGTCCATTTTCCTTAGGATCCAAGCTCCATATAGCCATTGTCATGTTGTCAATGTTAAAACTAGAGCCCTACAACTCCCCAACAATGTTGGTTTCTTCAAAGGACACTGACTTGTCCTGTTTCCTAATATGATCTAACATGAAGGATGAGTTGAGTTCCCATCTAGGAAAGAGAAGGATACCACTTCTAGCTACAAGCTCTCTAGCTTCCTCTATTCTAAGGCTCTCACTACTAGGATCATAATCCTGTAATCTTTAAGGTAAGCTCATTATGCTTCACCTTGTATAAGAAAGACTTGAATTCATCTGATTTGATGAATTCATCATCTTTCATGAATTCTTTAGCTTGTATGATCTATTCATCTAACATTTGAATCCATAATTCAGTATTGTTAGGGTTCTTCTCATGCTCTCTAGCTTGCTTTAACAAGAAGTTGTGCCTTATTATATCAAAGAATTTTGATCCTTTTGGCAGAATCTATAATGCCTTCCCTCTATCCTTGTTAGGGATCTCAATCATTTTCTATTTTTCCTGCCCTTTGCCCATGAGGAACTCTCTAGCTAGTCATTTTCAACCTCAATGGTTATACCATCCTCCTATTGAGGGATCTAAGTTTTTTCTCTATCTCTAATCTTAGCAGGCTCTATTATCTGTTCAAAATCATCTAGGCACTTATTATACCTATCTAAGTAGGTTGCCTCATGGTAGAAACCCTTAAATGATGAATCAGTTGCCTTCATGGTTTCTTCAATCTTCATTATCCTACTCCATTTTTGGGTCCTATCCCTGCAAACTTCTGTCTCTAAGAAGTTTAGTATCCAATCCTCTTCCCAATTAGGTTTGTTGTTAGGGAGAGTATACTTCCTCATTTGTTTTAAAGCATGCCTCACCAAATCATTTGGGTCAGAGGTTCTAGCAGGAGCTGATGGAAGCTTAAATTTTTCCATACATTAGTCAATCTCCTCTATGGCATCTTTTCCAATTAGAAAATCCCCTATCTTTGTATTTCTTGCTAGAAAGGAACCTTTCTTGATAGTATGACCTAGATATTCTTTATTCATCATTAACATTTGTCAAAAGAAGTCTAATTGGCCTAATCTCTTAGGGATATACTTTGGCAATACATGTGGGGGCTATGGAGACCCAAAAACCCTTATAATTGAGAAATTTTAAAATAAAAATAAACTAGCCCAATTATGGCTAAGTACCTTATCCCCATTTGGGCAAGCAGATGGTCTAAATAGCATCGTTACACCTCTAGGTACTCTTTGAGTTGTATGTACTAACATATTTGTAATAGGGAAAACAAAATATTGTAAAAAGTAATGGCACTAGCATAGGGATAAATCCTTTGTCAAAAGTGAGTCCACATTTGCACAGACAAGTTCTCTCCATTATCTTTAGTGGCTTCAATGAAGTTCGGATTGATGTACCCTATGCTTCTGTATAGAATCATATGCATCAGCAGTGAGTAGTAGTGAGTAGTGGAAGAATATGAAATTCCCAAGTTCTCCTTTTTGAGCAACCACTATCTGATCATGTATCCTATTTATGATATACTCCAAAAAATCATACCCAACATTATGATTTGGATCCTGAATATTCAAAGCAATGATATATATGTAGCCTAGGAAATTATTGGTACCATCAATTTCTATCACCTTGTTTATCCCAAAGATGGTGTACCTGGAATACTTGCAGAACAATTCTAATGGCATTAAGTCTCCTACCTTCTTTGGCACCTCACCCTTCTCGAAATTTGATTTGGGAATGTGCCTCTTCATGACATTTCTAGTAAAGAAATTCTTGGGATTCTTGAAAGTTTCATTTATCTTCTCCATGTCAATTGCTTTTGTCATAGGCCCACCTGGGTCAAAAACTTCAATGAAGGTCTCCCTATCTAGTCTGCACAGGATACTCCTGTCCTTCTTGTGGAAATCTTTAGTTTTTGGATTATAAGACTTGATCAATGCCTTTATCAGATCAACATCCACCATGACTTCTGGCATTATCAATTTTTCCACATTCCTAACCCACGGGTTATAGATAGGTGATTTTACATACCTATTATGATGGAAATACCATAAACATTCATTTCCATTTGTATATGGTACAATGGAATCTTGACAGAAGGAATATGCATCTCTAAAAACATGTTCATTCAAAGTCTGAACATGAGAATAGCGTGGAAGAAAAAATACCCACTCTTATGTATACATTTTTGAAAACTTTGGTTTTACTTGTTCAACAACTTGCGAGGATTCTTCTACATCAATTTGAGCTATAATCTTACCCTCTTCTTGTGCCATGACTTGTGCAAATTTATTCTTTACAATAAACTTTGTCAACTTCAACTTCTAAAAGTGCTGAAAATCTCTAAAAACTCTGGAAATCTCTTGGCGCTCAAAATTTATCTCTAGATTATGCCAAAAAATGTAACTCAAAATATCATTATATCAACTTATTAATAGATAAAAATCAGCAGAGAAGCATTAATGTCTATTTATGTCCATGTGCATGAAAAATCTCAATTTCTATAAAAGTGCTAAAATTTTCTTGTACTGCCAGCTTTTCCAAATTCTTTATGCACTTTTGATAGGGCATTACTTTTAAGTCATAATGAGGCTCTTCAACAGTCATTTTGCATTAAAACCTATCCTTGCAACCTTGTGACTCCCTTTGTTTTCCATTCCACAATCATCATTTGTCTTAGCACTTGAACATCGGTGACCAGGTGATCATAGCTTTACACCTCTTTTCGCTGCTTCGCGGTGTAGCTACTACACTTAGCCATTAACTGTGTGACTAAGTGCTTTAAACACTTGACATTTCTTTATCTTGATTGTATGGTCACTTCATTTCACTAATAGTTATACTTACTACCTATGACCATGCAAATTCCTTTAGCAATCGTTAAGTCATGATTTCACATACCTTTCAAGCTTTTAGGTTTTTACTCCTGCGACCATGCAATCAAAAAACTATATGCAATTTGACTCTAACACTTCATTGGGTCACAACTTGGTTTTTTTGACAATAAATTTTCTTAATGACTATGCAAGAAAAAGATATTTATGCTCTTTTCATCCAGTCATCGCTTCGTGGTCTATCCTTTCTAACACTTCTTTAATATTGTGATTGCGCAATCTACCAAATTTTTCTTTTATCTCAACTAGTTCACTTGGTCACGGCTTAGATATTTCTTTTGATCCTTAACCACACAACCCCGTGAATGAAAATTTTAACCTATTTTGCCACTTCGCAACTTGTCTCAGGCACTTTCTTCTTATCATGATGACCATGCAACTACATGTGTTTTCTTCTAAGGTGACCACATCACTATGTCATTGACTTAATGATCCTTATCTACTTTAACAATGCAACTAAGTGACCAAAAATTTCATGCACCTTGTAGTTGTGATCGCTAGGTCATGACTTATCCCTTTGACTGCTTAGTTAACATCACAATTGCATGATTTAACATTTTCTTAACCCTTTCACCTGGTCGTAGTATGAGAATTGAATATATATCTTATTCATGTGACTCATCAAAAAAATAACTTTTGGCTTTGTAACTACACTTCACCCAGTTGCATTCCATGTTGCATAATAAGACTTAACTGGCCCAACCATGCGACTGGGAATAATCTCAAGTATTTTAACTTGGTGGCTCCTTCATAGTCAAACCCTCCAACCATTTAATCAGCCTTGTGACTATGTGATGAAAGGTTCTTTATGAGCTTCTAACTATTTCACTCAGTCTTGGTTATCCATCAAACTTTACCTTCTGATGCCTCGGTCGTGTGAACAAAAGCATTTTCCCAATCACTATTATACTTATTTATATATTTCTTATTCATGTGACCACATGATTGAGGCTTGATTAACTATTTTTCTTAGTAGCGGTATAAAAGGAAAATGGGATTTTTACTACTTTGACTAGCCGATCAAAGGAAACTTCACCACTTCAACGGGTCACAACTTAAAAGTCCATTATATTATGATGAGCTTTGATTGTGTGATCAACCTTGATCTCCAAGTTACACACTTAAAATTTTCACAAGATTTCATTAAACACCAAAGTATTAAGGAAAAACACAACCCTTTCAAACATTTGAAAATTTGAAAAGGCTCAAAAAAGGCACAAACTTAAAACAAGGGTTTTCTCACCAGGGGAATTTTTTTATTATAAAACTTCAAGGAAACCTTAAGTGCCAAGAAAAGGCTAATTTTATCAAATTTAGGGTTTTAACTAGAGGATTAAGCACATTACAATCAAAACCCTATTTACTTACTCCATTTCAACACATTTTCACATTAGAAACTTGGAATTTAGGCAAAGTGAAAATGAGGGTCAACAGGTTGTAAGTTTCCTTACAAGTAATATCAGAGCTATGATTTTTTTGTTATAAGCCTAGATTGAATCCATTGGAATACATGAAAGAATGAAACAAAGGACAAGATATGTGGATTTTGTAGGTTGCTTATTATAGATATTAGGTTTTTGGGTTTGTTATTATTATGGGTTGTTAGCAGGTTTTAGGCATGTGAAATTATTGGTCAAAAGAGGTTTTTGGATATTTTATTTAAACGAGTTTTTTAGGGGGCAGCTTGTAGAAATGACCTCCCAGGAAAAAACATACATGACCATTGGATCCAAGTTGATCTTTCTATAAATTTTGATATATAATTTGCCCTAGTTTGACCATGTTGAGAGAAAATGCAAAATACGTTTATTTGTGGGTTGTGATGACCATCAAAATTAATCCTATTAGAACTTTTATCATTTAAAAAATTACTTTGAAAGTGTTTTATACAAGAAAATAGATTATCTTGATAACTTTCACTCAGGATGTCAGCTTTCAGACTTCTTACAATCATTGGAAAGTTGATTTAGAGAGTTAGACAATGGTATAGGGTTGATTATCTGATTTTAACATTTTATCATGTTTTATGAGCTCGTCAACTAGATGTTGTTTATTGCACATTTTTGGGCATACACAGTTGGATTTTTGACTTCAAATAGTCAAGAGAAAGCTCTTGGAGAGCTCTACACATTGGTTAAAATTTGGTGTAGGTTTGACATAGTTTATTAGGCGATATATTGATTCGAATGCTTTATGATTTATATTGACTATGGTAACATTGTAAATTTATGGCATGCTATATTTTGGAGATTTGGAGTTTGATGTCATTGTGTACTCAAGGTATATTCTAGATTGGTTCATGATGATATGGCTATCAATATTTAATTTGAGTATATATGATGCACTCTTGGGTCTACCAAATGTGTAGTGTTGTAAGAAGTATATTTTATAGGTTGCATTTATGGCTTGGATATGTGTTATTGCTTCCTATTGGTCTTTTATTATTAATGCATATTCATATTGGTGGCTTGGATTTGGGTTGTATATGCCCTTAGTTACATGAATCATTATTTATTCTTCATGTAGAGGGGATGATATGTTGTTATCAGGTACAATTATGGTGGAAGATTGTTCATTGACTATTTTATGTTGATAGATTGGACACTGAGAGTTAGATGCTTATTTCATGGATGTGATCATGGTTCCATAGATTTTGGTATGATATGATTTTATATACAAGTACTTCATTGATATTCATTGGTTTGGATTCTTGATTTGCTTATGGTAGTATGTCTTCTTGGATGTGATGTGCACTTTGAGTTCTTTGATGGTTTGATACCTTGGTTGATTCTCATGGTTAGAGGATGGATTTCATCATGATGTCATGGATAGCTTGGATATACGATTTAGTGGGATCTTGTGATAGTGATGATATGGCAGTATAAAATTGGTTCCTGATTTGGTTCGTATCTGCTTGGTTTGGAGATCTTGGTTTCACTTAGTATTGACACTTTGGTTGTGTATCATCTTAAATTAGAAGCACCTAATTAATGTGAAATCATCATTAATTTGCATATTTCCTCCTTTCTTCCCCTTTCTTCTCCTTTCTCTTAGGTAGATTAATGTAGGAGCATCCTGGGTGTAAGAGCAATCTTGCATCATCCAAAAATATTTCCTATTTTTTTTCTTGAATAAGGGTTCTCTTAGTGCAAAATTGTTGTCTGTGAAGGCTTGCTACTTAGTAACTTAGTCATACAAAATTGGAATTTCCTAATTCCAAAGGTGGATGTTCATCTTGGATATATCAGCCTACTAGTTGAGGCTCGGTGCCATATCATGATTATTCGTGGATTTATTGCAGACTTTTCGTGTATAATTTTGGCATAAAAACTTTAGCCTCACCATTACAGACCTTAGGAGCCTTAGATTGGATCTAAAATGGGGTCGAATGGAGCTTGCGCATGTTAGGCCTTGTAGATCAAAAGTTGAGGATTCTGAAAAATGGTTATAATAGCCCTTCGAAGCAACAATTTGAAAGTTATGGCTTTCCAAAATTGGGTCAACTTGAATTTAAAAAATTAGTGTCAAAGGTGTATTGACCTAATTCTATATGTAATTTTAGAGTTAGTTAGTCTCAAGGGTTAGGGTTTGATGTCTAAAAACTTCTCAAGTGGTGTAAAAAAGCTTATTTAAGGAATGTTTGTACATTGTATAGGACAACTCTGGGTGATAGTTAGTAGCTCCGTGTTGCAAATTATTGAAGGAAGGCACCCATGTGGGTTTGCATATTGTATTTCAAAATTATATTATTCTACATTTGCACTAATAATAAGAAGGCCATATTTTTTTCTCACAAATTGATGTTATTTCTTTATTTTTGTTGTGTGTTTGTGGTGTTAAGGGAAGCACCCTTCATCACAGATTTAGGGTAAGACCTAATAAATCCTCTTTAAATATCCTATTTTCATAGCATAAAACTTGAGGAAGGATCTAACCACCTAAGTTCTCCCTATAAGAATTTGGTATAGCTATGATACCATGTAAGAATTTGTTATAGTTTTGATACCATGTAAGGATTTTCCTTAGGGCAAAATGATGACAAGATCAAGAAGCTGAATAGATAACACAAGAGAGACTAATGATGATCGAATGAGAATATCAATAATGATCAAAATGATAATGGATATCATATTATTGGATATGAGATGAATACACACTAGAAGTGCCTTGTATATAAAGGCAACTAGTATGACTAGGAGTCAGCAAAGAGATAATGATTACAACTCAGCACATGTCCACCAAAGGTGGATTATCCTCCATTGAGCATAGGATTTTGTGTGATGATGAGAGCATAAGTTTACATAGGTGTATCTCATAAAGAGATGTTGTAGACACCATGTGCTCTAATAAGTTGCTAACTCCTACGTTGTCAACATGACAACTCATGTGACTATGCATTATCCTAAGTAAAGTGTATTAATAATTAATTATTTACATGAACACCCCCTTAGGCGAATGCACTTAAGCTCACAAATCTAAATGCAAGATGCAATGTGGGTCCTGATTACTAGGCCATGTTAGGTACCCATGTACAAATGCAATGCTCTACATACAATGCTATGCAGTGCAATGCAATCTCTCTGAAAATGGAGAAAGAAGGAAAACCTCACGGGAAAAACCTCCTCCAAAAAGAGAGATGAAGAAATAAAAGATGCATGCAAGGATGGAGTAATCAAGACCCCCCCATACATCATGCATGTACAAGCATATATCCCCCATAAGAAAAAATACATGATGGTATCCCCCCATATTGAATGATGTCTTGCAAGGATGTCATGAAGACAAAAAAGTATCCAATACCTTCAAATGACATTTCTCCCTTTAGGAAGAAGATACACCAACTATAGGTGCAAGTATACTTCCCATTGTGAATAGGAAGATGGATGAGGAATCCATATGTAGTATGCTATTGATGCTACCTTTGAAGTCTATCCATATGTTGACAAGTCCTTGATGAATCTAGATGTCACAAGCCAGTTTGGTGGATGCCCAAAACGTGGCAAACAAGGTAACATGTCCACGTATGAAAGTGAATCAAACTCCAAAGATAAGGAATCATCCTTATAGGAAGATCTGGGAAGAGAATCAATGTAGCCTCCCCTCAATGATGAATGCACACCCATGAAAGAAGCTCCTTGATGACTGAAGAAGTTGAACCATGAAAAATGAATGATGTTCCTCCTTGTAGGAAGAAGTGGTGCCATAGGTGTAGTAAAGAATGCTCCCCAACTAGTAGGAAGAATCCTCAAAAGATATGATGTTTGAGGAAACTAGAGTACAATCTCCAAAGATTGATATGTCTCCTTTGAAGTAAAAGAGTCCTCCTCCAACTACTGAAAAGAAGTGTCCACAATCATGTCAGTCTCGAAAGAAATATCAATTGGTTGAGGGTCAGAGTGTTCCCTCACAACAAGTGAAGAAGAATTCTCCTCAACAAAGAGAAGATAGATGTCATCAATAATGTCTCCCACATCTTCAATGTAAGACTCCACAAACAACACTACACTATCTAGAAGGAAGTCATCCCATGAAGTTAAAATAGGAAGACATGGTGTTTCCTACTGCACTAAATTAGGAGCATCTATGGCTGGAACTGGAATAGTAGAAGCAACATGAGCATTAGGAGGTATGATCTCAATTGGAGTTGTAGGTATCACAACTGGAGTGATTGGAGGTAGAATTTCCTCTTGTAGTGGAGGGACTCATGGATCTCCATATACTTCCCAAAGACACATCCAAACGTCATGAGGACTACTTGCCTTACTAAGAGGAGCAAAAGATTCCTTACTCATACTATTATACATAAAGCGTAGAAGAAGAGAAAGATGTCCCCAATTAGTATTAGGTGGAACTATCTTCAAATATAGATAATGAAACACTTCCTTATGTTCTCTTAGATGATCAATCATCAAAGCACTTCATTTTTGATAGTTCCTTTTTGTCAATTTGAATCTTAAACCAAAGTGACACTTTTGACATGACTCCATGAGATCAAATAATGTATACACCCCCAAAATACAAAAAAAATCAAAGAACCCCCCTGCACCCAATGCATGATTTGACACTTTATATTTAGTGTGATTACAATGGCCACTTGCCAATTTAGGGTGTAAGTGGACTTCCAATTTTGATGGTTACAACAACAAATATGAAGCTATATCAAACTTAACAAGATAAGACACAAGACCTCTCAAGGATATAATTAGTTACAAGTGCCAATAGGCCAAAATGAGACCAAAATTTGAAAGTATTATGTGTACCCAAAATTACTCCAAATTGATACTAGATGTGGAAAGTAGACATAAAATCATGCATTTTCAAAAAAATAGCACCTGAATATGTGTCCAGATGAGCCTGAACTAAGCCTCTAAATTTGTAAAACTCAAGATTGGCAATTTTTAGAGAAATTTAGGAATAGACATCACATACAACTTGCACCAATGTGTAGATCACAAAATTCTATCCCAAAACAAAAAAAAATTGCTCAAAAAAAGGAGTCCATATGAGGGAGATATCGCTATTTGAAAATCACCTTTGTAATTATTTTTCCTGAATCACTGCCATCACACTTCAAAAATCAATTAACTCTAGATTTCACCTTAGATGTCCAATTTTGATGAAACAAAAATCAATTTGGGGGTTTTTTGACCATTTGAATGTGATGCCAACATCTGATTTGCATCAACAAGCTCCAATCTTGACTTGCAAAAAAAAAAAAAAAAAGTCTCTGATGGCTATGCAATGAAGCTCCCATGGCTCTGATACCATGTTAGAATTTGGTATAGCTCTAATAACATGTAATAATTTGGTATAGCTTTGATACCATGTAAGAATTTTCCTTAGGAAAAAATGACATCAAGCTCAAGAAGCTCAATAGGTAGCACAAGAGAGACTAATGATGATCAAATGAGAATCTCAATAATGATCAAAATGATAATGGATATTGGATGATTGGATATTAGATTATTGGATATGAGATGAATACACACTAGAAGTTCCTTGTATATAAAGGCAACTAGTATGACTAGGAGTTAGTAAAGAGATAAGGATTACAACTCGAAAAATGTTCACCAAAGGTGGATTATCCTCCATTGAGCATAGGAGTTTGTGTGATGATGAAATGATAAGTTTACATAGGTGTACCTCATAAAGAGATGTTGTAGACACCATGTGCTCTAATAAGTTGCTAACTCCTGTGTTGTCAACAAGACAACTCATATGACTATTAATATTCCTAAGTGTTTACATGACAACTAATATGCTAAAGCATTAACCTAAGTAAACTTAAGTAAAGTGTAATAATGCTTAATTATTTACACTAACACTCCCTTCCCTTTATCCAATCACTCAGGATCTATTTTTCGCACCATAATGGGTATATCTTGAATTTTGCACTTGATTTCTAGGATTTGAGACCTATTTTAGGACCCCAAGGGAATCCCGAGGGTTCTGGGCCCTAGTTGACAGGGATGTAGTGCATCCCTAGCTATTCATGGATGCAATATGTCCTTTATAGGCCAATCAGGGACACAATGCATCCCTTCTTAGGCCCTATCTTGGATCCTCTCTTGGGGTCTCATGTCGAGGTTGATTTGAGGTGTTGATTTTCATGTCCAGTTGGCCTATGAGAGAAATTTAATTCTAGCTTCTTTATAAACCCATTCATTTTCTTTATTTGGTACCATACATTCACATTACACACTCGCTCTCAAATCTTGAAGCATGCAAGTTCTCAAGAACTCAAGCATTTAAGCAATTCCTCCATTGAAGATCAAGGATTCAAGCACTCAAGCAATTGAGAGAGTTTATCTAGCATTCAAGATCTATTCAAGGTCCTTTGTTTCATCTTCTACACTCTTTCATATTCTTCTTGACCTAATCAATTGGTAAAGTGTGCTCATTGCATTTGATTTGAGAGATCCTACTATTGCAAGGTGAATTTGTACATTTACTTTATAATTCAACATTTTAATTATTTCAATTCTTCCCATGCTAGGGTTTTACCAAGGCAAACCCCCCATCAATAAACAAAAATCATTTTTCTTGGAGGTTGTGGGTCTTGGAAAGGCGAATGAGTTGCAGATCTATATGATTTTGGAGGATGGGTTTTTCCCTCAATGAGGGTTTCTTAGGGTATATCTTGTGTCATATTTTTTGGGTATGTTGTCTATTTTTTTGCATGTGGATTATAAGTGCTTATTTATTTTAGATCTATTTTCGATTATGTAGAAATGCTGATTTTTTTGGTTACAAGTTTCCTTATAGTATTTTTTTTACAAGCTTTATTGTTGTCTTCATACTTATCCTCAGTTTTCATATTTTTCTCACATAGTTCACCACTAATAATGCATAGTCATATTCACATCATAAAACCTTAAGCATACTCTCTCCCTCTCTCTCTCTCCATTAGATGTAAATGATTATTCTATATAAATATACATTTGATAAAATCAATATGTTGTTAGAATATTTAAAATAACTGAGAGGGTGGGTTGAAATTGTTTTCCTTAGGTCCAGATGTACCAATTCAACTTTTAATAACTTCAAATAGCTCGAATAATATCATTCAATTACTAGGTCCATATAGAAACTCAACATCAACTTATTATTTTATTCACTACTTAACTCTCTATTTGGTATATATGTTGATCAACAATAAATAAAATATTAGTAAATAGCATGCATCACATGAACAACATTCACACATTTATAACACCAAGATTTAATGTGGAAACCCAATTTGGGAAAAACACCAAGTAACATGCTACCACTTTTCACTCTTCTGAAGTGATCTCGGTTAAGAGCCAACCCTATTAAAGGTTACAAAACACACTATTAGGTGTCACCTGGTTAAAGGATTTAATCACCTTGTTAGGAGTGACCTTGTTAGAGGACTTTAGAACATTTCATTAGAATGCCACCTTGATTAAATGATTTACTAAATGACTATTAGGTCAACCTTGATAAAATGATTTCACTGATACAATGGTTAGAAAGTAACATCGTGTTTGATCTATAAAACACTACTCACTTTAGAAATTTAGATCTTCATTCGACTCATTAGTTGATGACTCATTAACTAGACTTCATTAACATCTCTATCATTGATTTGCTTGGCAACTCTTCAAGAAATCACATTTCACCAATCTTTTGGCTTCTCTTCTACTACTCTGTTCTTCACAGGTTCTCCATAAAATCATCTATCAACAATCAACCAACCTTAGAAAATATCTCTTATGTCTCCTTTAATAGGTAATTTTGATATTTTTCCACTTCAACATCACCGTAGATCTTAGGGTCCGATTAGATCCTTCGAATCCTTTCATCATTTTTCCATTCTAGATCTTTCTTGATACTTATAGAAACTTCTCTTTTAATCCTTGCCTTTGATCACATCAAAACTCAATTTGTGCATTAAATATGAAATGCCCACCCTTATTTTGCTTTATATTATATACGTTGAAGTCTTTTAGGCCTCTTTCATATATGTGTTAGTTTAGAGATATATGATCTGATGTTATTTCATGACTTCAAAATATCATTTATGATTACATAGTTGATTATATTTCACATGTTGTCTAATGATTATGATTACTTATGTGTTAATATTGATTTAATGATTCTTAGTTAGTAAATGTGATTGCTTT
The DNA here is from genome assembly GCA_028749045.1 of Cupressus sempervirens. Taxonomy (NCBI): domain Eukaryota; kingdom Viridiplantae; phylum Streptophyta; class Pinopsida; order Cupressales; family Cupressaceae; genus Cupressus; species Cupressus sempervirens. Next base: position 278,039,888 of record CM053789.1, on the reverse strand, counting down.
CATAATTATGTCAAATAACATGTCTTTAATAAAGTTTGTTTTACATTCATAGTAATGCATAGTTATATTTGAGCATTTGATGAGTTGACTCGTGATTCATTATGGTACTTACCCCATACTTTCATGTGTATGGTGTGCATGTCTATTTTACTTTTCTGTCTGACATACCTGATGTGGTTAAGGGAGGGAGTCATAGTCACCTGCTAGTAAGGATCTACATGATGTACCACTCCCTGTCATTGCTTGCCTAGTTTGTTTATATATATATATATATATATATATATATATATATATATATATATGTACGTGCTTGTCTTTTATATAGGTTACAGGTACCAGACATTGACTTCCCTAAATTGTCAAGATGAGCATGCCCTATCACAATAACTCAATGGTAAGAATGAGAAGATAATGGCCAGGTCCAATCCCAGCCATAGCCTAAACACTTATCCTGCAAGGAGGACTCATATTTGACTCTCTACTCCTTTTTAAACCCGCAAGTTTGTCTTTGCATTTATTCTTTGAGTTTGAGTTTTGAATGGTTTTCATTATGTGGATTTGACTATGTTATTTATTTGGTAAAAGGTTTAATTGTGATATTTAGATCAATCACATAATATTAGAATTATTAAATATTATTTTAATAAAAGGAAGAATTATAATATCAGGATATTTAGTTAATTGAGAAATTAAATTAATTAAATATTTGTTTTTTAGACTTGATTTAAAAAGTTTAAATGTGAAAGTTAGAAAAAGGATAAATTCGAATATTAAAGACTAAATATTGATTTATCATGAATATTTAATCAATGATAACAAAATTAGAGTTGCACATAATTAGTGAGCTTTACTTATTATTAATGATTAAACTAATTATATGCAATTTAATTGCACATTAATTAATAAAATTAAAATAAGATTTTTGAATGAGAAATAAGATATTTAATTCTAAAGAAAGGATATTTAATTATTTAATTATAAAAAGATAAATTTATTTTGTGAAAAGAAAGTAAATAAATAAAGAATATTTATTTATTTAATATTAAAAGAAAGGAAAAAAAAAGAAATGATGTATTTCTTTTCTTAAAAAAATGTAAAGTGATTTATTCAATTTTTAAAATATAAGAAAATAAAGAAAAACTATTATTTTATTTTAGTTGAGTTACCTTTTTTTGTAAGTTTACTTATTTTAGAAACTTTAGTTTTATTAGTTTTATTTATTTATTTTTCTTTATTAAGAGGTCATTCTGGTAATTTTGAGTAAGAAGATTTTTGGAGAACAATAAGATAATTTAAAACAGAGATTTTAGAAGACAAGGTACAGATCATGCATTCAGATTTTGAAGTAAAGATTTTTTACAAAGCTTGGGTGTGAAGTCTACTATTGAGTTTTCTTCTTCTTCTTCTTCTTCTTCTTAACAAATCAACTTGGTGTTTGAAGGTAGGGGTTTTCAAATCTCTTTGCAATTTCTATTGGAAAGATTGTCTTCTCTGTGTTTTCTTGAAAGTGAATTTAGCTTTGAATTTGAATGAGGACCTTCAATTTTTTGATAGATAGAGATTAGTAGAATTTTATTGAAAATTGTGTTAATGACATAATTGATATTCTGAGAAAGTTTATTTGGAAACCTTGGGAGAGAAGATTTAAAATTAATTAAGTTGCTAGTATTTATAATTATTGTTTTACTATTTTATATAAATTTAATTAAACTATATAGTTATATTCTTGATTATGAATAAATTTGGTTGTAGTTACTTGTGTGTTAGTTTGAGAGTTTGAAACATGTGATTTTGCTATAACTTTTATTTAACATATTTGATACAAAATGTGAAGATACTTTTAGACACCCATTTGGATTTTATTTAACATATATACAAATCATATATGATTATTTTGTATAGACATGGTCAAATATTGACTATCATGCTAAAACTAGGCCTATTTGAAATTGATTTTTCAATTAGAGACACATGAACAATCAATTATAACTTTTGAAAAATATATAGTTAGGAAAATATCTTCTTTATTATTGTGAATAAGTCTATTATGAATTCTTTTCTTGGTTTTCGTGAAGATCCAATAGTTAAAATGAAAGTTGTGCTCTTTCTTGTAAATTTCTAACCTTCAAATTTGAATAGTGCTACTAGAAAGATTCATATTTTACACCATTCAAATGAAATTTTCTTTAGGACTAGCAATAATGAAAAATGTGTGAAATTAATTTTTTTTCCATTAGGTTGTAGATCTATATCATTCCATATGAGATGATAACATTTAAATTACCAACTGATTTACATAGAGAGAATGCATAAAAACTCACTATTATGAACTTTGAAAATGTTTTATCTTTATTGTTAAATATTGTTGATTTAATAATAATAATAGTTTATTCTAAACTTATTAGATAATTAACATACTGAATTTTTCTACACTTATATACCCTTTATATAGTCAAACAAAACTTTTGAAAACAATCTAATCCAAATCATTTGATGAAACCTTGTATTATTTGATGTGTGTTTATTTGAGGTTTTGTGGTATTTTTTTTGTGATGGGTTTTGGAAATTTTAATGTGATGCTTTATTTTGTGATGGCTTTTATGTAAAATATTTAGCTTGCCAAACTAGGATGTGCACTAGAGGCATCCTTTAAGTTTTCTTTTATGATGGTTATTTGACTAGATGTCAGGATGTAATTTATGATTCAAAATCAAGGCTTATGTTTATGAGATTTATTTAGTGAGCATATATGATGACTTGGGTTTTGAGAGCCAAATTATTTTTTTGGTTTTCTATTAAGGAACCAAGCTCTATCATTGTGGGTGTTGTGGTATGTGACACAATTATGGCTTATGTTCTTAGGGGAGGTTGTCTAGTTATGTTTCTTTGGGAGTGACTTGCAATAGGGGTCCGAGACCCAAAGTGGTCAGTACCAGGGTAACCTATTGTAAGTTGTGTAATAAGTGATAACATAGTAATTAAAATATCTTTCCTAGCCCTTTTCCTTGAGATACATTAAAAATATAAATTAGAGATGCGCCTCACCCATGCCTCAAGTGCTTGTACAAGATAAGGATGGGAATGGGATGATAACTAGTGAAAGGTATGACTAGTTTTCCTCATCTTCATGAAAGCGTATTCTGGTTTCGCATGTGTCACGTTGAGGGTCTGGGGTCTAGAGTGACTAGTTGAGGGTAACTCAATGCTTGAGGGTCCGAGGTCTAATGAGAGACCAATCCAGGTAACTTAAGTAGTTTGATCATGTGATGACACTTCCTAGTATATAGCCCGAGTCTCCTCTATAGATTTTGTATTTACCTCTAGTGGTGTAGTTATTGGTGTTGTCCTTATTGTTGGTGTCTACTTTCATTGATGGTGATTGTACTTTTGACATGTGTCTTTTGACTTGAAGTGGATATCTTTTGTGGACTTTATCTCATAATTTTGGTGCTTGATATATACTTGGTATATGTATTTTGACTTGGTATGTGGTGTTATTGAATGAGTGTTCTTTCAACTTTGGTTATCTTTTCTTTTTGAGTAGTTTGTGTTACACTTGATGTAGATTTATCTATTAGGATTCCTTTCTTAGGAATGTTTTATGGTTTGATTAGTTGTATGCGAATTGTTCATTATCTTCCTTGTACGGTGGGAGTGAAAGCCTGACTAGGCAACTACATTGTTAAGAGGTAGTGACTTCTTACCATTTGGGTTCCCCTCATATTTACAAATGTTAGAAGGTTGATGATGTAGTTGTACCTTTATCATTCTTATCACTATCTTGGAGGCTTCTATTCAGTTGATGTATTTATATGTTATCATGTATCTTGTATTTTGATGTACTTGTATCTATTCTCGCATACCCTATGACATATGTAGTGGATGCTATCCATTAGATGTATTTCATTATATTAGTTATATTCATGCATTTACTTATGAGATTAATATATGATATTTTTATGATTATGGACATTACACTTAAGATTTAAATCTTAAATGTGACTCAATGTGAAGAAACTGTGGAGGAATGCAATCTATATTGTAATTGCATGTGTAAATGTTGTGTTTGTGTATATTGCTTTTGAATCATTACTTTGATGTTGTATAAACTGTAGAAAAAAAATAGTTCAGTAAACTTTGTAATATATTAGGTTTATTTCTTTTGGGTTCCCAAACGGGGCATTACAAAATAATCCAACTCATCAATCCTTATCATCCACGCATTTTGATTAATCCAAAAATTCAACTCTATTGGCCTTAAACTTTATTTCTCTCACAAACTATAACATTTGTTGACACTTGGCCAACATTCTATATCTCAATCAGTACTATTCTATCTCGCTTGACTTCCACTAACTTGCTTAGTCTTCACTACACTTGGTCACTACTATACTTGTTTTCTTTAACTTCCTCGACCATAGCTAGCACTGAACTTATACTATTTAGTTAATTGTCTTTAAGTTCCTTAATCTTATGCTTCATTGACCTAGTAAGATTGTCACTTGACAATTCTTAGCCTTTCGACTTGTTTCAACTCTTACACTCTTGTACTTCATCAAATTATCTTCTTTTCTTCCAGACATTGAATAAACAAGACATTGTCTTGTTAAAGACTAACTTATCAAATGCCTATTGTAATTCCATTATACTTCTCTTTTCTCAACAACTTCACTAGTTCATCTAGTTATTTCTCTTTTCAAATCCTCTTCATCAATCAACAAATATGGCATTCTACACTATTAGTAAATATCTCTCCAATAGGTTTGAAATCAATGCCAATATAACAATTGTTCCAATTATATTTTTTAACATATGTATGTTGACCTAGCCATAAAATAGGTTAGCTTAAGTTACAAAAGATATTACAATATTCACTAGTACATTTTGGCAAATATGTGACTAAAAATGTTAGTCACACCACTAAAAGTTTTATTCAAATTACTAAAATAGATTACATTACATTATTTCTTTGTAATTTATAGCTATAGGTGACTATATTAGTGATTAATTTGATCATATGGTAAAATCATAAGGTTAAGTGACTAAATAAATGATCAAATAAACCACTAATGATTGTTAGTCTCTAATGTGTACTTATCCAAATAAAAATTATTGAGTAAGTGACCAAATGAATTATTAAATAATTAGTCACTAATAACTAGTCACCCAAACTATTAAATAAAAGGCTTATAATATAGTCCAATGGTTATTTCTTATCAAGATCCTTAAAAAATTTGGCTTTTTAGATAAATTATGTAAGCAGGTCCTTTCTTGTCTATCCAAGGCTTGTTTTTCCATTCTCAGTAATGGTACTCCAATTTTTTTCAATTTTATGCAAGGAGTGCATTGAGGAGACCCACTATCTTATTTTTTATTTATCATATAAGGGAGTAAAATTCACCCACATAGATGTATTTGAAGTTAATTATCTCTTCCATGCTTCACGGGTAGAAAGGTTGAGTGAGTATCCATTAAAATAGAGCAGAGATACGATTTTTAACACTGAACTTAAAAGCAATACTAGTTGTTCCAGCATATAAGTGCCTTATGTGACTAGTAGTAGAGCTAGAATAACTAGTATAAGAATATCATAGAGATCCTATAATAGAAATAATGACTATGGATGCAGGAGTAACACTCATATGTCCAAATATTGCACTTTATCCTATAGGGTGGGTGATTCAATTGGTTAACTAGAACTAATTTCTCTAGCAGCATACCCTCTAATATAAGATCTAAAACCACCAACATCAAAGCCATACTATTAGAAGGTGCAAAACCAAAAGCACATGTCTATTAGCTAAGTAAGTAGCGTGAGCAACATTAATATACCAAGTTGAGTAAGAAGTAAGGGTTGGGGAACCTAGGTCATAACTAAGGCATAGACCCAAGAAACACACAACTCTATTTCTAAATAGGAGAAACAATTGATTTAGTTGAGTAGTTAATCAATCCAAATTTTTATAGACTAGGAGGGGATTATAGGTGCTTCATAAGTTGGATTCATGGGCACAAATTTTATTCATCTACAAAGGTAGGGCTTTAATAAATCCATAAGCTCTTTATGCAAGAATGTTTATCACTATTTTGCATGTATTCACCAATGTCTTTCACTTTGATGTCACTATTTTTGCATTGTAATAGAACTATTTGGATACATGTCCACTCAAAGGGGTTTATTTAATTAATTATGCCAAAGTTAAGGTCCCTTGCAGATAATGGGTTCTCTTAATCTTTTTATCATTGATGGGTCAATTTTAATCAATTTATTAGAGGCATAATCAGATCACAATCACCTTTTTTTATTCCAAATTGATATATGGAGACATGTAACATGATTATCCATTCTAAGTTCACAACAGGTTCACCAATAAATTGAATTCAATAGAAGTCTTCCCATATCACTATTACAATTTTTTGGTCATCATTAGTATCCTTAACAACAATATCCTTCACTAAAGAGAACATTTAATACAACCATCACTCCATTCATGTTTAAGGTCCTATTTATACTTTGATCCTTCATCACCAAGTTTTAGATTTCATATGTTAAGTTATCTTCTTCAAATAGAGATAAACTACGTACATATGATAATACAAGTTTTAACTAACTATAACATATATTATTATTTTAAATAATTAGAACATAATAAGTATACATTAGACTCAAGTATTTAAAGATAAATATATAGATAATAAATAATTAGTAAGTAATCTACATTACATCACCTATTTTGAATCTTAAAAATATAATTATTTTTTCACAATAACCTCAGACCTTAAAAGAAAGAAACAATTAGTCATTTTAAATTATTGAAATTATACTGCCCATTATTTTTCTATTTTTTGTTATATAGCATATAAAATATATTGATATGTTATAATTATGATCTTTTTAATATTTATTATCCCCTTTTATATAATATGCCCATCTAAGGGTGCATTCCCATGGAGGGGGGCTTCTTCAAAACATTTAGCAGGTGCTACTTAGACTTTTTAAGATAATTTAAAAGTGGGAGGTCCCATGAATCTTGAAGTGGAGTTTATGCTTACAAGTTTAACCTCCACAATTTATGGAAGCTGGTGGTCTCGTGAATTGCATTGTTAATTTACATGACTAAATCATTTTAAAATAATATTGATAAAAATTAAAAAACATATTTGATTGACAAGTGGAGCCTAAGCTGGTGGGGCAATTTCTAGCCCCCCACCTTTTCCACCAGCTCAAATTTGCACTCTAAAATGTAGGGGTAACTATTTTTTGAGGAGAAGATCCCATTTAATCCTGTAAAAAAAATTGTTTCACTTCATAGGACCTTCCACTCCATAAAAATAGATCCTGAAACCCCCCTCATGGGACCACACCCTAATTGATCTCATAGGCTTTCTCCTACATCTGAAAAGGGATCAAAATGTGCTAGTTTTAGGAGGGAATAAAAAAAATTAGAGGAAGTAAAAGGAGCCCTAAATGTTAATTTTTTTGATATTGTAGCAAGATTCCATACACAAGTATCAAGAATAGGAGGGAAATAAATTCTTAGTCCAACAGTACAAAGGCTCATTACCCATCATATGTTTTATCTATTTGGAAAGTATTCAAGAACATGACATCAAGTTGGTAGTAGGAGAAGAAATTATCAGATTAGCTATGTTCATGCCTATATACCCATCATAGGTATTATCTATATTTCATACCCAACTAATTCAACTTCTTTTGATCTCTTTAGTTCACTAGAATTTTGTTAGTAGCTGATTATGTCTCAAGCCAAAGATGTTGTAGTAAAAACTTATGATAAATTCTACTTGAATAGTTATTATTTCTAAAAAATACCTCAAACATAAGAGGACTTTCATTTCAATCTATGGTGTCAAGGATTATTCTAGAAAAATACCTCAAACATAAGAAGCCTTTCATTTTAATATATGGTTTCATAGAAAATTTCCTTTGAGTGAAAGACTAACCATGGTCACACATGCCTCTGGAGGAAATCTTAGGGCTTTTTGTTTTAAAACATTGTGATTAGATGTTGAAGGGAAGTTCAGATGGTTAATCAACAATTTTGTGGGTTTTTAGATTTCTTTTTGTTTGCAGAGATAAAATAGCTTAAGGAAGACTCCATCAATTTTTTTTACAACATCCTTCATTAGAAAAATAAGTTTAATTATTTATCTTCTCCTCCTTCAATTTTCCATTCTTTTTTCCTAGCACAAATATCTTTGTTCAAAATGTAAGAGTGCATCTTTTTCTCAAGGTCTTTTTTATTTTCCAAGGGGTTATACTAATGTTTTATATCAAATTGTTTATCTATGAAGGTACCAATATCATTCAAGAAAAAGGCAACACATTAAAGAAGGTTACAACCTCAAGGTAATATTTTCAAGTCAAAATCTTGAATCCTAACACCTCATGCTTCCCTTTTTTTGTTCGAGATGCATTCACTTTATCAGTGTCCTTTCCACTGATCTTGAAGGAGGTTTTCTCACTCACATAATCTTTATAATCTTTGGTTTTATGAGATGCATTCACTTTGATCAGTGGCCTTGATTAAAACATTGCAGCTAGTATCTATACCAATGTCCCTTTCTTAATAGTTTGGCTCTATTGTTCTTTATGACTGCATTTTTTTTTCTCATATTCTTCCACTACATTCCATTTATATTAACTATGCCTTTGAAACCCTACTTGGCATCATGTTTTGAACCCCAAGTCTATATGAGTGTCAGACATGCTCGTCAATAAAGTATCTATGTTCTTCAAGAAGACCACTGTTATTTGCAATAAAATTCACTCTAGATTTCACTAATTAAGCCTTTCTTTCGCATTTTGGATCTCCACTTATTTTTTCCTATAACATAGACATATTTTCATCATCAATTTAATGCTACAATTGTAACAGTAATCATCGATTCTAAAGGCTATATCATGTATTTCTTTCTTAAATAATGAGAACATTGAAGTTTTAATTGATTCGGTGTGTTCACTAGCTTCTATATATTTAGACTATCATTTTCATCTATAGCTTATTGGTTGTCTTTTGAATATCTTTGTGTCATCAATAATATATGATTTTCTCTACCTTTACTATAATAGTTATAGATTGAGGCCTAATATTCTGAATATGCGCCTTCTCAAATCTCAGTCATCATGCATGGTGTCCTTGATTACTCTTTTGTTATCTTAACTATCACCTTCAATGTAAGCCCCACCACTTGTGGTTCATGATTTGAGCTTCATTATCTTTGACCTTATTGTCATGGATTAAAATTTATATAGCCTTTTTAAAAGAAGCAAATTTCACATTGATCAGGTCTAGTTTGTTGCCCCTACTATGATTTTCCATTCTTTTCATATTAGTTATTTCTTCTATGTAATATTGATTATTGGCATATTATAAATGTTACTAATTTATCCTTTGTATTATCTAGTACAATTTAATTTAATTTTTTCCATTTGTCCTAATGGAGGTAGAACATGTACAATAGTGTATTGGCTTAATATTGATGTTCCCATGAAGTTATAGATTGATTGAAAATGTATTGAGAAATGAATTTTCATGTCATCTAGCATAACCCAAACACCAGTGGCAGATCTGATTTTACCACACAGATTTGTCTTCCCAGAGTTTTAAAACTTTCTTCTCTACATTCTGCCTAGTATAAAGGAGTTACATGATCCTCAAATTAACTTTAGTAATAGTCTCACCTACACTTTCAACAACCTTGCAGATCATGTATAAGTTTTAAGTATTCCAAAATATGAGGTGAGAAATCCATTAATGTTTCAAAAATATCAAACATGCTCACCCAACATCCGCATGTCCCATAATATAGGGGAAAAGACCCGAGCTACATCTTGCAACCAAATAATAATATGTTTTCAAATCATGTGTTTTCGTGGATGTGTTCATTAAAATTCAAGTTGAAAAGAAAAAAATACATGTATAACTAAATTTTAATATATATGTAATAAACTATGTCCTACATTAAGAGTGCCTCCACAAAATAAATGTGATGTCAATCTTAGAATGTAAGGACATCTTGCATGAAGTGCCAAATAAGAAGGGAGAGATAATACATATTAAAAATTAGGCAGAGGCCTACAAAAAATTGGTCTTTCAAGTGACAAAATTCCTACAACTTCTTATAGTATACTGAATCACAGTTATAAGACACAAATAATAGTATAATTACATGAATTCCTCCATCTGAAACAAGGACAATTATCAATTCTTGTTGTGAGATCATGTTGCAGATTCCCCCAGTAAAAGGTTGACTTTCAACCATAGTTGTAGCACGTGTTTCAATTAAGGCTAGATAAGATGAAGACATATGATGAAAAGCCTCATGGCCCAAAAGGCTTTTGCACCATTAAAGGTCTCATTCCTCCCTTAACCCACACTAACTCTAAAATATCCCAAATGGATATTTTCTTTACTACTACTATAATGTTTAATTATATAAATTATATTTTCCTAAAGATTTTTCTTTGACCTTATAGAGCTAGACAAAATTTGCAGAAGAATGTTGTTTCTTTTTGTATTTTTTAGAATATAGGTATTACAATGAATAAATAATAGTAACTAATAAAATCAAAGTGATAGAAATCATATGCAGCGATACATACTAATTTGGAAATGATTCTAAAACCATACCAACAGGGTTTGATTTTTTTTAGAATAATACCAATACAAATGTGCTTCAAATAAGGTTAACACCAACTAAAAATGGGATCTAAGTGAGCTACTATAAAGAAATGCTAGGTTGAACAAAAGTGGTCATCTTCATTAAAAATCCACTACTTGCAAGGTGTGACTACGATACAAGAAATCGATCCCCTACCTTGATCAAATTGTATGCATAAGAACCTTTGAATCCGATCTTGTTGAGGGCTACATCTTAACAAATCTTCTCTCAGCACTAGGGTTTGTATCCTAGGTGAGGAATGCTCTTCTAGAGCAATGACATCCAAAATAGGTTGAAAAAATGATAAAAGGTATTCAATTTTAGGTTACCATCTCCTTATATCCCCTCTCCAAGGAAAATTGAACCCTAAAAGTTCACCCTAAAGTGGATTTCATTTGAACTTTATAATATAACATTATTTCCCAAATAAAGGCATCCAAATAGAGAGAAATTATTACTTTATTAATGAAAAATAGCTCCAAGCATCAAATAAGTCTCGACAAGTGATAATCAAATAGTAGAGACTGAGCTCTTTCCAAGGAGCTATTACACATAGGTGAATCAATCCAAATGGAGCCAGAAAACTCCTTATTACTCCAAAATGGCTAAGCACTTGGCCTTATTTAAATTATTAAGATGCTAACTTAGGAGAATATTTAAATATATTAAAATAATTCCCAAGTACCCAAGGAACAACCCAAATACCTCCAAAACATGAAATTGAGTTTGTCACCTACCTATGATTGATGTTGGACAACTTGGGGGAATTGGTAGTGTCACCCTCAAATCTAGGGATACTCCTAAAAAATAGGGAACACACCCAAATATCCTAAAATTGAGATCAGGGGTGATCTCATAGAACCTCAACTTTGGAAAATGTCACAACCTCCTTAAATCAAGGAACTACCTCCTAAAATTAAGTAACTACTCTCAACTGATCTACTACTACCTCAAATACCAAATCTAGACACTGAAAACCCTGACTGAGTCCCCAATCACCACTGCCAGCCTATGAGACTCCATAATAGGCTAACTCTCATGTCATTGATAGATAGAGCTAAAGAGAGGACATGACAGTCCTCCCCTCCCAAAGATGCTTTCCCACAAGAAACTACAAAGCTGGATGTTGTAAAACAGTCTCGCCCTCCCAAGTGGCATCCTTTATAGGGAGACCTCTCTAGCGAATCAGATACTCTTGAATCACCTTGCTTCTTAGCTGGCATTCCCTCTCTTCCAAGATCTCCTCAAGAACCAATTTCATCTTACCTTCTTGATCCAATGGAGGTAGAACTGGAGATGGTATAATATGTTGTCCTAGTGCCTTTTTTAGACATGACACATGGAACACATTATGAATCCTACTGCAAGATGGTAACTTAATCTCATATAGAACCTCTTCAACATGCCTGATAATCCTATATGATCCATAAAAATGAGGCTTGAGTTTCTCAACTCCACCCCCTTTAAGGGTGCTCTATCAGTAAGGTTGCAATCATAAGAAAACCATATCCCCCACCTCAAATATCCTTTCAATCTAGTGTCGATCAACTTAGAACTTTTGCTGATCCTATGCTAGCTCAAGATTATTTCTAGAGATCTCATGATGTCTTGGTTCTCCTACACCCAATCCTATGCCAAAGGAACCCTACTATCACTAACCACCAAATCAACAAAAGGTAGAGCATCATTACTGTAGAGGGTTCTAAATAGAGTAATAGCAATCAACATATGGTACACAGTATTGTAACAATACTTGCCCAAGTGCAACCAATGCAACCATGTCCTTTCTACCCTAACACATAACTGCATAAATACCCTTCAACCCATTTATTAACAATCTTAGTCTACCCATCAATCTGTGGGTGGTAGCTGGTACTAGGTGTCAATTTCATACCTGTGAGCTTGAAAAGTTCTTGCCAAAAAGAACTCATGAACCTGCTATCCTTGTCACCCACTATGGTCTTGGGAAGACCATGTAGCCTAAACACCTTTTTGAAAAATAACTCTACTACCTAAGATGTTATGAAGTCAATTGCAATAGGATATAAGTGGGCATATTTAGTCAACCTATCAACTACCATGTATATGCAGTCTTTCCCTTATACTCGAGGGAGACGTACAATGAAATCCATAGAGATTCCTATCCACTTTTGTTCTGGTATGGGTGGGCTGCAATAAACCAATAGGGTGAGTATGCTTAGACTTATTTTGCTAGTAGGTCATACACTCTCGAACATGATGTAGAATGTCATCCTTGAGACCCTTCCAAGAGAATCTCTCCCAAACTACCCTGCAATTCTTACTATACCCTGGGTGTCCTACTAAAGGAGTATTATGGTAGGCCTACAAAATTTGTTCCTTCAACTATGAACTAGGAACAAGGAGGACTCTGCCTTTGTAATAGATGAGATCATCTACTACACTGTACCTATCATCTAAAACTAATCCATCCATGACCTCACATGCATGCTGATCTTTGGAATACTCAACTATAAGTTGAGCCTTCCAATCTATTGAAATATAACTCAATGAACATAGGGTGGCGATTGAGTGTTTCTTGGAAAGTGCATCAACAATGGTATTATGTTTGCCCTTAATGAACTCAATGTCAAAGTCATAAGCCTGGATCTTACTCACCCATTTTTGTTGTCTATCACTAAGTTCTATTTGATCAAGGAAGTATTTTAGGCTATTGTGGTTCGTTCTTACCACGAATTTACTGCCAACAATATACTATCTAAACTTGGCTAATGCATGCATGATAGCGAACCTTTCCTTGTCATTTTTGGAATACAACCTCTCATTATCCTGCAACTTCCTACTCTCATAGGCGGTGGGGTGCATGTTCTACGTCAAAACCACTCCTATTCCCACACCTAAAGCGTCACACTCCATCACAAATGATTGTAAGAAATTGAGAAGTGCCAAAATTGGACAAGTAATCATAACCTGTTTGAGTCTATCAAAGACCCCCTTGTGCCTATTCCATCCATCTGAAAGATCCTTTCTTTGTGAGGTCCATCAGTGGTGCTACCAACTGAGAGAAACCCCTCACAAATATCCTATAATAAGCACACAAACCAAGGAATCCATGCAACTTAGTAATGTTTTGAGGGTAGGGCTAGTCATGAATTGCCTGAATTTTCTCCTCATGCACCTTCACTCCATCAACACTGATCACATGTCCCATATATAAAACCTCTCTAAGTTCAAACTTGCAATTGGATAACTTAGCAAATAGAGATTGACTCTCCATGATGCTAAGTACCTCCTCCACATGTTTGAAATGGTCCTCCCATGTATGACTATAAATCAAAATATCATCAAAAAATACCAACACTAATTTCCTCAACTGATTGTTGAAGATGTGGTTCATGCATGATTGGAAGGTGGCCAGTGCATTAGTAAGGCCAAAAGGCATCGCTAAGTCTTGTTCAACCTTAGAGAAGTGGATAGCCCCATTAAGCTCATCTAACAACTCATTAATGCATGGGATCAGATATTTGTTCTTGATTATCTTTTTATTTAGTGCTTTATAATCTATACACATCTGCAAGGTCCCATCCTTCTTGACAAGTACCACAGGAGAAGAAAAGGGGCTAGAGTTGGGGCGTATGAAGCCCATGTCCAACAACTCATGAATGGTCTTCTCAATCTTATCCTTGTATGCCCTAGGATGATGATATGGGGTGGTGATCAATGGTTTAGCTCCATCCTCCATTTCTATCTCATGCTCAAACCCTCTATCTGGAGGTACACCAGGAGTTATGTCACCAAAAATTCTGTTATGTTGTTCCATTACTGACTGAACGTCAAGATGAAATGTTCTACCACCTAAGGAGTAGGTATTTTGGACTTCACAAAACAACGTGTAGCCCAAATCATACCATCATGTCTAATAATAGACTCCAGCTTGCAAGAAGTCACCTCCTTAGGTCCACCGTCTAAAGCTACTCTCAAGATCACCTTCTTCCCACTAGACAAAAATGTTAACTAGATGTGGTGGTGATCAATAATATACCTTTTGATACCCTGTAGCTACTGCATACCCAAAAAAACATCATAATCCTCCAAGGGTAGAATATAGAAGTCATCTATCAAAGTAAAATCCCCCATCTAAATACGAAGCTGTGAGATCCTCCTAGTGTAGCCCAAAACTACACCATCTGCAACCTTTACTCCAAAACCCTCAAATATCTCATATTGTAGCCCATGTTTCTCAACCAATTTCTGATCAATAAACTTGTGTAGCTTTTGTATCAACTAAGCTGATGATTTTTTTTCCCTGTAATGTACCTTTCAGCCAAAAGGTGTGGAATCTGGGATAACTAGATAAGGTAGCCATAGTCACTTTGGCTGCCACCAATGACTCCAACATGTCCAACTCCAACTGTGATTGCTCCTGATGAATCTCCTTGGGACTGTCCTCAGTGTTAGTGTCAGGTATCTCCTCATCACCATACTTAGATATCACCTCAATCAAATGAACCTTGCGCTTCCCCATACAATAGTGCCCAAGATCCCAAGGTTCTTTGCATGAGAAGCATAGTGTCTTCCGCCTCAAATCATGTTATGTCTTTGGGTCCATCCAAGGAGGTCTAGTTAACTGACCATTCCTAAGCTGTGAGGTGTTGGCCTTTTGTAGAGGCCGTAATTCTTTGAATGGCCTTTTATCTGATGGATAAGTAGGAGTGGTGTCTAGTCTTAATGTCACATCAATAAAATTCTTAAGAGTGCCCGACTAGAAAGCACAAACCAATCCCTTAAGGCTATCCTGCAATCCCTCAATGAATAACATTGCATTAAGCTTTTGGGGCATATCAGGTACCATAAAAGAAATGTGTTGGAACTCATTAACATATGCCTCTATATGTCTAGTCTGTCTAAGATGTGTCAACTCCCTATAGTAAAGTTCAATGTCTTTTTGGTCAAATCGGGTAATTAGCCGCTCAGTGAACTCAACACAGGAATGAATCAAGGTGTGATGCTGGGTAACCAAACCATGGTACCACCAATCATAGGCAACCCCATCTAAATGCAATATGACAAATTGTATAGCCTCTCTCTGGCATGGGTTGTAAGGATAAATAAATGTCTAGCTTGTGTACCCAAGCTCATGCACTTGAATCACTAGTACCATCATACGTAGCCAATGAAATCTTCCCAGTAGCTCTACTAAGATCATTGTTTTGCTGTGGCCTATTGCCTTTGTTTCCTTTAAACCTGGTAGTATCCCTGCACTATGAACATTACTAGGAAAGAGGGAAAACATCCCTATCCTCTAGGGATAGAGCTCTCCACTCAAATGTGGCTACCATGATAGATTCCTGGAATCCCCTCTCGGGTGGATCAACCTATGCTGGCCACCTACTAGGTTAAAACTATGGAAGTAAGGGTTTATCCATACCAGGTATATGATGTTGTTTCTATCATTGGGAATGAAGGGAGCTCCTAATCGATGCATAGGATCTATGATTTTCTGTAATTGACACAGATTTGCTGCGTCCTTGCCTGCCTCTTTGCCTATCGAACTCCATCCGCTCTAAATTTCCCTATAACCTCTCAAGTGTTTGGACTATTATAGGTTGAGTATTGATGAGAGTCCTCATCAATTCTCTTTCATCCTCATCAGTGGTATTCTACCTATTTCCTCTTTGTTCATTTTCTATACTATTTCCCTATTCAATTCCAAAACCTTTCTCAAGTTGAGCTCTCTTGCATGTGTCAAATCTGTGTATCTCTAGTCTTGGATGCATAGATTTGTAATCAAATCCATAGGCTAGAAAGATCTAGCTTTGATACTACTGAAATATCCAAATGGATATTTGCTTTGCTGCTGCTATAATGTTTAATTATATAAATTATATTTTCCTATAGATTTTTCTTTGATCTTATAAAGCTAGGAAAAAGTTGCAGAAGAATGTTGTTTCTTTTTGTATTTTTCAAAATATAGGTATTACAATGAATAAATAACAATAACTAATAAAATAGAAGTGATGAAAATCATATGCAACAATACATACTAATATGGAAATGATTCTAAAACCATACCAGTAGAGTCTAATTTATTTCAAAATAGTAGCAATACAGATGTGCTTCAAACAAGGTTGAAGCTAGTTGAAAATGGGATCCAGGTGAGCCATTATAAAGAAATGCCAAGGTGAACCAAAGTGGTCGCCTTCCCTAAAAATCCATTGCCTGTAAGGTGACCGCAATACTAGAAATTGATCCCCTGCCTTGATTAAATTGTATGCATAAGAACCTTTGAATCTGATCTTGTTGAGGGCTACATCCCAACAAATCTACTCTCAATGCTAGGGTTTGCATCCTAGCTAATGAATGCTCTTCTAGAGCAATGATGTCCAAAATAGGTTGAAAAAATGATAAAAGATACTCACTTTTAGGTTAGCATCTCCTTATATCCCCTTTCCAAAAGCAAATCGAACCCTAAAAGAACCCTAAAGTGGATTTCATTTGAACTTTATAACATTATTTCCCAAATAAAGGTGTCCAAATAGAGATAAATTATTACTTTATTAATGAAAAATAGCTACAAGCATCAAAAAAGCTTTGGCAAGTGATAATCAAATAGTAGAGATTGAGCTCTTTCCAACAAGCTATCACACATAGGCAAATTGATCCAAATGGAGCTAGAAAATTCCTTATTACTCCAAAATGGCTAAACACTTGGCTTTATTTAAATTATTAAGATGTTATCTTAGAAGAATATTTAAATATTTCCCACGTAGCCAAGGAAGAACCCAAACACTTCCAAAACATGAAACTAAGTTTGTCACCTGCTTGTGACTGATGTCAAACAACCTGGGCCAACTGGCAATCTCACCCTCAAATCTAGGGATACTTCTAAAAAATAGGGAACACACCCAAATCTCCTGAAATTGAGACCAAGGGTGATCTCATAGAACCTCAACTCTGCAAAACATCACAACCTCCTAAAATCAAGGAACTGTCTCCCAAAATCAAGGAACTGCTCTCAACTGATCTACTACTGCCTGAAATACAAAATCCAGACACTGAAAAATTTGATTGAGTCCTTGATCACCATTTTCAGCTTACGAGACTCCATGATAGGCTGTCATGTCCCCTTTTCAAATAATTAAAAATAATAATCTTTTCTAAGGCAGGCAGACCCAAAAAGGTGAAGTTTCGGAAAAAGGGGATAATCTTTGGAAGCTAATGGACTAATAAATGAAAATTATTATTAAAACATGTTTTATTAACCCCTCTTGGACATGAGTTAGGGTTATACCCTCTTTTAAGGAGTTTGGAGGCATTTTGGGCTCATTCTAGAACTTGATTTTTGCTCATTTCTTTGTTGTTCTTCATAGGCTGCCAAACCTGTGGAGAAGGAGACCCAAGAATGGGAGTTTGTAGGTTTCTAGGAAGGCTAAGGACAGGAGTTTGAAGCCATTCCATACATGTGCATGCTCATACAGAGTTTGCCTTTGTGCTGAACAGTGCAGATTTGTGGGTTTTCGGGTGTGTTTTTTGTAAGAGTTTGGTGTTTCTGGTTGAGTATTTGATATCAATTTGGGTTGCTGCTGTATTTCAGACTTTTAGATGTTAAAATAGAGCTGAATATATGTATTTGGTCGTGATTATACTTCTATGATAGATTATTAGTGTTTTTGTGGTGTTTCTGGGCTATTCTATGTTATTTTCGGGAGCCCGATGAGCATTGTTTTTATCCTCCGTTTGGGAGCTGTTGTGTAAATGTTATACAGATCTGAAAATGTCATTTTGTAGGCTGTTATGCTGCTGAAATTTCTATAAAAATGTCCACTTTCAGATTTACTAATAATATGTGAAGCTGTGAAGTTTTTGGCACTAGTTTCGACATACCCGATTTGGGGTTTATTGAGAAATTGGTGGATCTTTCAAAGATTGGTTGTTTGATTTTAAAGATCTGATTAGAGGCTTGAAATATCATATAAAATCAGAAAAGGGACATTTTAGTGGTGTCAGAGCTATGATCTTGCCAGCCTGAGGGTTTGTAGAAGTTTGCATGTCAGTTTTGACAACTACCCAAATCTTGCATGTCATAATTTATGGTTGCATGTTGCTTCTAATCAGCTGCATGTCAAAATTTATGGTTGCATGCTACTTCTAATCATTTGCATGTTAGTTCTTAGTGAATTTGATGGTTGCATGTTGCTTCTAATCAGCTGCATGTCAAAATCTATGGTTGCATGCTACTTCTAATCATTTGCATGTTAGTTCTTGGTGAATTTGGTGGTTGCATGTTGCTTCTAATCAGCTGCATGTCAAAATCTATCTTTGCATGCTACTTCTAATCATTTGCATGTTAGTTCTTAGTGTTTGAAGAAGTTATAACCTATTGGGGTTACACTCTACTTTATCTAGAATGGACAGGTATAGTACAAAGTCTCAAAGGACACTATCTTGGACAATTGATATCCAGAGTTAGAACAATAGAAAGGATGGTTATTTAGACATTCGAGATAAACTTAGGAAAATAAGCCATGACATGTCTGAACAGTTGGTTGAGCACCACCGTATGATGAATGACATGTTGTCCGACCCAACTAAGGTGGATAAGTTGACCAAATTTCTATTTGGCAGATTTTCTCACAGGGCAGGTGACACAATTACCAAGAACTTGCATGAGGAGTTTGAGAAACTAGCTTATAGCCAAGCAGAGGTCTCAGATTCTACTCTGCCATAGGAGGTAGTGAGAAAGGATATTACACAGATCGATAGTAATGGTCAACTTGATACTCAAATTGAGACAATTGTATACAGGTCGTTAAAGGGTGATATCATAGGTATTCAGGATGGTATAGTTACAATAGGTAGTGACTATAGCGTAGTGGGTTCAGATGATGATTATGAGGATGTTGTTGTGCATGATGGTGAGATACCTGGTAGAGATGAGCAGACATTGAGCATTCATGACTTTGCTGAGAAAGAGTACCAGGCACAGTTAGATGCTTCGTCACATGAGGTTGAGGTTGGTAGTACTTCACACGATTTGTCCAGCCAGCTGAAAGTGAACAAAGATAGTATTGTGACTTCATTATCTCATCATGACAGGTATGTGGAGTTAGTTGGTATTGGTCATATTACTCAAGTGAGGATTTTTCTTGAGTTACCAGTTGATTCTAGTTTACAGATATGGACTCGAGATTGTTATATTGGCATTTGGGATTCAGTTGACTAGAGATCTTTAACACTTTTTGGTAGCAGTATTTGTTTGGGTGCTATCATGGATTTGATTAGCAGATTGCACGGTGTTGTCTTTTCTTGTGCTAGCAGCTTGTCCAATGTTGGTATTAGTTTTTATACACTGGTGTTGGGCTTTGTTCATATATCCAGTCGACCATACTTGCTGGAATGTAATGATGATCTTTTATATTTGGCAGCATGTACAGATGAGTCCCAGGATCATATTGGCATTGATGACATCCAGGAGGATGCAGTGGGCAGTTTTGAAGACTTAGTTTCCTTGGGTACAAAGGAGTTGGACAGCAGTGCTACAGTTTTTGATACTCCGTATGTTGATATGAGCTTTAGAGTTGATTCACAAGATATGGATGGTAATACTCTAGAGACTAGTAACTTTGAGGATACTCCTTTAGACAGTGCATCAGAGGAGGTTTGTAGGAGACAGTCAAGCCAGTGCCATCATGTGTCTAATTAGTTGAGAGTTAGTGAGCGAGATATTGCTATCACTTGCCAACATTTCGATGCTGCTCGTCAATTGTTAGTAGTTTTTGGATGGGGTTCTCCTACTAGTGATGAGCAGGGAGGCAGTTATCTTTCTTTGACAGAGTTCCACTCTTTATGGGAGGCTATCCAGATTCTGAGACAGGATTATATGCAGTTGGTAGCCGACAGAGATTATCTTATGGAGTGGGGCAGTACAACATATGATGCATTGTTGGCCAAGGAAGATGAGGTGAGTGAGCTTATTAAGTAGCTTGAGGTGACTTCTGAGATTCTTGAGAGTACACAGTTGGTTTTCAAGGAGTCACAATTTCATTTGGCTAAGGTGACCATGGAGTTAGAGCAACTACAATCTTTACTAGATTCTGTACAGTCACAAGCTGTGGTGTCTGATGATCCGAGGATGTCCATGGTCGAGATTATCAAAGATAGTGGAGATGGGGATGCATCCATCCTTGATACTAACATTGGCATATCGGGTTCATCCCCACTAGAGTTAGGTTCAGTTGAGTTGGGTGCTGCAGCAGATTGTTGTGGTATGCTTGACATGGTGGTGACCTCTAGCACTAATGGCACGAAGACTAGAGATGCTGTATCAAAGACCATGTGTGATGTTGGTGAGCTGATAGTTGGCATGGTTCCTGCTAGTAATACTACTCCCTTGGTGATGTCTTTAGAGGTAGTAGTCAGTTTCAACTTGGTTAGTGATTGATTGTAGTTAGTTACATCTGGATTGCAGTTTGAGCCACTGATTGAGATTGACACATTCTATCAGCATTACATTGTGATACAGGTATGCTCATCAATTTACCTTTGATGACCATGTTGATGAGATGATGATACAGAGATGTACTTTGGTTCCTAGTGCTTATCATCAGTTATGGGATAGTTTGATGCCTCGGGATGAGAGTTGTGATGGGTACGACATGGCGATAGGTTCTGCAGTTGATAGCTTGATAATACGTGACTTAGAGCAGGAGTTTCAGAGTGATGCTTCAGCGGGTGTTGTTATTGATTCTACTCCTTTGGCTATGACATCTCCTGACTTAGCTTGTGATCAGTCACAGTGGGTTGTATCACTTGTTCATGGTGAGCTGTTGACTGAGGTTGGTTTTTTTTATCAACATTACATTGCAAGGTATGTACATCAGTTAGCATTTGATCCTTGTGTTGAGGAGTTGATGGCAGGAAAATTTGGTTTGGGTTCCAATTCTTGCTGTTTATCTTGTGATGGCTTTTCACCATCAGGGGTGCATGTGAGTTATGGTTATGAGACAGTGGTCGGTGATCTACAGAGTTGTGTTGACTGCAGGAGTTGTACAGTGTGTGGTTTCTCCATACTTGGTATAGTTTCATTCGGGAGCATTCACCATTGTTGCATAGTTGGATTGTACATTCCTAATAAGCCAGTGGAATGCGTTGATGGTATTTACTGTGTTGGTAGTTTGATTTGTCCACTTTACTTGGGTTTTGATGTTCTAAGAGTTTGTGTCTCATGGGTCTCTGACTGTGGAAGTTGTGACTTTGGAGTTTGGTTGAGCAGTAATTGTCAGTTTGATTATGGATTCCTCTTGGTTATATTGCAGAGGATATTGCAGGAGCCTGTGTTAATTGACACTAGTATAGTTCATGACTACATTTGGGATCCAGGTGGATTGATTGGTTTATTGTTTAGCCATTGCTCGAGGACAAGCAATATTTGGAAGGGGAGGACTTGTCATGTCCCCTTTTCAAATAATTAAAAATAATAATCTTTTCTAAGGCAGGCAGGCCCAAAAAGGTGAAGTTTCGAAAAAATGGGATAATCTTTGGAAGCTAATGGACTAATAAATGAAAATTATTATTAAAATATGTTTTATTAACCCTTCTTGGACGTGAGTTAGGGTTATGCCCTCTTTTAAAGAGTTTGGAGGCATTTTGGGCTCATTCCAGAACTTGATTTTTGCTCATTTCTTTGTTGTTCTTCAGAGGCTGCCAAACCTGTGGAGAAGGAGACCCAAGAACGGGAGTTTACAGGTTTGCAGGAAGGCTAAGGACGGGAGTTTGAAGCCATTCCATTTGCATGCTCATACAGAGTTTTCCTTTGTGCTGAACAGTGCAGATTTGTGAATTTTCGAGTGTGTTTTTTGTAAGAGTTTGGTGTTTCCGGTTGAGTATTTCATATCAGTTTGGGTTGCTACTATATTTCAGACTTTTAGATGTTAAAATAGAGTTGAATATATGTATTTGGTCGTGATTATACTTCTATGATAGATTATTAGTGTTTTTGTGGTGTTTCTGGGCTATTCTATGTTGTTTTCGGGAGCCCAATGAGCATTGTTTTTATCCTCCGTTTGGGAGCTGTTGTATAAATGTTATACAGATCTGAAAATGTCATTTTGTAGGCTGTTATGCTGCTGAAATTTCTATAAAAATGTCCACTTTCAGATTTACTAATAATATGTGAAGCTGTGAAGTTTTCGGCACTATTTTCGGCATAGCCGATTTGGAGTTTATTGAGAAATTGGTGGATCTTTGAAAGATTGGTTGTTTGATCTTAAAGATTTGATTAGAGGCTTGAAATATCATATAAAATCAAAAAAGGGACATTTCATAGGCTAACTCTCATGTCACTGCTAGACAGAGCTAAAGAGGGGACATGACAAACTCCTTCATTTGCTGATTCATTTTGATTTGAGTGATTGCAATATTCTATTTTCGCAGATCTTCATTTTGATTTGAGTGATTGCAATATTCTATTCTCGCAGATCTATTCATTGTCCTTATGACCCTAAGCATCATACACTCATTCCACTTGTATCCATTTGACATAAACCAATCTTATTAATTCGACTAGGATCCTTCCCAACTCACACTTCCCTATTACTAATCACATCCAAAATGCTGGTCACATTTCACCTGAACATATTAAACTTAATCTTATGCTCACTCACATTGTCCAATTCTATGAACTTTACACTATTGACCCAACCTCAACTTTTGGATTTACTTCCCACACCCACTCTTAGTCTTGACTCACTATACATTATTATGCAAATGAAATAGACTAAGTTACTTTGCTGTCTTAATATGCCAGTTTGTTCCAAATCTGCAATCTCTGCAAACAAATGTATTCTTCAAGTCTTTATCCTTCTTAGTGACGTTACACATGCATTAAAAAATCATCTTCACACTCCTCTTATGGCTTTGAAGACACCTTCATACTCCAAGTAAATAGACAAAGCCTATATGCAATCTTACTCTGTCGAAACAAGAATAAACTGGATTATTCCATAGACCCGTACTCAGTTGTTTGTATCTTTTGAACCAAAAATTATTTCTTGAATCGCTTTGGTGAGTTTTCAGAAAACGTGTCTATCTGAAACATATCCAAAATTAGGTCAAATCCAATGGTGGAATAAAAACTTATGATCTCTGCACCGGACTGTATATTCTATGTGACTCATACATTTTCTTTTCAGGACAACCATTTCTTATTTGTGAAACTTACGTGTCAAATACTTGTCTTGATTTCCTGTAAGTATCATGAAATAATAATATGCATGCTACCCTAGCAATATAATCTATTTGGGAATTTATTTCACTTAAAATAGAAAGTGAATTACATCTTATCTATCACTGTATACGCTAAACATGGGTTTGGACAATTATCGTTCAATTTACAACATCTCTGCAAATATTCCGCCAAACGGAGGGACAAAAAAATGTAATTGATGTAGATTCAATGTACTAACAATCAATGCAAGGGAAAAATGTCTATACTATGAACAATCACTGTGATAAGCATATAAAATACTGTTAGAACATAGAAGAATTTTTCATGGGGGGCAGAGCCCATAGATATTGTCTAACGCTACTGGGAAAATGTGTTTTTAAAAGTTTTGCCTCGTGTTGCTAAAAAGAAGGTAATTTTATCACCCTCTCCCACTGCTTCTGCATCAATTATATTTAATTTTCGTATAGACTGGGCATATCAGGGAAGGGGGCAGCATTGCCTAGAATAGATGCAAATATACATATGATGTGGCAGATATATAGAGGTGCCTCGTTCTTACTCTTGCTGGGCTTCAATGGAACCATGATGCTTCTAAGCATGTGGATGCACAACTGATTTAGGTTATTCCTCATTTTAAATTTTGCCTGTTATTTCGGATATGTAAGTCACACCATCACTGTCTATCTCGTTGATTTTTTGAAATCAACAAATCCTTAAGTTGTAAAAGACACAATCACAATCATTAACTCAGAAAAAATTGTATAATGTCTATCTACGATTTAGCAATTCTTTTAGATTTCTCCTTGAGATCCAAAGAGTACGTTCATAGTGCCCATTATCACACCATAGTATGGGAAAACTTCTTCCACCATATTTTAAGTATTAGAATTTATGAGTGAGTGTCTCCCCATTTGTTGTGATAGGTGCACTTTCTTGTTAGTGATAGTGGTGAGGCAATATGATATATGAGATTTAGAAAGTTTTTTAAAAAATAAATGTAATCGTGAAGGTGTAAAGCAAGATGTAATAGCTTCTAAATTTTCTTATAAAATTTTTCTATTGCTTCTATGTGAGGGACAACATCAAGGTGACTGTTCAACGTAAATATTTAAAAAAAAATAAATTTATGGGGGTCATTAGTTCCACAAATTTCTTCTTAAAGAATTGAAGAGTGACTGCTAGCCAAAATTAGCTAGGCAGCTAGATGTAGACATGATCTTAGTTTTCAACCAAAAACTTTCTTACTTCATATATTTTAATATTTATAGGGTTTGCCTAAGAAACTCAGAATGATGCAAAAATGTAATAAATGGTCCACTTTCTTCATAATGAATGATCATGACTATAAAGCCTCGAGTAAGGACAGTTTAATGATTACACAATATGATGATTTTTACAAATTTTCTGCCATGTATAACCATTTTTCATCATAAACTTGTCATTCAAAAACTACGATAAAAATAAATTCATAAAATAATAGTTTTATTGAATACAACTACAAAAGTACAATGCTGAGAAGGCTCAAAATAGTGCCAAAATCCTGAGGAGAAAAGCCATACATCGCCAAGTGTAGCAGCCATAATATAGAAAAGAGAAAATAAGAAGGGTTGACAAGTTGAAAATGATGCAGAATACACTCTGACAGAAGGAAACAGAAGAGATTTTTTCATCAATGTTTTGCCAGAGTTGTCAAAGATCTGGGATTGAGTGTATTACCGGTATTAGATAGCTTATCAGCTTCTTTGTTTCACTTTCCACAAATATGTTTTAGGTCAATGTGATAATCATAAAATAGATTTATAAGAGAACAAATATCCTTGACTACGTAGGAGAGAATGGTGGACTTGCATGGCCATTTTTTTATAGTGCTGACAATCATCTTAGAATCTTTAAAGACCTTGGAGATTTTCTTTCTTTTTCTTTTGCTGTAGAGATGCTCAATTTCCAAGAATAGGCTTCATCATGGTTATTTATTGATGGGTACAACCCCACTAAATTAGAACAGAATAACAAAATCCAAGGTGTAAAACATGAAGCTGGCTATTCTATAATTATAGTCAGATTTCATTTCTACATGGCTTGAAATAATAGGGCGCATAATATGCAGTGGTTATTTTTATGTATGATAGATTATTCTTGATTGATCTGGTGCACAAGCTTTTCTACTAAGACAACCCTATTCTTCCTTTTAGGATAAAAAATGATAAGTACTTTTATGAAGCCTCAATATCAGATTCAATTTTGAACTTTATTTCAATGACATAAATCATAGACCTTTGATAACATTATTTATTTTATTTTAATTTATGCGAGATCAAATTTATGGACTAGTTGTTGCATGATATCCCTTAGGGAAGCCTAACAATGCTTATGGTATACGAAAAGATTCTTTCTTTGAACTAATGACATCCTTTGTTTTACTTCTAGAATGCTTTGAAATGGAAGTGGTCCTTGATACTTTCTATGATCAATTCATATATTTTTTATTCATTTCTCATGATGGAAATTTGTGAGTTCTAATCAGGAGCTACTGGGTAGAATAGACTACCTATGTGTAGGGCATAAAAATGGAGCTTTCGATGTTCTAATTACATAGCCAGTTTACATTTCTCAATGGCCCCAAATAACTGCGAATAATTTATTTCATGCCATAGAATATTCTTGATTGGTCAGGAGCACGCAATCCTCTGGTCCCTTTTGTAAAATAGTTGGAATTTACTTGATCTAATTACAATGTCTTTTGTATTTTCAAATTCCACTGAAGTGGCATGGGCTTATATACGCATGTTTTTTACTGTATCAGTTTTGTGTGTGATTTATCAAACTTCTTTGTTGGTTGTTGTACATGATTATCTACTCAGCATATCACTAACAATGTCAATGGCATAAAAATAATGCTTTCCTTTATCTAATTATATGTCATGCACTGGTGCGGCTCTTAACAATTCCATGGTCGTTATAATATACAGATCAGTCATTGAAGTTCCAAATGGATTGACATTTTTGGATTTGATTGTCAGGCAAATAGAGGAGAATTTTTATTTTAAACTTCGTAATTTAAAAAGAAGAAGTAGCTATTCATTATGTCCACAAGTTTGTTGGTTATTAATTTGTTTCAATTGTTACTGAAGTATCTGAGCAATAAGTATGATTGCAAAGTTCCATTGGTACTCATGAATTCATTTAACACACATGATGATTCAATTGAAGTAATGTAAATGTGTTGTTAATCTTATACTTTTAGATATATTTCTCTATTCATAATTCTTATAAACGTTTGAATTCTAAATTTGTAGTTATGTACCTTATGTAGATTGTACAGAAGTACCCCAACTCAAACATTGATATCTACATATTTAAGCAGGTAAAATATTTGAAACACCAAATTTTCTGCAAATTATTATTTAAAGTGATTTTTTAGCTATTTTTTTTCAAGTGTTTCTTTTCAAGGAATTCTCTTTTTATAACATGTGTTTATATCTTTAGAGTCAATATCCACTTATGGTTGTAGAGGATCTCACACCCTAACCATGTAATGATCGTACACACAAGATGACTGGTAAATATTTTAACATTATAATTGAAATTTTTAATTTGAAGTTAGGCTTATTTTTTTTTATCATTGTAATTCTACATTAAGAATCTTGAGGTTTGAGTTGTTTTATGATTTACAACTTCAAATTAGAAAGTCAACCAAAAACTCACCCTCCTTTCCTTCCCTTGACATATTGAACAAAATATTGGTTTCTTTTAATTACAAGGACTTATACACACATAGTTGTTATTTTAGTATCTAATTTATCCCAATAGGAGAATCTAAATTTCTAAATTTTTGCAAAAGGCAGGTCTGTATGTGAGAAAACAACCTTCCCATTATAGAGACTTAAGGAAAGCACCCATAATGCTGATTAGAACAAGATTTTTTTTTTTTTTGTTATTGTATATCAATAGATGTCACTAAAACTTGAACATGTGCATCTTGGAGTGAGTGCATTTTCAAGAGATAGGCATGTCTCCTAGTGACCAAGAGACATGATGAATGAGATGTCTTTATATGATAGAAGACTCCAATTAGTACCTCCTAATGATTTAATTAACATCTGATATTAAGTAAAAACTACAACAAGAAAAGAAGTCAAACTAAAAAAATTGAGTTAGACACTAAGAAATCTGATAATCTTAACAAGTGTCATCAACATTAACAATGATTCATCTAGGCATTGGCATGTTACGTAGAGAATATAGATACAGGCTCAGATGCTAACGTAGGGGATGTAGCGGGTAGGCAGGCATGCTGGTTGCCCAAATAAACAATAGGTAAATAGGGCACTACGAGACTCAAGGGAAGTAGGTGGGTTTTGGATTGAAGGCCTAGTCATTTCCTTTTCCAAAATTTGGGGGGGACCGACCATAAATGAGATTACTAAAAGCACATTTCATAGCTTTTCAACTATTAAATCACATTGTCAAAAATCATTAAGATTTCTAAAGAGCTAATTAAGATTTCTAAAGAGCTAAAATTGAATAACAATGAACATTAATGTTGTCAGAAATTTAATGCAGTCGGTCAGTTGCTCCTAAAGCCAAACGCCCATCTACCTGCCTGACAACATTCAACTCAGTAGGTGAGTTTGAAATCCAAATTGAGAGGGAAAACATTTTATAGTAAGACAAAAGGAATGAATCTGTTTCATTTGATTAGTTAAAGACAGAGAGTTAGAGAGATAAGAGAAGTGTAGAGTAGAGCACAGAGTAGAGAAGGAAGACGATTAACAGATCAAGTTAGAGGTCAGAGAATAGAAGGAAGGTTCAGGAAGAAGACAATGTTTGCAATAACACGGATCTTGACCACCTTGTTCTTTGTGAGTTTTGTATTGTTTTGTCTTGTGTAGCAGTGACTGCTCTAGGCTCATTGTATGCAACCTTTAGTACTACAAGTTTAAGTTTGAGTTTAGTTTTATTAGTTTGAAGTTTCTAGTATTTTCTAGTTGAAGCTAAATGCTCCTAGATTTTGTAATAGTTTAACCTAGTTGTATAGAAAGCAAGCAAGCAAGCAAGCAAGCAAGCAAGCAAGCAAGCAAGCAGGCATACTAATTGATCCAAGCGTTGGTTCATTGTTGTCTCCCTTTTGTTCGTCATTGCATGGTATTTTTTGTATTTTAGAAGTTCATATTTGAAGGCTTCATTGTTATACTCTTTGTATTTTAATGGTGGAAATTCTTAGACATGAAGTCTATTAATAGGTCTCTCGATTTGTGTAAGACATGTTGTCTTTACTGAGTCCACCAAGTTTCTCTTTGTAGTTCCTACCGAGTTCACTTGGCCTAAGTGTTGGTTGTGTGTAAAGCTCACTGAGCTCCACCTCCTTGTGGAGACTGAGCTCACTTGGCACACTCTGTGCCGAGTTCCCTACTGAGCTCACTTGGCATACACTATGCCAAGCTACCCTTTGCTGCTAAGCTCACTTAGCTCCTTTAGGTGCCGAGTTCACTCAACACTAGATCTGCCTATCACTCAACATCCATTGCGTGTCGAAAAAATTGTTACTCGACACCTTCTTGTGTCAAGCAAAATTTTATGTTGTGAAGTTGAATTCTTTACATGGTATCAGAGCTTTGAGGCTCCACATCCATAGTGAGTTAGGGCATTTGTTTTCTGGGTATACTTGACATGGCAGGAGATGTGGGAAAGATATGATAGTAGCCACCATCCTTTAATGGACATAATTATGATACATGGGCAAAGAAGATGAAAACTATAATGGTTGCTAATGATTTGTAGGAGTTTGTAATCAATGGGTTCAATGATGTTACAATCCTAGCATTGTATGCTGCCCTCACAAACTCACAAAAGACTTAGTTGAAGGAGTCAAGAAGAAAGGATGTGAAAGAATTAAGTCTGATTGAGGTAGCTATGACAAAGATAGTCTTTCCCAGGATTGCAACAACAAATTATTCAAAGGAAGCATGAGATATCCTTGAGATAAACTTTAAGGGAACTGATAAGGTTAGAGTAGTGAAGCGATAGATGATTAGAAGGAAATTTGAGAACCTTCAAATGAAGGACAATGAACCTATTGTAGAGTTTAGCTCACAGATCTCCACTTTGATAAAATAGTTCAAATCGAATAGAGAAGATTATGAAGAATAGAGGATTGTGGAAAAGATATTAAAGATTTTACCTTAGAAATATGACAACCTTGTGATGACCATCGAGGAAGCAAAGGATATCACCACATTGACCATGGATGAGTTGATGGGAACTCTTCAAACCCATGAGCACTAGATAAATAGATCAACAACAACTTCCCAAAAGCAGTCTTTCAAGGCTCAAGAGAATTCAAGATGCAAGGGGAGAGGAAGAAATGGCTCTAGTAGAGGGTCAAGAAGTAGAGGTCATGGAAAGAATGGTCAAAGGAATGTTGGTGCAGAAAGCTCAGGACAAGCAAGCAACCAAGAGGGAGCAAGCACCTCTCAAAATAGCTCTAGAGGAGGTAAGAAGAATTACAACTCCAATAAAAGCAATGCTGAATGCTACTACTATCATAAGTATGGACATTATGCCAATGAATTCTAGAAGAAGTAGGGTGATCAGTCAAGGCAAAATGCTAATGTGGTTGATGTGAACATGGGAAATGCAAACAATCCCACAACCTTCATCATGTGTAACATTGGTGAAGAAGGTAGCCCTGAGGTATGGTACCTAGACAGTGGTTGTAGGAACCACATGAGTGGTAATGAAAGTTTATTTTCTTTCATTGATAAGATTTTCAAGTCTGAAATTAAGATGGGAAATAATGGAACCATTCCCATATTGGGCAAAGGATCTATCAGGATTTGCACCAAACAAGGTGAGATGAAGGAGATACAAAATATATATTTTTCTCTGGTATGAAGCACAATTTGATGAGTGTTGGACAAATCATTCAAAATGGATACAAGGTGTTGATGAAAAATGACAAGTGTGTCATTCACGAGAAGGATGGAAGTAATAGACTACTTGCAACATTTAAAATGACAAAGAACCAGATGTTTCCTTTGAGGATAGAGACATGTTTCTTTTCTCAAGTCAATGCTACACCTCCCAAGCATGCATGTATAAGAGTACATCAACAATCAACTCTTAGGAGTGTGATTGAAGACTCCTACAAGATTTGGCATCTTAGGTATGGACATCTTGGCCTTGTTGGTTTAAATTTGTTGTCTAAGAAGAGAATGGTAGATGGTTTTCCAAGCATTGTAGATTCATATGACAAGTGTGAGGCTTGCATTTTGGGTAAGCAACTTAGGCTTCACTTTAATTCTGGAAATTCTAGAAGGGCTAGAGTACCATTAGAATTGGTGTATTTTGATTTAATAGGCCCTATGAAAATTACTTCTATTGGGGGGAGTACTTATTTTATGACATTCATAGATGATTTCAGTCATAGGACATGGGTGTATTTTTTGAAGAGAAAATCTAAAACATTTTATAAATTTGTTGAATTTAAAGTGCTAGCTAAAAAAGAATGTGGAAACTATGTAAAAGTCCTTAGATTAGATAGAGGAGGGGAGTATACCTCCAATTTGTTTGTAAATTTTTGCAGGAAGAATGACATCAAGAAAGAACTTACAACTAATTAGACTCCGTAGCAAAATGGAGTGGCTGAGAGGAAGAACAGGACCATTTTTGAAATGGCTAGAAGCATGATGAAAGGAAAAGGGCTCCAAACTGAATATTGGGGAGAAGTTATAGTAACAACAATATAATTGATCAATAGATGTCCCACAAAGTTATTTCATGACAAGATACCTCTTGAGGCATGGTCAAGGAATAGATGGATAGTTGAACACTTGAGAGTGTTCAGATGTGTAGCATATGTACATGTGCCAAAGGAACAAAGGAATGAGCTAGATGCCAAAGGTGTGAAGTGTATCTTCATAGGGTATAATTGGGAATCAAAGGCTTACCGACTATATGATCCTATCACCAAGAAGATCATCATTTCAAAAGATGTGGAGTTTCTTGAAAATTAGTCATGGGATGGTTCGGTAGATGAATCCTCAAGCACTTCAAGTAAAGTGCCTACTATTGATGAGGAAGAAGATGGTATTGGTGATGAGAAGGATGATGGAGCAACAAACATGAAAAATTGTAGACATAGGAAGAAGGGTAAGCAATCCCTTACATGCTAAGTGATAGCTCCAAGCACTTTAAGACAACCCTGAGCTAGTATGCAAAATAGTAGTAGTAGTAATACTGAGAATTCAGACCCCACTCTCACCTCCCTATTGCCAAGAAAGACTAAGAGTCAAGGGAGATATACCAAGATGAAAGGTATGAGGAAGATTATGATGAGAGTGTCAATTTTGCATTATTTTCTCATAGTGATCTAATCTACTTTGAAGAAGCTATAAAGGAAAAGAAATAATGTAATGCCATGGATGAGGAAATAGATGCTATTGAAAGAAATGAGACATGGGAGTTAACTACTTTGCCTCCCAAGAAGCAAGTAATTGGAGTGAAATGGGTTTACAAGACCAAGTGCAATGTTGAAGGTAAAATAGATAGGCATAAGACACGCTTAGTGGTCAAGGGTACAAGTAGTAGTATGACTAAGATTATGATGAGATATATGCTCCTATTGCAAGAATGGAAATCATGCATGCTATCATGTAGCAATTGCAGCCCAACACAAATGGAAGGTATATCAAATGGTTGTGAAGTTCGCCTTTTTGAATGGTGTATTGATAGAAGAGGTTTATGTGGAGTAGCCACCTGGTTATGAAGTTTTGGGTGAAGAACATAGAGTGTATAGATTGAAGAGAGCTCTATATGAGCTCAAGCAAGCTCTAAGGGCATGGTACAACATAATTGACTCATATTTGATGAGCAATAACTTTAGCCAACATTATGGTGAGCACACTCTCTAAATCAAGGTAGTAAATGGTAAAGTATTGATTGTTGTCTTGTATATTAATGACTTAATCTTTACTAGAAATGATAATTTCTTAATTGGTGAGTTCAAAGAAGCCATGAAGGATGAATTTGAACTGACAGATCTAGGTCTCTTGAGGTATTTTCTAGGCATAAAAGTAAAACAAATACATGATGGCATTTTCATCTCTCAAGAAAAATATGCAAGGCAGATCTTGTAGAGATTCAAAATGCAAAATTTTAAGGCAACCCCAACACCAATAGCAGTAGGTCTGAAGTTGAGCAAGGAAGATTATAGAAAAAGTATGAATCCAACACTATAAAAGAGTATGGTTGGAAGTTTGATGTATTTGACAACAACTCAGCTTGACATGATGCATGTAGTAAGTTTGATATCTTGATTTATGGAAACACCAAAGGATTCCCATTGGCAAGTGGGAAAGAGGAACCTAAGGTATGTCAATGGTACCAAGGGATTTGGAATTTTGTATACTATAGATAATGATTTTAAGTTTTTTGGTTACATTGATAGTGATTGGGCTAGAACTCTAGATGATAGAAAGATAACTTTTGGATACATGTTTCATATGGGATCGGGTGCAATTTCATGGGATCTGAGAAGCAACCTATTGTTGCTCAATCTATAGTAGAGGTTGAATATATATTAGCAAATGCAACATGTCAAGCTATTTGGTTAAGGAGGATCTTGATAGATTTGAATGAAAGGCAAGAGGATGGAACCACAATCTTTTGTGACATCTACTCAATTACATTGTCTAAGAATCTAGTCTTCCATGGGAGAAGCAAGCACATTGAGACCAGATATTAATTCATCAGAGAGTTAGTGGAGAATGCAAACATCAAGATGAAATTTTGTAAGTTTGAGCAACAGCTAGCAGACATTTTTACAAAGCCTTTGGGCATTGGAACTTCTGTGCACCTAAGAGAGAGTCTTGGTGTAGTTGATTTGGATCAAGAATGATCCTTGTTTTGTTTGGCTTGGGACAAAGAGGGAGTGTCAGAAATTTAATGCAGTTGGTTGGTTTCCCCTAGAGCTAAATGCCCACTTACCCACTTGACAGTATTCAACTCGATAGGTGAGTTTGAAATCTGAATTGAGAGGGAAAGCATTTTGTAGTAAGACAAAAGGAATGAATTTGTTTGATTCAATTAGTCGAAGACAAAGAGTTATTTATTCAATTAGTCAAAGAAAAAGAGTTAGAGAGATCAGAGAAGTGTAGAGCACAACATAGAATAGAGAGGGAAGATGATCAACGGATCAAGTCAGAGGTCAGAGAATAGAAGGAAGGTTTAGGAAGAAGTCAATGTTTGCAATAACATGGATATTGACCGCCTTGTTCTTTGTGAGATTTGTATTTTTTTGTCCTGTGTAGCTGTGATTGTTCCAAGCTCATTGTATGTAGCCTTTAGTGCTATAAGTTTAAGTTTGAGTTTAGTTTTATCAGTTTGAAGTTTCTAGTATTTTTTGGTGGAAGCTGAATGCTCCCAGATTTTGTAATAGTTTAACCTAGTTGAATAGAAAAAAAGTAAGAAAGTAGGCATAATAATCAATCCAAGTGTTGCTTCATTGTTGTCTCCCTTCTATTCATCATTGCAAGTTTTTTTTTTTGTATTTGAGAAGTTCATATTTGAAAGCTTCATTGTTATACTCTCCATATTTTAATGGTGAAAATGATTAGACATGAAGTTTGTTAATAGATCACTCAATTTGTGTAAGACATGTTGTCTTTATTGAGTCCACCAAGTTTCTCTTTGCAGTTCCTATCGAGTTCACTCAGTGTCTTTGTTGACTGGGTTCACTTGGCCTAAGTGTTGGTTGTGTGTAGAGCTTGCTGAGCTCCACCTCCCTTTGGAGACTAAGCTCACTCAACACACTTTGTGCTAAGTTCCCTACCAAGCTCACTTGACATACATTGTGATGGGTTGTCCTTTTCTACCAAGTTGTCCTTTGCTATCGAGTTCACTCAACACCATCTTCTTGTCACTTGACATCCATTGTGTGTCGAGAAAATTGTCACTCGACACCTTTTTTTGAGAGAAATTTTATGTTGTGAAGTTGAATTCTTTACAAATTTCTATGTGTTAGAAGTTTGAACATTCAACATTGACCATTGAACATTTAGTAACATGCAAAAACATGAAACCAATATGATAAACTAAAATATGAATATCTAGTTTTTTGATATCAATTATGATGAGAGTAGCTGATCTTAATTATTTTCTCTATCAAGTTTTAGATCTTTATTCAGGTTGGGGATGTCAAAATATCCTTACGACATCCCTTAAAGTTTAACTGGTTCACAAGTTGTTGATGTTGATGATGATGCCTCCTGGTTTAACTAGTTCACAAGTTGTCAATCTAATGGATACTTGCTTTGTCTTTATGCTTTATCTTCTTATTGTCCCAAATGATTCCAATCTTTGCTATTCTAATGGGAGGTTAAATGGTGTAGAAGCACCTACTCTAGACTCATCAAATAAGGCACCTAAGAGTCCTAAACATTCTACTTAGTTTAGTTAGGCACATTGATCTAGTTGTAATGCCTAGTTCTAGGATTAGGCATAATTATGAACCCTTGGCTAAGTAAGGTAAAAAAATGGTCAATAAGCCTAAAATTCATAGGGTTCTAGGTTTTTCCATGTTTTTAATATTTAGATCCATGTTAGATCACTTACATAATGTTTGGACCAAGTTTGGTCACTAGATTTGCAATTTTGCAAATTTTGCAAAAGTTGCTCAAAAAGTTGTCAGCAACTTTTGAGCAACTTTCTTAAAAGTTGTCAAAACATGTAATTGATTCTCCCAACACCTAAGATAGTTTGAACTGGTCATGTAACTATTGGGAATCCCCTACAAATCCCTCATAGGCAGGTGGTAGGAAGATAATGTATTTTGGCATTCCAAATCAATAAAGAAAACATCATTTCTCTACAAATCCTGTGTTCTCGGCCATTGTACAGATTGGTATCGATGAGAGGGCATATATAAGTGATTCTAGAAGTTGGAGCATTGAGTCTATTTCATTCTGCAACAAGTCTCATGTATTAATCTATTATAGTTTGAGAGATATCAATTTTTTACTCTCACTGCCTAGGATTCAGCTAGAAGTTGGAGCATTGAGTCTATTTCATTTTACAACAAGTCTCACGTATTGATCTATTATAGTTTGAGAGATATCAAATTTTTGCTCTTGCTGCCTAGGATTCAGCCCTGCATTCCTCATAGGGCTTGATAATTTAGACACATTCCAACATGAGAAATTGATGCCCCTTAGTGGAATACAAGTATTATCAATGTACTTCATTATCAAATGTAGAGGGATGGATTTGCTACCATACCCTCTAGGTGTGCATCCCTATGTGTACACCATACAACATTTAAGGACAATCCTTCTTAAATTTTGATTAGGGATTCATCAAGGCTTGAAACCTTAGATTTTTGGTTATTTTACATGCCCACACATGTCTCCATACTTGGTTTGAGTTTTTCCATAGGAGAAAGAGTATTTGTAGTGTAAATGGAGCCCTAATTAGGCCTATCAACCTGGTCTAATGTTGCAACAACAACAACCTCTATGTATTTCCATCCTTTGGTGCTTTGGCAATTTCATAAAACCCAAAAGGGTATCAAAATCCCTAACCAAACTATCATCTCATTTGGAGATATTCAAACTTATGTTCCATTTTCATTCTAGGAAGGGCTACAAGCCAAATCCTTGAGTTGTGAAGCAACTTGATGTTATGGGTTGCTAATGAAGGAAATAACCTTTGAATCCTTGTGAGTAAGACCTAAATAGGCCAAAAAAATGATTTTAGGCCACCCCTGGTCTTTGTATCCACCTTTTGGGGTTTGATCCCTCTTTTTGTTAAGGGAATCCAATAGTGCATTTGTGAGTTTGGTGCTTAGGACCTTGGTAAGCCTAGTGATTAGGTTACCTTGTCTTGAGGGGTTGTGATAACCTTCCTTTAAGCCCTCTTCCATACTTTTCATAGGTATTTTGCACTTGGACACTTCACCTTGGGTGTTGAGGGATTTGAAAACATCACCATTTTCCTGTTGTTTGAAGATTTCTACTGTCCATTGCTGCATCACTAAACTATAATCCTTTCCAGATTTTCTGCCATAGTAGTCTTTCCTTCAATTTTGTAAATAGAGAATGTGCCAATATTTGGTGGCATCTCAGTCTCAAATACATTGGCTCCATCTGAACCAATTACCTTTATCTTCACAAAAGGTTTTCCCTTCCTTGGGGACATGAACACAACATACTGAACATTTATCAAGACAATTGCCTAAACTAGTGGCTTCATCAAATTTAACAACTTTAACCTTATTATTTTTACCTTATTGTTTACTGTCCAAGGAGAACTTACTGTCTTTGTATTGAAAGGATTCCTTTTGTATTGTCTGAGGTCTTAAACTGACCTAGCACCATCTTTTTTCATCCTCAACCTTTTGTTCTAAGGTTAATACTACAAATACAATCCAATCTACCTAATTCTTTGTCTGATCATAAAAAAATTTAGCATTACCAATGAATTTTTCTTTCACCTCTACATAAATTGAGGTCTTTATTACCCCTTTTACTAATTCAGTCTTTAGATGAGCTTGTTCTTCACTAATGTCATCAGCATTTATAGTCACAGGGCCGAATCTCTGCTCCATGTTTCTTTCTTGCAATAGGGAATGTGTAGTTTCATCATGTTTAGGCTCTCTTTCATTGTTCTCTTTACCATTACTATCCTCTGTTTTGGACATTTGTTCTCCCTTGGGCTTTGCTTCTTGGTCTAATTCAGTGACCATTCCTTTTCCAACTGCTTGAACCTTTGTCTTAACAGGTTCCTCAACATCTTTATCCTCTTTACTATCATACTTCTACTTAGCTTCTTCCCCTGCCTGCTGCCTTATAATTTCCTCTAGTCTCCTTCCTCTTTCTTCTCCTTGAACAATAATGTATGAATAGACCTTTGAATAAAAATGAAAGCAATCTGCTCTCTTCTCTTTGAACAATGATTATGATAGTTGATCTCCAAAAGATTTATATTGTGATAATTATTAGTGCTTCATATATATATATATATATATATATGCAGTTATGGACTACACTTCAAATAGATTTGAATATGAACAATGAATATATATTAATGAAAGTCAAACTTCAAGTAGTATGCACTGATAGGTTACTATATATCTCTTGATGTTTGATCTTCATTACTAAATAAATAAATAAGTAAATTAAAAAAAAAAAATATCAAGAGGAGGAGGCATATTGATGAATAGCCATGTCTATTCATCAACATGTCTTTTATACATACCTCTTCATTACCTTAACATAATCGATTGTTATTAGTGGTTATGCAAACATAATAGAACAAATACAAATCCAATGATTGACGACTATGATGATAATAAAAATGCATCATGATCAGTAGCTATAATATGAAGCCCGATCTACAGTAACAAATACTTAATCGGTGGTTATCAGTATGAAGCCTAATCTTGCAGTACAAAATGCCAATAACATCCGATCTATCATGTATCTCAATCAATATGATTTGATCATTTGAAGCAGGATGTAAATTGCAGTAATATACATGGAAAATATATGATCTGATTTTATGGATAATCTATTTGCTTCTATAATATGATCAATATCATGATATTATTTCAAATTTTAAGTATGTGTGTATGTGCATCAATACAGATATATGTATACATGCATAAGATCATATAAGGTTTTAGAGATATTTTTTCTTCTTTGATCGATGACCTAATAGTCCCTCCTTTCTAAGCCTAAAGACAATCCCTTTTCCCCATGAGACTAGCCACATATCATGAGGTGGTGTGCTTAGTCTATATGTGGCTAGTCTGCAATGTCATTATTTTCCATGTCATGGTTGATTATAGGAGTTAGAAAATGTATATAATATTATGGACAACAAGACCTCTGATAAAATACCCTTCCAACAAATTGTGATATATATTAAATCAGAGTTGTGCATATATCAATAAATGAATAATCACATAACATCGTGGTTCAGAACTGTATATACAATTTTATAAATAAAGTCACAACTAGATTACTAATGTATTGCATCATCCATATAATATCCATTCCTAGGTTGCAGGTCTAGATTTTTGTCATCTAGTTAATG
Organism: Cupressus sempervirens; assembly: GCA_028749045.1. Taxonomy (NCBI): domain Eukaryota; kingdom Viridiplantae; phylum Streptophyta; class Pinopsida; order Cupressales; family Cupressaceae; genus Cupressus; species Cupressus sempervirens. Next base: position 278,000,908 of record CM053789.1, on the reverse strand, counting down.
TAGAATATCAGCTGGTTAGCACAGATTTTTGGAAAAATGTTATTAGCAATCTTGGAGTGGGGAAAAACTCATAGCAGTTGGGAAAGTCTCATTAGTAAACTGGGAAAAGTGATTGCACGTGCTGGAAGTGACGATTTGGTTTAATTGGAAATAACAAAAATATTATTACTTACAAATACTTAGTCAATACTGACGTATGGAAAATCTCCGCTCAAGTCTTTTAAAAGTTGCACTACGTAATTAGCTGGAAAAACTATATAGTGCTTCTTTTCATAGCTAAATACAACATATAACCATGAATAGTTATTACTACACTGTTTATATATGGAGATACTAGCATTCTTAAATGTAGTTGGGAAAACAATCATAAGTTATATTTTGGTGTTTCATATATATTGAAAAATTGTTTAAAACCTTTCAGTTTTTGAGCTATATCAAATGAAATACTACTGATGTAATAATTTGAGAAACCACCTATACTTGTATCTAAATTGGTTCTTTGGAAGAATAAAATATTAGAAGGATAAATGTTTAATTTTCTCTTAATGGATAAATTAAATTTTTTAGAAGAAATATTAATGTGGATATTTCCTGGTTAAACTAGTGTACTTTTCCATGATAAGGATTGAACAATTTTTTTCAAATAGAATAGATAGACATAAGAAATTTTTTGGTCTATAAAACAGTTATAATTATTTTCTTATAATTATCCTTACTTTTTGTTTTAAAATGATGGAAATCATAGGGCTAGACGGCCATAGATGCATAGCCATTCTAATGGTAGAGGTGAAATAGAGGGTCAATAAATATGAAACTAGTGGTTAGTATCATGAGAACTCTACACAAAGACTCTATCCATAATTGAAGAAAGTGATAATTCTCCATTACTAACCGGTTGCAAGATAGAACTGACACTAAACATGTAAAAATATTGTCTTTCAAATACTTGGATAACCCTGGAATGTATAGAGAAATTGGGCATATAAATTTGAACTTTGGTAAATTGTTGACTTCAGGAATTTTGAGGAAAAAAGTGATTGCAAACATTGCTTCCTTGATTAAAAGATATTACTATAATTTTTTTACACAAGCTTTGAGTTTAAACATTTTGCCAATTTATCGAATCTAGTTATGCAATGCTCATCATATTAATGTTTATCATACATGTACGCAAAACAAACATCCATATAAATGTCATTTATTTAGGGGGATAGAAATTGATAGAGCTTATAACTGTGAAAATGTAATAGAGTAATTTTAACTTTTCTTTTAAATTGGCATTGAACTTCTTAGATCTTAATGGTCTGGGAATGACAAACTAAATGTTTCTAAAACTTACCTAGAATCAATATTTATTGGGAGCAAGGAAATTTTCTTTGGCTATTCATTACATTACATGGAGGTTATTTTAATACAAAGATAGTAAATCTTAAATAGAATGTGCCATTATTTGATATGGGCCACTCTTAAGCATCTTAAACTAAGGAAGAAATTAATCTTGAAAATATAAGTCAACTGCACGATTATTTAGCACTTTTAGGCTAGGAATCAAGCCTTAGTGTGTGATATTTAAGTTGTTCGATCTGATATGTTATATGATAGAGGGCCAATGTATCTTTAATAATAAAAAGTTTGAAGGAAATTTCTCTAAGTATTAGAAAATTCTATAGGTTGGATAACAAACATTAATTTTCTTTTCATTTAGATGTAACATCACATTGCTAATAGTGGGTGATGTTAATTCTTTGACTTGATGAATGGACAACAATAGTATTAATTCTTTTGAAATTACTGATTAGTGAACTTGATTCATTCTTAAGACTTGGAAAAATACATTTCAGTGATATGTACAAGTTATCAGTATTAGTATGATTTTTGCTTGTTACAGAATTGTTAAATATTTTTTTGTGCAAAATGTTGTACATCAAATATGATTCTCATAAGAATTGAGTTTTCTGCTACTATTGTAGTGAGGAGTTTACTGTTGCTAGCATAATCAGCTGGAATGATCACTTCACTTCCATTACTTGACTGTTCTTTACACGAAATATTCTCAGCCATGTCTATTCTATAGTTTCTAATGATGCAAGATTGCTTGCCTACATCACAATGACAAGATTCAGGATTTTTTTGTTTGCAAGGGCCCTTTGTGGCCAAGAGATGAAATTCTCATGGGCTTACATATGGCTGTAGTTACTCACTTTGTTTTTCTATCTTGTGAATTGTCCAAGGCCTTAGATTTCATTAAAGCCACAAGGAAACAAAGAACTATAGACTTAGTAATTATTTTAAAATTATAAATATAAATAGAAAATACATATAGAAGGATCTTTGATAAGCCTACAAGAAATCCATCTTGTAGAGGTGTCAATACCACAATAGCAGATGTAAACAACAACTCATCATAGTTAGCTACTATTATTCATTACTCAAATGAGAAGAGCATGACATATGCTAATTATACTAGTATTTTATATCTTGTGAATGCAATATGGTGGGGACAATTATCAAATATGGAGTCATAACTAGAAACAAAATTTCATAATCTTGCAAGTAAAAAGGTTAATAGTTCAAATCTCACCTCTATTTTCTAGGTAAATCATCTCCTACAAGTGCAAGATAAGGAGATGCATCTCCCAAGAGTGGTTCCATTCTCTCTACCTATTCAAGTATCTTAATGCATAGCTTGTCATTTGGAGTCTTCTTGCTTGTTGCTATTGAGCTATTATAATCAATAGCTCTAGTAAGTCTCCTCAAGATCTTAAGAGCTTTTATTCCATCTTTTGTTACTTCAGAATGATCAATTCCTTTTGTTAAAAGTGACACAAGTATGGTAGGTTCTTTGCACATTTTAGTAATATGAAGTACTGAGTATCCTTTGGCATTTATAAGATTAACATCATAATTTCCAAGATCCAACAACTCTCTTGTAATCTTTGAATCACAATATGCTACCACATAATGTAGTGCATAAGCATCATCAAGAGTGACTGGGCCCTCAATCAACAAAATTCTAACTAAATCAACGCCATCTATGTCAAGTTATCTCTATATTCTCCTGATATTTTTTTAATGTAGAGAGATTGTATCTCTTATTTCAAAAGCCAATTATGATTGTAGCTCACCAAGTTGAGCAACTACCTATGTAGGGAGCTCCTTCTCAAAAGTTGTATGATCAGTATCAAATCTTGCCACTATCTCAAGGCACTTTGTCAAGAATAGATCATTTTGAGTCTGGCATTTATTTTCTACTGCCAATAAAGGGATGACATCCTCTAGGTAGGCATTCTCCACAATCTCTAGGATATAACGTTGCACCAATTAAAGGCAATGTTAGATCATCCAAATTAATAATACATGTACAAACAATATATATCTCTTATGCATCACCATAAAGAAATAAGAAAAATATGTAACCTATGAGACTTTATGTCATCACATTGAAGGATTCAATTTCACGATTCAACTTCTTCAAAAATATTGTAATATGGAACAATGAAAAATCTCACTCCAAAATGAGCTTTAAGTTAGATACATTGTTCTCTTCAATTTTAATATATAATCATTTGTGCATATATAGAAAACAATAAGAAATTGGAGTTCCTCAAAGACAATGGGGATTCAATTTGTGCTAGGTTACTTGACATTGAAAATAGAGGGAAAATATTTCCCTTTCAAAATTAGGCTCTTTTAAAAAATGTCACTTGTTATGAAATGTGATAGGTGTTTAGATCTTAGGATTACAATGTTCCACTTTATTGTTTCAAGCAGGTAAAGTTGGTTAATGATCATGTTACTTTTATTTCACTTTTCTATTATGTTTGGTTAATTTAAATCTTTGAATGGAAGTTATATCTTCATTTACTAAATATTTGAAATGCAATTTGAAATGTTAAATGCACTTGTTTGAAAAAATAGAAGTGACAAAAACTAGTTGCTAGTTGATCAACATTTGCTGAAATACATATTGTTAGTCTAAGATATAAAGCCCTAGCTAAGATTGGTCCACATTTTCTTGACATTAAGCATCTTTTCCAAGAAGTTATTGAGCCACCAAAGGTAAATTTATTATCTCTTTGGTGTAGATTTATTAATTTTTAAATGCTCTCCTTTATTCATCAAGTTTTCTTTCTCTAGATACCATTATGAGAATGAAAATTTAAATTTTGTCACCTTGGTTTGAGGATATCCATTACTAACATTGTTTATTTTTCTAATAATAGCTTATAATTCTTTATTTATTTTGTTAGGGGGTGGATTTTCTCAAGGAAACTAAACAAAAACAAAAGTGTGAAGGGTAAATATTATATTTCTTCTAAGTTTGCACTGTAAGTTTCTTTGTCTTTGGTAGGTAAAAATGTGATATACTAAATTTTATTTGTAGGACTTCATATTCTTTCTGTATTACTGGATTTTGTATTTTTTGTGAGATATTTGGAATCAACACAACCACCCACAACCCCATCATAATGTTTGAACAGTGGCATCAAAGTTCAAAAATTCTTAGGTTATTGTGATTATCCCTGCTTTCATTGTGATTATAGATATGAAGGAATTTCAACAACATGAAGGACTTTCCTTGCTTCAAATTTTGTGTGGTTGGAAAAATCTTTGGAAGTTCTTGGCTCAGTTACTGAAGTATGTTTCTCTTTTCATGGTTCTTACTAAAATTTTAACCTCAACTGTGCATTTTATAGATATTATTGCATATATAATAGAAGTATTTAGGAGAGTTTTCCTTTTTAACTATGCCATCAATTATGAATGAAATTGTATCAAATTCTATAGTTCAAAATTGAAGTAACATATGTAATACTACATGGATCATCTAGAAGAGATTAGCAAGCCTGCAAAGTGAAGTTCTAGGTTTCTAAAGTGAAGGGTGTTATGATGGACAATATTGTGAAGGTAAGCATACTTGGTTGAATGCAATATGGTATAAATATGATTTTAAAGTCTATTTCTCAATATGTTAGGAACTTCTTATTAGTGTGAGTTGTGATATTTTCTTTTGTAGTTATGTGTTTTTTAAAAATATTGATACAATGTTTACAAAGCATAGAAACTATGTGCTGGGAGCACAAATATTATAGATGAATCATATTCAAAATAATGCCATAGAAGTCACTAGTAAAAAACTAGAACTCAATTACCAGTCTAGGCATGAGAATATGGGTATGCTTGTAAGGTAATTTTTTTTTAATTTTTAATTTTGGGTTTGTGCACATCTAGACACCAAACTTATGAAACACACACACACACACACACACACACACACACACACACACACACACACACACACACACACAGACACAGACACAGACACATATACATATATATGTGTGTATATATATGTATGTATGTATATATATATATATATATATATATACATACATATATATGTGTGTGTGTGTGTGTGTGTGTGTGTGTATACACATACATATGTATATGTACATCTACATATATATTATATGTATATGTACATATACATATATATATATTTATATGTACATATATATACATATTTATATGTACATATATATACATATTTATATGTACATATATATACATATGTATATGTACATATATATACATATGTATATATATATGTATATATACATATACACATATATATACATATACATATGTATATGTATATGTACATACATATACATATGTATATGTATATGTACACACACACACACACACACACACACACACTTATTATAAGCCTATACAGAGCATATAAAGTCTAGTTATTACTTTTTTAAATTCTCCTTGTGCTCTCTTTTATCCTGATGACATATCACAGAGTGTTATTTGAAATATTGATGCAAAAATTTTCACACAATGACATCTAGAAATAATAGCTAGATATTTCATGGATTGTGGAGATTTGTTATGATTAAGAGAACATAAGTTTATGTGAGATAAATATAATATTAATAAATTCAAATGCCATAAAAATATATCCCATGTAGAATACAACATCTTCTATCTTCAACAAGGGGCTAAGGAAAACCTTTGAATAATTTTTTTAATATACATTTTAGATTAAAGATCAAGAGCTATAGTTCTAACAAGGTCTATTTAGGAAGAAATTTTCCAAAGACCTAAAAGGGAGTTAATGTAACTATACAAGTTTTTGATGAAATAATGTCAAATAGCAAAGGAGGTTGTGTAAGATCAAGCAATACAATGTGATGTTGTTATAATACCATAGATGAGTCATCATTGCTTCAACCAACTAAGCTAAACCCCTTGGACTAAAGGTTAAACTTTAGATAAAAATGAATGTTGTTATAATCAAGTTTTGATTAAGACTAATTGTGAGTCATGATTGGCTATTTAAATGATTTTTGATAATGGTGATGTGTAATTAATATGCTGATTCATATTTATAACTATATGATGTAGAACTTAAGGAGAAATATACATCATGTAGATAGAGGAAATTTAGCTATATCTAAATACAATAATCAATTATACTTCCATCTAAGAAATGAACAAGAAAAAGATACACTAATTATATATAGAAACTAGGTATATATCACTAAAGAAATGATTGGGATTAAAGAAAAACATAAGAACCAATACAATGTATAAAGTTACACATTGTATGATCATTCTTTAAAGGGTGCTAGCTCAATGGAAGAGCACCTTCTTTACAAGTAGATGGATGGTGGTTTGATTCCATCATGCCCTATTATGACCAAATACACTATTAAATATACTACTAAATATTTGATCAAATATATTACTAGATATGCTACTAAATATAACACTAAAGATGTGACTAAATATAATAAATATAATAAATATAATAAATATGTGACCAAATTTATGATTAAATATGCTACTAAATATACTACTAAACATGTGACTAAATCACGATCAAATATACAACTAAATATACTAGTAAATATGTGACTAGCAACATGATTAAATCAACTACTAAATCAATTACTAAATATACTACTTAATATACCACTATACTACTAAATATACTACTAAATCAATGATCAAATAAATGACTAAAATTACTTTGCAATAAATTTAGTAGTGTTATAAATGACTAGATATTAACTACTATTAGTCACGTGACTTAGTTTGGTCACATATATATAGATTTTAGTAGTTTTTTTAGTCATATATTGTTATTTTTGTACTAGTGATTTCTTAATATGCTAGCATCATACCCAAAAGATAGGTCATACATAAGATAAGCATGTTACATAGAAACGAATCAAAAAATATATTTCAAGATTGATGGAAACATCACAAGTAAGTCCAATACTTGATCTATAAAACTTTTGAACCAACCAATGGATATAACTTTATAAAACATGTCCAATATTGAATGCAATTTTTATACTAAAAACCTCTGATATACTGCATAAACTTCTAGGTTGTAGACATGCATGGAAGAACTCCAAAATATATTGTAGCCAATTATATCTATCTAAATTTCAAACTTTTAAACTCATCGAATACCATAGATGTACCAAAAAGATATATTATTATAACTAGAATAGGGACATCTATCTATGCAATCCATTATCAAAAAAACTTCTTGGAATAGATATAATCTCCATATAACTACAAAACAACACCAATTGACAACCAATTGGTATAGACATAAAATACATATACGAGTTTTGACATCAATGAAAATAATGCCAACATCTTCTCAATACCATAAAAAATCTCTCCATTTGTCATTAATGACAAAATACAACAAAATAGAAAAACTCAAAAACATCCAAAGACCAAAAAATCCCCCCTAAGTTAGATATTCTTTTTAGTTTTCTCTCCTTATTTTCTCTACTCTTTTGTCCAAAAATAATGAAAAAAACAAATAACATTAGTCAGATACATCATTCTTATCTGGAAACTCATCAATTCTAACATTTGCACTTTCAATCATAGTGTTAGTCACCTTTTTCAAACATTTGTAAGCCTTTCTCCTAGTAGAGTAACCTAGGAATATAACTTCATCACCTTTTGAATCAAATTCCCATTCCTTGCATCTTTATGTATATACCACCTACTTCCAAAGATTTTGAAATAACTTACATCAATTATATGACCATACCAAACTTCATATGGTGTTTTGTTTGTTCATTTCTTTAACTAAACTCTGTTGAGGGTGTAGTTAACAATGCTATAGCTTCTCTCCATAACATTTGTTCAACTCTTTTAGAATAATCACTAGTAGATCTATTTCCTCTCTCAATAATCACATTCTTCTATAGTGTTCTTGGTGTTGACAACTATCTTTTAATTCCATGCTCAACATAATAGTTAGTAAATTCATTATATATAAACTCTCCACCTCTATCTAATTTCAAACATTTTAGTTTCTTACCCATTTCCTTTTCAACTCTAGCTTTATGCCATTTGAACATTTAAAAAGCATTAGATTTCACTTTCATAAACATTATAGTCATCATTCAGGAATAATCATCAACATAAAATATGAAATATCTATCTTTGTAGTAGCTCTCAACTTTCATAGGTCTACACAAATCAATATGAAATGACTCTAGAATATCATTACTTTAATGTGTCTTACTTGAAAAACTAGACTTAGTCATCTTACCAAGTTGACATTGTTCACACATGGCATTTTCAAGTTTGTGCAAATTTGGTAAGCCTCTTACTCTCTTCTTTCTACTTACTTTGACCATATTCTCAAAGTTAACATGACACAATCTCTTATGCCACAACCACACATCTTCAAATTTTGCAAATAGGCATTTACTAATAGTAGGATCTAGGTAAAATATATTACATCTTGTTTTCTCTCTAATAGCCATTAAGTTTCCTTTATCATCATAGATTTTTACCACTCTAATCTAAAACTCTAACTTGTGACCTATATTATTCAGTTGTGCAACACTTAACAAGTTATACTTTAGACCTTGAACCCAATAAGTATGTAGTGCCTACCCCTAGTTTACTTTTCATGATATATTGCCAAATTTTTTTGGGTCAGTTTTATGATTAGTGGTAGTTAGTTACCCGATTTGATTGGATGTTATTTCATACTTAGTGATATATTTGATGAGCTAGTTGATACTCAGTTATTTCATGTGTTCATGATTTTTCTTTTGATGATGATACATGTATGTTCATATAATGATTTTAGTTATTTCATGATGATAATTAGAAAGATGATTTATATGTAATTTCTATGGTTACTTACCCCGTACTTGCATGTGTATGGTGTACTTGTATTTTTTACTTTATGTTTGATATTTTTGATATGGTTGAGGGAGGGAGTCATAGTCACTTACTAGTTAGGATCTACATGATGCATGACTCCCCACCATGTCTTGTTTAGTTTAGATTTATATGTATATGTATATGCTCAACTTTTATGTCAATTGAAGGTACCAAACATTGACTTCCCTGAATTGCCAAGATGAGCATTCCCTATCACAATATCTCAATGGTAAAAGAGGGGAGATAGTTCTTGAGTCCAAATCCTAACCCTAAGCCAATTGTCTTAGAAAGTAGGAAAAGTATTTGAGTTATTTACCCTTTCGAATTAGTCAAGTGACATAAATTCAAGATTTTGACCCTTGAGTTTGATTTAGTACTTCATCTTTTGAATGGGTTTTCTTATTTGGATTTGTGGGTCTGTTGTGTTTTTCAGTTAAAATTAAATCAAATAAAAAGGATTATTAAATGATTTAATTTAACAAAAATTTATAAAGAAAAATTAGTATTTAATTAATTGAGAAATTAATTAAATTTAAAATATTTAATTAAAGTTTCTAATTTTGGCATAATTATATTTATTTAATTTAATAATAATTTATTTAGGAGTTTCATCTTAATAATAAACTCTAAATATTATTATTAGTTGAATTAATAACTATATTATTAAAGACTTCTTGTGATTTAATAAAAGAGAGAGAGAATATAAATTTAATAAAGTTTATTTTAATTCAATTGTAAAAATTTTGTATATGGAATTAAAATAAAATTAAATAATAAATAAAAGGATTTGCATGATTGTAAAACTGAAACCGTAAAGGGAGAAAGCTCTTTATTAAGAAATCAGAGCTCATTTCTCCACACTCAAGTTTGGAGGAACAAATTTCAAGAAAGAGGGTTTTCAAGAAGATGAGACTTTCTTGTCAGTTTTGAGTATCTGATTGGTTAGCATCAAATTGAGGTAGGATCTTGTTGAGATTTTTGTATAGTAATTTCCTCTTCAAAATTTCTCTATCTTCTCTGTGTTTGTATGGATCTATTTTTAGAATTTAATTCGAATTGAAACCCTTATTTGAGAAAAGTTAATTTTTCGTTATTGAATTGACTGTGAGAGAAATCAATTGGAAATTCTTATTAGAAATCATGTTGGTTTAGAAAATTAAAATTGGGATGAGGGTATGGAAAAGAATACTATAAATTAAAGTTACAAATTTGATAGTTGGTATTTTTTTCCTATTAGATCTATATTTGTAAATTTGTTTACATATATATATATATATATATATATATCATAGTAAATAATTGCTGTGATAGTTTTTATGACAAAACATAGATTTCATATTTACCTAAAAATTGAAATCATGTACAAATTGGTTGGGGGGGGGGGGGTGGGGGGGCATTTTTTTTATTTTTTTTATAATAATAAAAAAAAATTTAAAATGGGATTGGCAGTCATTACCTGAACCTCCACCCATCCCTTACTACATTGTAGCTTTAGTTGCTAGGACAACCGAGGCTATCTAAGCAACCAACGCTACTTACAACAGTTGCCTATGGGCCTTGTTATATTACACGATGGATTTTTTTATAATATTTATTATTTAATAGTTTTCTTAATATAATTAATTAATATAATTATTATAATTTTGTAACCAGATGGCAATTCAAGTAGGGGTTGGTGTAGGAACATGAGTTGGTAATCGAGGGTTTGTAGAGACAAGTATAGATACTAGGGTTAGTGCAGGATCTAGCCTAGGAACTCATGGATTTGTGCAGATTGGTATAGGTGTAGACTCTACATCTAATGCAGGGCCAGGAGAAGGGTTTGGTGCTGGATCAAAAATATGACATGGAAATATCGGTAGTTCTAGACTGCAACAGTACACTAAAAAAACTTATCTTGACATCTTCTCCTCTATGCCCATTGTATAACTTGCTCTTGGGTCTCGTTCTAATTTGTGGTTCCAGTGATGCCCTTTTCAGGAAAAGAAAAGTGATCACTTTGAGCATAAGGGTGTGAAGTTGATCTTTCATGGAAAAGAAATTCTTCAATTGGCTAAACCATTTTTTGTAAATCTACAATTTCATGTTTAGCACAAATCTAGTCTATATTCAAGACTTTGACCTAATGATACTATGGTGGCTTCCTCCAAGGAGATTGTAAATCAATCCTGGCTCCCCCTACCTTTGTCTACATTTGAAATTGGGGAATCTTTTGTTCAATCCATGTTTTCCCTCCACATGAGCCACATGAATATGGTTTTGGGTGGAGAAATAAAATTCAAAATTTTTAACCCTCCTCATTTGTAGGATCAGAAGATCAGAGGTGATTTCTAATCTCATAGATTTGGGAAGTCAAGACCAAAGGGAAGTTGGTGTTGAACCAAGAAACAACCTATCTTTGATATATGTGATGGTCACCCTCTTGAGCTAGCAAATATTGTGAATGTTGAGTCAAAGAAAGTTCACCTACCTTCAAATGAGTTAGGTGGATCTATTGGTATGAAGTCAAAGCAAGTGGCTAATACATTCATCCCTATTCTAAAAACTCCTCCCCCTTTGAGGATCACTAATCTAATAATGACTCATCAAATCTGGCAAAAGAAATAGATTTAGAGTGCAATATCTCCAGGGATAAATGGTCATCCTCTGAATCCTCTAATGATCACATTACTAGGGCATTTACTACAACATCTAGTTGGTCTTCTTTGCCAAATTGCACTTAAAAGGTAAGTTTAATTGCTCTCTCTCCCATTTTCTACTATTAAGGAATGGGCATTCTCTTCTTGGTTTGGGCTTAAAGACATTTTGTACTTGGATTTAGAAACCCAATTTTTTGTTTCCATTTTCTCCTCCAAGAAGTCTAGGTATTCTATCCACAAGCAAAAAGGCTGGTTCTACTTGGGGTTTGGACTTTTCACTATGGTTTGGGTACCCAATTTTTAGCCTTAACCTAAAAATATTCACTTCTTCCTCTTTTGGATCTCATTCCCTTTGATTCCTCTTGAGTATAGAGATCCACAAATTATTGAAATTTTTGCTAATAAAATTGGGATTTTTCTGAAACATCATCTTATCCCTTTCGATCGCCCTCATTTGGATGTCAGAGTTTGCCTACTCTTTGACATAAGGAAAAGAATTCCTATTCAATTCATGATCAATCATCAATGGGGCCTATGGAATTAGACCATTAAGATGTAGGATGCAGACATTGTGCAAAAGTTTCAACATAGACTGGGTCATTTTAATTCCCAATGTCAAGAATTGGTGTTTGGTTCTACAGAAGTTTGTCTTGATTTCAATATTAACTTGATGTTATGCACATTCAAATGAGATACAAATTATTAGAAGGACTAGAGTGCCATGTTGCCCCTTGTCCCTTCTGGAGATTTTTGGCATATGAATTCCAAGATGTCTTTTCATTTATTTTCCCTTTTGCTTTGGTCAGTTTTGCCTTTTATTCAAAATTTACTACTTGGTGAAGTTGTATGCATTTCTTCCTCCTCATTATCAATTGGCCCTTATTTTCCAATTGCTAAAGTGATAAGATAGAGGTTTTCTTTCTTGGGATCCTCTTCATACTCATCTATTCCATGGGGTCTATCCATTAACTCCCAATTTGCTGATTTGAAGGCTAGGTAGACCAACAATAAGATCCTTTTAAAGATTGCAACTTCTATCATTTTTGAAATAGCATAGGAAGAGGGAATCCTTTCAGATCATCAGAAGCCCATCTTAATTGATGACTTGCTTAAAGATTCCAATTCTAGAATAAGCAATATTCTTTTACTAAGCCTCATATAGATCTGATCTCAGCTTGTGAATATTCACAACAAGTACAAAATATGGACAATGATGAATTTTCATTTCATAAGGATTTTGTGGGTCTAGAAGATTGCATCTAGAGATAGCTTCAAAATATGTTAGTTTATTCAGATCCATGCATGGATGTCCACCTTGATGAATTTGAGAATATAAATGCTTGCTCTACCAAGGAGTATGATAGTCTTCTTGTAGTTGGATTATTTGATCATTAGAAAGTCCTTTCAATTGTCCAATATCCTTCCCATTATCATTAGGTTCTCCAAATGCCCAAATCTAGAGGTAGACCTAAAGGGTCTAAGACTAAAATTGAAATTGTACCAAGTATTTAGACTACCTTGAATGATAGATTTGTTATTTCTAAATGAGTGACAAGGAGAACAAAAGGTTCTCCTTTTCTGATATGAAGATTAATTCTTGGAATGTCAGAGGCATAAATTCCTCTAACAAAAGAGGTAGGATCAAGCAACTAATTGATTCTATGAATGAAAATATTATATTATTAAAGGAAACTAATCTATTTGATGATTCATTTGACAAGACACTTTCTAAATGGCCTAAGTGGTCTTCCTTGCATCCCCCTAGGATTGGTGCTTCTGGTGTTCTTGCTATCCTTTGAAATCCCCAAACCATTAAGGGTCAACTTATTCAGTAACACTTCAATTGGAAAATTCTTAAGATGTCTCATTTTGACCTTTCTTTCATTATTATTAATGTTTATTGGCCTACCTCAACATAAGATAAATTAAAGGTTTGGAATAGCACCACTCACTTGATTCAAACCCAAGATTCTTAGAATGTTATCCTTGGGGGAGATTTTAATGCAATTTTGAATCAATCAAAGAAAGTTGGAAGGATCTGTCCACCACTTAAAACCACTACAGAACTTCCATTTTTAGTTAGAAATTTTATCTTTGCCAGGTTCAAACTACTTTCCAATATCTATTTCACTTTTTCAAGACTCTAATGGGGTCAACAATTAGGCAAAATCCTCTTTCAAGTTTGAAAGAATGTGGCCCCACCATCCTCACTTCTTTCAGTTGGTCAAACAATGGTGGGTTAGTGAACCTTTTGTTCATGGCTCCAAGATGCATCAATTTGCCAACAAAATAAAGCATATCAAGGTACTTATCAAAGATTGGAATCATCATGTTTTTAAGAATGTCTTTCAACAAAAAGAGGTTGTTAAAGCATAACTAAATGATATATACAATAATATCTTTCAAAATGGCATGAATAACGGTACATACCATAAGAAAAAGAGCCTTCAAATTGAATGGGATGAATTGTGTAATAGGGAAGAAGACTTATGGAGACAAAATTCTAGGGAACTATGGCTGTAGCAAGGTGATAAGAATACTAAACATTTTCATGCATTAGCCAAACAAAGGAGTGCTACTAAAATGATATTTTAGATTTAGCATGCTACTTTAGGAATGATTTTAACTAATGAATAGCATATTAGGGATGTAGGTATTAACTTCTTCAAAAATCTTCTTGCTCCTGTGGAATATCCAACACCCTTGGATTCTCAAGTGAATGAACTTCTTGAGGCTATTCCTACAATGGTGTCTCCTTTAGAGAATGCTATGCTCATGGTTCCCTTTATCATTCACAAAATTTGTAAAGTTGTCTTCTCATTCCCACTAGATAAAGCCCTAGGCCTAGATGGGCTTCTTGCTCTATTCTACCAAAGTTGTTGGGACACCATTGGTTGGGATTTGTTCATTGCTATTGAGGAATCTAGGAAAAATAGATCTATGTTGAAGTATTTCAATACTACCAATATTGCTTTGTTCCCTAAATCTATGGAACGTAAAAATTTTGCTAATTTTTGACTCATCTCCTTATCCAATTTGACATATAAGTTTGTCACCAAAGCCATCTATATGTGAATACAACATCTTATTCCAAATATTATATCTCCTCAACAAGGCAATTTTGTTCTAGGTAGGGAAAATATGGAGGGTGGTTTGGTTGCTCACGAAGTCCTTAATTCTATTAACTCTTCACAATCTCCAAATTTTGTGGTTAGACTTGATATGATGAAAGCATATGACAAAGTTTGTTGGACTTTCCTTTTTCAAGTTCTTCAAAAAATGGGTTTTTTAAAAATATGGTGTAAATGGATTAAAGCATGTATATCTAGAGCCTCGTTCTCAGTTATCATCAATGGGAAAGCCTTTAGTTTCTTCTCTTCTACATCTTTATTCATCATTATGGCTAAAGCTTTCAACAAGACCATTAAGCTCCATAACTCACTTGGAAAATTGAAGGGTGTGCACATACATGGTACTTCTTTATCCATAAGCCATTCATTATTTGCAGATGACACACTTTTATTCGGTAGTTCTCATGTTTTTGAGACTAGGTAGATTAAGCATGTTTTGCAGTTATATTTTGATGTCTCTAGGCAGAAAATTAACCCTCAAAAATAATTTTTTTTTCTCTTCAATACCAACAAAGTCATTTCTAACAAAATTGTGTGGATTTTGGGATTCTCTAAAGGCTTTTTAACTTCTAATTACCTTGGAATTCCATTTTTCATGGGGTCCAATAAGACAAGTTATTGGACTTCTATCATTGATAGAATTAAAAGTAGAATCACTGCATGGAAAGTTAGATGGCTCTCTTTATCAGGTATAATTCTTCTCATTAAATTAGTACTTACAACTATTCTAAATTACTACCTTGCTATCCTTAAAGCTCCAACCTTAGTAATCTTACAAATTCAAAAATTGATTAGAGGTTTCCTTTGGATGGGTAATTTTTTAGATGAAAAGAAAATTCCTCTTATTCCTCTCCAAGACATGATAAATACTCTTGTTGTTAGGGGTGTGGGTGTTCATGATTTATCAAATAGGAATGTTGCATTTGGTGGTAAATTAGCTTGGCAAAAGTATACTAAGTCTCACACTACTTGGTGCCAAATAATGCAAAAAAAGTATTTGGATAATAATGATCCAACAAGAATATTTCCAATGTCTGATCCTCCAAAGGGGTTTGTGGTTTGGGACTTTTTGGTCGCTTCAAGAGACATTGTTCTTAAGTATATTACTTGGGAAGTAAATAGTAGAGACAAAGTTAACTTTTGGAGAGACTCTTGGAATGATTAGCCTCCCTTGATAAATTTATCCAATAAAAAATATCTTTTCTCATTTTAGAATCTATTTGGGGAACACAAGTTCATCATTATATTTCAGCAGTTTTCCTTTTTTCTAGGAAAGTCCTCTAGAAGGATCCAGATCTTCTTCCTCTTTCTAATCAAGATTAATAGTATTTTCATACCATTTTAGATCAGAAACATGTCCTTTTATCCAATTCTAAAGATAAATTATTGTGGGCACCTACCAAGGATGGTAACTATTCTATTAAAGAGGGATATAAGCTTATTCAAAGGATTTCTTTAGAAAAGAGTCCTTGTAGAGCATAATTGTTTTGTTAGAACAATGTAGTTCTTCCGAAAGTTGGTTGCTTTGCATGGGTTGCTATTAAGCATAGGATTCTTACAAGTGATAGACTTGTAAGATTAAATATTTCTTCAACTTTCAAATGTGTGTTATGTAATGATGAATTTGAAACAAGTGATAGCCTCTTTGCCAGATGTTCATTTTCTTATCAATGTTGGACCTTTCTTCTATGAAAATTAAGCTTCTTTACCCCTCTCCAAAATAACATAGGAGATGTTTTCCAAGCATGGCCAATTAAATAGCCTCATGCCTTGTTTTTAGGGTTATGGAAGTGCTCCCTAACATTAGTCATTTGGGCTATTTGGTGGGAAAGAAATAAGCAGATATTCAGAAAAGAATTTTCTACTATTGATAAGGTGCTTGAAGGTATCGAAAAGTCAATTGTGGAAGTAACAAATGCAAGTCTTAGTATAAGTAGGTTCAATCCTATCATTACTCATTGGGATGCCAACATTATGCATGAATAGAAAACACTCTTTATTTCTATGAATGGTGGATGAACCAGTAAATCACAACCTAAAGTTGATCATTCTAATGTACACTAGTATCCTCCCATTTTGGGGTATGTGAAGATAAATTTTGATGGTGCCTCTCAAGGAAACCTTGGTAAATCAGGGTTAGGAGCATGTATTCATGAATATAATGGGAAAATGTTAGCATTTATGTCTGGCCCCTTACTAGAGTGTACCAATAATCTTGTAGAAGTTCAAGCCCTATTTGCTAGTTTAGTTCTTGCCAAAAAAGGCAACTTTCAATATCTACATATTGAAGGTGACTCATAGGTAATCATTTATGCTTGCATGAAAAGGCAGACATTCTCCTTGCAACTAAAGTAAATTCTCTCTCAAATATGGAATTTTTTAGATCAGTATCAAGAGTTATTTATTTCACGTACTTTATGAGAGGGAAATAAAGTTGTTGATTACCTTTAAAATCTAGGTTGTGATGGTATCACAATTTCCACTTTTTAGTCATCCTCATTTCTTGATCAATTCAAAGAGTTGTAATTATTGATTACCTCAAATACTGTTAAATGCTGATCTTGATGATGTTTTATCAGACTTGTGTGCCATGATGCATTTGATTTTCTCATAATTGGGATTTTCAAACATAGCTATCAATGTTCTATCATATAGATGCCACAATTGTACTTTGCATGCCTTAGATGGATGTGTAGTTTACCCCATCTTAGCTTATGATCACTTTGACATCTGATGTTATTTCATGTCACAAGAATATCTATCCTTCATATCCCTTGAGAGTGTTGGTTGCTAATGGAATTTAATTCACACATGAGATGTAGTTTTCCTTATTCACACTCCTTATTTATTTCCATCAAGCCACTAGTTTCAATAATCTTTCATTGCTGGTGGTTTGAATTGTTCTTTGACATGGAGGCTTGTATCAAGTATGACTCTTGTTCTCAGCTTCATAGATCAATTTTGCCAAAAAACTATCATATTTGGCTTCAAACATGGATGAATGTGTTCTCCCTTTGATTGTTGCTAATTCAGATATGGATGTCACGTTTGCTAGAGTAAATAATTAATAATTAATTATTTATTCTATTACTTAAGCTTACTTAGGTCATGCATTTATTTAATACTTTTATATTTAATGCATGTAGTGGTTAGTTGTTGACAACACGGGAGTTTGTTCCCTTCTTGTTGTCAATCTTATCTTCTACCACCTTCCAGTTTGTTCTACAAGCTTCCATGAGCTCTTTATAAGCGGGCTCCCTCATTGTATTTTAATATCTCATTGTGCATATTGTCAATACATTTTCTTCTTGTGTTTGCACATATTGTCTCTCATGTCCATTTAGGGTTTTTCCCTTGCTCCATGCTCTTCCTCTTCATGGCTTCTCTTTGACAGGTTCTCGCATGCAGGTGATCTTGGGTGTCTTCGGAGTTGGCTTTCCTCGACTCCAACAACATTCTCTATTTATTCACCTTCTATACGATAGGCAATTAGACACATCATTAGGGATGATATTCTCTCCCCCACTTCTAGGCATTTCCTATTTCTATCTAATATGGTGTTGATATTTCTATCAAATGCAATAGATTTATTGTTGTTTGTTCCTCTTCTAGAGATCTTGGCTACTAAGGTAGTTCTCTATAAATTTTGGGGTGATCACAAATTGCAGGTTGTAATGCAACATTATGACTTGTGGGTGGGTAATTTTGTGGTGGGTGGTCTGTTCATGTAGTCCTAGCTCATGCAAAAGCATGACTTTATGGAAACTTACAAGGCCCTCCATAAATCAATTGAAAAATAGGGGTCCCATCTCATGAAGAATACTCTACAAGTTACGGTGAGGGCACTCAGTTTCCAACCGGCTAAGTGGGTTAAGTGTGTAGGGCATGCTATCTTGGACCTATTGGAGTTTCCAAATTCTGCTATCTTTCCATCTCCCAATCTATGGATTCCATCTCGACTAACCCCTACTACTGAGAAATGGTTTGAGCATTCATAGGATACTCATTTTTTTGACTTGCAGGAAGCTTTAAGCGTGTTGAGGGGTTATCCTTCCAATGATCTTTTTGGCTCAAACCTGTTTCTCTCCACTCAAGATGCCTCGGTATCTTTAGCCCCTTGGGTTGCAACTCACAGGTTAGGTTGGGATTCATCTCCTTAGCCATTACCCAAAGTTGGTTGGAGATGTGAAACTCATGATGCCACTGCTTTGACCCCATCTAACATGTTTGCATATGCTGCAATGGAGAAGTGAGATTGTTCCGCTCCAATTGTTAAATTTTTTAAAATTTTGAAAATTTCTTGTTTGGATGATTGATCTTAGTTTTGGAGGAAGTATAGGATCTAAATTGTAATCAGAAAACTTATCTCATTGATATGCTATTTTGTATATATTGATGTTTCTTATCTTTTTTATTCAACAAGGATTTTGGGTTTTCTTTTTGATTCTTTCCTAGTTGAGCTTTCAATTAGTTTCTTTTTTAAAGTATAATTATATTCAGTGGCTTGCCCACTTTTGCCAAAAAAATAAAAATAAATATTATCAATAATAATAATTAATTAGTATATGATTTATTTAATGTTTATTACTATTAGTAATTTAATATTATATATTATTTTATTAATAAGTTGATAAATATTATAATTAATAATTAATAAATATTATTAAAATTTGATAATAATATTTAATTACATGAATTTGTTAATAATAGTATTTAATTAAAGTTTTTATTAATTACTTCATTAATATATATTTATTTATAAAGTAAATTGATAATTGTAATTTAATTGGGAAAATTGATTGTTTTTAATAAACTCAAATTTTGCTTAGGTGGTTAAGTTTTAATATGAAAATGATTTCTAATACTAAGGAATTTTGGAATATTTGTGGACTCAAAAACCTTAGTAAACATGAACTTGGAAAATGAAAACTTGAACCATGTTTTAAAATCAAAATCTTATATTTTCAAAACCAAACAAATTATGAAACTACAGTTGTTGTGATTTATGTTTTACTTTGTGTTGGATTTGGGGTTGACTTAGTATGTTGACAAGTTCTAGATGTTTACCAGAGGCTTGGGGGATTTTTTCCTATGATGATGTTATGTATATGATCTTTTATACCTAACTATTGTGATGAATTCATGTATTTTTGTGACGACTTTTGATCAGTTGCTTGTTAGTGTTTCCTACTTGTATAAAACTGAGGTGAATGGTTTGATTTTCTTGGTGTAACCTTTGAGTTTTGATTAGTTATTTTTTGATGCTTTCTAGTTGCTTGTACAAAACTGAGGTGAGTATTGTGACTTTCTTGTTGCAACATTTGAGTTTTCAATTGGTTATGTTTTGGTGCTTTCTAGTTGCTTGTATAGGACTAGGGTGAATATTGTGGTTTATCTTTAGGTTCTTTCTAGTTGCTCATATGGTGACAATTGTTATTTTATGAGTTTTACTTTTCATGAGCTTAGGGTAGGTTATCTATGTGTATGTTGGGAAGTGGCTTGGAATGGAGGTTGGAGCCCTAAAGAGGCTACCTAGGTAACCCATTGTAAGTTGTATTAATAAGTGATAACATTTCATTAAATGGGTTTAAAATGAATTAATAAGAGTCAATATTTTTTCCTTGCCCATGCCTTGAGTAATAGTATAGGCTAGGATGGGAGTAGACAGGATGGTTGGTTACAACCTTGCCTCATTAGTATGCTTTGTCTATATGAAAGGATACTGATACCACATAGAGACACTAGGGGGCTAGAGTCCAGAGAGGGTGCCAGGTTAACTATAGAGTTGGCTCATGTGATGACAATTTCCCACTTACGTAGTAGACTTCCTATGTGTCTTTTTTGCCTCTAGGATTATATGATACTTGTGTCTTGGTACCTTTGAGATAGATTGCTATTAGGTTTTCCTTGACCTAGATGTTGATTATGACTTTTGGGATTGATATTTGTATAGGACTTGGGATTATCTCCACAACATGGTGGGCATGGGCCATTTAGGTTCCATGAGTAGTGTTTCTTATACCATTGAGATCTAATAGCTAGATGCCATTGGTAGATGTACTTGTGTTACTGTTCCTTCATTCTAGTCTTGTGTTTCTATTGGATGGTTATGTTCTATTGTACTATACTTGATTATCTAGAGACCTTTTCGAGATGATGTATAGTCTTTGAGCTTTTCATATCCTATGACTTGTATATTTGATGATTATGCATTCTGGTTATGCCATGGGGCATCTTATGTAATTGTATATTATTTAATTAGATTTGTACTTGTGATTGTTCTATGATGTAGATTTATTATGCATCAAATTTAGTGTTAATAGAACTTATGTATGTGATTCAACATCATGGAACCCTTAAGAGATGTAATCTTTTTATGGATTGTTTGTATATATGTGAGTTATTTCCTCCACTATATTATCTTTTGTTGTTTTAATCTTTTAAAAAAAAGTGTTTGGAAAACTTAGTGAAACTTTAGGTTAATTTCTTTTTGGGTTGCCTAGCAAGGTGTTACATCTGGTATCAAGGCCTGAGTTTCTACATTGGGAGCTCTAGGTATATTGGAATGCTGCTAGATGACAACTAGTTAAACTAAAACAAAACTTAAAACAACTATATGTATCTATTACAACTTGAACACTTTGAACTTTAGATTTGATTACTTGAATGTAGAAAAAAGGGAAAAACTTGAATAACTCTTGAGTTGGATTTCAAATATATTTTCTTATGATTCTACTTTATGATGCTATGCCTTGTTGACTTGTGAGCATTTTTTTTTTGCTTTCTTGGGTGTTGTAGGAGGATGGTATCTGAGACTAGATTAGCTATTAGAGGTCATAGTATAGGTAGAGGTAGAGGTTGTGGGAGAGGTAGACATGATAGTCCTCTTCAACTTATAGAGAGAGTCATATTCAAGAGGAAAATAGGGAAGAAAGCCATAGAGAAGAGCATGCTAACTTAGAAGGGACTAATTTGAGATAGATGATGAGGATGATCTTAGAGTGCCTACCTCTTCGAAGGGGTTTTGATAAGGGGGAATCACATCATGTTGGAAATGAGGAGAGGTGGAGATCTAGGAGTCCTTGGGGAGACCTCCATGGTGATAGACAAAGTTCAGATAGGGTCCAATGGTGAGGGACTTATAGAGGTCCAAGATCAAACCTTTCAATGGGGTTGGTACATGATATGTGGTAGAGCAATGGTTAATTGCCTTAGATAGATGTTTTAATGTGTAGGACTTTGACTTTAATGTCAAAGAGAGGTATGTCATCACCCATCTAGAGCTCTTTGGGGCTATGTGGTGGAACATTGAGGAAAAGAAACTGGGTGTCAACATGAACATTGTTACACAAGAGTTATTCCTTGAGAACTTCTATGAAATCTTCCTACTAGAGGAATGACACTAGTAGAGGGCAACTGAGTTCCATAGTCTGAGGTAGTATACTATGACCATGGCAGAGTATGGGCAAAAATTCTATGAGCTCATGCCTTATGCAAGAACCAATGATAGTTCACCATTGATGGTTTAGCACTTCATTTGGTGTTTGAACAATTGTCTCATTGGGGGTGTAAAGTTTTTTCAACCTAAAATCCTCAACGATGTGGTACATAAGACTATCCTTGTAGAGAAAAATATCACCATGGGGCATGGTGGTTTTGTGGGAGCACATGTAGCATTGAGGTCCAAAGGTAATCAGGGAGTGGGTAGTAGTAGGAAGTGTCCTTCTTCTGGAGGCAATCAACAACAAAAATAGGGAGGATCTTATCCTCCAACACAGAGTGGTATTAGTGGTTCACACTCTAGGGATTATCAATACTCATCATAATAGGCATAATTAGTATGACCAGCCAACATAGAGTACTCATTCTTTTCCTAGTGGGGGTATTTTTTAGTAGTCTAGCACACCTAGAGTGCAGAGGAGTTTTGATGGAGAATATTTTTCATGTAGAAAATGTAGGCGTAAGTTGTCTCATTGTCCTTAATGGAAATCATAGTTCTTGGATCAGAGACCTACATCTTCAAAAACCCACGGTTGGAGATATGAGTAGATCACAGAGGGTGTTTTTAGTGGAGTCTTATCCTCCTATAGGGGGAAAGGGTCCAATGGGACCTGCATAGTGAGTGCTAGAGTTTTATCTTTCTTGTAGGCTTCTAGGAGTAAGCCTAAGTCTAGGTGGATGTAGTGCCTACTGCTAGTTTACTTTTTATGATATATTGCCAAATTCTTTTAGGCCTATTTTATGATTAGTGGTACTTGGTTACTCAATTTGATTGGATTCTATTTCATGCTCAATGATATATTTGATGAGCTACTTGATACTCAGTTATTCATGTGTTCATGATTATTCTTTTGATGATGATACATGTATGTTTGTATAGTGATTTCAATTATTTCATGATGGTAATTAGATGGATGATTTATATGCAATTTCTATGTTTACTTCATACTTTCATGTGTATAGTGTACTTATATGTTTTACTTTATATTTGACGTTTTTGATGTGGTTGAGGGAGGGAGTTGTAGTCACTTGTTAGTTGGGATCTACATGGTGCACCACTCCCTACCATTTCATATTTAGTTTAGATTTATATGTATATGTACATGCTCAACTTTATGTAGATTGTAAGTATTGAGCATCGACTACCTTGAATTTCCAAGATGAGCATGCCCTATCACAGTATCTCAATGGTAAAAGAGGGGAAATGGTTCTTGAGTCCAAATCCTAACCCTAAGACAATTGTCCTAGAAAGTAGGACAAGTATCTGAATTATTTACCCTTTCGAATTTGTCAAGTGACATGAATTTGAGATTTTGATCCTTGAGTTTGATTTAGTACTTTGTCTTTTGAATGGGTTCTCTTATTTGGATGTGTGAATCTATTGTGTTTTTCAATTAAAATCAAATCAAATAAAAAGGATTATTAAATGATTTAATTTAACCAAAAATTATAAATAAAAATCAATATTTAATTAATTAAAAAATTAATTTAATAAAATAATTAAATTTAAAAGATTTAATTAAAGTTTCTAATTATGGCATAATTATATTTATTTAATTTCATAATAATACTTTATTTAGAAGTTTCATTTTAATAATAAACTCTATATACTATTATTAGTTGAATTAATAAATATATTATTAAAGACATCTTGTGATTTAATAAAAGAGAGAAAAAATGAATTTAATAAAGTTTATTTTAATTAAAATGTAAAAAGTTTTCACATGGAATTAAAATAAAATAAAATAATTAAAAAAATGGTTCATGTGATTTTAAAACCAAAACCCTAAAGGGAGAAAGCTCTTTATTAAGAAATCAGAGCTCATTTCTCCATACACAAGTTTGGAGGAGCAAATTTTGAGAAAGAGGGTTTTTGAGAAGAAGGAAATTTCTTGCGAGTTCTGAGTATTTGATTGGTTAGCATCAGATCGATGGAGGATCTTGTTGAGATTTTTGCACAATAATTTCCTCTTTGAAATTTCTCTGTCTTCTCTATGTTTGTATGGATCTATTTTCAGAATTTAATTCTGGTTGAAACCATTATTTGAGAAAAGTTGATTTTCGTTATTGAATTGACTATGAGAGAAACCAATCGAAAATTCTTATTGAAAATTAGATTATTTTAGAAAATTAAAATCATGATGAGGGTTTGGAAAAGAATACCAGAAATTAAAGTTACAAATTTGATACTTGGTATTTGTTTTCCTATTAAATCTATATTGGTAAAACACACACACACACACACACACACACACACACACACACACACACACACACACACACACACACACACACACACACACACACACACACACACACACACACACACACACACACACACACACACACACACACACACACACACACACACACACAGAGTAAATAATTACTATGATAATTTTTATGACAAAACAAAGATTTCATATTTGCCTGAAAAATGAAATCATCTACAAATGGTGGGGGGGTGGGAGGGAGGATTGTTTTTATTTTATATAATAAAAAATAATAATTTAAAATGGGATTGGGGGCCTTTACCTCTGCTCGTCCCTTTTTGCATTGCAACTTTAGCTTCTACGGTAGTCGAGGCTGCTTAAGCAGCCAAGGCTACTTGCAATAGCTCTCATGCCCTAAATTTGACTAGGCAAAACACAACATTTTTTTTTCTATTATTATTTATTTATTGTTTATTTATTTAATAATTATCATTCTTTTAATTTACTAATTAAATCCTTACAATTCCATGTCTATTCACTACAAATCAATTACTCTATATTTGTTACAACTTATGCCCAACTTTTATTCTAGTTTCAATATGGTATAGGTATAGCTATTTAGTGAAACCCTTACGACTATTCTTTATTAACTCCAACTATATTGGCATCCTTTGACTAGGTAATTCCATCAACGGATGTATATTTTATACCCCAATTTTTTTTCTATAATGTGTTACTCTCAAATAATCTAATACTTTGATACATGTATTAACTATCATCGAATGATATACATATTATTAATTTTACATGTCATATCATTTTTCCCATCATACTTTACCTTTATCTTTAAGATGTAATACTTTTTTTTTTGAATATTTAATCCCACATTATTGTTATACATACTACTCTTGTTTATTTTATTTGTTATTTATATATTATTACTATTAGGGTAAAAGTACAGAGTTGTGTCACCTTTTAGGATGACTTATCATAATGTCTAAATTTGAGTATTTCTCTCTAAAAACTAATTTTATTCAAACATAATGGTCTAGAAAAATTCATTCTACCTATGTTATATATGCTATCACACTTTTCCGATTGGAAATGTCAATTAAACACATGCTTTAGACTAGTTTGTATCCAATTACTAAAGAGATAAAATTATTTCAAAAAACTGACATTTTAATGACTCTTCCTAGTTTTTATGATATTTTTTTTAATAACATATAAACACCATTTTATAGAGGTCAAAGTCAAGAATATTCTCATATAGAATTTATAGTGTTCTAATTAGATATAGTATATTGTAATTAAAAAATTCTACAAGTACATATTTTAACACTCGAGAAGATGTCAAGTTTGAGAAAGGAAAAAATATTAAACCATATAATTTTTTTTAAAAAATCACATGATTTTCTAGAGGAGAGAGTCATCTTTAAGAATTTATAATTTTTCTTTTGGTTAGAATAGATTTGTTTTGAAAAATGTGGTGGGAGATGAAAACTATCGATTTCAGGCGAGTTGTAATTTGAATCATTATAAAAGATAAAATGTAGGTTTAAAGACAATTTTTATTTTTGATTGTTCTAGCTATATATGTTATCTACAACATAATCTAAGATTGAAGGGAAATAAGTTTATTTCCATATAGTTTTGTGGTGGGAACTAGACCCCTAATTTTCAACATTTTTCAACAAATAAAAAATTATCTTTAAAATTTTTAGGAAAATATATCAATTCTTATTCCAAATAATTATTAAAAATTATAATCCTAAACTTCATCCATTTCTACACCTTTCATTAGTTTACTTCATAACCAAAATCTAAATAATACTACTAGTTTTATGTCATTAGAGATGAACAATTATACTTTTGTTAGCCTTTCCTTTATAAAAGGCTGACATAGGTTTGTACTTTTACCCATTATTCTAAATTATTTTACCTATTAATTAATTAATTATATTTAAAGAAAATATCATAGGTTCCTAAATCTACTATCCCAAACCAAGTCATATGGGTTAAAATAATATTCTAACTTTAGCATTACCAACCATCTATTTCTTTATGCCATGTCTACTCCTAACTACTACTTACTAACTTCTACTTTACTTCCTAATAAACTTTTACTTAACCCATACATTAGTAACTTACTTATCACCCTATCATAACTTTATTTATTTAAGTTTAGTACTTAACTATCCTTATGTCCTAACATCTACCCTTAACATACACTCCATATGCCAACAACCCAATTTAATCACTATTTTCAAGCTTTACTTCCCCAATTCAAATTCCTATGTTATGGGGTCATGTGCCCACTTTTCCTCTCTCCAATGGTGTTTAGACATAGGTTTCATTAGCTTCCCCAATGCACTTAGTTGAAAAAGGTCTTGTCAAGTATGATCCCAAGGTATACATCTGACATGGATCACTTTCCCATCATCAACCTACTCCTCCCACTTCCCCAAACACATATCTTATCCTCCCTAGGCATGGTATGTTGGATAGGAGTAACAAAAAAATCTTTGCACTTTTCTCCATTTACTAGGCGCCTACAAAATGGGTCTATAAGATAAAAAAAGAAAGTCTCCATCATTCCTTTCACATGAACCAAGGTGGGGCTAAAGGAATTTGCCTAGTGGGGACCACATTCTTCCCCTTTTCATGTTAAACATGTTATCCCTTCCCTTGTGAAGGTGATGCCTAGGTTTGAATAATTGCTTAGGTTTTTTCTTTTCTTTTTTGATTTAGTATTATTTTATTTTCACGATGGATTTAGGGAATGCCACTAGGTCTAAGGGTGAGATCTAGGTTTTTTTTTTTTTTTTTTTTTCATAATCTTTGATATGACATATTCCTTAAATAAATAAATAAATAAATAAATAAATAAATAAATATATAGTGTTGTCATGATGATGACATGAAGGTCACGTGACTCATATGAGTCTCCTTTTGCAAACTTATAAAATAAGTATTTGTTGTGTTAAAGTTTTTCTCTTAGGATATTTGTTATGCTATTAATATTTAATGTACTAGATTCTAGGGTTTAATTCTATTAGTGTTTAATCTACTTTTTGGAAGGTTGTTGGATAGTCCTTAATTTCCTAGCATTTGTTAGGTCCCAAATTAATCCCTAAGGCCTTAAATCATGAAATATTAATACGCAAGGGGTATGGGTATGGGTTGGGGCCATTTTCCACCCCACTAACCCCTTTTTTTGACTTTTGAGGTCACTCAAAAAGTCCATTTTTGGTTTAGTGCGAAAATTGAATGATTTCACCATGGGTTGAATGACCTTAACCCCATCTTAAGGTTAGCCTTAGATTTAGTTGAGTTAGAAACCTCTAGATCTTTAGGCAAGTGGGGGGGGAGTTATTGGATTTTTGGAGAGGTAGTTGGGTTTTGATCTCATTTAGAGGCTTTTTTGAGGAGGTTTGGGTTGTTCACCCAACCTCTAGTTTTAGAGGGATTTTCAGAATTGAAGGAGAAGGAGAGGAAAGCTAGCTCTTCTCAAATTTGTTCATTGCCATAACCTATTTTCTTGAAGGTAGGAATACTTTACCTCATTTTGGTTTCTTGTAGTGCTTCATGTTTAGTTTTATTACTTATGTATGTTTGTATGTGTGTTGAGTATGTTGGGAGGGATTGGAAACATTTTTTCTTCAATGTCTTTTCTTTGTGTTCATTTTGAATTTTGAAATTTTCTTTTATGGGTGTTTTGGCATTACTCACCCTCGGATAGGGAAGAAGTGGCCATTTTTGGGGAAAGGTCTTCAGTTGGACTCCAACAATGTAGAGTCTCTTCTTAGGACAAGAAGAGGAAGAGAGGGTAGGGTGTTATAGGCCCCTACCTATCAGCATAAACCACGTATGAGTTTTGGCATGTAAGAATGGAAGTTCTTGAGTTAGAGCCCTAATTGGGCACTTGTTTTGGTGTTGTCTCTGACATCTCCTATTGAAAAAATCCACCTTCTCCCTAGTTTTGATTCAATGTCGAACCTGTTGTGAAAACCCTGTATGGGAATGAATGCTTGATTTTGTCTCCTTGTTATGGTTGTTGTCACCTAGTTAGTTTCCATTCTCTCCACGATCTCAGCAATGTATTACAGAAAATGAAATGGGTCCCTTTTTAAGGGTCATGAAGGAAATTTAAATTAATTGTTGAAATTTAGTTATGTTCGAGATTGAAATCCTGTGTAAATTGTTTTTAAACTTTTTGTTGTAATGGTAACGATGTCGGGTTTTCTTCTTGGTTCTTTCTCTGTGGAGCCTTTGAATCAGGGGGTCAATAAAATAATGATTGAGTAATATCATTGCTTATGAAATTTTAGTAATTTCAATTATATGTGTATCAAAAAAATGAGATAAAATGATGTTGCTCAATTATGAAAATTTTGAATTCAATTATGTTAAAAACAAAACAAAATAGATATGGTTGATATTTCAATTCAATTTTGTACTTATTAGGAGATCAAATGGATCTTGCATTGTTAACAAAACTATTGAACTCTATGCTTTAAACCCATTAAAAAAATTATAATACCCCCTTGTTATAAAAATAGTTGCTTGAAAAATCCATACTTAGCATAAATTAAGACTTGAAAAAAAAAGAATTTTGCCCCAAAGAGTTAAAAGTCTCTAGTTTTTGTATGCAATATGTTTTATTCTCTTGTAGCAACAGAGAATATTCTCTGTAGATATTTCATTTTAATGTAAAAAATAAAGTAAAATAATAAATAAATAAATAAATAAATAAATAAATAAATAAATATACATACATACATACATACATACATACATACATACATACATATAGGAAATTATATTAAAAAGTGTTTAAACCCTAGATTAGCTAATATCCTACCAACAAAACTTTGCATTTAACACTTTCCCAGCTTGGTGCATGCATTTTTGACTCAATGTTTCTTTTAAAATTTTTATGACATCACCCGTTTCACAATTTTGCTGGGTACCCACGTGTCCCTTAGTCAGGCATGTTAGTTGGAAAGAGATGGACCAATGGGGGGAGGGTGGGGGGGGGGTGTGTATGTTTGTCATGAAGACAAGGTATTTTATGAATCTCCCACCTTTAGTACCTTGGTCTCTTGTCTTGCATAGGGGGAGGAGGTTGTACCTGCGCATGGCAGGTGTGGTTAACACTTTAAGTGCTTTGGGTAGTGAGTCTCCTTTTCATTTAGCGCATGGGATGGGAGAGTTAGAGTTATGTTGGGGGGGAAATCTTATGTCATAGAAGACTTCATTCCCTCCTTAGAAACCTTCACACTCACTTCACCCAACCAGCATTAATGTTTCCCTTGGAACACGTGAAGCTCTGGCTAGCGTGGTGCACATGGGAAGCACTTGGGTCAGCGCTAGAGGTAAGGGTGACATGGGTATGATGGGAGGGTAAGTAGTTTAGTTTTATTGGTAGGTTAGTATTTTTTATTAGTTTAGTTTGTTTTCTTTTAAAGGTTTTAATTTAAGTTAGTTTTATTTTAGGTAAGTTTTAATTTAAGTAGTTTAAATATAATTTAGTTTAAGTTGTAATTAATATTAGTAATTTAAAAGATGTTAGTATTTATTTTGTTGTTAGTTAATTAATATTAGGGAGTTAGTAACATTTGACACTAGTAATGTTAATACTTATATTTATTTTAGTATTAGTAAAAGTTATTGAATTAATCTAGTTCTGAATTTAAGTTGTAATTAGTTAGTTTTATGTGCTTTGATAAATTAATGAATATGTTCATTTTCATTTTTATAAGAAGTATTAGGAAATTCAAAAGTATTCTCTAAAATAAAGTTAGTAGTGAAAATTAATTTATTAGGTTACTTTAGATCGACATTGATCTAAAAAGTAAGTTAGTGTTATTTTATTTTCTATATTTGAGTTTAGTAATGGTTATAAAGTTAAGTTGGATTTTCAATTTGTCTTTATTATGTAGATTTAAGCTATGCTAGTTAATATTAAAATATTTTAAAATAACTGGATTAAATTAGAATATTTTATTAGTTGGTTCTCATAGGGATTAATGATAGGAAAATGCCAATAATATATTGTTTTAAATTAATGTAACAACAAAATAAATGTCAAAATTAGTTCAATAATGAATGTTCAAATTTAACGGTCTTTTTTCTACCCGTTGATTATAAACCTTAATGGAGAGTCAAGTCATTGATAGGATTACCCGTCGTTGTCATGCATTATATATCTGTGCATCAACTAGGTTAACTTATCAACTTAGTGGGTTTAAGTATTATTAACTTTTTAAAAATAAAATAAAATAATTTTTTGTGTGTTTTTGCCCCTGTATTTTGGGCATGACAAATACATTTCTCCTCTTTCTCTTTTTTTAGGTGATCATATATTTTTGAATTGCCAATGTTCTGATTTGACTACCTTACTAATTTTACTTTTCAAGTTTATTATTACCAAAGCATCTATCACCTATAAGGATCTAAATGAACTTGGAAACAAATGAATCATTCTCCATGCATATGCAATAAACTATTAAATATAATACTTTCTTTTCATTGTATCTAAAATATGATATATGATCTTACTTTTCAATCACCTATGTTTTCAAATTGAGCCAACCATATTAGTAAGAATCAACAACAACACATGAAATATTTCCAATAGTTGATTTATAGACCAACATGAAAATAATGTCTCATTACTTAACTTCTCCATATTACATAAAATTACACAATCTGAAACGTACAATGAATATTTCCTTGCAAGTAACTATATACAATTTCTAAACCCTTCCTTATACATTTTCAACAATATACAATGATATACGAATCTCTTTTACATCACAATGAAATAACAATGGAGACTTGATATCGCAATACATTTGAGATGACATGGACATTGGTCTCTTTTTACACACTTGATTATTCAACATTGCCAAGGGTGAAACCCTAATATCCTCAAGGACTCCATCTTCACAAAACCTACATACAAACACAAACTAGGAACCATGGAGGCTCACCTCCTATCCTATGCTTCTTTGAAGCCACCTACCAAGTAGGGGAAACAAGATTCAAACTGGGTTTCATTCCAATCTTACAAATACATGAAAATTTCATTTCAAACTTGAACAATCCCATCACAAGGGTATTTCATAATGGTTCACCAATGAAACCTTAATCATAGGATGAAGGTGTGCTTCCAATTAGGAGACTTTTCATATCAACCATACCTATAATGACAATCATCACACCCTTTCAGGGCTTTCATAAATCAACAATTTACATGCCCTTTTAGGGCTTCCACCAACATACTTAAAACATACTACCACAACTGTAGCTTCCTTGAAGCCCATACTCCTTCAACTTCCTTTTCTACACCATATTTTTCTTACCACCCCAAAGTAAGGTATGAATGAATATGGCATGAAATGGAGCCCATACTCCAAGGTTCTCAACTATATTTCGAGCCCAACTAAGCCCTTCACCCTAGACTTCTCTTCCCTTCCCAAAGGATGAGTGAAGCCCTCACACCCATAACAACACTTGACATTCAAATAAAAACAAGGAGATTCAAGAAAGAAAAATCAAGAAATCACATGATATACAATGCACAATCACACCACCACAACACAATACAAGATTCACAATGACACAACACCATATGAAAACCTACCATCCCAAGATTCATAATACAATACATGATTCCATGATACATACTCCATGCTTGCAAATTAATTATGCAAAACTAAAAGAAGGAAAAAGAACATGGTTTGAAACACCAACCTTGGTCCAAGCTAAAGGAAAAGATACTCGTTGTAGAGCTCCCTTAGTCTCCCTCCAAACCCTAACTATCTCTAAACTTAGAGAGTGGGTGAACACCCGACTAGTTTGTCTAAGACCCTCTAATAAGGCCTTCCCACTAACTATTTTAGCAAAAAAACCAAGCCACCCCCTTTTACAAACTTGTCTCGCTATTAATTTTCTATAATTGACTTAGTGGAAACATGGGAGAAAACACATGTCACAACTCAAATTTCGAATTGATGGAAGAATGCATGGGTAAAGGGGCCCCTTAGGCTGTCTAGGCAATGACATGGTCAAAATTAGGTCCCTAACTTGATATACTATCATATGGGTAACTTATTTTCACGTAAAAGACACTTTGGGACCACTTAAAGACCCCTCAAAATCCCAGCCAAGTCAAATTTCGAATTTCCTTTGATTGTGACTCATCCTACCCCTTGCCAAGTGGGTTTACTTACTCATTAGTTTTAGGGTAAATTGCCACCATGATCAAAACCCTAAATAACATGTCAATTACACACAAATTTCACAAGTGTCAAGTGACACATAAAAATACATTCCACATCATCACAACATGCCCCTAATGCATCTTAGTGATTAAACATTTCCACATGCAAGAGAACTCACATTTACGAAGAAAAATAATTTCACTATGAGGCTTTTGAATCTTCCAAAGATTCACCTTGGTCAAACTGTGTTCACAAAGGTTTGGAACTTGTTTTCTCCAAGAATTTGCATGATTCCACTTCCTGTACATTAAACTCAAGCATCAATAGTCCAAGGAGCTCATATATATATATATATATATATATATATATATATATATATATATATATATATCATAAATGCATAAAATTTCAAATTTTATGAAGTCCCTTTTAACATATTTAAAATTAAATTTCCTTTCCTAATCATTTCAAATAAATCATTCACGAAGTTAGAATATCAAATCTGCCTATCATAAACCATCATAATTAGATTAACATCTATCTACATATCATAATCATCATAATCATATTAACATTTATCTACGTATCATAAATCATCGTAATCAAATTAAGATTTATCTGTATATCACATTAAGTCATGAAACATCTTAATCAAATTAAAATTTCGCATACTACCATGTCATAAAACTACATCCATATGTATTCGATCATTCCAGTCACAATATTAGGTTCTACTGCATAAAAAAATCTATCCTTTAACACTAACATTATAATTTGACATTTTAAGCATTTCTAAAAATTTAGTTTCTATTACAGCAATTGAAATAATTTAGAACATGAAATGGAATCATTAATTAGATCAATTAGGCCCTAATGTGAGGATCATTCAAGTGTAGATATTAAAATAACATAACCTTATAGTCTTGAAAGTATATCAAAACATCAAATTAGAAGTATCATAATGCAAATATGTCATCTATACTATGGCAGATCAAGTGAGGCCTCACAATAGTGGCCTATGAGCCTTGTTATATTATGCAATGGATTTATTTATTTATAATATTTGTTATTTATTAATTATTTTAATAGTTTTTAAATATAATTAAATATTAATATAATTATTATATTATTTATTTAATGTTTATTACTATCAATAATTTAATATTATATTATTTTATTAATAAGTTAATAAATATTATAAATAATAATTAATAATAATTATTAAATTTTGATAATAATATCTACTTACATGAATTTGTTAATAATAGTATTTAATTGAAGTTTTTTATTATCACTTTATTTAAAAAATATATTTTTAATAAAGTAAATTAATAATTGTAATTTAATTGGGAAAATCGATTATTTTTTATAAACTCAGATTTTGCTTAGGTGGTTTAGTTTTAATATGAAAATTATTTCTACTACTAAGGAATTCTAGAATATTTGTCAACTCAAAAACCTTAGCAAACATGAACTTGAAAAATGAAAACTTGAACCTTCTTTTTAAATCGAAATCTTATCTTTTCAAAACCAAACAAATTATGAAACTACACTTGTTGTGATGTATGTTTTACTTTGTGTTGGGTTTGGGGTTGACTTAGTATGTGGACCACTTTTGGATGTTTACCGGAGGCTTGGAGGATTTTGTTCTATGATGATGTATGTATATGATCTTTTATACCCGACCATTGTGATGTATTCACATATTTTTGTGATGAATTTTGATCAATTGCTTGTTAGTGTTTTCTAGCTACATGTATAGAATTGATGTGAATGGTGTGATTTTCTTGGTGTAACCTTTGAGTTTCAATTACTCTTTTTTTGATGCTTTCCAATTGCTTGTATAGAACTAAGGTGATTATTATGACTTTCTTGTTGTAACCTTTGAGTTTTTAATCATCTTTTGGTGCTTTCCAATTGCTTTTATAGGACTGAGGTGAATATTGTGGTTTATCTTTAGGTGCTTTTTGGTTTCTTGTATAGGACTAAGGTAAAAATTGTAATTTTATGAGTTGTACTTGTCATGAGCTTAGGGTAGGCAATCTATGTTTATGTTCAAAGGTGGCTTGCAATGGAGGTCAAAGCCCTAAAGGGCCTACTTGGGTAACCCATTATAAGTTGTATTAATAAGTGATAACATTTCATTAAATGGGTTTAAAATATATTAATAAGAGTCTATTTTTTTTACTCGCCCATGCCTTGAGTGCTAGTACAAGCTAGGATGGGAGTAGAGATGATGCTTTGTTGTGATGTTGCCTCCTTAGTATGCCTTTTCTATATAAAAGGATACAGGTGCCACATAGAGACACTAGGGGGTCAGAGTCAAGAGAGGCTACCAGAGTAGCCTTAGAGTTAGCTCATGTGATGGTACTTGCCCACTTACATAGTAGATTTCCTATGTCTCTTTGTTGCCTATGGGATTAGATGATACTTGTGTCTTGGTGCCTTTGAGATAGATTGCTATCACGTTTTCCTTGACCTAGATGTTGGTTATGACTTTTGGGATTAATATCCATATGAGACTTTGGATTATCTCCTCATCATGGTGGGAGTGGGCCATTTAGGTTCCACGAGGTTGGGTGATAGTGTTTCTTATACCATTGAGATCCAATGGTTGGATGTCATTGCTGGATGTACTTGTGTAGT
This sequence comes from Cupressus sempervirens, assembly GCA_028749045.1. Taxonomy (NCBI): domain Eukaryota; kingdom Viridiplantae; phylum Streptophyta; class Pinopsida; order Cupressales; family Cupressaceae; genus Cupressus; species Cupressus sempervirens. The sequence goes on along the minus strand of CM053789.1, from coordinate 277,965,320 downwards.
TGTTCCTTTCATTCTAACCCTGTGTTTTTGTTGGATGGTTATATTCTATTGTACTATACTTGATTATCTGAAGACTTTTTTGAGATGATATATTTATTCATGATGTATATTCTTTGATATTTTCATACCCTATGAGTTGTACAATGGATGATTATGCATTCTAGTTATGCCATGGGGCATCTTATGTAATTATATATTATTTAATTGGATTCGTACTTGTGATTATTCTATGATGTGGATTTGTTATGTATCAGATGTAGCATTAATATAACTTATGTATGTGATTCAATGTCATGGAACCCTTAAGAGATGTAATTTTTTTATGGATTGTTTGTATGTATGTGGGTTATTTCTTCCGCTCTATTATCTCTTGTTGTTTTGATCTTAAAAAAAATGTTTAGAAAACTTAGTGAAACTTTAAGCTAATTTCTTTTTGGGTTCCTTGGTGGGGCATGAAAAGGAATCATCACATCTAATCTTGTCATTCAACATCAATGATCTTGTACCTTTCATTGGACATGTAACATCATTTCTTGCTTTAACAAATTTACCATCACATTCTTCTAGCTAATCAAACTTACTAATATCACTAGTCATATGATGTGAACATCCACTATCGATAATCCATGTATTATTTTTTCTAATATGAGAAATAAGGGCTTTTTCATTCTCATACATTTCATCATTTGGGTCTTCTTTAACAATAACATAGATCACTTCCTCACCCTCATTTCCATCATCATCGTTTGACTTGGTATGCTCTTCTTCAACAATATAACATGACTTATTTGCTTTTTCCTTGTAGTCCTTGTTTTTTCTATATTATTTCCCCTTCATTTATTTCTTGTGACTCTTTTTCTTGCTAGGACATCTAGCAAAATAATGACTAACTTTATTGCATTTAAAACATATTAGAGGCAATTTACTTTTGTATCTTCCTTTACCTCTTGGTATCCTTCTAGCTAGCAATGCTTCTAGTACCTCATCCTCTTTCTTATCTGAATCTAAATAACTTTCATCCTTACTATTCTTCTCTTTCTTTTAACTTCCTATGGTTAGTGAATACTTGAAATCATTCTCAATCTTAGGTACACTATTATCATAATTACTTAACTCAAGTGAAGTCAATCTACTGATTAAATCATCAAGTGTAAGATCATTACCAAGTATATCTATAAATCATTAACTAGAAGATACTCTAATTGCATAAATGTGAAATAAGGTTCTTAAGACTTTACTTTCAATTTACACATCACTAATAATTACTATATAAACTCTAATGGCACTAACAACCTCTTTGATTCTGTTACAATATTGAACAATGTTTTCTCCTTCTTTTATTATCATTTCATCACACTTACCTCTTAGGCTTTCAACTTTAGCTCTTAATAAATTTAGATATCCACCATGCACACATATTAGAGTATCCCACATGTCCTTTTTGGTAGCACAGTCCTTGATATCATCAAATTCAACATCATTCAGGGAAGAAGAAATCTGAATCATCATAGTGTTATGTTCTTTCTTTTGGTTCATCTCATCAACTATCATAAGAGGGTTTAGAGGTATGTCCTAGTTGTCCAGGTATTAAAATTCATGATCTCCAATTCTTGATAGGTGAAACCTCATCTTTCTCTTCCATGAGGAAAGGTTATCCTTGTTTATCTTTGATGCCTCCTTCTTATACATCTTCATATCTTTAGCTTAATTCCCTTTAAACTTTCTCTTTCAACTACTCATCTCTGATATCGATTGTTAGATAACTAAGAGGGGAGAGGGGTTAATCAATTATAGCTAGTTATCCTCCATATCCCTAAAATACTTTTCACCAACATAAACTTCTTAATATTTCATATCATTAACTTGATAAGCATATCTAACATCATAAATTAAACTGAAATAAAATTTGATTCAAACTATCAAATTAATATTCCTCAGTATACAAAGTATCAGAGTAAACATCCACCTTATATATCAAGTTGCAACATTAAATAGTTAAAATTAAATAAGCATGCAACACAGTAAGCATTCACAAAATTTGACACAAGTATTTAACATGGAAACCCTATAAAAGGAAAAATCATCTAGGAACTAGCAACCCAACATTTTCACTCTTTTGGAATGAGCTATATTAGGAGCCAACCTTGTTAAAGGTTACATACACATTGCTAATGTGACCTTGTTAGAGGGTTTTCACCAAAGATCATTTAGACCTTGAGAAAGTGGTCTGATCTAAAGGACTTACAAACATCACTATTGAATGTTACCATATAGGATTTCAGTAGACTATTAGGTCCACTCATTAAATATTTTTTTTTGCTACAATAGTAAGACAGTAACAATGAATTGATATGTTAGGTTTTAGCACTACCTTTCTTATTAAGATATATTCTTCACTCAAAATATTTCTTCTAAATGCCTTTCAAATTTTAAAAAAATATTTTATCATAAAAAAATTCTTATACCTATCCTTGATAAGACAAAGATTCCTCTCCCACTTATTCATAGTTGCACTCTTTCAGGCACACAAATTTTGATCATGTACCAACGCATCAAATGATGAAGTGTAGTTTATGGAATGGGACTAATGCTTGTAGTCATTTGCATCAATTTTTTTTGTAGAAAGATGCTCTAATCACCCACCTCAACCATTTCTTTCACCAACCAAAAAGTATTCACTAAATCTTCCCTCAATAGTTTTACATGGGATATCTCATCCTAAAAATGACCAACTCTGACTTGTCTATTGTCCACCTTCAGCTTTGAAGAAATCATAAATCATGCCAATTTAATTTAGATCTTACTCAATAATCCCAACCTTTCCTCAAAATTTATCATTTCAAGAAGGCCACTAAAGACAATATTGGTAAATATCATCTATCTCTTTCATATGTTCTCTTGTCTCAACTTACTTGTTTAGATAATTAATGTGTAGTATCAATATATTTATTCTTAATTACCTCTTTGAATTTTCTAATATCTTTACCATCCTACTATTTAGGGGAAAAAGGGAGATGGTTTAATAAGATGTAGACCTCCACTTTTTGCCACTAAAAAATTCAAAGGACAAGTGAAGGGAAAGAGATAATCTCCAAATATGATAAAGGCCTAAATGATAGGTATGCCAATACTTAATTCAAATTCTAAAGTACAATGCAATATAAGGAAATACACTCTTTGGCTTGTCTATGATAATGTGTATGCAAAATTGAGGTAATTGATTAAATAATGTACCTATAGATGCTAAGTGTATACATTCAGCTCTATAGTATAGATCTAAGATAAAATTATAAAGGAAAATAAGATGTAAAATACTCACCTTAAAATTCATAGTAGAAGTTGCATTTTATCTCTAAAAAGTGTAGATCTAGATCTGTAAATACGAATCTGATTGTAGAGAATAGGTTGACCTAGTTGTAACTATGTGGAATGATTCTTGAAAGTTCACCGTGTTCTAGGGGCCCTCTACTAAAGTTGAACCAAGATCTCTAAGGCTCTTAGAAAGTTATTTTAAGACATATGATTACAATTTCACTATCCTACTCCTACACAAAAAAATAAAGTTTTACTATTGGATGAATGAGGTCTTGCCTTGGTGAAGCCCTAGATTGAGGAATCAACCTTAATTAAGAAATGTAAATGTAAATGAATAAAATAAGATATATTTTAATATTTACCTTTCTTGTAAAAATAGTTGATAGTAAGGATTTTTCCATGTTGTAAAACCACTTTGAATATAAAACTTTATTAGCCTCTTGGGAAAATATTTTAGAGCTACAACTCTAGGAAGCACCAACACCCTATTTTAGAAACACCAATTTCAACAAACACCAATCCCTTACACCTAAAGAACCAAATTCATGAATACAAGAAGAACCAACTTCCAAAATGAAAGAATGAGATATAGAATTAGAGGATCATCTCTATTACAACACAAATCATGAATCACTAGTTTTAACTTATTGAAAACATAATGCAAGATATACTTCTATTCTCCTCAAAACATCCAATATCCAAATATGGTTTCTTTTTCCATTAAAAGATCTGATCAAATACTGATATGAATGAATGAAGAAGTAATATGTAACCCTTCTTCTGCCTCTAATAAAATTTTTCAATGAAAGTCAAATCACAAATAGGAAAACAAAAACATAAAGCATCACCCTTTTCTTTGCTGTTAAAAATTTGGCTGCAAACTATTCGGCCTACAAAATTTTCCACACAATGTCATACCCAAAAAATTATTAAAGCAAAAAAAAACTATTTTTTTATAAAAGATATGTTAATGTTTATAATTTAGTCAAATGGCTTGATGTTAAATTCAAAGGGTTTACACTCTTATCAGGTTGTGGTTATTCTTGATTGGTACACTATTATAACTAAATGTGTATAAGTTGCATTCTAAGGTTACAGGTTATGATGAAGATTCAAACATTACCTAACTGTTCTGAATGTTTGATTAGAGAGTAGAGAGATTTCTCAACTTCGTTAGTTAATGTAGTTCCTTACAAGTTACATCTTAGATATGGGGTAGGGTTATGATGTTCTTATCCTAACACATATCTTGTGTTAAATTACTTCCAAATTGCATTAAGATTATTGTCATATATGTGTCTATTAACTTAGCAATTAATTCTTTCCTGGTGATGACTATTTGATAATCTCAATATCAAGGTTGATCCCATAAAATACTCAGGGAGTGTATATTGGTCAATCAACGATTATTGCATGATATATACTAACTACACATAAATTTTCATATCCTATAAAACCTACTAGCTACCATTTCATTACAACACTACTAACCATAGTTAATTCTATGATACTATGCTACCTTACTATAATTAAACATTAATTTTCTTTTCAACATAATATTCCCTTAACAAAACACTTAAATTAATGTTTCTTATTTAATATTATATATATATATATATAACAAACAAACTAACAAACAAACTATCTTATTACTAAACCATTCTAACTTAACATTTTAAAAACTTATTTAATATAAAATTGTAATATATTTTTGCACCCCATTAACAAAATTCCTAACTCTTTTTTTAACCTCAACTCAAAAAAAAAACATTAATACTATCCCTATATTAAATTTTCCCTAGTTAATAATTTTAAACATTAATTAACACATTAAAAAAAAATGTTCTAAACTACCCATTTTCCTAACTCAATCCTTATCCTAACTCCCTTACATATGTTCCCTCTTATCCTTATGTTAATGCATCCTTAAAAAAAAACAAACAAAAAAATATCTTTAAGACAAACTACTTTTTAAATTTTCTCCTAAACTTCTCCTAACTCCTATCTCCCCTTACCTAGACACCTAGCCAAAGTACTATGTCTTAAATGCTACCCCACCCTTACTTACCTTTTTTGGGAGATATAAATCAGCTAGGCATTAATTTCAGCCAGCTCCTCCACTCATGTAAGGTAGGAAAAGGAGTGGGAAAGGATGGGGGGGAGGGGTTGTGGGACCACCTCCCAATTCATCTCTTTTCAAATAATTTTTTTTAAAAAAAAGTTGACTTATAGTCATGTTCTAGCCGCCTACATAAGGAGAGTGCAATTTTTAATTCTTAAAAAAAAAAAGGTTACTTGCTAGTATTTAAGACCTTTGTCACCCCTTTCTAGGAGAGAGTTTTTTTATATTTTATTTGTTTCATCTTATCATTTGATTTCTGATCATGTACCTTGAAAATTTATATTGATTATCCCTTTGTAAGGCAACATTGTTATGTTGGGTGTCTTAGTGGTTTTTATATTATTATTGATAGGGATATGTTTATTATATTTAGAATATATTATTTTATTGAGTATATTTTTTTTTGAAGTTCCATACATTTTCTAGCAAGTAAATATGCACCTGTAGGCTTCTTTTTTTGAAGTTAAACTTTTTCCTAGTTTCTTCATACATTCTCTATAATTTTTTATATTTGAGTTGATGAAATTAAACATTTTATAATGCATTACAATACCTATTCAACACAACAATCTAGTGTATTACTCATAACAACTATCATAATACTATCAAAATATAAATTGCAAGATACTTTGATATGAACACAAAAAAAATCTTATTGCTTGTAATTGCATGAACATCAAGTATTCTATTTACATTGTTGACATCCATTTCATGACTTAAACTAAATATAAATCCATTATTTATCGAATACATGTTCTACAACTGTGTATGAATCAAGATTGATCACATAATGCATCTAATTATTTCTATGAGCATGGAGAATAATAGAATAACAATGGATAGTCTTATTTACATCATACTAATGCCTAAATTGATGCTTAACTCTTCTCTTGAATACATTCATATCGAAGATTATGAAGCAACAACATCAATACAATAAATCTTTCTTTCATATTCCTCTCAATCTTACATCCAACATTTATCAAGCATGCACATAAGGTGGTGAAATCACCATATCAAGATATACAATGGAGGGATCTTTTTACAATACATATATGATTCACAATCTTTCTAATGAAAAATGAAAGAGAATAATAACAACATTCTTACAATACAACTAATTCAATAACAAGATGGAGTTTGTTTCTCCATTTTCAACACAATACAATAGAGTCTTCTTCTCCTATGCAATGAATAGATTACATGAAATCCAAGTTTCCAAGATCATCAAGTAAAACCTACAAAATAGAGACAAAAATGGGGAACTATGGAGGCTCACCTCCCATCCTAGTCCTCAAGGAGGCCACCCACCAAGCTTGGAGAAACAAGGTACAAATGGTTGCACACCTTCAAGCTCACATATCATGCATGACCATAATAGCACATCTCAACAGAACACAATAAAACCCCTCCCAAGGCTTGCACAAAGATTCAACAATAGAATCAAGATATAGGGTGAAGGTGGGCTCTCTCCATGAGGAGAATGTAAAATCCATGAATCACATATATTCACATTTTGTCATAAGTAACATTCCCTTTCAAGGCTTAACAATGTCTTCCCTTCTTCATACACCTCCTTATACCTCCCAAGAATGCAAGTAATTATGAAGTCTACACTCCATTGAAACACATCAAAATCATCTCCACACATGGGAGAGTTTCTCAACTACATGGGTGAGCCCAACTAACCCCTTCACCCAAGCATCTCTTCCCTCCCAAGGGTGAGTGATGCTTCACACCCATTTTACACAAACAAACAACATGAATAGAAATGATTCAAGGAAGAAATCACATAAAACTTCCAACATTCAACATACATACAACAAGATTATTCACAAAACCACATTTACACCATATCAAATCTACAATGCAATGAAGAAACACCATTTCAAATATATAATGCAATGAAAAAACACCATATCAAATCTACAATTCAATGAAGAAACACCATGGATCATGGATACCAACATCACTCCAAGAAATGAAAAATGAAAGTTGTTGTAGAGCTCCTTATCCTCTTCCTCCAAATCCTAAATGTCTCTAAAGTTAGAGAGTGGGTAAGTGGGTTTCTAAGTTGGCTATGCCTCTATATATGACTCCCATTTTTGGATTCAATATAAAATGCATTCTTTTTTGGGTGTCCTAGGTCTTCTAGGTACCATAGTGGTCACTATTAGCCCCCTAACTTAAAGTATTATCATGGGTACGGTTTATTTTCATCACAAATTCACTTAGAGCTACTTTTTGGCCCTCACTAGGTAAAGCCAAATTTCAAATTTCTTATGGGGGTAACCTTTGTTTCCCCTACTAAATCAAGGCAATTAAGTATAATTCTTAATTAAGGAATTTGATTTGAGATAAGGTGGCTACATGATCCATCTTTAGAGAACATGTCATTTTCACATAACGAGTACAAGTGTTAAGTGACACACACAAAATTCACTATACATCACACATGACATGTTTTGAATCCACTCATGAAATACATACTACACACATACATCTCACATTTACAAAATAAACACATCATAATGAGGTTTATGAATCTTCTAAAGATTCACCTTGGCAGTGTCATATTAACATGTGTTTATATCTTGTTTCCCCGTTATGTTTCCATGGTTCCTTTCCTGCACACTAAACTCAAGCATCGGTAATCCAATAGATAGTCTCATATTAAATTCATATGAAAGTAAAGATACATGATAATTTTATTATTCTATATTTCACATATAACACATTTCATAATTAACTTCCTATTCTCCATCATTTGCTTAGATACATTTAATCATTAAACCTCAAAAATCTACATAATACTGACTTTCCTAGAAAGATCAATTTAAGAATTTGAATCATGATAGAATTGCATTTTCTACCATAATGATGAATTACTAATTAAACATCCATTAGTTCATTGACTATGCCAATTAAGTCCTAATATATATCATAATGGAAAATCACAAGGTAAATATCATTGGATAAGTAGCAAAATTTATTGTCCATCAAGTATCAAATATATATAGAGATATCCCATCCTTAGTCACAAAATAAAAATATAGTATCTATGCTATGATGGGTCAGAGTGAGGCCTCACATACAAATTTTGCAACTTCTTTTTAGAAACTCTTTAGAATAACTGCGAGGGGGGTGGGGGGGGGGTGAATTAGTTATTCAAGGTCCAAATGTCTAATTAAAACTTTTTCATCAAGTAAAGTGAGCTCATTAAACTATTCATCCATCTACTTTCCTACTTTAGCAAGTTATTGTAAAATCAACATGCAAGCATAACACATGAAAGATCAATACATAACACAATAATTTATGTGGAAACCCAATTTGGGAAAAACCACCAACAACATGCTACTCAATTCTCATTCTTCTGAAGTGATGCCCTATGAAAGGCCTACCCTATTAAAGGCTACAACACACTATTAAATGTGACATGGTTAAAAGATTTAACCATCCTGTTAGAAGTGGGCCTAGTTAGAGGACTTTAAAACATTCACTTGAAATGCCACCTTATTAAAGGATTTACAAATGTCTGTTAAACCAAACTAAGTCCATAAGATCTTACCCTAGTTGACACAATTGTTAGAGAGTAACAACAAGGGTTTTTGACCCGATACAACTCACAACTTAACTTTTTGATTTTAGATCTCTATTCAGCTCATAACATTGCCTAGCTTTCAGTCTCTGTAGCTTTGATAGCTTGTTCTCCTTTCAAGATTTGTCTCCTTGAGTCTTCATGCTTGATGTACCAGTGCAATCTCCTATATGGCAACTTATCAAAGTAGAGTCTCTATGCTTTGTTCTTCCTTATTATTGATGCCTTCTTCTTGACACCCTTCAATAACTTTGACCCAACAACTCTAGCTTCTTGGTCTATGACTCCTTAAATAGAAGTCTAGAATACATTTCCCTCTCAAATATTCCTACTCTTTCTTTCAATGAATCTACCCCATATCTTGTTTCTTCTATAAACATCATGAAGAGTCCTCCTGAATTTTCCCAAAAATAGTTTACCTAAAATTCTATGCCTCTAGCTCATCATCCTTATCCTCCATATGGTCCACAAAATTTAAGGTAACAAACTTGTCAACTCAGATCTAGTGAATCTTTGACTTTCACATACTACAATAGCTCAACATTATTAAAATTCTAATGCTCAGTACATACTATGTTGCTTGGCATGAAATATGTTTTACTGATACTCGACACCTATTATGGATTCACTGGGCATCCACTAAGTTTTCTGATGCTTGTCACTTGAAGTTTGCTCAGCTCCTTCTGTATCACTCGACACACACTAGATTTTGCATTTTCTTGGCACTAATTGAAAATCTACTCGACATGAACTAGCTTTCTCGACACTCTTTAATGAACTTAGTTGAGCTTTGTAGACAACCTTGTTACAACTTATTCTTCCAGTGTTTCTAAGTGAGGCCAACCTTTGTATCTTCAAGTGTATTATCAATACATCATTTTATCATTGTCTTAACTGATCTTTGAAATTTATTACAAAACCATAACTCAACCTTTCCGTTAGGTACTTTTGTTTCATCTTGTTGATTAAATCCTCTTCATCAATCAACTAAGTGATAGTACTTGGATCTTGTTGGCTCCTGATTTAATAATTTTGAAATTAACTAAGAAACCAAACCAATGTATTTAAGGCTAGTAAATTTCTATGATGGATACAATCGACTACAATCTTGGGCCAACTATAAGGAATAACTCCTTCTTCACTTCAGGCTCTGCAAGACCTAGGTGGGTTAACCTTGAGGTTTTGATAAATGGCACTAGTGCAATTAAACATAAATTTGAACCTAATTACAACATATGACACCCTTTTATCTTCTGATATATATGCAATAATCATAGAAATGAGATAGCTACAAATAATAACCTATGAACCCATAAGCTAAGTGAGGGTTAATTCTTTTTAGCCTACTACAAAATGTGAAATAATGAATTGATTTGATTAAAATAATTTGTGCAAATAACCTTCATATCAGCTTGCATCTGATTTAGTGATCAATGCCTTATCCATTGAAACATAGAGTCATTGGCAGTAGGATGACCTAACTTATTTGCACTACAATTAAGTTTGTCAATTGAAATTCCCTAATTCCATTCTTACGTAATATCCCCTTCATGCACTTAAAAACCCTATTAGAACATTGAAGCATTTACCTGACTCCTTGAATCAAAAGCAACAACAGATCTAACATACAACTCATCCAAGATGCCTTAAATCAAATGAACCTTATTCATTCAATTAAAAAGTCAATAGCATATGAAAAAATTAGAAGACAGAATAAGAAAACCCAGATAATTTATTGTAGATCCCCTTTTGTATTTATCCTTGGAAAGACTAAATACATTAAACTAGTAATACTGAATGCAACTCAAGATACCTCATATGACCTAGCATCAATTACCATTATCTCAAAAATAATACATGAAATGAAATGAAAATTTGCACAAGAGCAGATGTGTGGCCTTCACTGCTAGAGCTTAGCTCAATAGATAGGAAACAAAACCATCAACAATCCTAGTTTCATAGTAGAACATTGGAACCCTACTAGTTTCCCCCAAAAAAACTACCAACCCTTACAAAGAAAGAAAGAAAGAATGATATAGGAGAGAAAGAATTCTCGGATCTGTTTTGTGTTTGACATCTATCCACTCAAAATTCTTTCCCAAGAAGCTAAAAAGCCTTTCTCTACCTTCTCTCTGTAATTGCAAATCAAATCCCCCATCATTTTGTCTTTCCAAATGCAAAATATCTCAGTAAAAGAAAAAATTTGATAACTAAACCCAAATATGTGCCAATTGACCAATTTGGAGCCAAAACACAACAAAGCCTCAAAATAATTAGATACAAGGATCACTGAACATGTTTAAGGTGTTTCTCCACTAAATTCTCCAACTAGCAACTCAAAACACCTGATGAAACACACAAATTAATCAAAGAGACAAAACTTCCTATAGTGTGCACCAGCAACCACCTATGAAAAAACTAACTTCATATTCAAAAAGTTCATCTCTTCTTGGTTCTAATGGTATATTGGAGTGCCCATTTCAATGAAAAATTGCCCCTATTATGCCTCTTTGAATTTCAGGCTCCTTCTTATATGTTTCAAGACTACATTTTAAATATTCAACCTTTTTCAAAGGTTTGAACTATGTAATATTTCAAATATCTTTTAAACCTAGGTTGCATGTAAATCAGAGGAAATATATTAAAAAATAAATCTTTTGAAAATTCCCCTCACATATTCCATCTGGGTCAAACTTGGTTTGACCAAGGTTCCACATGTCATCACATGATTGGCTCTTTTCTTGCACAGCTATTGAACCTCTCCAACTGGGCACCATGTGTCAACATTTGATTCATCCTCTATTCTTCCATGTTAGCACACCATGTCATCATGCCACATCATGGTCTCTATATCGCTATTGTAGTCAACACTTTGCCATGTCATTAGTGACATAGTGACCTTGTGGCACGTGTTGCCATCGACCACATTAGCACCTCAGGAAGTGTGCCACATCAGGAACCTTCACTACATGTCATCATTAGACTGGTCCACCTTGCCACCATGTCACTACCACATATCAACTTTCTATTGTGTCACTATGTTGCTGTGTTATCCATCAAGCAACTTCATCTTCGCAACATAGTGACATTAGTCAGATCTGCCACGTGGCACAATTTGGTGTATCTGTGAGATTTGCCTACCATGTCACATCCTTCCTACACATACTTCTTAGCTACCACTTGTCATTATCTAGTTTACTGACTACATCTATAGGCAGGACCCATGTTCTCATTTCACCATTACCAGATTTTTGAGTTTTCTGGTGGGTTGCTAGCTGGAATCTCCACTTTCTGGGAGGTCACCATGTTGCTACTAGTGAGACCCTCCCATTTTTTTGGTGGTGACATAGCGACCACCAGAAACTTTAGCTTTTTCAACATCACTTCCAACTTTTTCAGTGACCTCTATTTGCATGCTACATCAAAATTTACTCACCTCCAGCTGTCTGGGTTAGACCCACCATGTGAGCTTTCCTTCCAAAAGGCTTATGTCTCATAGACACAATATATTATGAGTGCAATTCTATTTAAACACTAAAAATTTCTCCAACACAAGGCATGTGGGATAATGTGGTTTAAAGGAAAACTCCTTGCGTAGAGCTCCTTGCCTGCATTCACTCTCTCTCTTTTCATGGGCTTCCCTGCCCCTATCCAGTGGCTTCCTTTTCTTTTGGGCAGAATGTTGTAGCATTTTCATTTTTCAAGAAGCTCTTCCCCCCTTTTTAATGGCCTTGGGAGATTGTATCTCTGCAATTAAAAATTAAACCCTTCCTCCAAATCACTCCCTGTTGCATTATAGACCTTCTAAAACCCTGAACTTGTATGAATATAAAATCGAGCCCCTTTATAGGAACAATCTGTCTTGCAAATGGCATCTTCATATAAGCTATAGCCTCCTCTGTTATGGTAGTTTCCTTTGACATGGGCCCTCTTACCCATTTCACACAGGTTTGTTTGCATAGGATGCTACCTATAAGCCGTGGCTTCCTCTTTCAACAAATGTTGCCCTGCATTTTAATGTGTTCACTAGTGTGGATCTTCATTTCACTACCTTACATGGTCTTTTTCTTTCCTCTCAATGGCACATTGTCTTCTTTTCATGCATGGGTTGCCTTTGTGAAAAACATGGCTCCTTTTTTTCATTTCACATCTAGACTATACATTCAAAAAGGTCAATTAAAAATCTATCTGCTCTACTTTCCACATGCTATGTAATGCAATTTTTTTAATGCTATGCCTTTATTTGTTTTATGACCCGTCGCTAGCCTTCACTCTTTCCATTTTGGCACCTCCCCTGCGTTTTGGCTTTTATTTCCTCTCATGTAGGTATCCCCTATTTGGTATTGAATTCTCTTTTTATCCATGGCATCTCCCTTTCTAAATGAAACACCTTCCCTAAAATTCACTGCTTCTTTGTTTTAGTTGGTGCTCTGCCTCTATGGTAGCTCTACTTTGATGTGGTCTATTGTGTGGGTTGTCCCTGCTCCAAACTAGCTGTCAGCTTCTTCTCCCTATGTCTTTTATTGTGAATGCTCCCTTCATTCATTTTAAAATGGCAGCCTCCACATTTTTGGCCTTTAGTCCCCTTTTTTGGCATAACTCTGAGAAACTTTAGTGTCTTTCTGTTATTTCATCTGCACATTTCTTTTGATCACATATGTTATGTGAAAGTTGCATAAATAAAGGGTCGAACATATGTTATGTGCTCAATCATACAGTCCACTAATTTACTGGCAAAAGAAGAAATGGGCTTAGAAAACTCAAAACTTCATAATTAGCTAGGTAGCTTAAATGCTAAACCCACATTAGAACATCAAGAGATAATCGATTTGCAATGGAGCAATATGTATGAATCTCTTATGGAGTAAGAGGGCATTTTCCATCCATCCTGATTGCACAAGACCTAATAATTCACCTAGTTCTATTAAATTTGCATCTCTAGCCTCTTTCACATGCATCATCCATCCCATAGCCTTGTTCCTCTGCCTTAGCCTTCAAATCTAGCCCTTGAAGCACTCTCATAGGCATGCAAAGAATAATAGTGCAATATTGAAGAGAGCTCGTGAAGAAATGTTGTGTCCAAACACAATTGGCTATGGTGAAATCAAAGTCAACCAAGAAGTCAACCATTCAATAAAGTTGTTGTGAGCCCATGTAATAGTTTTCTATATGAACATGGAGAAGAGAAATTGAAAAATGTGAAGATTTGAATTCACCTTTCAGTGTTACAAAGTGATTTTGATAACAAGATGTAACAAGGTAATGCTCGTTGTCTTAGCTCTTTGATTCAGTTTAGTTAAAACTCAAGCCTACAGACCTCCTTAAGTTTTAGAAGGTGATGGATTCTTTGATACATTTCTAATAATCATGATCATTTTGTCTTTAAATATTTTCAATCTCATGACATCTTATCAACTTGGTGAAATAAGCTAGGCCCCAAAGTGGGTCTGGCTAAATTTTTTTCGTTTCTGAACAACTAAATCCTCAAATTGATCTATATAATATTTGATACCGATTTGATGAAGAATCAATTAGTTTGCATCACTTTTTCAACTTTTTAAAAACTCATTTCACCTCTTTCTGTAATTTGTCAATTTGGTGCTAGGAGGTCCTTTGGCTGGCCTTAAAAATTGACCAAAACACTTGATCGGGCTCTAAAAATTGACACACTAATTCTATGTTTTTCACACTTGCACCCCATCAAATCTCATCTCATGAAAAATTTAGAATCAAAAGATATTAACTATTGAAGTTTCCCTCTTAGAATTGCCTGCAAGAAAACATAAATTGCGTTCGGATTTGGCTTTGAAAATTGGGTAAACTAACACTTTGGGAAATGAAAATTGGGGTGTTGATTCTCTGTCATGAGGAAAACATAAATCTAGGATTAGGACTCATGATGAATAACTGCATGAATTTGGTGAGCGGTCAAAGTGAGCTGCTCAGAATTTGCAAATTGAAACAATGGCAGAAAAATAATTTTTGCAAAGGGAATTGACCTGGGAAAGTGTGCAGACGAATTTGTCAAGACTTGAAAATTGGTACACTTGAATTATTTTTAGAGGAAAACATAGTGGTATAATCCATTCAATCTCACCTATCATGGATTTTGAAATATGATGTCACAAATAGGGGTATTGACAAATTTGCACTTCTTGACACTAGTAAAAAGTTACAAGTTGCATTTGGAATCACATTTGAAAACTGATCAAATAGATTTGTCATAAGCTCAAGATTGAAATATAACAAGTCTATGACCTCTAAAATTCAACACAAAAGGAATTTTCTCAGTTGGATCAACTGGTCAAAAGTTATAACAAGTCAAATAGGGCTTCCCAAAATTTAGAATTAATTGCATCAACATGATATCAATAAATGACCAACTTTGAGAGATTCAAAACCTAGTCAAACGGATTTGAAATGACTCAAAATATGAAAAATATGCTCTTTGGTATGGACAATAAATACTTACAAAGTAGTGAGTCATGACAAATTATTGAGTGCGAGATATTCAATTGCAAACATGGCCTCTTGTCGCTATTTAACACAAGGAAAAATGCAGATTTGACAAATGCTCAAAACAAGATTTCTCGAAATGGCTTGGGATGATAATTTATCTTCATGGGATACATAGAAACACTAAATAGAAGGTTCTAGAAGCATTAAACACCCCATAGGCCTCACAAGTATAGTCGGGTATATATGCATCAAAAAGCATTTAAAGGGCTCAATTTCTCAGTGGTACTTAAAATTAGGGGAAAAACGTACAAAATGTCCCTCTACTCAATACCTAAATTTGGAAATGAAAACTGATACCTCCACATTTAATTCAATGATGTAATTTTAGCAAAACCAAAACATGTGTTTGCATTGTGTTTTCTCTATACTATTTGTTTTGGGTTGACTACTGTTGACCAGTTATAGGACATCTACCAAAGGCTTGGGGGTTATGATTGTGATGTCGTGATGATGTCTTATTTCTAATCTTTACTAACCCAACCATGGTTATGTGATGGAATTCTCTATGTAATGTTTGTAATTACTAATTGTATAGTTAAAATTCTTATGTATGAGACACTTGACCTAATCATTTTTGAGTCATCGATCAGTTATCCTTGGGATATTTTCTAGTCGCCATGATGGGACTGAAATGTTGATTTATGATGTCATGTTGTGACATGTTTTGACTCAACCATTTTGGAGTCTTCGATCATATGATTTGAGATATATTTTGGTTATTGAGAACCAATGGATACTTTTGATTATCAGTGATGCTTCAGTTGCAAATAGAGAGCTGTTGTGGTCATGATTTTCTATGGATGCTTTTTAGATGCTCATGGAGATTTGATGCTATTATTGTGAATATTTGATGTTCTTATTATAAATTATCTTTTGATTTTTCTTTCCAGTCGCTTGTATAGGACTGGGGTGATTTATGATTCCATGAGCTTAGGGTAGGTTATTTGCTTGTAGTGTCGAGAAGTGGCTTGCAATGGGGGCCTAGGCCCTAAGAGGCTGCCAGGGTAACTCATTGTAATTTGTTTAATAAGTGAAAACATTCACATCTAATACTAACTAAATGAACCTAAAAAGATAATTGTTTTGTTCTCACCCATGCCTTGAGTGCTAGTTCAAACTAGGATGGGAGTAGAGAGAATGCTTGGTTGTGACCTTGCATTCCATAGTATGCCTTGTTAGTATGAGAGGATACTAGTGGATGCATGAGGATCAGTAGGGACCCGTGGAGTTTAGCTAACTACCAGGGTAACTTCTACATGATATATGCGATGACACTTTCTTGCTTGCATAGTAGATATCCTACATGTCTTTGTGTGCCTCTGGGAATTAGATGTCAGTTTTGTGATTGGAACCTTTGAGTTAGTATACTTTTAGGATTTTTGGACTTATAGAGATTTATGCTATGTGTTTTGGATAGCTTGTTTGGGACTTGAGATTATCTCCTCAACATAGTGGGAGTGGACCACTTAGGTACCACGCGGTTGGGTGGTAGTGTTTTTCCACTCTTATCATTTGAGATCTGTTTGAGACATCGTGGTTGATGCGTCCTTCATGATGGTGGATATGTATTCTTTCATTGATGATTAGCATATGTTAGATGATGTTATTTTATGCTTTACTTTGCATGTTAGATTACTTTCTGCATATGATGTAGTATGTTAGGTGTGACATTCCTACCATGTTAATATTGATGATCTCTTTGGTGATTTGGAATGTTATGCACGAAGGGATGGCTAGGACCCACCATGGTCTAATGATGCTGTTAATGGTTGGGAGAAACTGTGCACTTAGTTCATTATGTTTGATCTTTTATGATGGATGTTTATATCTTCTATGATGATGTATCATGTGTATCTTATGATTATCTTTAATTTAATGTATCATGGATTAGAATAGGATGATGTACCTTATTTCACATATGTATATTCTTTTAAGCTTTTCATACCCTATGACATGTATAGTGGATGATTGAGCATTTAGAAATGTCATGTAAAAACATTGGACTTATCATTATTATTTCATGTGGTTGTTGTACTGGATTCAATAATGTTAGTTGATTTAGATCTAATTCTACTTTAAGGGATCCTTAAAGAATGTAATTTGTTATGTATGTTATGTTTACTTTTAGATGGACATTGCTATTGATTTCATTATTGTGTATAAGTTATATGTGGTATTTACTTTCATGTTTTAAAAAAAATGCTACCAAACTTAGCAAAATTCTAGGTTAATTCTTTGGATCCCTTGGCGGGGCATTACATGTACTAAGTTTAGAATTAGAATGTGCATTTTTTTCATTTTGCAACTCAGCTTTTGAATGTAGCTTAGCATTCACTGTCTGTGACTTGGCTGATACTAAATTTTTTTTTTGATTCCCAACTTGATTGGTAGCTTCATCTTTAGTAAGCATTCCTTCATAGAAGTATACAAAAGATTTATAATCTTCTAGTTTCCTAGATTCATCAACTTGGACTTTTGTATGCTCATCAAAATTTGCATTTGCACTCTCCACAATCTTGTTAGTGTTAGTATTCAAACACTTATATGCTTTACTTCTAGTGGAGTATCCAAGGAATATGCCTTCATCACTCTTTGCATCAAACTTGCCATTTCTAGAATCTTTAAGAATATAACATTTACAACCAAATACTTTGAAATGTTTTACATTGGGTGAGTGACCATACCATAATCCAAAAGGTGTTGCATTTGTAACTTTCTTGACTTGAACTCGATTCAGTGTGTAAATAGAAATACTTACAGCTTCTCTCTAGTACTTTAGAGCAACATTTTTTTCCATCATCAATGTTCTAGCACAGTCTATCACTGATCTATTCCTTCTCTTTGCAATGCCATTTTGTGGGGGAGTTCTTGGTGCTGATGTTTGTCTCTTGATTCCTTTATCATTTCAAAATGTCTCAAATTCTTTTGATGCAAACTCTCCTCTTATGTCTGATCTCAAGCACTTCATAATTTTTCTTGTTTCCTTCTCGACCCTAGCCAAATATCACTAAAACATTTGAAATGCATCAAATTTTTATTTTAGGAACATGTCAGTCATCATCCTAGAGTAGTCATCCACAAACAACATTATGTATCTATCTCCTTGGTAGCTTTGTACTTCTATTGGGCCACATAAATCTGTATGGATTAGTTCTAATACTTCTTTTGAAGAGTAGACCTTGCTCTTGAAACTTGACTTGGTCATCTTTCCTAGTTGACATTGTTTACACATTCTTCAGCTTAGGTAAACCTCTAACTTTCTTCTTTTTGCTGATGCTAATTAAATTATCAAAGTTAACATGACATAACCTTTTATGCCATAGCCACACATCATCAAGTTTTACAATAAGACAGGTTGCATCTTCCTTATCTAGGTAAAATGAATTACTCCTAGTTTGTTCTCCTTTTCCTATCAGATTTCCATCAGTGTCATAGATTTTGGTAGTTTTGTTTCCAAATTCTACTTTGCAACCTATATTTCCTAATTATGACACGCACAATAGATTATAGTTTAAACCTTCAATATAATATTCATTATAAATGAATTTTTTTTTGTAAGTTTAATTGAACCTTTTCCTTTGATTTGACATGGAGCATCATTTCCAAATCTAACACTATTTCCATCATATTGAGTAAAGGTAACAAACTTACTGTTGTCTCCTGTCATGTGATGTGAGCATCCACTATCTCTGATCCATTTGCCATTTTTGTTCACACAGGTTATCAGTGTTGTTGCCTCATCTTCATTTGACTCATCCTTCATGCCTACATAAACTACCTCATCATCATTTTCATCAGAATCCTCTTTTTCAACAATTTAGCACTTTTTGCCTTTATCTTTGTAATCTTTGCCATCATCTTCTCTTCTATTCTTGTTCTTGTTGCCTTCTCTATAGTTTTTCTTCTATGTACATCTTGTAGCAATATGTCCTACTTCATTGCAATTAAAATAAATGATAATAAACTTACCTTTGAATTTACCTTTGCCTCTATGAAATCTTTTGGCTAGTAGTGCTTCCATTGTTCCACATCTTCTTCACCTATACTGCTATCACTAGATGCATACTTTACCTTTTTCTTCTTCTTCTTTATTTTCACCTCCCTAGTGTCTTTCAATGATAGCTTTGCCTTGAAAGTAGATTCAAGGTTCTTTGGTATGTAGTTATCAAAATTGGACAACTCAAATGCAATGAGTCTTCACTCTATACCTTCAAAAGTTAGTTGGTTTCCTGGTACACACCTTAACTCTTGGATGGCTAAAACTCTAATAGCATAGATGGTGAGAAAATGTTCTTAAGTATTTTCTATTAATAGTGTCATCTTCTAAATGACCACCCAAACTTCTTATTGCACTTACTACTTCTTTCATTCTAGAGGCATATTGAGTAGCATTCTCACCTTCTTCCATTTTCATGTCATCAAACTTTCCCTTGAGGATTTCTCTTTTTGCTTTTTGAACATTCTAATCTCCTCCATAGATATCAATCAAGGTTTTCCACATCTTGAATGCAGAGTCACATCCCTTGATGTCATTAAATTCAACATAGTTGAGGGCAGAGGCAATCTCCAACATTGCTTGATTGTGCTCCTTCTTTTTCTTCATATCTTTTGCAATAGGTATAGTAGGATCAACATGTTTTACTTAAATTGAGGTTTTTACATGGTCACTTATCGATCAAAGACTTAGCTTCATTAACTTTTTCCATGCAGTAAAGTTATCTTTGTTGATCTTGGGAACTTCTCTTGGATATCTTGATCTTCCTACTTCTAGTACCTTTAAACCAAATCAGCAAATGGCTCTAATACCAATTGTTAGAAATGCTTTAGAATAAATAGGGGGAGGTGAATTATTTATTCAAGGTCAAAATGTCCAATTAAAACTCTTTCATCAAGTAAAGTGAGCTCATTAAACTATTCATCCATCCAAGCTTAGACTTTCCTACTATAGCAAGTTACTATAAAATTAGCATGCAAGCATAAAACATGAAAGATCAACACATAATATAGTGATTTACATGGAAATAAAGTTTGGGAAAAACTACTAGTAACATGCTACTCAATTCTCACTCTTCTGAAGTGATTCCTTGTGAAAGGCTTGCCCTGTTAAAGGCTACAACACACTGTTAAATGTGATCTAGTTAAAGGACTTGACCACCTAGTTCGAAGTGGGCCTAGTTAGAGGACTTTAGAACATTCACTTGTAATGCCACCTTGTTAAAGGATTTACAAATGGTTGTTAAACCAACTTAAGTCCATAGGATTTTACCCTAGCTAACACAATTGTTAGAGAGTAACAACAAGGGCTTTTGAATTGATACAACTCACAACTTCACTTGTAGATTTTAGATCTTAGCTTAGCTCATAACATTGCTTGGCTTTTAGTCTCTACAACTCTGACATCTTGTTCTCCTTTCATGTCTCCTTGAGTCTTCATGCTTAATGTACTAGTGCAATCTCCTATTTGGCCACTTATCAAAGTAGGGTCTCTGTGCTTTGTTCTTCCTTCTTCTCAATGCCTTCTCCTTGATGCCCTTCAACAACTTTGGCCCAACAACTCTAGCTTCATGGTCTATGAATCCTTAAATAGAAGTTTGGAATACTTTTCCCTCTTGAATCTTCCCACTCTCTCTTTTAGTTCAAATGGATTAGGTAGGATTCAATGAATCTACCCCATATCTTATTTCTTCTTGAAACATCATGAAGAGTCCTCCTGAATTCACCCAAAAATGGTTTACCTAAAATTTTGTGCCTTCACCTCATCATCATTAATATCCATCTAGTTCACAAAATTTAAGGTAACAAACTTGTTGGCTCAGGTCTAGTGAATCTTTGACTTTTCACATAATGCAACAACTAGACACTATTGAAATTTTGGTGCTCAACACATACTATGTTACTCGACACCAACTACATTTTACTGATGCTCAACACCTACTATGGATTCACTCGACATCGACTAAGTTTTTTGATTCTTGACAACTAAAGTTTTTTTGGCTCCTTTTGTATCACTCAACACACACTAGATTTTGCATTTTCTCAGCACTAACTAGAAATCTGCTTGGCATGAACTAGCTTTCTTGACACTCACTAATGAACATAGTTAAGCTTTGCAGACAACCTTGTTACAACTTATTCTTCTAGTGTTTCTAAGTGTGGCGCACCTCTATATCTTCAAGTGTATTATCAATACATATTTTTATCATTGTCTTAATTGATCTTTGCACTTCATTACAAAACCATAACTCAACCTTTCCCTTAGGTACTTTTGTTACATCTTTTTGATTAAATCCTCTTCATTAATCAACTAAGTGATAGTACTTGGATCTTATAAGAAACTGTCATACTAGCAAATAGCAGGTTTAACATGAGTGACAAAATAATGATTGAAAACATTCTCCCTCTTTGCAATCAATATGATATTTTCAATTAGATTTTCAACACTTCCATCAAAACCACTTGATGGATGTTTTAGAGGACTATATCCTCTACTTATAAAAAAATAAAGTTGAAATTTTGGAGGTAGGTACATGCCCCAAACCTCAGTTAGACCAAAATTGCTCAAAATTTCTTAAACTATCATAACAATTTGGTAACTGTTTCTGATAAAAAAACATTTTCTCTTTCTATACATGTGTTATGTGCGAACTAACAAAGACCCATTTTATCTTACTCAATTTTTTTTTCAAAAATGTATGATAGTTGGGGTCTAATAGATAAAAAATCCCATTGACTTTCTAATAGACCAAAACTATTTTTTTATAACTGTTTTCTTAACCAATGTGAACATTAAGTATTAATTGTATAACACTTAAATGTTTGTCTTGAATATGTTTTGAACAATATTGAAGAACATCAAATAAAATAATTACATGATGTTAACCATACCATTTGTTCATTATAACTATATTATATACATCTATGACAACAATCAAAGACCAAATAGCAAGGGTTCAACATACACCCCCTTTGGCATTGATGTTAATACCAACTTCCACCTGTATATCCATGTGTAATTTTACCTATATATCCATCATGTAGACGTCTTCATCTTCATTTTTGTCATGTCCCCTTTTCAAATAATTAAAAAATAATAATCTTTGCTAAGACAGGCAGGCCCAAGAAAGTGAAGTTTCGGAAAAAGGGAGTTAATCTTTGGAAACCGTTGGACTAATAAATGATAATTATTATTAAAATATGTTTCATTAACCTCTCTTGGACGTGAGTTACAGTTATGCCCTTTTTAAAGAGGTTTGGAGGCATTTTGGGGGGATTCCAGACTTGATTTTCGCTCATTCTTTGT
This sequence comes from Cupressus sempervirens, assembly GCA_028749045.1. Classification (NCBI taxonomy): domain Eukaryota; kingdom Viridiplantae; phylum Streptophyta; class Pinopsida; order Cupressales; family Cupressaceae; genus Cupressus; species Cupressus sempervirens. The sequence continues at coordinate 277,942,463 of CM053789.1, read as the reverse complement.
TATTCTTCAGAGGCTGCCAAACCTGTGGAGAAGGAGACCCAAGAACGGGAGTTTGCAGGTTTCCAGGGAGACCCAAGAACGGGAGTTTGCAGGTTTCCAGGAAGGCTAAGGACGGGAGTTTGAAGCCATTCCATGTGCATGCTCATACAGAGTTTGCCTTTGTGCTGAACAGTGCAGATTTGTGAGTTTTCGGGTGTATTTTTGTAAGAGTTTGGTGTTTCCGGTTGAGTATTTCATATCAGTTTTGGTTGCTGCTGTATTTTATACTTTAAGCTGTTAAAATAGATCTGAATATATATATTGGGACGTGATTAAACTTCTGAGATAGATTATTAGTGTTCTTGTGGTGTTTTCGGGCATATTTTGTGCTATTTCGGGAGCCCGATGAGCATAGTTTTGGTCCTACATTTTCGAGCTGTTGTGTAAAGGCTATACGGATCTGGAAATGTCAATTTATAGGCTGTTATGCTGCTGAAAGCTCTGTAAAAATTTCCATTTTCAGATTCATTAATAATTTGTGAAGTTGTGAAGCTTTTAGCACTATTTTCAACATACCCGATTTGGGGTTTCTTGAGGAATTTGGTGGATCTTTGGGATATTAGCTGTTTGATTTTAAAGATCTGATTAGAGGTGTGAAATACCATATAAAATCAGAAAAGGGGACATTTCAGTGGTATCAGAGCCATGATCTTGCCAGCCTGAGGGTTTGTAGAAGTTGCAGGTCAGTTTTGACAACTACCCAGATCTTGCATGTTAGTTTTGATAACTACCCAAATCTTGCATGTCAAAATTTATGGTTGCATTCTACTTCTAATCATATGCATGTTAGTTCTTGGTGAATTTGGTGGTTGCATGTTGCTTCTAATCAGTTGCATGTCAAAATTTATGGTTGCATGCAACTAAGTGAAAGAGAAAAAAGATATTTGCAGCGAGAAAAGAATAAAGAAATTTTGATCAAACCTCCAGTTGAAAGTAAAAGTACAAAATCCAAGGAAGGGAAAAGTATGGCTGATCCAGATAAGATGACAAAGAAATTCTTCCAAGACATCCAAAATACTCAGAAGCAAACAGTGGATAGTTTGGCAAAAACTAGAGAGGCTTTGCGAATATTGACAGAAAAACTACAAGGAGTTGCATCTATTAATGAGAAAGGGAGCACTTCAGAGGAGCCAAGAAATCTGAAATCCACACCATCTAAATCAACCAAAACTATTTTCTTGCCTGCAGATGAGCCACCAGTACCAAATCCAGCCATTAATCCTATGGAAGAGGTTACAGGTAACTTGATTACATTAAGAGCTACTTATAATGGCTTAGATGATGACTTTCGTAGTTCAGTTCCTTTTAGAGAATATGTGGATATGATGAACACTTTGATGCCCAAGAAAGAGTACAGAAGGGAGCATGACATAAGTGGAAGAGAGCTCAAAAATAAAATAAGCAAGTTTATAGCACCTACTTTTGATGGAACAAATAAAATTTCAGCTAGAGCATGGCTACAAAAATTACAGACCTTCTTCACACTTAACCCCATGAAGGGGAGTGATGTTGTTCAAATTGCAAGTCTACACTTGGAAGATGCAGCCTATGATTGGTGGTATCATGGAATGACTACTCAAGGTCATGATCAGGTAACTACATTTGATGATTTTAGTCAAAGAGTGATAGATAGATTTGACCTCAAGGATGATGATTATGAGGATGTTGTTGTGCATGATGGTGAGATACCTGGTGTAGTTGAGCAGACATTGAGCATTCATGACTTTTTTGAGAGAGAGTACCAGGCACAGTTAGATGCTTCGTCACATGAGGTTGAGGCTAGTAGTACTTCACATGATTTATCCCGCCAGCTGAAGGTGTGTGAAGATAGTATTGTCACTACATTATCTCATCATGACAGGTATGTGGAGTTAGTTGGTATTGGTCATATTACTCAAGTCAGGATTTTTCTTGAGTTACCAGCTAATTCTAGTTTACAGATATGGACTCAAGATTCTTATATTGGCATTTGGGGTTCAGTTGACTGTAAATCATTAACACTTTTTGGTAGCAGTGATTGTTTGGGTGCTACCATGGATTTGATTAGCAGATTGCACGGTGTTGTATTTTCTTGTGCCAGGAGCTTATCCGATGTTTGTATTAGTTTTTATACACCGGTGTTGGGCTTTGTTCATATATCTAGTCGACCATACTTGCTGGAATGTGTTGATGATATTTCATATTTGGCAGTGTGTATAGATGAGTCCCAGGATCATATTGGCACTGATGACATCCAGGAGGATGCAGTGGGCAGTTTTGAAGACTTAGTTTCCTTGGGTACAGAGGAGTTGGACAGCAATGCTAATGTTTTTGATACTCCGTATGTTGTTATGAGCTTTAGATTTGATTCACAGGATATGGATGATAATACTCTAGAGACTAGTAACTTTGAGGACACTCCTTCAAACAGTGCATCAGAGGGGGTTTGTAGGAGACAGTCAAGCCAGTGCCATCATGTGTCTAATCAGTTGAGAGTTAGTGACCAAGACATTGCTATCACTTGCCAACATTTCGATGCTGCTCGTCAGTTGTTAGCTGTTTATGGATGGGGTTCTCCTACTAGTGATGAGCAGGGAGGAAGTTATCTTTCCTTGACAGAGATCCACTCTTTATGGGAGGCTATTCAGATTTTGAGACAAAATTATATGCAGTTGGTAGCCGACAGAGATTATCTTATGGAGTGGGGCAGTACAACATATGATGCATTGTTGGCCAAGGAAGATGAGGTGAGTGAGCTTACTGAGCAGCTTGAGGTGACTTCTAAGATTCTCGAGAGTACACAGTTGGCTCTCAAGGAGTCACAGTTTCATTTGGCTAAGGTGACCATGGAGTTAGAGCGACTACAGTCTTTATCTGATTCTATACAGTCACAAGCTATGGTGTTTGGTGATTCGAGGATGTCCATGGCTGAGATTGTCAGAGACAGTGGAGATGGGGATGCATCCATCCTTGATACTAACATTGGCATATCAGGTTCATTCCCACTAGAGTCAGGTTTAGTTGAGTTGGGTATTGTAGCAGATTATTGTATGCCTGACAGGGTGGTGGCCTCTAGTACTGAAGGCACAGAGACTAGAGATGTATCAAAGGTCATGTGTGATGTTGGTGAGTCGACAGTTGGCATGGTTCCTGCTAGTAATACTACTCCCTTGGTGATATCTTTGGAGGTAGTAGTCAGTTCCAACATGGTTGATGATCAATTGCAGTTAGTTTCATCTGGATTACAGTCTGAGCCACTAACTGAGATTGGCGCATTCTATCGGCATTACACTATGAGGTACGCTCATCAATTTACCTTTGATGACCATGTTGATGAGATTATGATACAGAGATGTACTTTGGTTCCTAGTGCTTATCATCAGTTATGGAATAGTTTGATGCCTCGAGATGAGAGTTGTGATGGGCACAACATGGCAACAGGTTCTATAGTTGATAGCTTGATAATACATGACTTAGAGCAGGAGTTTTGGAGTGATTCTTCAGCAAGTGTTATTATTGATTCTACTCCTTTGGCTATGACATCTCTTGACTTAGCTAGTGATCAGTCACAGTGGGTTGTATCACTTGTTCATGGTGAGCTATTGACTAAGGTTGATTTTTTTAATCAACATTATATTGCAGGGTATGTACATCAGTTAACAATTGATCCTTATGCTGAGGAGTTGATGGCAGGAAAATTTGGTTTAGGTTCCATTTCTTGTTGTTTATCTTGTGATGGCTTTTCACCATCAGGGATGCATGGGAGTTATGGTTATGAGACAGTGGCCAATGATCTACAGAGTTGTGTTGACTGCAGGAGTTGTACAGTGTGTGGATTCTCCATACTTGGTATAGTTTCATTTGAGAGCATTCACCATTGTTGTAGAGTTGGATTGTACATTCCATATAGGCCAGTGGAATGCATTGATGGTATTTACTATGTTGGTAGTCCACTTTACTTGGGTTTTGATATTCTAAGAGTTTGTGTCTCATGGGTTTTTGACTATGGTAATGGTGATTTTGGAGTTTGGTTGAGCTATAATTGCCAGTTTGATTATGGATTCCTCTTGGTCATATTGCAGAGGATCTTGCAGGAGTCTGTGTTAATTGGTAGTAGTATAGTTCATGACTACATTTGGGATCCAGGAGGATTGATTGGTTTATTGTTCAGCCATTGCTTGAGGACAAGCAATGTTTGGGAGGGGAGGACTTGTCATGTCCCCTTTTCAAATAATTAAAAAATAATAATCTTTGCTAAGACAGGCAGGCCCAAGAAAGTGAAGTTTCGGAAAAAGGGAGTTAATCTTTGGAAACCGTTGGACTAATAAATGATAATTATTATTAAAATATGTTTCATTAACCTCTCTTGGACGTGAGTTATAGTTATGCCCTTTTTAAAGAGGTTTGGAGGCATTTTGGGGGGATTCCAGACTTGATTTTTGCTCATTCTTTGTTATTCTTCAGAGGCTGCCAAACCTGTGGAGAAGGAGACCCAAGAACGGGAGTTTGCAGGTTTCCAGGGAGACCCAAGAACGGGAGTTTGCAGGTTTCCAGGAAGGCTAAGGATGGGAGTTTGAAGCCATTCCATGTGCATGCTCATACAGAGTTTGCCTTTGTGCTGAACAGTGCAGATTTGTGAGTTTTCGGGTGTATTTTTGTAAGAGTTTGGTGTTTCCGGTTGAGTATTTCATATCAGTTTTGGTTGCTGCTGTATTTTATACTTTAAGCTATTAAAATAGATCTGAATATATATATTGGGACGTGATTAAACTTCTGAGATAGATTATTAGTGTTCTTGTGGTGTTTTCGGGCATATTTTGTGCTATTTCGGGAGCCCGATGAGCATAGTTTTGGTCCTACATTTTCGAGCTGTTGTGTAAAGGCTATACGGATCTGGAAATGTCAATTTATAGGCTGTTATGCTGCTGAAAGCTCTGTAAAAATTTCCATTTTCAGATTCATTAATAATTTGTGAAGTTGTGAAGCTTTTAGCACTATTTTCAACATACCCGATTTGGGGTTTCTTGAGGAATTTGGTGGATCTTTGGGATATTAGCTGTTTGATTTTAAAGATCTGATTAGAGGTGTGAAATACCATATAAAATCAGAAAAGGGGACATTTCAATTTTTCTCTCCCTTTGAGATTAATGACAAAGAATATATACCAATGTTTCAGTGTAACAAAAAGATAAGAATAATATGCTCCCCCTGAAACCTATCACTCATTTATGAACTTATGCAAGAGAAGAGAGGGATAAGACTTGTTCTTAACCTTTCAAATATGGATCATGATAGAGGTTTTAGTAAATATGTCAGCCAACTAATCTAAAGAAGGAATAAATTCTAATTCAACATTACCATTCAAGATATGTTCCCTTATGAAATGGTAATGAACATCAATGCGCTTGGTGTGTGAATGCATAACTAGATTCTTAGAAATATTGATTGCACTCTAATTATAAAAATAGATAGGAACTGGTTTAGATACTATTACTTTGATATCTAATAAAGTTTGAACCATCAAAAGGACCTATTGACAAAAAGAACATGCAACTATATATTCAGCCTCTATAGTAGAAAGTGTAGTAGAGTCTTGCCTCTTACTATGCCGACACACTAATCTCTTACCGAAGAAAAATGCTACTCCTAAAGTACTTTTTCTTTAATCTAGACAACCTACCCAATCTAAGTTAGTATAAGAAAAAAATCTGAAATCATCATGTTTAGGATACGAAATCCCATAATCCAAAGTACCTTGAAAATATTTGAAAAATCTTTTAATTGCCATAAAATGAGATTATTTAGGTGAAGATTGAAATATTGCAACCAAACATACAACATGCATGATATTAGGCCTTGAAGTTGTGAGATATAGTAAACTACCAATCATAGATCTATAAGTAGTTTGATCAACATCAGGAGAATCATCATTTTTAGTAAGTTTACACCCTATTATCATTGGTGTTCTAATAGGCTTACAATATTCCATATTAAATTTTTTTAACATTTCTTTTGCATACTTAGTTTGAGATAAGAATATACCATTTTCCAACTAAGAAATTCACAATCCAAGAAAATAGGATAGTTCCCCAAGCATGGACATTTCAAATTCAGATTGCATAAGATTTGAAAAACCTTGACTTAAAGTATCATCATTAGATCTAAATACTATATCATCAACATAAACAAGAACAATGAGAACATCATCACATGTACCATATATGTATAAGTTACTATTAACACCACCTCTTTTAAAGCCATTTTTGATAAGATACCAATCCAACCTAGAATACCAAGCCCCTAGAGCTTGTTTTAAACCATAAAGAGCCCTTTTTAGCCTGCAAACATGATTAGGATAGTCTTTGTTTTCAAATGCTTCAGGTTGATCCATATAAACCTCTTCATCAAGATAAGCATTAAGAAATGTTTTTTTAACATCCATTTGGTATATTTTAAAACCCTTTAAAGATGAATATGTAAGAAAGATTCTAATTGTTTCAATTCTAGCAACTGGTGCAAAAAGTTTCATCAAAGTCCACACCTTCTATTTGTGCATAACCCTACCAACAAATCTAGCCTTGTTGCTTAATATCTTTCCATTTTCATCAAGTTTGTTTCTAAAGACCTATTTAGCACCGATTACATTTTTATCTTTAGGTATAGGCACTAATTCCCAAGTTTTATTCTTTTCAATTTGACTTAGTTCCTCTTTCATAACATTAACCTAAAAATCATCCATACTAGGTTCTTTATATGATTTAGGTTCAATTTGAGATAACAAAAAAATATTGGTACATTCACTAGATGTAATTCTTGTTCATGTTTGGATATTTGCATGTTTATCCCTTATAATATGTTCTTAAGGATGATACTTCTTCAATCTTGTTCCTGTAGCCTTTATACCTATGGGTTCTAGTGTTTCTATTTGATCTTTTATCTCTTCTTCACCTTCTTTACCTTCATCAACTTTATTATCTACTTTCAAATCTTTATCACTTTCTTGTAGGAAAGGATTAACCATTATTATTTCCTTTTTATCCTACACAACTTCATCCACTTTCACATGTATACTTCCAACAACTTTATTCAACCTTTTATTAAAACATTTGTAAGCTTTGCTTTGAGAAGAATATCCTAAAAAGATTCCTTCATCACATCTTGAATCAAAGCTTCCTATTTTATTAGCATAATTCTTAATGAAACATCTACTTCAAATTTTTTTAAAATGCTCAACATAAGAAAGATGTCCATAACATAACTCATAAGTAGTGTGCTTAGTTTTTACCCTTAGTTGTGCCCTGTTTAAAATATATATTTATGTGTGAATTGCTTCTTTCCAATACTAGTTTGGTACTTTAGATTCATCTAACATAGTCCTTTCTATTTATTCCACTGTTCGGTTCTTTCTCTCAACAACTCTATTTTTTTGTGGTGTCCTAGATGTTGCATATTATCTTTTGATGCCATGTTTTTCACAATAATTAAAAAATTCATCTAAAGTAAACTCACCACCTTTATTTGATTGTAAGTATTTAATCTTCATGTTGATCTCATTTTCAACCATTTTCCTAAAAATCTTAAATTTGTTAAATGCCTTTGATTGATTCTTTAAGAGGGTTACCCATGTTATTCTTGGATAATACTTTTCACCATTTAATGACATTGTCCTTGTAGGACTACATAAATCATTATGTACTAATTGCAATAGTTTAGAAGAAAAATATTCTTTTAAAGAAAACAATGCCTATGTTTGTTTACCATGTTGACACCCTTCACAAATAAAATTATTTGGCTTACTTATACATGACATACCTCTTACTTTCTGATGCTCACTAACTTTTACCAAGTTGTCAAAATTCAAGTGCCCAAGTCTTTTGTGCCATAACCAACTTTCATTCATGTATCCCATAAGAAAAAAATCTTCATGATTGTTAGTATTTGTTATATCTTTTAAATTGTATACATTCCCTTTAGATCTTTTACCTTATGCAACCAACTATCCAGATTTTAATTTGATTTGACAACCATGATCATAAAAAATAACTTCAAATCCATGATAAAAAATTTGACTATCACTTAGAAGATTGTACTTTAATCCGTCAACATAATACACATCATGAATGGACATTTTGTCACTAAGCATCAAAGAATCCAAACCTTTAATTTTCCTTGAAAAATCATCACCAAAACTTACATTGCCACCTTTTTAGTTAATCAATTTGTCAAAATTTGTTTTTATCTCCTGTCATGCATCTAGAACAATCACTATCAATTATCCACAAGTCATTTTCTTCATAATGTAGAGCCATTTGAATAAATATAGACTTATTAATCTTAGGCCTCCATATCTTGGTCATTTTAGTATCAAATTCTTTATCAACTTGTAGACTGGCGTAAGATTGATCATTTTGAAATAACTTAGTTTTGCAATTACTCATAACATGATCAAAGAGATTGCATTTGTAACATCTTAGACCATTAATTTAGGAAAGGAATAACCAAAATAAAACTTTGAATACCTCCTTGACATGTATCTACAATTACTTATTCTATGTTCCTATCAAAGAAAGAAGTGAACCTATTTGAGTATCCTTTACCCATGAATGAAGTGCTTGATATAACCTGAATTTTATCATTAGAAATATGATATAAATCTGAATTTTTACCTATATTTGAAGTGGTATTATTTTGATCTGTATCCTTACTTTCAGATTTGAATATCTCAAATAAAAATTTATCTTTCTTGTCACTAGAACATTGTCCAAGTTCAAAATCAATTCCTGTTAGATGACCAGGTATTCTTTGTTTCCTTAACATATCATCCAAAGTACTATCTTATAGTTTTCTAACTTCCTTTTATATGATACTACATTCATTAACCTTATACATTCTTGATCTTTAGAACTTAACTCTTGCTTAGTGACAAAGACAATTATCTTTTGTTCCTCAACTTATAATTTCAATTCTTTAACTTGTTGATTTAATTCCTTAGTTTCTTTTTCAAAGTCATCTTTTTCCTTTAAGAATTGATTTTCTTGAACACCTTATTCCTTTTTAATTCCTTGATCTTTTTAAGTGCATAAAGAAATTCACATTTTAAATCAGTCTCAACAAGTTCAACATCATCATCACTATCTAATTCTTGACAAGTAGTTTCTATAGCCATGAATTAAACTTCATTCTCATCACATTCAAAACTACTAGATTCACTATTTGATATACCAACAATAAAAATCTTCTTCTTCTTAAAGAACTTCTTTTTGTTATAGAATTTCTTTTTACTTGATTTCTCTTTCTCATCATCTACTTCATCATGACTATTATAAGGACATTTAGATGCAAAGTGTCCTATTTTACCACAATTAAAGCATTTGAAAGGAAGTTTACCTTTGTATTTACTTGCTCCTTTCTTTAATTTTCTTGATAAATGTGCTTCAAGAACATCAAGATCTTTTGATTCTGAAGAGACTTGCTTCACTTTCTTTTCCACCTTGAATGCTACTTCTTTGCTTGTGGATTCTTGCTTACCAAACTTTCTCATTTCATAAGCTACAAGTGCTCCATGAATATCTTCCATTGTATAGTTGTTAATATCTCTATTTTATTCTATAGAACATATCTCAGAATAAATTTATTAGGAAGAGATCTCAAAAATTTCTTTACAACATCAATATCATCAATTTTTTCATAAAGTCCTCTTATGCCATTTATAGTTTCATCTATCTTAAGGAGATAGTCTTCTACATTTTCATCATCAACCATCTTAAGGTCTTCAAATATTACTTTCAAATGTTATATCTTGGCTTATTTAACTCTATCATTACCATGATATGTGTTTTTCAATTTGTCCTATACTTCTTTAGAAGAATTGCACTGAATTACCTTAACAAAAACATCTTTAGATAAACTATTAAGTATAGAAAATTTAGCTTTCATATTAATTTTGTACTTCCTCTTTTCATCAAGATTTGTAGGTAAAGTATTAAGAACTTTATAATCATTAACAATTGAAGCCCAAATATCAACATTAATAGATAACAAATATGTTTGCATCATTACTTCCCAAAAAGCATAATCCGATCCATCAAAAATAGGAACCTTTGAAGAACTATCTTGAGCCATAAAAGATAAGTATTATGCTCAACCAAAATCTACCCAAAGTTGTTAAACTTGATGTAGGGAAATTTTTTCTAATCCACTTTTTGGAATACAAACACCATTGAGAGGGGGGGTGGTCAATCGGTGGTTTAAAATACTTTTCAAAACTTGAAACAATCACAAGTTATAAAATTTAACATATGAGTAAGATAGGTAATGCATAACAAAGTGACCCAATATTTTACCATGGAAAACCCCTTGGTGTAAAAAATCACTTCAAATTTGAAACTTTTTTGGCCTCTTGGGAAAATATTTTAGAGCTACAACTCTATGAAGCACCAACACCCTATTTTAGAAACACCAATTTCAAGAAACACCAATCCCTTACACCTGAGGTACCAACTTCATGAATACAAGAAGCATCAACTTCCAAAATGAAAAAATGAGATAAAAAATTAGAGTATCATCTCTATTATGACATAAATAATGAATCACTAGTTTCAACTATTTGTTGAAAACATAATGCAGGATATACTTCTATTCTCCTCAAAACATCCAATATCCAAATATGTTTTCTTTTTTCATTAAAAGATCTAATCAAATACTAATATGAATGAATGAAGAAGAAATATACAACCCTTCTTCTACCTTTGATAAAATTTTACAATGAAAATCAAATAAAAAATAGGAAAATAGAAACATAAAGCATTACCCTCTTCTTTGTTGTTAAAAATTTGCTTGCAAACTGTTCAGTCTACAAAGAATTCCACACAAATCCTGCAACTTCTATCAAAACCACCTATTGGATGTTTTAGAGAAATATATCATCTAATTATAAATAAAAAAATTCTAATTTTTTGAGGTAGGTACATATCCTAAACTTCAATTAGACCAAAACTGCTAAAACTGTCATAACAATTTGGCAACTATTTATGATAAAAAAAACTTTTCCTCTTTTTGTACATGTTTTATGTGGAAACTAACAAAGACCCATTTTAGCTAACTCAGAGGCCTTTCTGAAAAGGTATGATAATTTGGGTCTAACAAATAAAAACTATTGTCGACTTTCTAATAGACCAATACTATTTGTTTATAACCATTTTCTTAACCAATGTGAACATTAAGTATTAATTGTATAACACTTAAGTGTTTGATAAGTAGGAGATAATTTCCATAGTAAGTCAAATTGTGATATTGCTATCAACATTTAATAGTGTGATTTTGAGTCAAACTCATTGACCCATGTTTCATGAGTAGTGATACAACATAAATCCATCTCTCATGAGAATAAATGGAACACTTAGCACTCATTGGATCTAGGTGATGCTCATAGGGGTGAAGCATTGGGACTTCTTAGGAGGTCATCCATCTCAGTACTACTCCAGCCTAAGTGTGCTTAATGATGGAGTTTCCTCCATGGTTAAACCCAAAGCTTACAACCCGAGAAGTCATAGTGCTTCATCCCTATGAGCATCACCTAGATCCAATGAGTGGTAAGTGTTCCATTTATTCTCATGAGAGATGGATTCATGTTGAATCACTACTCATCAAACATGGGTCAATGAGTTTGACTCAAAATCACACAGTTAAATCCTGATAGTAGTATCACAATTTGACTTGCTATGGAAATTATCTCCTACTTATCAATTGATGAGCTTAAGGGTCTTTCTAATAAATGGTTCATAAGGCACAACACTTGGTGAAGGTTTTTCAAATGTTGTTGCAAGCTTTGGGTTTAACCATGGAGGAAACTCCTTAGTTATGCACACTTAAGCTTGAGTAGTACTAGGATGGGTGACCTCCTGAGAAGTCCCGATGCTTCACCCCTATGAACATCACCTAGATCTAATGAGTGCTAAGTATTCCATTTATTCTCATGAGAGATGGATTCATGTTGAATCACTACTCATGGAACATGGGTCAATGAGTTTGACTCAAAATCACACAGTTAAGTCCTGATAGCAATATCACGACTTAAGTGTTTGTCTTGAATATGCTTTGAAAAATATTGAAGAACATAAAATAATATAATCACATGATGTTAACCATATCATATGCTCATTATAATTGTATTATTGACATCAATGACAATAATCAAAGACCAAATACCAAGGGTTCAACATGTTGTAAAAGTTGAATTTGATATGTAAATGTAAATTTGAATTTAAAGGTGCATCAATGAAGAAGATGATGAATGCCTCAATGTAGATCTTCTCCCTTTATAGCCTATAATATGCTAGATCTCAAAGAGGAAATTCTCATAATGAATCCTTCAATACTTGATGAAATTTCCCTTGCTTGAATGCTTGATAGAATTCCTTGAATGCAAAGTTTGGGTGTAGATCTCATGGATGGGTTAGGTTAGAGTATGGTGTAAAATAAAGCCTCTAATTCTCCTTATATACTAGTTTTTAGATGGGAAAATAATAGATACAAACTAGAGAGTGAGAGTTAACAAATTAAAACCCTGGGGCTTTTCAAGTTTTGAGCCTTGCAATCCTTGGGGAAATGGTCAACCTGGCTTGACCTCCATGGACTAAGTCAACTAGGTTGACTTGTTCCTAGAGGAGGGAGAAGGTGAGCCCGATAAAACTTAGGAAAATTGTAGAAAGATCCATAAAGAAGGTGAAGGAAAATAGGGGAAAGGGATCACTAAGTATAAATCCACATATTATCCATGAAGTCACTATGAGATAGGTACTTAAAGGTCTTAAAAGACAAGTGAACCCATTTTAAGACAATACATTTAACCCCCACTTTAGTAGGAGCATGAGTTACACCAAACTCATGGTAAGGTAGATCAAAATAAAAGAGTAAATCTTATCATGACTTAGGAAACAAAGAAATCATCAAGCTCCCAAGAGAATTTAGTCTTTATCATATCAAAATAATAATAGGAGAGATATAACTACAAAGGATTGTAGTTACTTTTGTAGTAAATTTTGTGCCTTATTGTGAACCATACAAGAAAAAAAAAGAAATGATAAACAAGGGAAATATCTCTAAAAGGGATGGCGTTGAGTGGTCTACCAAGTGTGCATAGCATGCTAGTCAATCCATCAAAGAATCTATCTTCAAGGGAACTCCATGTCCCACAAAGAAGAATCTAAATATGACCTAGGTATAAGGAATTGTGTTTTCTTAAGGGATCACAATAAAAATAAGGTTCAAAAGAAAGGATCAAGCCTCCCAAACTTTCAATAGTTCATAGAGAGATCCAAAGAGACCAATGTCCCATGAACTATCAACATTTCTAGAAAAATAATAATGCATAGAAGGAAAGAGAGAGAAGAAGGAAGATGGAGTAATAATACATAGATTTTAAGATAACTCAAAAATAATACCAAGCATTAAAGTACTCCAAGCTATACTTAGAATCCATATTTGCCACTCCATAATTAGAAAGGATGAGTAGAGTGTATGCCCCCATGTTAAAGTGATTGTAAAAAACTTAACAAAAGAAATATATTTAATGGAAGCATACATATATCCTATAATAATATTTCTACTTTGAAATACCCCTAAGAAGATGAACATATCAAGGGAAATAGGCTCATAACAAAAAGAGAGAGAGTAGAGAGATCTATAAATTTTATGGTTAATATGATAACATGTAATATTATATCAAGTATGAAATATCATCATTCCCCAAAAGAAGTAGAGCTATGACACAATAGAGGAAAGAGATGTAAGAGTTATGTGAAGAGACTTTTTGGGCCAGTAACATGGAGACCAAAAAAAATTGGTGTCACAATATCATAAGAAACCAATAAGACTATACAAGATTATAAATATGAACACTAGCATGGGTACAAAATTAAATATAATAAAATCTAGAAGATGAGAACTACAAATAGAATAATATTACAACAAATTCAATAACTTTATACTCCTGTGCTAACAAAGCCACAAGGATCATCTAAATCAATGTGAGGCCTCGCCCCGACCCATCGTAGCATAGTGATACATTACTATTATTTTGATATTCATGGCTCAAGATGTCAAGACATTATCTGATGCTTAGAACATACTTTATTATTTCATGTTGTGTGATGTTACTTTCAGATATATTTGATGATTTTCATTTAATGTTTCATGTATATGTATATTGATGAAATTAGTAAATGTAGGATTGAGACTTTGATTTAAGAGATTTTAAATGTTTAAGAATTAAGCAGGATGAAGAAACCCTTATTGATATATGTTTTAATTTATGTGAATTTCTGATACGTATACATTTATGTACATGTGATTTTTTGGGACTACTGATGTGTGCAATGAGTGTGCAGATATTTAGCTGAGAAACCCTACAGAAGAACATAACTGATCTCTTTGTGCTAATTTTGGAAACCTTGTTGTTCATAATTCATGTGTTGTATTGTGAGATATATGTATGTATCTTCTTTGATCAGTAAATGTTAATGTTCATAATTATGTTCTTTTAGTGTCGCTTGACACTCGTAAACTGGTTATGTTCTTCAGCATGTTGCTTAGGGTTAATTGTTTAACCTTTGGACCAAGTTGGTTTAAGTTAGTGTCAGTTTTCTATTAGGTTCTGAATTGAGGTTAGTCATCCCTAATCCAGATTAGTACTTAATCTGTAGTGTTAGAATAGTTAGATGGTCCTATTTTATTCCTAGATTTTATTTGGCTCTAAACCTCTATCCTAAGGCTTAAATCATGAAATTATTATACCCAAAGGGTATGGGTATGGGTTAGGGGTCTTTTCCAACCCCTAAGCCCCTTTTTTTGACTTTTGAGGTCACTCAAAAAGTCTCTTTTTGCCTTTGTGCGAAAATTGACCATGGTTCCATGAGATGCCTCACCCCATCTCCTTTTTAGTGTCTAACCATAGTGAGGGTAGAGTTAGGAGTTTCTAGAATTGCAAGTGGGTGGGAGAAGTTATGGATCCTTTTGGGTGGTTGAGTTGGAGGCTTATTTAGAGGCCCTCCTTGGACTTGTGGAGGTTGTTACCCAATCTCTACATTTAGAGAGGAATTCTTGAAGGTTGAAGGAAGGAAATGGGATACTCTACTCAAACTTGTTCATTGCCATTACCTCTTTGTGAAGGTAGGAAATTATCATCTCCCTTATTCAATTTTTATGTTTTGTTTCATGTTCATGTTACCTTTTTGTTTTTTCATTGTTTGTATGGTTGTGGGTATGTTGGGAAGATTTGAAAACTATGTTATTTTGGTTGTTTTCCTTTCATGTTTATGTTGCAATTTTTTTTTGAGTTTTCCTTGCATGGGTGTTTTGGTATTACTCACCCTTGGAGAGGGCAGAAGTGACCAATTTTGGGAAAGGTCTATTTAGTTGGACTCCAACCAGTGTAGAGTCTCTTCTCAGGATGAGAAGAGGGAGAAAGGGTAGGGTGTTATGGGCCCTTACCCGTCAACACAAACCTGGTATGAGTATGGCATGTTTAAATGACAGAATGAAAGTTCTTGGTTAATAGCCCCAATTGGGCATCTGATTTGGTGTTGTGCTTGACTTCTCTTAGTTGGAAGAATCCACCTTTCCCTAGTGTTGATCCATTGTGGATCTTTTTGTGAAAACAACCTTGTATGAGCATGCATGTGTTTGAAGTGTTCTTAGTCATGCTTTTGGGTCACTCGATCAGAATTTGCTTCCTCCTTGGTTCTAGAAATGTATTGTAGAAAATATTATAATCACTTGATGAGGATCATGGAGAAAATTCTATTAAATTGTTGAAATTTTGGATTGAGATCCTATTGTAAATTGTATTTTAAACTTATTGTAAATGGCAACGAAGCCGAGTTTTCTTCCTGATTCTTTCCCGGCTGAGCCTTTGAATCAGGTTTGCCAATAAAATTGGTATTGAGAATAATTTTTTTGTCATGTGATTTATTCGTGGTTTAAATTTAGATGGATGAATCTCAAAAAAAAATAGGATGGAATTGAGGATGTCAATTTGGTAAAATTCCAAGTTTACCTCTATGTTGAAAATGAAAATTATATCACAAATGTAGATTCAAATTGATTGAGCAAATTTTCAAGTTCTTTACATGTTCCTTATATGTTCATAATGAAAATCAAGTTCAGGAAGGAAAATAACATCTAGGGTTGATACATTGCAATTCAAAATTCATAGGAGATCATACTAATTATGGTATTATTATACCTCAAACTATTGTACCCATGTTTTAATTCTATTCAAATTTTTTTTTTTTTTTAAATAATAATAATATATCATACATTGCCCTTGAAATTCTATACTTAGAATAATTTTCAAAAAAATTACACTCCCAGGAGCAAAATTGCTCACTGGAAATTGTATGGGAGACCTTTTTAATTTGAAGGGGAGCAGCAGAGAATATTCCTTTAAATATTCTTTTCATTTATATTTTATGGCAAAACAAAATCAGGTTAAGGCAAGATTTACATGATAAAGTTTTAAAAGAAATTCAAAAATATATATTTAATCTCATCACCTCCTCACCTATAAAACTTTATGAGTTATTGCTTGTCATTTGGCCTTGGACGTCAGTTTTAAAATGAATTTAAAATGTTATCTGTCCTATCTTTATGCAAAGTTGTCTTGATGGGAGAGTAACGTCATCCTGCCACCCTGTCCCATCAAGATCTCCTCCATTTCTAGCAGCCAGTTTGGGAAGGTTCCATATTTATGTTGAAGGTGAGTTTGATAGTTGTCATCACCTTTTAAGATCCTTTTTCTTGGTCTCTACTCATGTGCCACAAATTGGGACACACTTTCCTTCCTCTTGGGCTGTGTGGGTTGGAGGGAGAGTAATGCCATGTCAGAGTCATGATTTATTTTGGGTCCTTGGTATAAGTTTAGGAGTATGTAGTAAAGATTGCAATGAAATCTTCTTTTAAACTTCATCTCCTCCATGCTCCTGCGTACCTTTTTTTGATGTGAAGGCTTGGATTTGCGTGGGGCCTAGGAAGAGGTGTAGGGAGAGGTTAAATCAACCTGACTAGTGGCCAAGTGGAATGATTAGTGGTTAGGGGTAGGTTAGATTGGATTAGTATAGATTAGAGTTAGTAGGTAGGTTAGTTGTTAGTAAGTTTAGTTGTTTTCTTATGTTAGTTAGTTTGTTTATTAGTTTTATTATTATTAAGTTTTGTTTTAGTAAGTGGTTTTAGTATTTAGTTTAAATTAAGTTTAAAATTGTAAATTTGTTAAAGTTATTTTGTTTAAAGTTCATTTATATTTCTTGATTAATATTAGATTTATTTCATGTTTCCATTAGATAGTTTTAATTTTATTTGAATTATAAAGTTAAGTGCTATTTAAAGTTTAGGAATTCAGTTTGTGCACGGTTAGATCGATTTTAGATTCAATTAGTTAGTTGTTAGTAAACTAATTTAGGACTAGTGTAGATTTCACATTAATAACCTTTAAATTAATTTATGGGATTAATGTTTTAAGATCATCGTAAGTAGATAAAGTATGAAAGGTTTTAATTGACTATTTGTTATAGGTTTAAACTTGAGTTTATTTGATTGGATTTTGCGAATAATCTAAACCCAATTTTTTTAAATTGTTATTTAAATAATTTTCACATGATTGTTTAAACCATGTAATAACGAATCAAGTAAAAATTGATATCAATCTAATAACTAAGTACTTCAAAATCCTGACGATGTATTCCTCTACAAAAGTTTTAAAACAAGGATGTCGTAGAGAAACTTTTCTTAAACTGTAATCAATCATTTCCAAAACCTAGAGCAAATTAATAAATTTTAAAAAATTTTTTTTGTGTGTTTTTCCCTCGTAGTTTGGGCATGACAATCAATCTAACCAAACATATAACAAAAAGCACAACATGAGGAAAAATAAAACACAAGAATAGAAAACTACCATGCAAAAACAAGTCCACCTCAATTATTCTACGCGCCTCACCCCAAACCCCCTCCTCGCTCATCTCAGTTCAAAATGTTAGGGAAGGATAATGACTCACAAGAGGAATAACATGCAACATAGTAGGAATCACAACCAGTCACAAGAAATAATTCTCATAGGAGTCACTATGCTCATCAATAGAGGTGATTGTAAGTTATGTAGAAATCATGTTAGGAAAATCAGAATCCATTTCAATTAATTCTTCATCACTACTAACATTTCATCATCAAGAGTATCTTCCATAGCAAGATTAATAGAATAT
Source organism: Cupressus sempervirens (assembly GCA_028749045.1). Lineage (NCBI taxonomy): Eukaryota > Viridiplantae > Streptophyta > Pinopsida > Cupressales > Cupressaceae > Cupressus > Cupressus sempervirens. The sequence continues at coordinate 277,924,194 of CM053789.1, read as the reverse complement.
AAAATATGAACAAAATCATAATGTTTATACATTTTAATATTGTTAACTTTATTATCTTCCTCAAAAGACTCACACATGGTTTTATCAAAGGAACGTAAGGGTTGAGATGAAGACATGGTATGAGAAGCAAGAGAACGATATTTTTTCTTGGCTTTAGCTAGACAATTCTTTTGATGCTAATAGGCATGTAGGTTATGAATGGTTTAGAGAGATATATTAGAAGGATTATGATTAACTACTATAGATTATGAAGAGGAATGATGACAAGGTTAGGTATAGTAGCTAAAGGAATAGATGGAGAAGGTAAAAAATGTTCATAAGTGGAAGGGACAAATGGAGAAGACAATATAGTTTTAGGAGGATGACCCTTAGGAAGGCTAAGGTCAAGAATCTTGTCTACCTTATAATGTCTATAGTTTTAATAAAAATGATTAGGATGATTCCACATTTATAGTATTTCACAAGATCCTCATCTTCAATCCCTCCATATTATACTAATTTCCCATTTGTTGGTGATCTAGTTTTTCAGACTTCATCTTTTTGACCATAATGATTGCACTTATAAAAATATCCATCAAAATTTTAATCTGATATTCTATTGTTAGTTTCAAATCTATAGCCACAAAATTTGTGACTAAATGTTTTATAATTATAATAGTGCCCATTATATGGTATTCTTCTTGTATTTGTCACTTGTTTGACTTTATAGTCATTTTCTATGTAACCGTACATACCACAATAGTGATAGATATGATAATAGTCCATCTTACCTATTTAATCATCTTTAGGCATTTATTGTTCAAACTTTGAGGATTCAACCTCTCTTTTGTGTTGTTTTTGATATATCCCAAATTAGTAGTGTCCAAATATTTCTTTTGTTTTGTCAAGAGTTCATCAAATTGAAGCAATACTCTTCAAAAAATTTAAGTCTCTTGTTGACTTCCCTTTCAACTTTTAGCTTATTATTTAGGTCATTTTTTCCATCTTCAATATAAAATTTATGTCTCCAAGTATTGGATTCTTTCATTTATTCTATCTAATAGATCATCTCATGCTTGAATTTCATTTTGCTATCTTTCCATGACTAGGTCTTTTCCAACAATCATCTCTACACCCTCTTGATATTTCAACTCAACAGTTTCTTTGTCATCTTTGACAGTTCTCATCCTATCTAATATCTTAGTCATCATGATGGATTTACCTTCATGTTCCTAGATTTGGTTTAGTTTTTCTAGTTAGATTGTGGTGACTAATCAGGAAAGTACTATACATACTCCATAATTTTCTGGGGTTCTCAATTTTTTTTCTTGGGCCCTATTTTATCGATATTTTGGGCCAACATATAATTATTAATTATAATCCTAAAATGGCATAAAATACTTGTATAAAAGGGTTTAGGGTTACGAATTTTATTACAATGTTGTGATGCAAAATTTTTTCTTGCAGCGGTATTGAGCTGTAAGGGATTACAGATTGTAATCAAGTTGTAATAACTGGATTGTAATAATATTGGACTTGCAATTTGGTGGACGTAGCCTAGGGATTGGGTGAACCACATTTAATCTTAGTGCCTTCTATTCATTTCTGTGTGATCTATTATTTACTATTATTGGTTATATTTGCATGTAGTTTTTATTTCTGTCCATGGTTTTATCCTAATAAGTGGTATCAAAGTGAGGTTGTCTTTTAGTTATCCTCTGTAGGAAAGTCTCACAATTAAGTGGGAGTCTCATGGTTGAGTGGGAGTGATGGTAGATAAGGGTAAGTTGAAGGTTGATAGGTTTAATGGGTAGAACTTCTAGTTATGTAAGATGCAAATGGAAGACTATCTTTATCAAAAGGATTTATGGAAGCCATTGGAAGGTAAAGCCGAGAATTAGGGATCTATATCAAATGATGAATGGGATATTTTAGATAGAAAGGCACTAGGAAGCATTCGGTTATGCCTGGCACCATCGGTGGCATTTAATATTACAAAAGTGAAGATGATAGAAGAGTTGATGAAAACCCTAGTGATACTATATGAAAAGCCCTTCGCTTCAAACAAGGTATTTCTCATGAAGCATTTATTTAATATGAAAATGGTAGAAGGTGGATCTGTTGCAGATCATTTAAATGAGTTTAATACTATTAATAGTTAGTTATCTTCTGTGGGTATCAATTTTGATGAAGAAATTAGGGCTCCCTTGATTTTGTGTTCTTTGCCTGAAAGTAGGAATGGCTTGGTAATGGCTGTGAATAATTCTGTTCCTGGATCTAGTACCCTAAAATGTGAAGATGTGATCGGTGTTTTTTTGAGTGAGGAAACTCATAGAAAATCCTCAGGTGGATCTACATCAGGAAGTGCTTTGAATGCACAAAGCAAGGGCAAAACAACTGAGAGAGGAAATAACTCTGGAAATTGTGAGAAATCAAGAGTAAAGTCAAAGGGGAAGAGGTCTCAATCAAGAGGACCAAATGACTATTGGTACTATGGAAAACCAGGTCATAAAAAGAGAGATTGTTGGAATTGAAAGAAAAATGAAGGAGATAAATTAGATGGAGACAAGGAGGCAAATGTGGTAAGTAACAAATTCGAAGAGGATGCTTTGCTTCTATCTTTAGAAAGTGTTGATGATTCATGGGTTTTAGATTCTAGTGCTTCATTTCATGCTACACCTCATAGAGGTTACTTCACTGATTATGTCCAAGGGGATTTTGGGCTTGTTTATTTGGGGGATAATGAACCCTATCAAATTTTTGGAAAGGGAAAAATTAAGATTAAGTTGTAGAATGGGAATCATTGGCTACTACATGAGGTAAGACATGTTCCAAAGCTAAGTAGGAATTTAATTTCAGCGGGGCAACTCGGTGATGAGGGTTGTGTAGTTACTTTTAATGATAAAAATTGGAAGGTTTCAAAAGGTTCCCTTGTAGTAGAAAAAGGTGTGAAAGCAAGCACCTTATATCTTTGTACAGGTCATATTGTTCCTTCTACTTTGATTGTTTCAGAGAAAAATGAATGTTTAAGAACAATTGCTAAAGTTGAGTAGGGAGAACAAATAGCTATTGTAGATTCTGATACAGTGCTATGGCACAACAAACTTGGGCACATGAGTGAGAAAGGTATCAAAGTGCTTCATTCAAAGAAAGTTTTATCAGGTTTGAAATGTGTTAATATGGATTTTTGTGAAAGTTGTGTGTATGGAAAACAAAAGAGAGTGAGTTTTCTAAAGACTAAGAAGGAAAACAAAAAGGAGAAATTAGAGCTTGTGCATATAGATGTATGGGAACCAGCTCAGGTATCTTCCCTTGGTGGTTCTCATTATTATGTTACATTTATTGATGATGCAAATAGAAAAGTATGAGTTTATTTCCTTAGACAAAAATTTGATGTATTTCAAACTTTCAAGAAATGGAAATGCTTGGTTGAAAATGAGACTGGTAAGAAATTAAAATGTCTTAGATTTGATAATGGTGGTGAGTATTTTAGTCATGAATTTGATGATTATTTCTCCAATAATGGTATTCGTAGATAGAAAACTATTCCAAGGACTCCATAGGAAAATGGAGTGGCTGAACGCATGAATAGGACTATAATGGAGTGTGCAAGAAGCATGAGGTTGCATGCTAGGTTGCCCTTACACATGTGGGTAGAGGCTATCAATACTACAGTATATTTGATTAATAGAGGTCCCTCTACTCCTTTGGGCTGTGGTATTCCAGAGGAGGCATGAACTAGTTGGAAGGTGAGTTATTCTTTTCTCAAGACCTTTGGTTGTGAAGCTTTTTCTCATATAGACTTTGAAAATAGAACCAAGCTAGAAGCTAAATGAAAGAAATGTGTCCTTTTTGGATATGTCATTAATGAATATGATTATAAGCTTTGGAATTTTGAAAATCATAAAATTGTTAGAAGCCGAGATGTCATATTCAATGAGAAAGTGTTGTACAAAGATCTGTTGTAGCAACATGAGAAGAAAGAAGATGATTATGTAGTGCTAGATGATACTCCAAAAGCTGATGTTCCAACCATTCCTCATGATGTGCAACAATTGCAACAAAAAATACCACACACACTAGTGAATGTTAGATGGTCAACGAGGCAAATTAGACCTCCACAAATATTTTCTCCCTCTTTGTATTCTATTTTACTTACTGATGTTGGTGAACCTGAAAGTTATGATGAAGATGTGTAGGTGGATACTAAGATTTAGTGGGAGTCTACAATGAAAGATGAAATGGACTCTTTGCTGAAGAATAAGACATGGGATTTGTGCAAGTTGCATGTAGGTAAAAAGGCTTTACAGAATAAGTGGGTTTACAAGTTGAAAGAAGAGGAAGGAGGTAAGAAAAGATTTAAGGCTAGGTTAGTTGTAAAAGGATTTGCACAAAAAAAGAGAATTGATTTTGATGAGATATTTTCTCTTTTTGTTAAAATGACTTCTATCCATACTGTTTTAAGTCTTGTGGCTACTGAAGATTTGCATTTAGAGTAGCTAGATGTTAAAATAGCCTTCCTTCATGGTGATTTGGATGAAGAAATATATATGGCTCAACCAGGAGGATTTGAGGTCAATGGTAAGGAGAACTTAGTGTGCAAATTGAAGAAAAGTTTATATGGCTTGAAGCAAGCACCTCGGCAATGGTATCTAAAATTTGACAGGTTTATGCATGTGCATGGCTATAATAGGTGTCATTCAAATTATTGTGTTTATTTTAAGAGATTGGATGATGATAGCTACATTATTTTACGTTTATATGTTGATGATATGCTTGTAGCGGGGTCTAACATGGATCATATTAAGAAGATGAAATGCTAGTTAGCACATGCATTTGCTATGAAGGAGTTGGGGGTAGAAAAACAAATCCTTGGTATGAAGATTTGTAGAGATAGGAAGAATAGAACATTGATGCTATCTCAGGCTGATTATGTTGAGAAGGTGTTGCAATGTTTCTCTATGGAGAATGCTAAAGCTGTCAGCACACCTTTACCTGGTCATTTGAAGTTGACTATGGAGATGTGTCCCAAGACACAAGAAGAGGAGGATAAGATGTCCAAGGTACCTATGCTTCAGCTATAGGAAGCTTGATGTATTCTATGGTATGCACTAGGCTAGATATTGCCCATGTAGAGGTAGTCATTAGGAGGTATATGTGTCATCCAAGATTTGAGTATTGGAATGCTATCAAGTGGATTCTCAGATATTTGAGAGGAACATCCAATAAATGTTTACAGTTTGGGGGCTCTACTACTAATTTACAAGGCTATGTTGAGTTAGATTTGGCAGGGGATATTGATACCAGGTGGAGTACTACAGGTTATGTCTTTACTATTGGTGGGGTAGCCATGAGTTGGGTTTCTAGGTTACAAAAGATTAATGCTCTATCCGCTACAGAGGTAGAGTATGTTGCTACTATAGAGGCATCCAAGGAGATGATACGACTTCAATTTTTCTTGGAAGAATTGGGACATCCTTAGAAGAATAATTATTTTTTCACAAATAGTCAGAGTTCCATTCATCTTGCAAAGAATTCAGCTCTACATTCTAAGACCAAACACATACAGTTGTGGTACCATTTCATTCGATCAACTTTGGAGGATGGATAGTTAAAGCTGGAGAAGATACATATAAATGACAATCCAATAGATATGTTAACAAAGGTTGTCAGAAGGGAGAAGTTGAACTCCTCTTCAGCTTCGGTTGGTCTTTTAGACTAAACATGAATAAAAGAACAATAGAGTCCAGGGTGGTTTGATCTAGTGGGAGCCCCATGTGGTAGTGGTATTGCTATAGGATCAGTCTCCAAGTGGGAGATTTTTGTTTAGTGTGGAGCCAGATTAGGCCCCAAGTGGGAGATTGTTAGATTGTGGTGACTGGTTAGGAAAGTACTATACATACTCCATAATTTTTTGGGGTTCGAGCTGAAAATTTTTTTGGGCCCTATTTTATTGAGATTTTGGGCCGACATGTAATTATTAATTATAACCCTAAAATGACATAAAATACTTGTATAAAAAGGTTTAGGGTTAGGTATTTTATTATGATGTTGTGATGCGAAATTGCTTCTTGCAACAGTATTGAGCTGTAAGGGATAATGGATTGTAATTAGGTTGTAATAATTGGATTGTAATAATATTGGACTTGTAGTTTGGTGGACATAGCCTAGGGATTGGGTGAACCACATTAAATCTTGGTGCCTTGTGTTCATTTTTGTGTGATCTATTATTTTTTGTTATTGGTTATATTTGCATGTAGTTTTTATTTTTGTCCATGGTTTTATCCTAACATTTCCTACAATTATTTTTTCTTTTCCTGTAATTCACCATTCTTTTACAATAGATCTTTGATTGTAGCATCATCCTCCGTAGAGTTGATACTTCCCTCTGATAACCTATACAAATAATCAATACTCATTTGCATCTTTTTTATTAGTTCTTTTCTTTTTACAAATGATGCTCTTATCTTGTTCCTTAGTCTAACACTTTGTTCATTATCATGCTCTGGTGCTTCTTCTGATTCCTTTTGGTACTTGTAGCTTATCATCATCCCATACACACTCAAATTGTTAGAATTTCTTCTGACAACTAATGCTATGATACCAATTGTAGGTAATATTTTGGTAAGGTACTTAGAGGGAGGGGGGTGAATCAATACCTCATAAAATGTTTTCTTAAATACTTTTTATCACACACCAATAAATTATTAATCACTTTCATTGATATCTTCTATTGTAACTGATAGTCTTTGTAAATTGATGTTATTTACTTCAATGTAAAGTAAAGAAAATAAAATAAACATAAAATTCATAAACTCATAACAAAATATTTTGATCTCACATAAAACCCTTAGTTAGAGGGAAAAGCTATGCTGAGGACGATATCAACAACTAATCACTATAGTAATAAGGGGTCCTACACTAATTCCATCTTTTGAATGACTACATCTTATTACAATTTTCTAATAACTTGTTTGGAGTATCAACAATCCTATCAAAGACTATTTTGTTAAGAGATTTATTCCCACTAGTACAAAGTTCACCTTGTTAAAGGATTTGACAATCTTGTTGACAAAATGTTAAGAACACAATAACAAGAAGTTTGATCTAAACTAGTAATCCTTTACTTCTTGATAGGTCCTCTTTGTTATCATACTATTTACTCTTCCTTTCTATAGTTTATTTTTTTTCTTTTTTATTGCAAAATATTATTCCATACATTCATATCTCTCTCTTCTTTCTCTTCTTTTTATTTCTCACTTATATTCCTCTTTGACCTAATTACTTTCTTGCTTCATGATCTAATTAGGGTTTCTCAATGTTTCCATAGGTCATTCATAACTTATCCTTGGATTCATTGATAATATTCTCTATTTTCTGATAACATAATCTTAGGGTTCCAATAATTTTTTTATCTTTTTGTTATCCTATGATTTATCTACTTGTTCAAAGGCTTTACTCATATCATCATGGTCTAATAATCACTCACATGCTAGCTCTATCTATTAAACCTAAATATCACTTCACAAATTTTAATGTTTATAAATACTACTTGTCATCCTATTCTAATTCAAATCAAGATCTTATTCCTCATGTGCACTATTCAAGTGGCTATCACTCTTGAAATGAAATGAATGAAGAGGACTCAAAAGGAAATCCTACTTGAACTCTTGCTACTCACTACTATCTAAAGTGGATTTACAATTTAGTCATTAAAGTTATTATAAAAGGAAGTTGAACCATATCTCCTGGGGTTAATGACATAGGAATTTTGTTGAATAGTGAAGTTGAATGCTCAAATAGTCATCCATGTTAAGTCTAGAATCTAAGATAAATCTCATCAACTATTTGTCCAAATACCTTTAACATATGTCCTCTTTGTTAGATAACTAAGAAGGGTGGTGAATCAATTATGTCCAATTATCATATAGTCCATTCAAACTATTTTAGTGCCAGAATTTTTTTATAAACATCACTAATAAACACTTAGTGATATCATTAATTAACTCTGTCAAATTTATTCCAAATAGTTCAATTACTATTCTTTGCATTACCAAGTATTAGTAAACTTTCCAGTTATTACCTAGTGATTATTTAGTTATTACTGAGTACTAAACTATAAAACATGTAAAAAAAACTTATAACACAAGTAATATTAAAAAATTTGATATTATGATTTTTAACGTAGAAACCCTATGAAGGGAAAAACCACTTGGGATTGACAACCCAAAAAGTTTCACTCTTTTGAAGTGAGCTCTTCTAGGAGCCAACCTTGTCAAGGTTACATATATATTGTCAATGTGACCTTGTTGGAGGATTTCACCAAAATATAATCTACACCTTAGCACTCCTTGTTCTTGAATAAAGAGGAGCTTGATTTAAAGGACTTACAAATACCACTAATCGATGTTTCCATATAGGATTTCATAGTCTTGTTGGGTGCACTATGTTCTTCTAATATTTTTTGCTACAACAGTTACAAAGTAAAAGTATAAATGATTTGTTAAGAATAACAACTACCTTTTCTTGTCTAGACCTCTATTCTTTCTATTGTCTCTATTTTATCTCAGACTTTGATCTCCTTTCACTATGTACTTTTGATTGGTTGATTTAATCCTTCTCTTTATCCTTCCTCTACTTGGTTGAGTTGGATCAATTATTTTATTTTACCTTCAATAACAATGTCCTTGCATAATCCATAATTGATAACAATACCATTTTGTTATGGTGTCCTTGATGAAGAGACCTATCTTTTAATACCATTCTTAGAACAAAAGTTAGTGAGTTCAACAAACATAAACTCATTGCTTCTATCAGATGTTAAACATTTAAAAGATTTACCATTTTCCTTTTCACTTCTATATTTATAATACTTGAACATATCAAAAGCATATGATTTCACCTTCATGAACGTTACACTCAACATCCTTGAATAATCATCTACAAATAATATGAATTATCTATCACCATAGTAATTGTAAAATACAAATATCATTTTAAGTGTATGATTTTCTTGAAAAACTAGACTTTTTCATCTTACGAAGTTGACATTCTTTACACATGGAATTCTCTAGTTTTTGAATATTTGGTAAGACTTACTTTTTTACTTTCTAGTATTTTTCACCTAGTTCTAAAAGTCCACATGACACAAGATTTTATGCCATAATCACACATCTTCAACTCTAGCAAATAAAAATTTCTCAACTATAGGATAAAGGTAGAATAAGTTATCTTTTGTTTGCATTCCTATTCCAATCAGATGACCTTCATTATTAAATATCTTGACCTTTATTTTCTCAAATTCCATCTTGTGACCTAAGTTATTCAATTGTGCAACAATCAAAATATTATATTTAAGTCCTTGAACCTAATATGAATCATCACATCTTATCTTATCATTCACCATTTGTGATTCTTTACCTTTCATTGAGCATGGAACATCATTAACAAGCTTAATGGTTCCACCATCATCAATTTCTTCAAATTTATCAAACTTTCTTAAATCACCAATCATGTGATGTGAGAAACCCCTATCAATAAACCATGAGTCATTCTTACTAACATGTAAAATAAGTTAGAATTTGATTTCATACCTTTCACAATTTGGATCTTTCTTGATTACAACATAAACCATTGCAACTACTTCCTTTTCATCATCAGAACTAGACTTAGTATGCTCGTCCTTAGCTATGTAGCATGACTTCTTTCCTTTGTCTTTGTAGTCCCCATCCTTCCTATACTTGAAATGTTTCTTGTCATTTCTATCATTTCTCTTAGACTTACTTCTGTTAGGACATTTAGTAGCAAAGTGACCAGTGTCATTACATTTGAAATAGATCAAGGGCAGTTTACCTTTGTATTTACCGTTACCTCTTGACAACCTTCTTTGCAAGAAATGCTTCAAGCTCATCTAGATCATCTTCAATTTCAGATTCACTTTCTTCTTTTCTTTTCTTCTCTTTATTTGAATTTTTGATGGTTACTAAAGACTTAAATACATTTCCCATCGTAACCATACTATTTCCATAATTTCTCAACTCAAATATAGTCAACCGACCAACTAGACCACCAAGTGTTAGATCATTTTTAGGAATAGATCTTACCTCTTGGATTGCATAAACTTCAATAGCATAAATAGGTAGAAGATTTCTAAGAACTTTATTTACAATTTGAGAATCAATGATAGTTCCTCCTATTGAGGAGGAAAGGGAGACACTTTAATAAGATTGTAGATCTCCTAGTTCATGGGTCGACTAAGCCATTCAAATGTGTATGGGGGAAAGAGGGGAATTTCCAAATGTGATTCCACTTATGATCCAAATAAAATTAGATAGGACCCAAAGGAAGAAGGGTGCTAATACTACATCTAAATTATAGAGAGGAATAAAATATAAGGAAATTTACTCTTTAGCACTTGATAAGATAATGTGAATGTGGAATTAAAATAATTTCTTTCTAGATGTTATGTAAACATAACTAGCCTAATTAAGATGTAAATCTAGGGTAAAGATATGAGAGGAAATAAAATATGAAAGAATCACATTGAAATGCATGGAAGAAGATGTATTTTAGCTCCAAAAGTGGTATATTTGAACTATTTTAAAACATCCATCCATAAATCTCTAAATAAAATGATGAAAGGAACAAGACCCATAAATCTCCCTAAAGACAAAGAATGAAGGAATAGATCATCTTGGGAAGACATCCTACAACTAGGTTGACATAGTCTGATGACCTAAACATGACTTCTCTAGAAAGATCATGAAAATTAGGTTCTAGATCCACAAACCTTTCACTAATATCATACAAATCAACCCATAAAAGAAGGGTTTTAGGGTTGGGGTTTGATAAGGGCTTGCCTTAGTCAATCCTAGGTTAAGGAATTAACCTAGATGAGAAATGTAAATGTAAAAAAATGAAAGACAAGATAAATTCTAGGATTCACCTTGCTCGAAACCCTTGAAAGGATTTTGTATGCAAATGTATTATAGATCTTGAATTAGGAATGTAGGGTATCTAGGAATGTAGGGTATCTCCACTCCTAGCAACGGATCTACCATAATTCCATAATGGTGCCATGGATATGAAATGCATCAGTGAAGAAGATGAAGAATGCTTCAATCTAGATCTCCTCCATTTATGTCAAAAGATAAGCTAGATCTTGAAGAGGAGATTCTCTAAAAGATCCTACAATGCTAGATAGAAATTTCCTTTCTTAAATGCTTTGAAATATTAAATACTTTAGCTCCTTGAATGGAAAAGGAAGAAATCGTCACCTAATAGCAAGATCTTGAGTGCATGAATGAATGAGATGCTTGAGATATGAAAATGAAGCATCCATGTCTCCTTATATATGAGTTTTTGGATGAGAAGACAATACAAACTGATAGGAGAGTGAAGTAAAACTAATTAAACCTAATGAGTCTCTAAAAGGCCATTGTTTTATGATCTTTTTATCTTTTTTTTAAGTAGTTATCTTGTAGAAATAATAATGACTTTATAGTTTTAAGGAAATCAACTTATATTTTCATGTATAAGCTCTATATATGATGAGACATTAAGTGGAAGTATGAATAGTTCAAATATGCTATAATTGATTGAATCTGTGGACAAAAATGATATAATGAAGTAATTTTGCATGCTAATAAATGTTTCCTCATTTATGCTATGTCTTGGGTAGTTTTCTCATGTAGCCATATGATCTACAAGAGTGTTAATTTGAACTTATACCTTTTCTAATATTGATGATAAAATAAGTATATGTATGTAGGAGTGGTGTGCACATTGAATGCTTTTCAAGTACTTGCTATAGATATTTAAAGAATCAACACTACAATGTTAAAGATAGAGCCAATTGAGTTGTTGAATAATTGCATGGGGTCATTCATTCTTTCCGTTGGAACAACACATGAATGTAGCTTCCACAAGCTACTATATTCCTAGAGGATTTATTCATTGTTAATGGCAATTCAGTTTCAAAATTTATGAGTCTGTAATTGATCCTCATTAATGGAGTGATCATAGAGTTAGGGAGTAGTTATAGTTTCCTTTAAATAACATCTGCTATAACTTCAAGAGCAATTTTTGAAAAAGAAAGAAGTTAGGTTTATTTTCATAGTAGTTGAGTGTGATTTAGTTTTTAGTCGAATGTAATTCCTTCACCATGAATGAATAGAATGAGTAGTTCAAGTTTATTTCCATTGTCTTGATTGTCTTTTTCATTCACTCATCCAAGAGGGCTAACTTCATGAGTGAACTATTCTATTAAGCTAGATTTCATTTCCTTGTTCATTTCCTTACAAGATAAAATTACGTTTCTCTTGTAGCCATTGATAACTGAATCAATGAATTTCTCTTGCAACATAGGTGAATAGATAGGTTTACTATTGTAGCATTACTTTCAAGCTTTAAGTTAAGTCGTTATGGTTGCTAGCATAGATTTCCTTCAACATTTCCTTTGTATTAGTTTAATGACTTGAAGGAGAATTAGAGGATAGACTTTGCAACCATCCTCTCAAGTTTATGCTCCTAGGTTGACAAATGAATGAAGTTAGTGTGCTATTTTAAGTAAACAAATGATGTTTTCTGACCATGAAATCATTGTGAAAGGATGTCCAATCATTTTTTATTAAAGTAATAAGCTGACCAGACAAAACCCTCAAGGCCTTTTAGGCCCTAAGCCCCAAAACCTCCAAGGACTAGGTCATCCTGGGTCAACCTAGTCTAGAACATGTCAACTTGAGTCAACCTAGTCCTATAGATCAAGTCCAGGAAGCCATATAAATAAAGGATAGATACTAGGAGAAATAAGGTGGAAAGAGGAAGAAAAGGAGAGAAAAAGGAATAAACCACAAACATATCCATGGTCCAAAGAAGGCACTATTAAGAGGGTGCTAAAAGGTCTCAAAAGACAAGTGCATCCATTTTAAGATAATACATTTAGGCCCCACTTTAATGAGAGTGCAAGTTTACTCAAACTCTCAGTAAAGTAGATCAAGAGAAAAAGAGCAAATCTTATCATGATTTAGGAGAAGAAGAAATCATCAAGCCCCCAATAGACTTGAGTCTTTTTCACATCTAGAATCATAATAAAAGAGATAAGTGCTACAAAAGGGGTATACTTACTTGTCCAATAAGAATTGTGTGCCTTATTGTGAACCACAATAGAAAAAGGAAAAAGGGGGAAAGATGTCTAGAAAAGAAAAGGGGATGATGTTGAATAGTCTAGCAAGTGTATATAGCATGGTAGTCAACCCATCAAAAGATGAACCAAATGGTCTAGAAAGTGTATGTGGCATGCTACTCAGTAAATCAAAGGATTCAAATTTAAGGGAACTCCATGTCCCAAAAAGAAGAATTGGAAATCAACCCAAGCATAAGGATGTGTGTGTCCTTAAGGGATCAAAAAAAGATTGGGCTTCCTAGACTATTAGTAGTCAAAAGAATGGTCAAAAGGAGGATTGGGACTCCCCAAACTATTAATAGTTTAGAGAGCAATCCAAAATGAAAAGAGACGAAGCCTCCATAAAAAATTCTTAGAAACTAGAAAAAAAAGTGAGAGAGGAGAAAATATGAAATTACAATGCAGAGATTTGGGTATACCTTAGAAATCATACCAAGAACTAAAGGTTGAAGTACTCCAAGTTATACAAAAAATCTATATTTTTATTTCATGGAAAAATGATGAGTAAAGTGTATGCCCACTTGTTAAAGTGATTATAAACACCTTAACGAGATCAATGGCTTTAATGGAAGCATGCACACATTCACTGAATAATGCTTCCACTATGACATGCCTCCAAGAAGAGTAACATATCAAGGGAAATGAGCACATAAAAAATAGAGATCATGAAGGAATATACTAACTTTGGATCAATAAGATCATGCGATAATATGTAATATTATATCAAGTATGCAAATATTATCATTCCCCAAAGGAAGTAGAACTATGACACAATGGAGGAAAAGACATAGAAGAGCTACATAGATTTTTTTTTTTGGGCCAATAACATGAAGATACAAAATAATTAGTGCTACCATATCATCAGTGACCAAGGAGACTACAAAAGACTACTGATATGAACAATAACACAAACACATCATAACATGTACCAACATGCATAAGAAAAGAGATACAAATAGAAGAACATATATGAAAGATGATAAATTTATTCTCTTGAGTTTAATGAATCAAGAAGGATCATCCAAAGAAATCAAAATGAAATAAGAAAAAAATGACACGAGGGAAAAAAACACATAAGAACACAAAGAATACCATAATGAATTAAGTCCACCTCAAGAGTTCCACATGCCCCCCCCCCCCCCATCACAGTTTGAAATGCTAGTGGAAGGATGTAAACTTGTGAGAGGAAAAATATCCTTTATAGTAGGAATCACAATGAGTTGTAAGAAAGGACTTTGAGAGTCACTATGCTTATTAATAAGAGTCATTTTAAGCTATATAGAAAGCATGTTAGGAAAATAACTATCCATATCAATTAATTCTTCATCACTACTAGCATGTTCATCATTTGGAGTATCATCCATATCTAGATTAATATAATCTAAAATACAAACAAATTCATCATGTTTATCCATATGAAAAATGTTACCTTGTTTAAATTCCTCCAAAGACTCACACATGGTTTGATCAAATGAAGGTAAAGTTGAGATGATGTAGGTTGAGAAGGAAGAGATCAAGCTTGAGCCTCATCTTTAGTTCGACGATTCCTGTGATGCTAAAAATCATGTTGGTTATGAATAGTCTTACAAGATATAGTAGGAAGATTAGGATCAACTACCATAGGTTTCAAAGAAGGAATATCAACGGGTTCAATGGATGTAGAGGGTAAAATATGTTTTGAAGTAGAAGGAGCAAATGGTGTAGGCAAGACAGGTGTAGGTGAAAAAACCCTAGGAAGACTTAGTTCCATGATCTTGGCTACTTTATGTTGTTGATAGTTTCTAAATATGATTAGGAAAAGTGGGTATTTTTTCAGGATGAGATGGCCAATAAAAAACAATCTCAACACAATCTCTAGAACATGATGGTTTATAAAGAAAATGGTTAATAGTAATAATGTCTCCATCATGTGAAAACTCAAGGAATTTATGAATAGGAGAAGCTAAAACTTGCATGGTAGAAATCCATGGAATACCAAGCTTAACTTGAATTGATTAGAATTAGGAATAATAATGAAGTCAATAAAAGCAAATTTTCTTGATAGAGTAACAAATAAAGTGATAAAACCTTGAGGATGATAGAGAGAACCATTACAAGTTTGAATCCACATAGGAGTAGTATCACAAGTATCTCTATTTAGACCTTTTTCAAAAAGGTTTTTGTTGGTGATAACATTTACAATAGATGAAGGATCAACCAAAGTACCATGAGTAGGAATATGAGAAACTCTAGTAGTGAAGTAAAGAGGACCATTAGGTTCCTTAGATATATTAGATTGATTAAATATAATAATAGGTGTCTGTTTAGGTTTAGGTGGAGAATAAATTGAAGGTTGAGGTGTTAACTCAACATGATTAACCACATGATTCACTTCTTGTATCTTCTCATCATTATTAAAATGGTGATCAAAAGAAGGTTGATTAATAAAATTTGATGAGTGAGAAGGTAAATGATTAGTGTAAATCTATAGATTCTGATTAGGTAGCACGACATATTTATTTGTGTTATTAACTTGAGAATCAATAGATATAGCTTTAGAATCAATAAGGCCATGAATAGAATTCTTCAAACCATAAGTATTATAACTGGGTTGAGAGTGATATTGATAGAAAGAACTAGAATCAAAAGACTTAGGAAACAGTTTATTAGGATCAATACAAAAAATAGGAGGAAGATTAAGAACATGAACATGAATCAACTTTGTCATCACCTCAGACAAAGGTGGAGTATGCTAACAATTAGGGTGAAATAAAGAGAAAAAAGTAGCTGTACCTCTAGATGTAGTAGCCACTTGATCATCAACTTTATTGATGGACTTGATTTTGATAAAACTGTTAGGTTTAGAGAATTTTTTAAATTTTTTTGGGTGCATCACTCTTATCACTAGAAACAAGAGACATCAGAGTAGAGCTCTCAAGTTGACTCACTTGTAACTAGTTATGGTGAAGCATTGCATAATGATTTGAAAAGGAGGTATATTCAATAAGGAGAATCTTATCCCTAATGTCTTTTTGTAAATTAGAAATAAATACATTGAATAACATGAGTAGGCACATGATAATAAATATGAGCATAAAAATGTTTAAATCTACCAATAAATTTAGTAATTTTCTCTTTGACATTATGCTTATAATGCATTTTATCGATTAATTTTTTTGAGGACCAATGTTATTTTGAAACTATTGAATAGAAATATTAACAAGATTTTGAAAAGAATCAATAGATTAAGGAGGTAGAGAGAAATACCATTTCAAGATTGTATCCTTAAAAGTATGTGGAACAACTTAGCCATAAGCCTATAGTCATGAGAAAAGTCACTACATATAGTTTAGAAAGTTTTAACATGAATTATGGGATCTCCCTTACCATTATAAGTATGAAGATGAGGTACCTTAACATGATGTAGGATAATAGTATAAAATATATCTAAGGAAATGGGATTAGCAACATCACATGTAGAAATATTGTACTTAGAAATAGTTAATTGAGTGATTTGGTGTAAAGAAGTGACAATTCAAAACAAGATACTAATGGTGGGATTAGAAGAAACACCAGTAGGAATGGGTATGATAGATCAATTAGGAAAGTTGTAAGAGGTAGAAAGAATATATAAGGATGTCAATAGAGGATGAGAAGGAACAAGTAAAGGGTTTGAATAAGTAAAAGGTGTTTAAGTTGATGAAAGATCAACCCCACTACTCCCAAGAATCACTTGCATGCAAACACTTATCATAGAAAGAAAGAAGAAAAAGCTATGGATGCTAGAATTCTTAGATCCACAGATGAGACATTCTTGATGAGCAAAAAGAAAGATTTCTATTACCAAAATTGAATGAATAAAATTACAAAGAGATCAATCCTTATAAAAGGAGATCAAAACCCTAATAGGTAAAACCTAGGTTGCATGATAATAATTAATAAAATAATTTATTATTATATGCCTAAAGTTTAGCTTAAGTAAAATAGAGATAATAAGTGGCTTAATAATTAAAATAAAATGATTTAATTAACAAGGCAATATCGTATTATTGTAGCATCCCCCTTAAGATAAATTTAGGGAGTAGCTAAAAACCTAGAAACTACTATTGAAAGAAAATTTGGGTCCTAGCAACAAGGCCTAATGAGGTACCCAAGCACAACCAAATATTTGTAAAGAGGAGAAATAGAGAAAACCACATGGGAAAAACTCTACTCCAAAAAGAGATGGAAAGAATGTTCTAGAAGATAGGAACAAAAGATGATCATGAAGAATGCTACTAAAGCATGAAGCCGCAAACATTGCCAAATTGTTGATCTGAAGAACCTCCATTGTATAGAACATGACCAGTCAGAGAAGACTAAGTCTAAAGAGATGATCAATCAAAGATGGAAGGTATCTTTACGGCCTCCAAAAATAGGAATGAAATAATGTCTATATGGGAAATTATCCATCTCATCAAAATGCATAGGTATCCATCCACTGCAATTGCCTAGTACATAGGATCAAATACTGAATATATAGCTCACTCCATCAAACCAAGAAAAAAATAGAACCAAAAAAGCCCCCCTATGATGATGAGAGGTAAGACATGAACACTAAAATTGAATGCAATATCTCTTATAGAAAGAAGAACTAGGAACATTGAGAATACAAAAGAAGTGCAAACACCTATAATAGCATGTGTCATTGACACATCATGAGGTCAATATCATGGAAGGAACAATAACTTGACAAAGGAAGATGGTGAATATGGCCAACATGAAACCCCCCAAGGAACTTTATAATGTAGTGCAAGTACAAAAAAACACAAAGATGTCCAAGATCTCAAAATGCAATAGAGTGACATTTTATCTCAGTTTGTTTGCAAAAATACTACAAAAGGATGTCAAAAAAGATCAAAAGAGACATAAGGATGATATAGGAGATAATACAACCCATGAAAAATCATCCAAAACAAAAATTGATCCTCAGACCTAAAACAACCAAGATATCCATTAGAATGAAAAAAAAAAACTAAATGGGTTGTGCCTGGAGCAGAATTTGAAAAATAGAATGTCTCAAAATATGTCCCTCGGAGTGAAAAATAGAACTTCTAACTTTGATAGTCAAAACATGCCACCAAACAACATCATAAATCTAAATAAATTACACCATCATGATGGGCTCATA
Source organism: Cupressus sempervirens (assembly GCA_028749045.1). Classification (NCBI taxonomy): domain Eukaryota; kingdom Viridiplantae; phylum Streptophyta; class Pinopsida; order Cupressales; family Cupressaceae; genus Cupressus; species Cupressus sempervirens. The sequence continues at coordinate 277,905,883 of CM053789.1, read as the reverse complement.
ATTAGCTTTCTAGTGCTTCTTACAAATCAAAAAATGGAGTTTGAATGAGTAAGTTATGGCCAAAAAACCACATGTAGGTAAAAAAAAAATTAAAAGTCTTAAAAAATAACTACCTCAAGATCTATGCTAGAATGCCTCAAAAAGCATGATAGCTAGTACTAAAAATTACCTCTAGAAGTGTGTCAATTCAGTATCAAAATTGTCTTGAGGTTCATAAAAATCTCTATTTATGTGTCAAATTTAGAACATGTTCACCTCAAGAAATGTGCCAAAATATCAAATTTTGAAACAAAAATCTTGATTTGTGTATAAAATCTAAAAATTACTACATTGTGAAATGTGCCAAATTCTTGATTTTTGTATCAAAAATTTGAAAAGGGCCATCTCAATAAAAATGCCAAAAAATTATAAAATTGTCATACCTTAGGAAGCATGCTCAATCTGGAAGCAATATAATTTTGCCTCAAATTCCAACTATGTCCAAATTTGACAAATTTTACATGAAATTTTTTGGGCACTTTGAGCTCAACAATGATGTCTGTTTGGACTCAAAGTACACTAAAAAATGGTGACCCCTAGATTCAATACAAAAAAACTCTAAAAAATGAAACCCTCTGAAAGAAGAAACATAGATTTGAAAGCCAAGCCAAACTTTTCATAAGAAAAATAGGGGCATGAAGATCTAGAGCTCTAATACCATGTTGAAGTTGATGAAAGATCAACTTTTCCACTGCCAAGAATCACCTGCATGCAAACACTTGTCACATAAAGAGAGAAGAAAAAGCTATGGAGGCTGGAATTCCCAGATCCACATATGAGACATTCTTGATGAGCAAAAAGAGAGATTGCTATTATAAAAAATGAATGAATAAAATTACAAAAAGATCAATCCTTATAAAAGGAAATCAAAACCCTAATAGGTAAAACTTAGGTTGTATGACAATAATTAATTATTATATGCCTAAAGTTTAGCTTAAGTAAACTAGAGATAATAAGTGACTTAATAATTAAATCAAAATGATTTAATTAATAAGTTAATAGCTTATTCCTCTAACAAAGGGAATTGCATTATACAAGGGTAATGAAGAAGGAATGAAAGTAGGAGGAACACTCATAGGAAGTGAAAGGCTAGGAAGACCAACACTTAAAGGAGTGGAAACTTGTATAGTAGTCATAAGTAACATAAAGCATGTAGGTATGCTAGAAGAGTGGTAGAAATTGGGATATCATTTTCAAAGATAGTGAGAGGAGGAGAATATAAATTGTTGAGAACATTCTAACAAAGACTTAGCATGAGTATTGATAAGATGAGATATACCACATAAGATGGAAAGATTATTGTCATCATTGTTAACAAGCTTTCTAAGAACTTCAATAGAAACAACACTATCAAGGTTCTATTTTTCTTGTGCAAGCCAATTTTTCAATTTATCAAATTCACTATAAATCTTATCAACTTGTGAAGGAGGAGCTCTTATAGCATCATCATCATCATGGGATGAGTGAGAAGAGTTATGCTCCATTATAAGATTAAGATCACGAGTAAAGATTTGAGCATCATTATGAGTCTGAGAACTAAAATTGGAATCATGATCAAAGGAGCCCATGAGTCTAAAAATTCACCTAATGGGAATGTTATAGGTTAGATTTCATGTAATTAAGCTCATAAAATAGGAGATCAAAAAATAAAACCCTAGTCAAATATAACCATGCAAATGTAATAAAGAGCATAAAAGAGAGATCTAACCACACAAGATAGCCAAATCTAACTCTATGAAAGAGGGTAAGAAGGGTGGGTTCACTAAAAAAGGTAAACACCCCAAAATAAACAATTAAGAGCATAGAAGAGAGACCTAACCACACAAGATAACCAAATATAACTCTATGAAAGAGGGTAAGAAGGGCGGGTTCACTAAAAAAGGTAAACACCCCAAAATAAAAAATTAAGAGCATAGAAGAGAGATCTAACCACACAAGATAGCCAAATCTAACTCTATGAAAGAGGTTAAGAAGGGCAGGTTCACCAAAAGAAGGTAAACACCCAAAAATAAACAATCTAACTCCAAAAAGAAAGAGGCACAAGTTGAGTTCACCAAAACATTTAGGTGAAACTGAGGCCAAAGAAGAGTGCTAAAGGAATCCAATTCCAAAATAAAAAAGAGGGGGCTTGTTAGGTTAACCAAAATGTTTGGGGAAAAAAAGGAGAGATTTTAAAAAGGATTGTAGATCTCCCAATTCCTAGGTCCACTAAGGCATTCAAATATGTGTGTGAGAGAAAGATGGGAGTTTCAAAATGTGATTCCACTTATGATCCAAATTAGATTAGCTAGGACCCAAAGGAAGAAGGTTTCTAATATTAAATCTGAATTATGTAGTGGAATACAATATAAGGAAATGTACACTTGAGCCCTTGATTAGTATAATGTGAATGTGAAACTAAACTAATTGCTTAAATAATGTGAATCTAGATACTATGTAAACACAATTAGCCCAATTAAGATGTACATCTAGGGTAAAGATATGAAAGGATATAAAATATAAAATAATCACCTTGAAATACATAGAAGATGTATTTTGTTGAAGATAGTAGTTGTGATAAAGATATTTATCTTTGGAAATATGAACATTATTACTATTATTGTTACCTTTAGCTAAAAAGGACACTTATGTTTAAATTGTAATATTAAATTTAATGACGTGTTACTTGACATGAATTGAGGCATGGAAACTCAAATAGTTGTTATTGTATTTGTAATAAAGAGTCTCATTTTGAGAATTTGGAGAGACCTTCAGTTGGAATGTGAAGAGTCTCTCCTTAAGTTATTTATATCGCATTAAGAGATAGGCATTGTACACTTGAACATTTCATTATCAATAAAGATATATTTTTGTTGTGTGGCTAGGTTTTTCCCTCCATTCTCAAATGGTTTTCCCAAGATATTTCTAGTGTTCATTGGTTGAGTTTTGGCTCCTTCTTATTACTGTTTATCACCATTGATTTCTGGGGCTCAAGTCTTAACATGGTATCAAAGCTTGGTTTGATAACAACATAAGAAGTTGTTGAAGGTTGTGATTGAGTTTATTTATATTTGTAGAGGTTTGTGAAAGAAACAATTTAGTATAATAGATTAGTGCTAAACTCACTTCTATCAAGTTGTAGGCTAGTAAAACTATGACAAAAAAACATAATTTTTGGAGGAGGTACTATAATGGATGAAGAACTATGTAGATGACCCAAGTTCTAGAAACTTTTTTCTCACACTTCAAGAAATGATGTGTAATCATTCCATGTGACCATGGCCTTCTACTATACAATTTGACCTATGATTTTACATGAAGATTTAAATTATTGGAGTTCCTAAAGTTAAAAGGCTAGTTAGGAGCCTAATATTGCCTTCTCTCATCTCATAGGAGCTGGAATAAGTTTTTATGCAATTTTGATATGATATATTTTTTAGAGATTCTTAATTTTTTTTTTTGTTTCACCTATATTTGTAATTGTTTAAACCAGGTATTTCTAATTTTCACATTGACTGGATTAAAAGATATGTAAAACCTTGGAAATGAATCCAATTGATGTTGGGCTCCCTCTCGATGATCAATGATTGATATACTCTGAAAAGGTGTTATCCAAATAAATATTTGATATAAAAGTCGGGGAAAATTCAATCAAGAAAATATGTGTTATGGTGTGTTTGAACCATGATTACTATATTAGTTTGAGAATGCATTTTGAGAGCCATCACGAGAGCTAGATTTGCAACAACTATGGTTCTGTATGAACTAAAGATGAACTACTCATGAATTTCAATCAGTATTGTTTACTTGGCTTATGATTTGAATATTCTAAATATTTTTTAGGAATCCATTTTAAGATTTTTGCTTCTATGTATGCATGTGCAATTGGTAAATTTTATTTGTCTTTTATTTGTATATTTGTTGCAATCTTTTAGAGGTTATCATATGAAGTTTTTCCCATCCTTAGTTTTTTTTCTCTTGCATGTCCTTCTTGAAGTTAGGTGGCCTCTTGATATGGTTGCTATCCTATCAGCTTAAAATATTTTTTTTTTTACATTATGTGGATGCTGAGTGGGCATCGATTTCCTTTTTCCAGCCAATTTCATGATTTGATCTTCCCATTGGCATCAGTTTCTTTGTTTACATTGTGCATTATCTTTCTCATCATTGATGAGTAAAGAATTATTTATTATTATCATCAGTTACTTATTCCTTGATTCATCTATTTTATTTATTTTTATTGAGATGTTTTTGTAGGTCATGGGAAGAGAAGATTCTCACAACATACATACATACATACATACATACATACTTACATAAATAAATAAATAAATAAATAAATAGATAGATAGATAGATAGATAGATAAATAAATAAATAAATAAATAAATAAATAAATAAATAAATAAATAAATAAATAAATAAATAAATAGTTTGTTCTTTATTTGAGTGATATTATTTTTCTCTTCCATCCCTATTAGTATAGAGAGATTTTATAGAAATAAAAATGAGAATCTACCTCAAGAAGTTTTTTATTTACTTATTATTTTGATAAAGACTCTTCATTGGCTTTAATGATGAGGGATTTTTGTTGTCATTGGTGTATGGTGAATTTTCTTTTAGGGAATCTTTCATGTATAGAAATTATTTTAATACACCAACTAGTGATTATTAAAGGTGGTGTTTTTCAGGTTTTCAGCTTTTGGTTCTCTTTTATGTATAACTTTAAAGAGAAAAGTATTAGAGATCTTGATTCTTGTTATATAACTAAAAATAATTTACTCTTAATATTGATATTTATGATAATTTGATTATATATCTCTTTTTTATAGGATTTAACTAGAAAAGCAATAAAAAGAGGACGTTGCTTTCATTAAGAGGGAGATGTTGACTTTTAGAGGAAAATTTTAGCTTTAGAGGGAGGCTTCATAATTAAGAGGGAGTACTTATGGAATCCCCTTCATTTTTATATATTGTATAATGCTTGTGGTATTTCTAGAATTTTTAGACTTAAATGGAACCAAGTTTTATTTTGTTATGCCTATTTCTATTCTTGTGTGGATAAATGAGATTTTAAGATCAGCTATGATAACTCTTTCACTATGTGATAGTGAAGATCATGTTGAGAGAGTCCATGATGTCATCACATTGAGAGATTTTGTCATGGGAGTTGGATGTCATGTTGAGAGATTCCATGACAATTCACATTGAGAAAGTTTGTGATTAAAGGCTTAGTTGTGAGTCTTACAAATCTTTTCATGTTGAGTGATTCCATGAATATGAGTAATTGTTACAAGGTTTCATGTTGAGTGATTCCATGGATATGATTAATTATTATAGGTTTTAATGAATCTTATATTATAAATGGGACAAGATTTTATCATTATCATTTTGGTTGCAGTCTTGTGTGATTGTTCAACTAAAGATCTCTCTCTGGCTAAGAGGGAGTGTTGAAAATGGTAGCTGTCATAGAGATATTTATTTCTAAAAATATGAACATTATTAGAATTTGGAGAGACCTTTGGTTGGAATGTGACGTCTCTCCTTAAGTTATTTATATCACATTAAGCTATAGGCATAGTACACTTGAACATTTCATTATCAATAAAGATATATTTTTGTTGTGTGGCTAGGTTTTTCCCTTCATTCTCAAAAGGTTTTCCTAGAATATTTCTAGTGTTTATTGGTTTAGTTTTGGATCCTTCTTATTACTATTTATCACCATTGATTTCTAGGCTCAAGTTTTAACATATTTTAGCTCCAAAACTTATAGATCTAAACTCTTTTTGAAAATATGTCAATGAATCTTGGAATAAAATGACAAAAGGAATAAAACCGATAAATCTTGCTGAAAATAAAGACTGAAGGACTAAGTCAACTTGAGAAAATATGCTAAAACCAAATTGATTTAGTCCAGTGACTTGAAACTAACTTCTCCAAAAACCTCTTGAAAAGTAGGTTCTAGATCCATAACTTTTGCTAATATCTTGCAAATCAACACAGAAAAGAAGGGTTTTGGGTTTAGGGTGTGATGAGGGGTTTCCTTGGTCAAGCGCTAGGTTAAGAATTTAACATAGATGAGAAATGTAAATTTAAATGACTAAAAGACAAGATAAATGTTAGGATTCACCTTGCTTGAAACCCTTGTTTGTAAGTGTTTTGTATGTAAATGTATTATAGACCTTGAATTAGAAATGTAGGGTATCTGCACTCTTGGCAATGGATCTATCATAATCCCATCACAGTGCCATGGATATCAAAGTGCATCAATGAAGAAGATGATGGATGCTTTAATATAGATCTCCTCCTTCAATGGCCAACAAGAAGCTAGATCTTGAAGAGGAAATGCTAAAAAAGGATCCTTCAATGATGAATATAAATTTCCTTTCTTAAATGCTTGAAAAAATTAATAATTGAAAGATGCTTGAAAGAAAGAGATTGAGTGCATGAATGAATGAGATTTTTGAGATATGAAAATTAAGCCTCCAAGTCTCCTTATATATGAGTTTTTGGGCAAGAAAATAATACAAGACAATGGGAGAACACAGTAAAACTAATTAAAGCTCCGAGGTCTTCAAGGCACTAAGCCATGAAACCTCTAGGAACTAGGTTAATATGGGCTAACCTAGTCCATAATAGGTTAATTTGAATTGATTTGGTCCTAGAGATTAGGTCTATAAAGTCATTAAAAGAAAGGGTAGATACCAAGAGAAATAATATAGAAAGATGAAGAAAAGAAGACAAAAGGAGATCGAGCACATGCATATCCATGGTCCAAAGGAGGCATTATGAAGAGCGAGCTAAAAGGTCTTAAAAGGAAAGTGAATTCATTTTAAGATGGTACACCTCCAACAACTCTAATTATACTAACAACATCCTTCATTTGGTTCATATATTGTGCAACATTCTCACCTTCTTTCATTCTCATATCATCATACTTACCTCTCAAAATTTCAACTTTGGCTCTTCTAACATTATCATCTCCTCCATGTACAATTTTCATTTATCCCATACTTTTGTAGCATTGGCATAGTTCTTGATATTATCAAATTTGACATCATTGAGGGAAGATGCAATTTCAATCATCAGAATATTGTGATTCTTCTTCTCATTAATTTTTTCCACAATTAGGGGACCACCAAGTGTAGTATATTCATCCTCCAACAAATGTGGGACATTATCCTCAATGCTAGAAAGATACAACTTCATTCAGTCTTTCCATGATGAAAAGTTTTCCTTGTTTAGCTTTGGTACTTCTCTCTTATACATCTTTGATCTTTAGTTCAATTTCCTTTAAAATTATTTCTCCAAGAACTATGATATGATACTGATTGTTAGATAACTAAGAGGGAGGTGAACTAGTCATGTCCAATTATCATACAGTCCCTTCAAACTATTTTAGTACAAAAAAAACTTCAAAAGAATTAGTAATAAACACTCGATGATATCATTAATTAACTCTATCAATCAATTTATTCTAAACTGTTAACTCATTGTTCTTTGCATTACCGAGTATCAATTTACTTTATAGTTATTACCTAGTGAATACTTAGTTATTACCAAGTTTCACTAAACTATGAAACATGTAAAATAACTTACAACACAAATAACATCCACAAATTTGACACCATGAATTTTAACATGGAAACCCTTTGAAGGGAAAAACTACATGGGACTGACAACCCAATTTTTTTTTGCTCTTTTGAAGTGAGCTCTACTAGAATCCAAACTTGTTAAAAGTTATATACACATTGTTAATATGATATTGTTAGAGGATTTCACTAAAAGATCATCTAGACCTTATCACTCCTTGTTCATGACTAAAGAGTGGCATAATTTAAAGGACTTACAAACACCAATAATTAATGTTAGCATATAATATTTCATACACTTGTTAGGTCCACTTGGTTCTTCTAATATTTTTTTATACAATGGTTAAAAATAAATAGTAGAAATCATCTATTAAGAATAACAACTACCTTTGCTTGTTTAGGTCTATGTTCTTTCTCTTGTTTCTATCCAATCTCTCAATCCAACCTCCTTTCACTTTGTACATTTCACTAGCTTATTTAATCCTTCTCTTTCTCATTCCTTTGCTTAATTCACTTGGCTCAACTATATTCTTTACCTTCAACAACTTTGTAGTTTGATCTCTTCTCTCATATTTTATCAACAAATTTAGCATAATCAAATCCAAATCAACAACCTAAAATTGTATTGACCTCCTCTTTAAATAGCCATCTCCTTACTTCCAATTTTTTTCATCTATTGTTTCTTAATCACAATCATCAATCTTAGGTTCATACTAAAATTTTCAAATTCAAAAATTCACATAATATATCTAGACATGTAAAAAATATAACTTTCACAGAACTTTGAATGCATTCTTATCCTTCTTCAATCTCTATCATCAGATCCTTATTGATTTTTCTCAATCATTTATATTGTAAAAAAATTTGACTCATTCCTTAGACCATCTCAAACTTTTCAAATTACTTCAAAAATCAGCCTTAGATTCCATTTGTCCAAACTTGTTCATCCCAATGTTACTTGATATACAAAAAATTTACTCAAGTAATATAAAACTCATTTATTACTAGATTCACTTGTACAATACTATAGTCACTCGATGAATACGATCTCCCTTCATTAACCTTTCCACTTGGTTAAGCTTGTGTTCCTCAATATATTGCAACAATACATGATTGCAAAATAATCAAACCAATATTATATTTTCACTATCTAACTCATTCAAGTACCCATTGAATACCTTACATATCAATATTTTCTTCATCATTATTTCTTCAAATCCTCTTCATCAATCAAATCCTCTCCATCAATCTAATGATATGGTAGTCTACCAAATTAGCATAATGTCTAGTTGGTTAAGACTTTCACATCAATGATAATATAACAATTGATATGATTCTCTTACATACATTCACAACATTATCAGTTAGGACTAAATTTTTTTAGAATTATTTAGAATAACTGAGAGGGGGGGTGAATCAATTATCCAAGGTCCAATGACGTCCAATTAAACTTTTTCTACAAATACTTAATGGAACATAATTGAAATTATCATGTATGCAATTGAACATTAAACAACCATCAAAAGTAAACACACATCACACCATAACACTAAGGATTTGATAACCCAAAAACCTTCCAAGAATAAGAAGGTAAAACTGGAGTGGGGATGATACCCACAAAATAACTGCACAATTGATTTCAACCACTTCTGATGGTCTACCCTATTAAAGGCTACAACACATTGTTAAATGTGACCTTGTTAAAGGATGTAAGAACATTCAACTTGGAATGTCACCCTGTTAAAGGATTTACATAGATTTGTTAGGCTCACCCAAGTTCATGGGATTTTTAGTCACCTTCTCAAAAGAATCTTTAATCCCTCTCTAAGGATCTCCTATCCTCCTCCTAAGGATCTCTTATCCTTCTCCTAAGGATCTCTTTATCCTTCTTCTAAGGATCTCTTTATCCTTCTCCTGGGGATCTCCTATTCTTTTCCTTAGGCTTATCCACCTAGTTGTTAAGCTAACCTAGCAATGTAGGGTTTTAATATCTAATATAATGGTAAGAAAGTATTAGAAGGGTTTTGACCTAATATAGATCGCAAACCTAACTATGCAGATTTTAGATTACTCTTTGATTCCTTTCTTTGCTTGGCTTCTCTTCCTTGCAGTGCTGACAACTTGTTCACCCTTCAAGATCTGTCTCCTTGAGTTCTTCTACTCGTTATGCCAATGCAATCTCTTTGGTCACTTGATCAACTCAGAGTCTTGATGCTCTGTTCTTACTCCTCTTGTCTTCTTCGCATGATCATATTTATGACCAATTCCCTCTCTTGCATACACTCTTGATCTTTGACCTATAACTCCTTATAAAGAAGTTTTGTTCTTGATTTCCTGCTCAAATCTTAATTTTCTCTTGAGAAAATGGTATTGTTTTCCCTCCAAATTATTTCTTCTAGAAACTTCATGATGAATCCATTAACATTCACCTTGGATTGGATTGCATGGATTACATAGAATTTTGTGACATCTACTCATCATTCATAACTTCCAACTACTTCACAAAATTTTATGTAACAACCTTATCGCTGTTGATCTGGTGAATCTTGTCTTAACAAATAATGCAACAACTCAACATTATTGGTTTAGTGATGCTCGACTCCTTTTGTGTTACTTGGCTTCTTAATGTTATTTACTGGCGCTCGACACTTGAAGCATTTTGGCTTTGCTCGACACTTGAAAACTTACTCGGCATCCATTATCTTTTTCTGCTACTTGGCACCTGAAGGATTTTGTGTTACTTGGCATCTGAGTAATCACTCGGCTTATGCTGAAGTTAAACTTGCTTGGCTTCAACTGAGAATCTGTTTGGCTCTAACTAGTGATGCAGGAGCATCCAGAGGTATAAGGGCAATCCTGTGTCACCTAAAAAAATGTACCTAGACTTAGTTTCTATTTCATGTCTTTTCATTTTTGGATACCCATTTGGGTCAAATAAAGGTTCCAACTCTCACAATTCAACTATTAGTGTGCTAGAAAATCCTAAAAAAATAGGAGCATGCAATTTGGCCATCATTTTGGTGACCTAGAAGGTGTGAATTGGCCAAATGAATGTAATTGTGATTTAGAGCATTCCAAAAAAAGAATCAGGTCAAAAGGCCCCACAGTTTGAAAGTTATTACAGTTTTTCGGGTTTTGGAGACCTCCTAAGAATGCTTCAAAGTTAGGTTAGGGGCATTAAATGACCTTGAAAAGGGTCAAAAAATGGGGATGAGTGAAGCTAGTCCATAGGGCTATAGAGCACTTCGAGAGCTTTCTGAAAATGTAAACGGTTCGTCAATCAGAGCTACGGTTCAAAAGTTATGCCTCCCGGAAGTTCGGTTACCGTTTTTGGATTCTTCTAGATTTGCACCGACTTCTAACGCAGCTTTTGGAACCTTCTATTTGGTTAGTGGATTCCTACTAGCACTTTCTAGAATGTACTCCTAGTCCTTAACCCTCCAGGGTCTATTTAAGGAGATTTCTGGCATTGTAAAAGGCAGTTCGGAGTGGAGTTTGAGAGGAGGTACTGTAAGGAGAAATTATCTCCAGATTTATGCTATTGTAAGCCCTTAGGGAATGTTTTGAAGTTTATTTTCCTGTACTATTGTACTAGCTTATTTTCTCAGTTAATATAATTTTCCCTTTTCTATTGTGTCCATTTTGTTCTTGGGTTGTGTCCCCATCAAGTGGTATTAGAGCTGGTTTTCCTGAGTGTGTAGACAGAGCGCCGACTGTGAGGCAGTTTGCACCAGGACTGTGTGGTTGTGGGATTGAGTTAGAAGATGCCTCCATGAAGAGAGCATGGTGGAAGGGCTAGATCTATTAATCCTAAGGAGGTTAGAGCCCTCCAAAGGCAGGTGCAGGCATTGCAAGAGGAGCTCCGTAGAGGAGAAAATGTTGCCGCTGGTGACTACAGTGAGGATGAAAATGAAGAAGAAGTTATGGGACCAGAAGGGGAATTTGACGGGGAAGTTTTGAATCATGCAAAGGAAAGGCTTTTAGGGCCATTACTAAGTTTGGGAAAAGACCCACAATTGAAGTGGGTTTATTTTCAAGAAATCTGAAACCAGATGAGTTGATCGATTGGATCAATGAACTAGAAGAATACTTTGAGTATGAGGATATTAGGGACCTAGATAGGGTTAAGTTTGCAAAGGCTAAACTAAAAGGCCATGCCAAAATCTGGTGGCAAGAGGTTCAATTGGAAAGAAACAGAAGAGGAAAGGAGAAGATCACAAGATGGGATCGCATGGTGGACAAATTCAAGAAGCAGTTCATTCCTGTGGACTACGAGCTTGATTTGTTCAAGAAGATGCATGGGCTTAAGCAAGAAGGAAGATTAGTCCAAGAATATATAGAGGAATTTTATCGACTCTTGATTAGAGCAGGACATGCAAAAGCAAGTAAGGAGAAGGTTGCTCGTTATATCAGTGGGTTGCGACCTAGCATCCAGGAGGAATTAAGTCTGGTAAGAATGACCAGCGTTGAAGAGGCATACCAGTTTGCCCTACGAGTTGAAGAGAAGCTAAATAAAAGGTTTGAAGGAAGACAAAGAGGGCGCGGTCAAGGAGGAGGGGGAAGTGGTAGGTCATCTGGAGGCTGCAATGAAACCCAAAAGAAAAATGAAGATGAGGGTACTAGCAGGAACCAGAGGAATGAGGGTTTCAACCGCTCCCATGACCAAGACTTTGGAAACTAGAGAGGAAGAGGTAGAGGATGTGGACAAGGAAGAGGAGGCTTTCGTGGTACCTATTTCCATTCCAATGAAGAAGTTCATCATGCCTTTGAATGCCCTCAACGACAAGGAAGGACAGATAGAAGAGTTGAGGGACAAGCTAGGGTTGCTCATGTGGATGAGGATGCACAATCATCACATTCAAAGGATGCAAAAAGAGGAGAGACCTTGGTAAATGAAAGAGTCCTACTAAGTGGTGAGATTGAACTAGGACAATGAAGGAGTTTGTTCCGTACTAGATGCAAGTGTGAGGATAAATGTTGTGACGTGATCATAGATGGTGGTAGCACTGATAACTTGGTATCAGAAGAGATGGTCTCTAAGCTGAAACTCAAGAGGGAGAAACATCCCCAACCCTATTGGATTGCTTGGGTAAAAGATGATCATAAGGTCCTGGTAAGTGAACAATGTTTAGTGAAATTTAAAATTGGGAGTTACCATGATGAAGTTCTCCATGATGTTATTTCAATGGATGTTTGCCATCTATTGTTGGGTAGACCATGGCAGTTTGATAGACATGCAATGCATGATGGACATGCAAACACATACTCTCCGACAAAGGATGGAGTTTTCCACAAATTGAAGCCCATGAAAAAGGAAGGTGAAAAGGTATGTAGCAGTGCTAGGATTTGTCTTGTTGATGGAAGAAAGTTTTTAGATGACATGAAACATCAGCATATGTGCTATGCTTTGATTCCTAGGAAAGATAAAGAAGGTAGTAGTGAAATACCATTTGAAGTTTCAGATTTACTAGGGGAGTTTGGAGATATTATCTCTGATAATGTTCCAGATGGATTGCCACTAGTAAGGCAAATCAGTCATCAGATAGATCTGATACCAGGAGCCAGTTTGCCTAACAAGGCTGCTCACAGGATGACTCCTACTAAGACAGAGGAGCTAAATAGACAAGTTTAGGAGATGTTGAGGAAGGGCTTGATTCGAGAGAGCTTGAGTCCATGTGTATTACCTACAGTACTCACACCAAAGAATTATGGAGAGTGGAGGATGTGTACAGATTCTTGAGCTATAAATAGGATCACCATCAAGTACCGGTTTCCTTTGCAAGGATGGATGATCTTATGGACTGCTTGAGTGGAGCTCAGTACTTCACAAAGATAGATCTGAAGAGTGGTTATCACTAGATACGGATTCGAGAAGGAGATGAGTGGAAAACAACCTTCAAGACCAAGGAGGGTCTTTATGAGTGGTTAGTCATGCCTTTTGGATTGACGAACGCCCCAAGCACCTTCATGCAGCTCATGAATGAGGTACTTAAGAAGTTCTTGGGAAAATTTGTTATTGTCTATTTGGATTATATTTTAATTTTTAGCAAGACTTTGGAAGAACATTTATTGCTTATTCGTAGTGTCCTTGAAAGGCTAAGGGAAGAGAAACTGTTAATTAATCTGAAGAAGTGTAACTTTGCAAAAAGGGAGTTAGTCTATTTGGGGTTTGTTATATCACCTGAAGGTCTCAAAATGGATCCGAAGAAGGTAAAATCCATCTTGGAATGGCCTACTCCAAGGTCTGCTACTGAGATAAGATCATTTCATGGTCTGGTTAGTTTCTACAAGAAGTTTATTAAGAATTTGAGTGGCATATGTGCACCCCTAACTGATACAATAAGAGGGGATAGAAAAGAGTTCAAATGGACTGTAGCAGCTGCGAGAAGTTTTGAATTGCTGAAGAAGAAGGTAACAGAATAGCCTGTATTGGCACTTCCAGATTTTAGAAAGGTTTTCTAGGTGGATTGTGATGCTAGTGGCAATGCTATTGGGGCTGTATTAAGCCAAGAAGGTAAGCCTATTGCATATTTTAGTGAAAAATTGAATGATGCAAAGAAGAAGTATTCTGTTTATGATCAAGAGTTCTATGCAATAGTCCAGGCCTTAAAGAAATGGAGGCATTATTTATTGCCAAAAGAATTTGTTTTGTATACTAATCATCAGGCATTACAGTACCTAAATAGTCAAGGTAAATTGAATCAGAGGCATATGAAGTGGGTAGAGTTCTTGCAGAGCTATACATTTGTGTTGAAGCATAGAAGTGGAAAATCTAATAGGGTTGCAGATGCACTAAGTAGGAGACAGTTTTTACTTACAGTAATGCAGGTTGACGTAGTTGGATTTGATGAACTCAAGAATTTGTACCCTGAGGATCCTGATTTTGCTGAAGCATAAAAAACTTGTAAAGAGCCTGTTGGTGTAGATAGAACAAGGTGGTTAGACTATTTGATTCAGGATGGTATGTTGTTCAAGGGTAGTCAATTGTGCATTCCAAGAAGTTCCATGAGGGAAAATTTGATTAAGGAGAAATACAGTGGAGGGATGGCAAGACATTTTGGTCAAGATAAGACCATTGCCATTCTTAGAGAACATTATTTTTGGCCTCAAATTTCACAGGATGTGAAGAAGTTTGTATAGAGTTGCCAGGTTTGTTAAGTTTTCAAGGGGTTTAGTCACAATACTGGCCTATATCAGCCATTTCCTATTCCATCAAGGCCATGGGAGGACATAAGTATGGATTTTATTTTTGCATTGCCAAGGACACAAAGGGGTAATGACTGAGTATTCGTGGTGGTTGATAGGTTCTCCAAAATGGCACATTTCATTTCATGCCACAAAACTCATGATGTTGTCCATATTGCAGACTTGTTTTTCAAAGACGTGGTAAGACTACATGGTCTTCCAAGAAGCATAGTTTCTGACAGAGATACTAAGTTTGTGGGGTATTTTTGGAGGACATTGTGCAAAAAGTTGAGAACAGACTTAAAATTCAGTTCCATGCATCACCCACAAACTGACGGCCAAACATAAGTGGTAAATAGAAGTCTGGGCAATTTGCTAAGATGTTTAGTTGGGGATAAGCCCAAGGGATGGGATTTGATTCTACCATAGGCAGAGTTTGCTTATAACAACTCTGTAAATAGGAGTACTAGAAAATCACCATTCCAAATTGTATATGGGAGTAGCCCAAGGACTGTACCAGAATTGAGGAAGATAGAGCAAGGGGAGAGGACGAGTGTTGAAGCTAAGGAATTTGCTAAACATATCAAGCATCTACATGAGGAGGTTCAGGCACACATAACCAAGATGAATCAAGAGTATAAAGCTAGGGCTGATCAAAGGAGAAGACATAAGGAATTACAAGTAGGAGATTTAGTCATGGTGCACTTAGGAAAAGAAAGATTTCCAACCGATACTTACAACAAGCTGAAAATGAAGAAATTTGGCCCTTGCAAAATTTTGAAGAAACATGACTCAAGAAATGCATATGAGGTGGAGCTACCAGATGGTATTCACATTTCTCCCATTTTTAACATTGTAGATTTAACAGAGTATCATGATGATGGTGCAGATGAGGAGCTGGTGTTAGAGCCATGTCCAATTCCTGCTTCTAAGAAGGAGGAGATAGAAGACATTCTAGATCATTGCGTGGGTAGGAGTACCAGAAATAGGCAATATGAAGAGTATTTGGTCAAATGGAAAGGATGATCGACCGAGGACTCAACTTGGATTTCAATAGCTGAGGTTTCCTATTTGGGATTTCCTCTACCATCCATAAAGTGACAGGGTCACTTTTCAATCTACCCTGGGTGTCTGATGCAGGAGCATCCAGAGGTATAAGGGCAATCCTGTGTCACCCAAAAAAATGTACTTAGACTTAGTTTCTATTTCATGTCTTTTTATTTTTGGATACCCATTTGGGTCAAATAAAGGTTCCAACTCTCACAGTTCAACTATCAGTGTGCTAGAAAATCTTGAAAAAATAGGAGCATGCAATTTGGACATCATTTTGGTGACCTAGAAGGTGTGAATTGGTCAAATGAATGTAATTGTGATTTAGAGAATTCCAGAAAAAGAATCAGGTCAAAAGGCCCCACAGTTTGAAAGTTATTGCAATTTTTTGGGTTTTGGAGACCTCCTAAGAATGCTTCAAAGTCAGGTTAGGGGCATTAAATGACCTCTAAAAGGGTCAAAAAATGGGGGACGAGTAAAGCTAGTCCATAGGGCTATAGAGCTCTTTGAGAGCTTTTTGAAAATGTAAACGATTCGTCAGTTAGAACTACGGTTCAAAAGTTATGCCTCCCGGAAGTTCGGTTACCGTTTCTGGATTCTTCTAGATTTTTACTGACTTCTAACATAGCTTCTGGAACCTTCTATTTGGTCGGTGGATGCCTACTAGAACTTTTTAGAATGTACTCCTAGTCCTTAACCTTCTAGGGTCTATTTAAGGAGATTTCTGGCATTGTAAAAGGCAGTTCGGAGTGGAGTTTGAGAGGAGGTACTGTAGGGAGAAATTATCTCCAGATTTATGCTATTGTAAGCCCTTAGGGCTTGTTTTGAAGTTTATTTTCCTGTACTGTTGTACTAGCTTATTTTCTCAGTTAATATAATTTTCCCTTTTCTGTTGTGTCCATTTTGTTCTTGGGTTGTGTCCCCATCAACTAGCTTGCTCAGTTCTTTCTAATGAACTTAGTTAATCCTTACATCTTTGATGTATCACAGTGTGTCCATCCTCTTAGAGTATGTCGTCAATACATTATTTCATCAATGGCTGAGCTGATCTTTATACTTCATTACATCATCATAACTTCAACCTTTCTTTAGGTACTCTAGTTACATCTTATTGATTGCCACCTCCTTGTCAATCAACCAATTAATAGTATTTGGATCACTAAAACAATTATCATTCCTGCAAGTAGCAAGTTTGACATCAATGGCAAAACAATGATTGAAATCATTCTTTACCAGTTCCATTATCCTTTATTCATGATCTTTTCAATCATTTTCAACAAAAATCTCCCATTATGAGTTATATTATGAGTTGGGGCTAACACTATCATCTCACTTTAGCTGGCCAAAACATATATCATCTAATATTGACTTCAAAAATGACTTATCCAAATGCTTAAAAATGCTATAAAAATACATAATGTACATGAAAAAATTACTTATTGGGATGTTACCTCAAAATAAATTTGATATGGTGAAAAATCCCTTGAGGAAGAGAATTAGGTACTAACTTTGGATGTTGTTGAATTGATCAAGATACTACTATAATGCCCCACCGGATAACCCAAAAGAATAAGACAAATTGATGTACAGAGTTTAGTGAACATTAAAAAAAAAAAGATTTCACTTACCTTATATATTATTTAATGACCCTAATAGGCCCCTCAATGTCATCTTTAAACAATATTACTTAATGTTCTTTTTAACATTTTATCCTTACTACTTATGTTAAACCATTTATTGGTTTTATGTCTACTAATGATTTGATGCATTATCAATCCTAATATCTATTTAAAAATAAGGAACTAATGCCTTAATCCTTATAATCAAATATATCTACTTAACATGTAATAAAGATACATAAAATATATTTAAACCATCAATTATATGTGTAAACCAAATCATATATTGTTCATTTGATAACATTATGAAAAGTACACTATTCTTTTAATCATCACACATTCATCTAAATACATATAAATATATGATATCATGGCATCATCATAACTTCATTAAGTTTTTAAAATAATACAATATGTTCACATTTCCCTTTATTTCTCCTAGAGATACCCTTTACCCTTTTTACATAACTTTTCATTTTATGATATATAGTAATGATATTTTACTTTCTTCAAGAGTTTAATTTAAAATATTACATAAATTTCTTTCAAGGAGATGTAACAAATAGACTTCAAGAAATGATCCTTGACCACTACTCAAAAATGATCCATATAAAGCCATCCATGAATACTCGAATGGTACCTTGAAATATTTTGCCACCCAACCATGTAGAGCCATAAGTGGTACACTTCCACGTGATAGAAGATAAGACCATGATCCACATAGGTTCTAAGGTTATTTAAGGCTTATAACTCAAACTCAAAGTACAAAGGTAACATATGGTCACATAAACCATAATACCCAAAATCAAATCACAAAGAAAATGGAAAACTACTGGAAAAGGAATGTGTGAGAGGTTTAATCACATCTAGGTGAGTGTCATAGTACATTCCTGTATGTTGGGATCAACCTTCCAGGGAGCCAAACCTTCCTACAACACAAAATTTTTGTACCTGAGCACTCTAATGGGGATATGTACCACGTGCTATAATACATTTATGTAATGTTGGAATCAACCTTCCATGGAGCTAGACCATCCTACAACATAAAATCTCTTTTCTCGAGTACTCTAACATACACGATATACATTTATCTTGGCTTATATGAAACCCCAAACCCCCATAACCTAATAATTTTATAAATGTATTTGCTTGATTACAAAAACTCACATATAAAGCCAACCTACAAATGACCTTGGTCTCTAACACATAGGATTCTTTAGTGGCCACTTCCAGGCCCCAACACCTATGGTGAGCCACTCACTTAGGGTATCTACCCTACTCACAAATCCAAAACCATAATCTTAAAAATATTTTAGGGAACAACATTCCTAGTGTCCCATACCCCTAGCTTAAACAAGACCGTAATTCATCATATAAGCATCACAACAAGAAAAAAAATCAAAAGGAACATTGATGATAAGAATACATCTTTAGAATGATTTTCAATGTTAAATATAAATATTACATCACATAAAAATTTATATGCCTCTAGTGTCTTAAACAATAATTGGGAACATGAAAACTCTAGTAAGAGGTCAAACAGGTTAAAAACCCCTAAATCAAGCATATAAAATTCAAATATTTATATTAAAAACATATAGTATGTACAATAAAGTACAAATAGGAACACACAAAAGATATCATAATACAATATTCTTTACTTCTAGTTATCAAAAACCCTTTAATAGAAATAACATATCTCCATAAACTAGTGGCTAAATACCATAGGAAAATACATCTCTATTTTTACAAAAAGGAACTTAAAACCTTCAAATAACTATTGGAATTGAATGTAAAAATATAATACATCACGAGAACATATAAATAGATCTATAAATAATGAAATCAATAAGTTTAATCCATACCTAAAGTCCTATGAAGATTCAAAGGAAGTAGGAGCAAGGAGACAGAGGGAAAATAAATCCAACTTGAGATGCATCATTCAAATCCACTCCACTTAAAAAATGTCCATGGTAGAAGAAGAATAAATTCCATAAAAATAAATCCCTCTTTCAACCCTTGAAACTCTCACATATAGTTCTCTCCCCAAAAGGGAAAGAAACTTACAAATCTAAAGAATTATACTCACAAACTCTCCCTCACATATTGTTAATTATTCTCTATAAAAAATCAATAAAAGTACAATAAATATATCCTTTACCTTTCAAAAATCTCTGCCTCCCCCCAATTTACACCACCTATACATGTTCTTGAATAACTTTCTTACCACTTTAGGTGGAAAGACACTACCTTTTAAATAAAAGTAATTCCAAAATCCGAAATTGCTTTTGTTTATGTAATCAACTACCATTTTACAAGTTTTTAAGGCATATTATGGGTAAATTAAGGCTATTTTAAGGATATATAATGAATAAATGATCCAAAAATGGTGTAAATACCCTCTATAGTGGTTTATAACCCCTTTTTTTTTATGCCCATCATTGAATTTATGCCTTTTGATGGAATGCATGTTATTTTTCCTCTTCAAAATACCTTTTCTTTTTATTTAAACCATTTTTCAATCTCTTTATTTTTATATCCTATTAAGTTTACCTTTATATCAAAGTGTATAAATAAATCACTCACCTATAATTTATAACATATGCAAATACTTAAATGCCTTAACTATGATGTAAGAATGTATATTTATATAGGTATATATGTGTGCACCCTTATATCTTTTATATCCACACACACACACACACACACACACACACACACAAAAAAAAAAAAAAAAAATATCATACACAATTTACATAAATATACAAATATCCAAATCATCAACACATAATTTTAAACACTAGAACCCACCAATCAAACTATGAAAAGAAATCATAAAAATATAAACCCTGAACTAGGTGACTAGAATCCTATTGAATTTCTAAGGATATAAGGATTCCTATATGGATCATGGTTCCATATCCTTTTTAACAACAACTGGTTCAGGTTTTTTGAGGCATACTCAAACCTGTAAAGCTAGGTAGAGTCAATTCTTGATACTTGTATGCACCTGCATCACCAACAAACAATATATAATACATATGCATATACATACAAACAATGAAAATCAAGGAAGGAGTGGCACATCATGTAGATCTATCAAAGAAGTGACTACAACTGCTTCCCCTCATTCTAAAGACATGCCAAGTAGTGTAAACACACACACACACACACACAAAAATATAAGGCACAATGGGTTGGTTGGGTTAGCATGAAACTAAATAATTAGAATATTATAAAGAAGGTAAAATCATAATAATGAATTTAGAATAGTATACAAATCATTATAGAAAATAACCATTTACCTAATCTCTTAAAGATATTATATAGAGCATGCAAAGTAATATGTAACATCATAAGCACAAAGGGATGTATATGATAAGTATAGAAATGATTCTAAACATATAATAAAATTAGTACCTAGTTCATTCTATTTAGAGATCCCTAGTAAGATTCACATTTATAGATCTGGTTCCATACTTTTTAGAGCTAAAATATAAATTCTACTATGGATTTCAAGGTGAGTCTTTCATATCTTATTTTCCTTCATAATTTTATCTTAGATCTATGTCTTAATTAGGCTGATTGTACATTCTTAGCATCTATATCTATATTATTTAATCAATCGATTCAAATTTGTATTCACATTATCATGCATGGGCCAAAAAGTGTATTTACTTAGATTGCATTATCCTTTACAATTCAAATTGAGTATTGGCATACCTTTCCTTTTAGAATTACTAATCTAATTTGGGTTTAATGAAGAATCACATTTGGAAATTATCTCTTTCCCTTCACATATCTTTTGAATGGATTAGTGGCAAAAAGTAGACATCTACATCCTATTAAAGCATCTCCTCTTTTCCCCCAAACAATAATAAGGAACATAAATCTTATTGATGAAGTTAATCTCTCTCTCTCTCTCTCTCAATTTATTGTGAGTGACATCTATACTAATATGACTTTGGATATGATGAAGAGTTAAGTTTATTGGGTGCTTGGTATTTTCTTTGTCTTCTTAGTCATGATAAGACCATCTCTTAATTTTTGATCTACTTTACCATGATTATTAGGTAAATCACATTCACACTCAAGTGAGAGATAAATGTATATACTCAAATGGAAGAACCCATAATTTAAGACCTTTTTGCTCCTTCCTTTAAGTGACATTATTGATTGTGGATGGATTTGTGCTCAATCAACTATTTCTCTCACTTAGTCCCATTTTTTCCATTTTTATATGTGTAGTTTCTAAGACCTCAGGGAAATCCTATCCAATAGATATGCCAAAATTAACTTATTATAGAGCTCAGGAACTTTGGGCCCTAGGGCTAGTTTTGTCTTAGGGATTTTGAAAATTGGGTGATGTGATCAACTTGCTTTATTTTTGTGCCCAAAAACTAATATCAAAGGAAGTCTAGGCACCTAATTTTCACTTGAAAACATTGAAATACATCATTACATATGGAAGACCACTTAGGCTAGTATATTAATTAAGACATTTCAAGCATTTATCAAGCATTCAATATTCAAGGATCCTTTGTGAGCATTTCCTCTTCAAGATCTAGTGTTTTATTGGCCATCAAGTGAGGATATCTATATTGTGATGTTCTCCATCTTTTTCTTTGGTTCATATTTACATCCATAAATCTATTATGTGTTTACAGTGGATCCATTGCATTTGTAAATATTTTCTACTTCATTGAAAATTCAACATCTAGAATGTTTAATCAATGCAAGGTCCTTATTAACAAGGATTTTATCAAGCAAGGTGAATAATTACATATTTATTGCATTCTTTCACTCTTTACATTACATTACATTTCAATTAAATTTATTCCTCAATCTATGGCTTGACCAAGGCAAGCCCCCACGACCAAACAAACAAAACCCATTTTTCTTGTGTATAGAAGTAGGGTAAAAATTGCGACTACAAATCCAAAAACTATTCCGTGAGATATTTCTAGAGAGATGGGTTAATTTTTCTAATGTCCCTCAAGAGAATTCCATTTTCCTATAAAGCCTCTAGAGACTTTTCTTCTAGGTAAACATGTTCTTGCAAATCTAAGAAAGTTAAATTTTTTTTTTTTTTTTGTTCAGATCATAGATCCATAATCAAAATTAGAGTTGTAGTTTAGATTCATGATTTTTAGAGAAAAAAGACACATTATCTTTCATTTTTGAATTCATTTATCTATCCTTTATTTTGTGTCTTAGCATATACCTATTTTCACATCTTAATTGCATTGATTGCATACATTTATTGCCTAGGTCTATTCTACTCTCATCATTAAATCAATTGGTTCAATTTTAAATTCATATTACACCATTTAATTATATTTAACATTATATGAAATGAACCTTTATTTAATACTTCATTGATATAATTTTGGTTTATAATTTGCATCCCTTCATCCTACTTGGGTTTTGACAATATAAATGGGTTAGAATGAGAATTATGTTTGCAAGCCCCTCTTTCTCTTTTATTTGAATGTTAGTGTGAAGTGGGAGCCCTATATTTACACATCTTAGTCTATTTTAATACTAAACCTAATTAAAGAACTAAACATGGGAGAGAATCTTGTTTTTCCTACAATTGGGTGCAACATCTTATATTTGACCTCTTTTCATGTTGAATTTTAATTGTTAGCTCCAATTGATAATGTAATTGAGAATTTTATGAATGTATGAAAAAAAGTCATATCACTTGTTATGTATTAATTTATGTCAACTCTTAGTTTTTTAGACATTATGCTAATTCAGTAAACTTCCATATCATTTGATTGATGAAGAGGATTTGAAGAAAGTCTGTTGATAATTGAGTCTTCAGTTGCATGGTATTCAATGAGTACTTGATGAGTTGGATAGTGATAATGTAATGTTGGTTTGATTATTTTAAAATAATTTAATTTTGTAATGTAATGAGCTATACAAGCTATTCTGAGTAACATTGGGGAAGAAGGAAGACAATGTTCACTGAGTAACTACAATTGTCACTGAGTAGTTGGAAAAGCAAGTTAAAGATTAGTGTTAACCAAGTAAGTTTAGTGTTAATTGAGTGATGTTTTCTAGAGTGGAATTTCATGTTCACCAAGTAATAGTTAGAGGAACATGTTAATAAAAATAAAATCTAAGGCTGACTTTTGATGAAAATAAAGAATCTTCAAGAAGTTCAAAGGCTAAAGAAAAAGTTTGTTACAAGATCCATGACTAGAAAAATACAATGAAGATTTGATAATGGAAATAGAAGAATGATAAGGATGAACACAAAGCTCTATGAAATATTTTTTGAGTGTTTAGATTCATTGTGTTTGGTATGAGTTAGAGATCGATGATTGTGGTTAAAAGACAAAATCTAGAAGAATCTGGAAGTTGAGAGACTACTATTTAAGGAGATGAATGAACAAGTTTTTGGTTACTAATTAAGTTTTTGTAATACCCCTCTCCTTGAAAACTATAAGTAGAGTTTGACAATAGTATATGTACACTTGGACTATGTTGGGGGCTAAGGTTACTTCTAGTACTCCTTGATTTCACAACTTGAAAAACTCATGCATAGGTAAATCTATAAAAATGGTACCTATCTACTCAAAAACCAATAATAATTTAGGTACTTATGTTATAATATTTTTAGAAAAAACTATATACTTATCATGCATACCCTTCTTTCTTATGATGTTCGATATTGCTTTACACTAGACACTTGATCATTTTTTCTATAAAGTCTTTAGGAGATTAGGCATATGGCTGATTTGTATAATGCTTTACATACTATTCTAAATTCATTATTATTTCAATGATTTTTTTATAATATTTTTATTACCATATATTCTTAAGCTCACCTAGCTCACCCATGATGCCTTATATGTGCTTGTGTTTACTCTGCTTGGCATGTCTTCAAGATAAAGGGAGACAATCATAGTCACTTGTTTGAGAGATCTACATGATGTTCATACTCCTCCTTCCTTTCCTATCTGTGTGTGTGTGTGTGTGGGTGCATGTGAGTGTGCGTGTGTGTGCATTCGTGCATACGTGTGTGTATGTATTATATATTTTTGTTTGGTGATGCAGGGGTGTGTAGGTGCTAGACATTGACTCCACTTGGCTACACAAGTCTGAGTGTGCTTAAAATCCTTGAACTATTTTTTTTTAAAAGGATATGGAATCATGATCCATATAGGCATCCTTATATCCATAGGAAATCTAATAGGAAGCTAGTCACCTAGTATGTGGAGTATGTTTTTATCATTTCTTTTGATGGCTTTATCAATTGATTCTAGTGTTTAGAATTATGTGTTCAAGATCTAGATCTTTGTATTTTCATATAAATTGTCTATGATATTTGTTTGGTCTATTTATATAATAATATATGGGAACACTTTCTATAAATATAAATGATTACATAGTTAATGTATTTAAGTATTTGTGTATGTTATAAATTGTCTGTGAGTGATTTATTTATACAATTATATATAAAGAGAAATATATTAGAATATAAAAATATAGAAATTAAAAGGGATAAAATAATAATAATAAGTATTTATAAGAGAAGTTATAACATACATTCAAGAGAACAAGTAATATATATTACTAATGTGGAAGAATATGAGATAAAAACATAAATATGATAAAGAGCATAACAAAATGAGTTATAAAGCACCACAGAGGGTATTTATGTTATTTTTGGGCCATTCATATAGTAGATACCCCTAAAATACCCTTAATTTATCCCTAATATGCCTAAACAACTTGTAAAATGGTAGTTAATAATAGAAACTAAGACAATTTTTGATTTTGGAATTATTTTTATTTAAAAGGGTGGTGTCTTTTCCCCTAAAGGGGTATGAAAGTTATTCAAGAACATATATATGTGGTGTAAAATGAAAATGTGAAGGGGGATGAAGGATGAAATTTAGAAGAGAGATTGGCTATACCTTTTATGAATATTTTTATGGAGAAAAATCAATGGTATGTGAGGGAGAGTTTTGGAGAGGGTTGAATGATGCATCTCAAGTGGATTTATTTAACTCTATATGTTTCCTTGCTCCTGCTTCTATTGAGTCTTTTTGGGAATTGAGGTATGGATTGTTTTATTTATATATATAAATATAGATATATTTATATGTAATCTTAATGTACTATAATTTTATATTTAATTCCTAGAGTTATTTAGATGTTTTGGGTTTCTATTTGTGAAAATTGCTATGTAATTTATGATGGTATTTAGCCAGTAGTTTTCTGGAGATATATTATTTTTTGTTAGAGGGTTTTTGGTAACTCAAGTCATGGGATATTATATTGTGATATCATTCATGTGTTATTATCCATGTTTTCTTGTGCATGTTACATGTTTATATTATATGCTTGATTTGGGGCTTTTTAACTAGTTTGACTTCTTACTTGGGTTTTCATACACCCCATTGTTGTATAAGATACCAAAGGAATGTCAAACTGTTATGTGATGTATACTATTTATGTTTATCATTGAAAATTCTTGTAGTCTTTGTGCCTTTTTGATTGTTCATGCATTGTGATGCTTATATAATATGTTAAGGCTTTGTATAAATTAGGGGTATGGACCTAAAGAATGTTGTGCTCTTAAATTTTATATGATTTTGATTTTGGATTTTTGAGTAGGGTAGAGGCCCTAGGTGAGTGTCTCACCATAGGTGCTAGGACTCAAAAGTGGTCATTGGAGGATCCTATTTAGTATAGACTAGAACCTCAAGTAGGCTGGCTCTACATGTGAGTTTGTAATCAAGTGGAAACATTAATTAAATAAATGGGTTATTGGGGGTTTAGGTTAACACATTAATCAAGATAAGTGATATTGGGCTATACTTGTCCTTTGGAGTATTGGGGCTATATGTCATTCTATAAAAGGCCTTAATGTGACATGGTGACAATTGTTTAGGAGGTTGATACCAATATTAAGGAAAGTGTGATAAGGATACATATTCTCTATTGGAGCACTGAGACCATATATCATTCTATATAAGCCCTAGATGCAACAAGATGTCATTTATTTAGGAGGTTGATCCCAATATTTTAGGGGTATATGATGACACTCACCTAGATGTGGTTGGTTTTTGACTCTTCTTTTTTCCTCTACTTGTGATGTAGGAGCATCCAGTGGTGTAAGGGAAATCCTGTATCACCCAAAAATATGCTTAGAATTAGTTTTTGTTTAATGTGTTTTCATTTTTGGATACCCATTTGGGTAAATTAAAGGTTCCAACCCTCATAGTTCCATTATCGATTTTCTAGGTTAGAGTTTTTGAACACTTTGGGATATGTGCTAATGTAGAAAATAGGTTATTTTGTAATTGAGCCATAATTATGATGAGTTAGAGTGTTTAAGTTAGAGGGATGATTATAATTGTAATTTGAAGCACTCCAAAAAAAGAACCAGGTCAAAAGGATTTATGGTTTGAAAGTTGCCTAGAGACCTCCTAAGAGCACTTCAAAGTTAGATTTGAGGCACTAAATGACCTTGTATAGGCTCAAAAAATGGGGGAAAATAAAATCTGGTCCATAGGCCTATAGAGTGCTTGGAGAGCTTTTTTAAAATGTAAACGGTTTGTCAATTAGAGTCCCAGATCAAAAGTTATGCCTCTTGGAAGTTGGACTACCATTTCTAGATTCTTCTAATTTTACACTAACTTCTGAAGTGATTTCTAGAACTTTCTATTTTGGTGGTGGATTCCAAATGGAATATTCTAGAATGCATTCCTAACCCTAAACCTAATTGGGATTACTTAAGAACATTTCTGGCATTGTAAAGGCAATTTTTTGGTGGAGTTTGGGAGAGGGTACTGTGAGGAAGATTTTTCTCTAGAATTAGACCATTGTAAGCCCTAGGGAATGTCTTTGAGCCTATTTTCATTGTACTAAATGTAATAGCATATCACTTATAGAAATAATATTTCCCTTTTCCTGCTACATTCATTTTGTTTGTAGTTTGTGCCCTCACCAAGTGGTATCAGAGTAGGTTTTCTTGAGTGTGTAGATAGAGCAATGACTATGAGGTAGTTTGCACTAGGAGTGTGTGGTTTTGGGTTTGATACAATAAGATGCCTTCATGAAGGGAGAATGGTGGAAGGGCTAGAGTTGTTACTCTTGAGGTTAGAGGCCTCTAAAGACAAGTCTAGGTATTGTAGGAGGAGATCCATAAAGGGATGAATGTTGCTGTAGGTGACAAAAGTGAGGAAGAAAATGAAGAAGAAGGAAATATTGGGAAAGAAAGGGAAGGACACGAAGAAGTCCTAAACCAAGTAGAGGAGAATATTTTTAGGGCCATTTCCAAGCTTGGAAAAAGACCTAAAATTGATGTCAGTATGTTTTTGGGAAATCTAAACTTGGATGAGTTGATCAACTGGATCAATGAGCTAGAGGAATATTTTGAGTATGAGGATATCAGGGACCTTGATAGGGTTAATTTTGCATAGAAAAAAATGAAAGGCCATGCAAAAATTTGGTGGCAAGAGATTTAGTTGGAAATAAATAGAAGAGGAAAGGAGAAAATCACAAGATGGGATTACATGGTGGACAAACTAAAGAAGCAGTTCATTCCTGTTGATTACAAGGTTGATTGGTTCAAGTAGATGAAAGGATTAAAACAAGTGGAAAAATCTATCTAGGAATACATAGAGGAATTTTAATAAGTCCTTATTAGTGTGGGGCATGTAGAAGCAAACAAGGAAGAGGTTGCCTATTACCTTAGTGGGTTAAGAACTAGCATTTAGGAGGAGTTAAGTTTGGTTAGAATAACTAGCATTAGAGAGGCATACCAGTTTGATTTGTGAGTTGAGGAGAAGCTAAAAAAAAAGTTTTATTGGAGGAAAAGAGGGTGTAGTCAAGAAGGAAGGGGTAGTGGCAGATCATTTGGAGGCCAAAATGAGAACTAGAAGAAAAATGATGTGGGTACTAGTCGAAACTAGAGGAACGATGGTTTCAACTGCTCTCGTGATCAAAGCTTTACAGATTAGAGAGGAAGAGGTAGAGGATATGGAAAAGGTTTAGGAATAGGAGGCTTTCATGGTACCTATTTTCATTGTAATGAAGAAGGTCATCATGCCTTGGAATTCCCTTAACACCAAGGAAGGACAAATAGGAGACCTGATGGGCAAGCAAGGTTTGCTCATGTAGATGATGATGCATAGTCATCACATTCAAAGGATGTAGAAAGAGGAGAGGTTCTAGTTAATGAAAGGGTCTTATTGAGCAGTGAGACTAAACCTAGACAAAGGAGGAGTCTTTTTCGTAATAGGTGGAAGTGTGAGGGTAAATGTTGTGATGTGATTGTTGATGGTGGAAGCACTGCCAACTTGGTGTCAAAGGAGATGGTCTCAAAGCTAAAGCTTAAAAAAAAGAGAAACACCCCCAACCCTATTAGATTTCTTTGGTGTAGGATGATCATAAGGTTCTAGTTAATGACCAATGTTTGGTAAAGTTCAAGGTTCAGAGTTATCATGATGAGGTTCTCTATGATATAATTCCAATGGATGTTTGCCATTTATTGTTGGGAAGGACATGGTAGTTTGATAGACATGCTATACATGATGGTCATGCAAATACACACTCTCTGAAAAAGGATGGAGTTCACCAAAAATTAAAGCCTTTGATAAAGGAGGGTGAAATGGTATGCAGTAGTGCTAGGGTATGTCTTGTTGATGGAAGAAATTTTTTGGATGGCATGAAACATCAACATATGTGTTATGCTTTGATTCCTAGAAAAGATAAGGAAGGTAGTAGTGAAATTCCACTTGAAGATTTAGGTCTATTAAGTGACTATGAAGATGTCATATTTGATAATTTTCTAGAAGGGTTGCTACCAATAAGGCAAATTAGTCATCAAATAGATTTAGTCCCTGGAGCTAGTTTTCTTAAAAAGGCTGCTCATAGGATGACTCCTAATGAGACTGAGGAGCTAAATAGACAAGTTCAAGAGTTTTTGAGGAAAGATTTGATTCAAGAGAGCTCAAGCCCATGTGTAGTACCTACAACACTAGCACCAAAGAAGGATGGAGAGTGGAGAATGTGTACAAACTCTCAAGCCATAAATAGAATAGCCATCAAGTATCAGTTTCCTTTGATAAGAATGGATGATCTTATGGACTGTTTGAGTGGAGCTCAGTACTTCACAAGATAGGTCTCAAGAGTAGTTATCACTAGATATGGGTACGAGAGGGAGATGAGTGGAACACTACATTCAAGACCAAGGAGGGTCTATATGGGTGGCTAGTCATGCCCTTGGGACAAACCAATGCACCAAACAGCTTCACGCATCTTATGAATGAGATACTAAAGAATTTTTTGGGAAAACTTGTTATTGTCTATCTAAATGATATTTTGATTTTCAGTAAATCATTGGATGAACATTTATTGCACATTTGCAGTATCCCTGAAAGGTTGAGGGAAGAGAAACTATTGATTAATCTAAAGAAGTGTAGCTTTGTCAAAAGGTAGTTAGTCTATTTGGGGTTTGTTGTATCAGTTGAAGGTATCAAAATGGACCTAGAGAAGGTGAAGGTCATTTGGAATGGCCTACTCCAAGGTTTTCCAATAAGGTGAGCTCATTCCATGGTCTGGCTAGTTTTTACTAGAAGTTCATTAGGAATTATAGTAGTATGTGTGCACCCCTAATTGAAACAATGAGGGGGGATGGAAAATAGTTCAAGTGGACTACAGGAGTTGCATGGAGTTTTGAATTGATAAAGATGAAGGTGATAGAGCAACCTATATTTGCACTTCCTAATTTCAACAAGGTATTCTAGGTGGATTGTGATGCTAGTGGTAGTGCTATTGGGTCCGTGTTGAGCCAAGAAGGTAAACTTATTGCCTTTTCTAGTGAAAAATTGAATGATGTAAAGAAGAAGTACTCTATTTATGATCAGGAGTTCTATGCAATAGTTCAAGCATTAAAGAAATGGAGGCATTATTTGTTGCCAAAATAATTTGTCTTGTATATTGATCACTAGGCATTGAACTACCTAAATAGCCAAGGTAAATTGAATCGAAGACATTTAAAATGGGTAGAGTTCATGCAAAGCTATACATTTGTATTGAAATATAGAAATGGAAGGTCTAATAGGGTTATAGATGCATTATATAGGAGATAGTTGTTGCTGATAGTGATGTAGGTTGAAGTGGTTGGGTTTAATGAACTCAAGAATCTATAACCTGAGGATCCTAATTTTATAGAGGCTAGGAGGCTTGTGAAGAAACTGCTACTCTAGACAGGACCAGGTGGCTAGATTACTTGATTCAGGATGGTATCTTGTTCAAGGGTAGTCAATTATGTATTCCAAGGAGTTCTATGAGGGAGAACTTGATCAAGGAGAAACATAGTGGAGGGATGGCAGGGCACTTTGGTCGAGATAAGGCCATTGCCATTATTAGAGAGCATTATTTTTGGCCTCAATTATCATAGGATGTGAAGAAGTTTGTGCAAATTTGTCAAGTATATCAAACAACCAAAGGATTTAGTCACAATACTGGACTCTATCAGCCACTGCCTATTCCATTGAAGCCTTGGGAGCACATAAGTATGGATTTTGTTCTTGGATTTCCAAGGACACAAAGGGGTAATGACTCAATATTTGTGGTGGTTGATAGGTTTTCCAAGATGACACATTTCATTTCATGCCACAAGACTCATGATGCAATACATATTGTAGATTTATTTTTTAGAGAGGTGGTGAGGTTACATGGTCTCCCAAAAAGTATTATTTTTGACAGAGATACTAATATTTTTGGGTATTTCTAGAGGACATCATGGAAGAAGTTGAAGACAAAATTGAAGTTTAGTTCTACACATCATCTGTAGACTAATGGACAAATAGAAGTAGTGAATAGAAGTTTGGTAAATTGGCTAAGGTGTTTAGTAGGAGATAAACCCAAGGGATGGGATTTGATTCTACTACAAGTAGAATTTGCTTACAATAATTCAATGAATAGGAGTACTAGTAAATCACAATTCCAAATTGTGTATGGGAGTAGTCCAAGGACTGTACTAAAGCTGAGGAAGATAGAGCAAGGGGAGAGGACAAGTGCTGAGGTGGAAGAATTTGCTGAACATGTCAAGAATCTACATGAGGAGGGATATGCACATATTACCAAGATGAATCAATAGTATAAGGCTAGTAAAATTCAAAAGAGGAGACATAAGGAGTTCAAAGTTGGAGATTTGGTTATGATATACTTGAGGAAGGAACAATCTCTAATGGGTACCTACAACAAGTTGAAGATGAAGAAATTTGGCCCTTGCAAAATTATGAAGAAACATGATTCAAGAAATGCATATGAGGTGAAGTTGCCAGATGGGATTCACATTTCTCCCATTTTTAATATTGAAAACTTAATAGAATATCATGATGATGGTACATATGAGGAGTTGATGCTAGAGCCATGTTCAATTCCTACTTCTAAGGAGGAAGGGATAAATTATTTTTTGGATAGTCGTGTGGGCAGGAGTACCAAAAATGGGCAATATGAAGAATACCTGGTGAAATGGAAAGAATGACTAGTAGCAAATTCAACTTGGATATCTACAATGGAGGTTTCCCATTTGGGTTTTCCTCTACTAGCTATAAAGTAGTAGGGTCAGTTTTATATCTACCCTGGGTGTCTGATATAGGAGCATCTAGTGGTGTAAGGGCAATCCTATATCACCCAAAGATATGCTTAGTTTTTTAGTTTTTGTTTAATTTGTTTTCATTTTTGGATACCCATTTAGGTCAAATAAAGGTTCCAACTCTCATAGTTCCACTATTGGTTTTCAAGGTTAGAGTTTTTGAGCACCTTGGAATATGTGTCAATGTAAAAAATAGGTTATTTTGTAATTGAGCCATAATTATGATGAGTTAGAATGTGTAAGTTGGAGGGATGATTATAATTATAATTTAAAGCACTCCAAAAAAAAGAATCAGGTCAAAAGGCTTTAAGGTTTGAAAGTTATTATAGTTTTAAGTTGCCTGGAGACCTCTTAAGAGTACTTCAAAGTCAAATTTGAGACAATAAATGGCCTTGTACAGGCCCAACAAATGGGAGATGAGAAAAACTGGTCCATAGACCTATAGAGCACTTGGAGAGCTTTCCAAAAATGTAAATGGTTCATCAATCAGAGTTCTAGATCAAAAGTTATGCCTCCCAAAAGTTGGACTACTATTTCTGGATTCTTCTAATTTTACACCAACTTTTGACATGATTTCTAGAACCTTCTATTTTGGTAGTGGATTCCAAATGGAATATTATAGAATGTATTCCTAACTCTAAACCTAAATGGGGTTACTTAAGAACATTTTTGGCATTATAAAGGTAATTTTTTGGTAGAGTTTGGGAGAGGGTACTATGAGGAGGATTTTTCTCCAGAATTAGACCATTGTAAGCCTGCAGGGCATGTCCTTGAGTCCATTTTAATTGTGTTGAATGTAATAGCATATCACTTCTAATAATAGTATTTCCCTTTTCCTACTACATTCATTTTGGTTGTGGTTTGTGCCCTCATCAGCTTGTCCATTTTCTTTGTGATTTCATTTTGGGAATTTTTCTTTTGTGTGGCCTTATGTTAACTCTACACTTTGATTTTGGGGTATAAACCTTAGATTTCCTTAGAACCTAACTTGATCATGGTCTTATCTCCTAGCTCAAGGTAGTGGACCATTTATGAGTCCACATGTTAGAATTAACCATAGATAGAAATAATCGTTACATACAAATATAACCAATATTAGAAAATAATAGATCACACAAAAGAGAACACAAGACACAAAGATTTAACATGGGTCACCTAATCCTTGTGCTATGCCCACAATAACAAGTCCAATATTATTATTATCTTGTGATTATAATCTGTAATCCCTTATAGCTCAATACCATCATAAGAAGCTACAATATCACCATACATTATGAAATCCCTAACCCTAAGCCATTTTATAAAAGATTTTTCTACTTACTAAATTAGGGATATAATAAGTCATTCAATAGAAAAATAGAAGCCGATGCCTTTTACAATAAAAGGTCATTTTTGGACCTCGCAGGGGCATTTCCTCTTGAACATGTCTTGGTGGCACTTCCACCAAACCCTTGTAGAAATAATCCGGGGTAAACTGTGCCAAATAAATCTCTAAGTGTGATTAGGCTCCATATTAAAACACCACATGGTTGGGTGGTAAAATATTTTTGAGGTACTAATCAAGTTTGCATGGATGACTTTATATAGATACTTATTGAGCAATTGTTGAAGATTGATTCTTGAAGTCTATTTGTTACATTTCCTTGGAAGATGCATATGTAATATCATAATGTTAAATCTTTAAGAAAGAAAAAGTCATATGTATATGTATCATGAAATGAAAAGATATGTAATGGGGGTAAATGGTATCTCTAAGAGAAATAATAGGAAGTGTGAACATATTGTATTATTTCAAAAGATAAATGAAGTTTTGATGATTACATAACATTGTATATTTTGTATCTAGTTGAATTTATGATGAAATAAGAAACATTTACTCTTCATAATATTATTTGTGAATAGAAGGTGATTTAGTTTACATGTATTGTTTATGGTTTTAATCTATTTCATGTATATTTATTGTTGAAAATAATTATTCAATTATGTATTTTCATTGATGTTACACAAATGTCACACTCTAATTGAGCATAACCAGTGTTAACTGAGCTCAGTTGGGCACAAAAGAAGATTCCAGTGTCAGTTGAGAAGAAGTCACTATTAACCAAGTTGGGTCAGTCATTGAAGGAAGTTTAGTGTTAACTAAGCTTGTTTAGTGAACAAAGAATAACTTAGTATCAATTGAGTACGGTCAGTTAATGAAGAAAATTTAGTAGTAACTAAGATTTTAGTCTAGTGTTAGCTAAAAGACAAAAAAAAATATTTTTGTTAATTATTTGGTTAATACAAGATGACTAAATGAAATTTTATTGATGTTTTGAAAGGGTTTAGAAGCCAAATTTTCCTAGCTTATGATATATAAGAAATGTCAAGTTGTGAGGATAAGATGTGTATGTAGTTGATAAAATAAAAGGTATGGAGATGTGAGTGAAGATAAGGCATAGAAAAAAGTGTTAAGGTTAAGCTGCAAAGAGACATTTGATCAAGAAGGATCCATAAGTTAAGCCAGAACAATGATATAAATTTGCAAAGTTAGTTGCTTCATGAACTAGATCA
This sequence comes from Cupressus sempervirens, assembly GCA_028749045.1. Classification (NCBI taxonomy): domain Eukaryota; kingdom Viridiplantae; phylum Streptophyta; class Pinopsida; order Cupressales; family Cupressaceae; genus Cupressus; species Cupressus sempervirens. Next base: position 277,871,232 of record CM053789.1, on the reverse strand, counting down.
ATCACTATTACTCTCTAATAATTTCAACAATGAAGAAATCTCTTAATAGAGTTGACTTTGTGATCAATTTGTAAATCCTCTAACAAGGTAGCATTTCTTGATTGAAGTATCTAAATATCTCTAACAAGGCCACTCCTAATAGGGGGATTCAAATTCTCTAACAAGGTCACACCTAACCATGTGTTTTGTATCCTTTAATAGGGTTAGATCCTAATAGGGCTCACTTTAGAAGAGTGCAAAATTGTAACTAGTTGCATTGGTGGTTTTTCCCATATTGGGATTCCACATTAAATCTTTGTGTCTCATGTGTTAATGTTATTTTCTTTATGTTTCTACAAGTAAGTTACTAAATGTTAATACACATTAACATCTTAATATTTCTTTTTTAACTAAGTTACAGTGAATATCTAGTTCTATCCAAGTTGTGCAAGTATTTGGCTTAAAGAGTAAAATTTTGTATTGACATCTAAGGACTTGGATTTGTTTTTGTGGTAATTGATTCACTCCTCCCCTCTCAGTTACTCCTCTTACATTTCCAAAAATTCATATTAGAGATTCGGTGCTTGCAAGAAAAGGTTTTAAGGACCTAAGCTAAAGATCAGGATGTCTTACAAAAGGAAAATTCCTAAATTTCATAGAGAAAACTTTTCAGCATGGAAAGAGTTAATGAAGCCTCATATATCAAGAATTAGTGATGATGGAGTATTATATTTGGAGAAAAAATATGTGTCACCACCCAAGCCTATGATTGTGGAGAAAATCAAAGAAGAAAAGGAGCACACCATTATAATGATTGATATTGCATCCTCTTTGAACTATTATAAATTTGATGAAGTCAAGGATTGTCCTACTACATTTGAAATGTGGGAAAAATTGAAGAAAGTATTTGGAGGTAACAAAAGTGTGCAAAGAGCTAAGACAAAAAGCTTAAGAGAAAAGTTTGATTGATTGAAAATGAAAGAAGGTGAGAACATCACTCAGTATAGTGAAAGGGTCAAAGAAATTGTTAGTGCAATCAGAGCCTTAGGTGGAACAATTGATGATGAAAAAATAATCAATAAGGTACTACAAAATATTCTTCCTATTTATGCAATTAGAGTTTCAACTATTCAAGAGATGAGATGCAATCCATCACATGATCTAACCCTAGATAATCTTGTGGGAAGATTGATTGCTTTTAAGTTGGACAATTTTGATAATTATTCTCCTTCTTCTAGCAATCTTCAATCTACATTTAAAGCTAAACTAACCCTTGATGAAAATGAGGAAACTCAAAAAGAAAAAAAGATGATAGTGAGGATGAAGAGGATTTAGATTAGGACCTTGAAGTTATTGAGGTTCTCCTAGCAAAAAGGGAAGTAAAGGGGAAAGAAAATTCTAGAGGAAAGATTGCATTGATTTGTTTCTAACGTGAAGAAGTTGGTTACATTGTAGCCAAATGTCTAAAAAAGGAAGGTATAGAAGAAAAGAAGTTCAACAAGATCAAAGGAAAGAAATATTTCAAAAGCTACAAGGAATTCAAAGGTAAAGATAAGAAATCATGTCACATTGCAAAATATTTTGATAGTGATGATGATAAAGATGAAGTAGTTTATATTGCTATAAAAATGAATCTAATGACGAAGAAAATGAAAGGATGAAACTTATCTGTCATAAGAGAACAAATGATACATGAATCATAGATACAATTTTTTCTCATCACATCACTTGTGATAAAAAATTTTAAACATTTGGAATGATATGATGGCAAAAGTTTTAGTTCTGGAAACAATGAACCATGTGTTGTGGTTTCACAATGCACGCTCCATTGTGAGTCACAAAATGGGGACCCCTAGTTAAAAAATTCCCTATGAGGCATCTAGTCTGAAGCCTTGGTCATTTTGGACCCTCCTTGGGTCTAGGTCAAACCTTGACCTCTAATCGGGATGGGTTAGCCAATCAAATAGAGAAAAAATGTCAAGTTTAAGACTTCATGTGCTTAAAGTGCGCACATGCATAGGTGTGCCAAGTGTGCACATGCACACTTCACCCTCCCTCTGGGGATTCACACGTGAAGATGTAGGTGTGCACCTTCACAAGGTGGGCACCTATGGAGGTGTGTAAATCTGGGTAGAAGTAAGGAGTTGAGTCTTAATTCTACAAAAGTCCATGGATTGAGATCACGCTCCTTTAGAAATGGATACCCGTTCTAGGCTTGGGCACCAGATCCTTAATTTAAAAAATGGGCACTCATTTTTTAAAAAATCATGTACCTATTTTTCATTTTCAAAAAATGGGTACTTGTTTTTTAAAACATAAAAAAATTTATTTTTTAGAAACGGGTACCCGTTTTTGAAAAGTAAAAACTGGGTACCCAATTTTTTTAGAAATGGGTACTCATTTTTTTCTTTTATAAAATGGGTACTAGTTTCTAAAAATTTAAAATTTCATTTTTTGGGGGGATTTTGTATGCCAATTTGATATTTTAAAAATAGGTACCTATTTTTTAAATTTCAAATAACAGGTGCTTGTTTCTTACAACATTGGGTAGGATTTTTTTCTCCTGCTTTAAATTTTGTTTCGAGATAGGCTTGGTGAGACCAAGCCTATGCTTTGACCTCTCAAGATTTGGCTAATGCATTAAACTAACAAATTCATGCCTTGGAATAATTTTTAGAGGATATTCTTGATCAAATTTTTTTATGAAACAAAAACCCATTAGGTCTCTCATTGTCCTGATTTCAGAAATGTAAATTTTACAGTGCTATTATTTTATTTACTATTTTTTCATTATTTTTTAATTAAAGGTGGTACCTAAATGTAAAATAGTAAAGTTCACTAAAACTTTAATGACTTTTTCATTTTTAATTTTTTCTTAAATTAATATTATATGTCATCAATCTACATACAATTCTTTTGAGGTTAAAAAATGAATTTTTCGAAAAAAGTTAAAATTTGATCAAATTATGGTGTCCGTACATGAGAGGTTTTACTTTACCTTTATAGCCAATTAATAATTAATAATAAAAAATTAAGGAAAAATATTTTCATCAATCTTAGGTGTATTAAGTAACTCTCTTTAAAAGGATTTATGAAAATTCATTTATTTGTGTCAAATTATGGTGTCCGTACACAAGTGTGGTATGGTCCTGAAACATGCATTTTGAAAAAGTGGTTTTTAAAGATCCATACCAAAAACAAAATCTATCATATGGGTACACAAATAAATTATATATTCAAAAACTAAATTTTGAACACAATTTTTTTTTTTTGAACTTTTTTTATATTCAATATCTAAATGCCTCAAATTTTGACATCAAGTAACAAAAAATTTCAAAAATAGAAAAAACACTTCCACTTTTTGCCCAAAAGTGAGACCCAACTTCTTGCCACAATGCCACAATGTGCAAGTGCATAGTTTCTCACATGTAAACCTTGTTAAGGTGCACATGTGTACTAGTGCATAGCTGCACACTTTGCCATCTCCAAGGAAAATTTGCACACCTAGCACACCTTCCAAGATGCGCTAATGTGAAAACTAACTTTTGGGGGAAAAATCCACTGTCTTATCTATTTTGACTGGTGTTGACAATTTTTTTGATAGTCTAAGTTTTTCGGAGTCCTCTTTTGGATCTTCCAACATGAGATAACTAATGTTTTCTTCTTTGTGAAGATAAAAAAGACATCCTTAACCTGTCAGAGTCATAACGTTTGACCTAGAGCTTAGAATTCAAAACTCTATACACTGTTGGAAAGAGGAACTAAAAATTTAATTTTAGTCCCTAAAATAGCGAGCCTTTAATTACCTAATTTTAGGGACTGATGAAAGTTTCAAATTAAAACTTTGAGCACAAGAACTCTAAAAGAGCCAGTTAAAAATGCCTAGAAAATCTTGTTAATAAAAATATGAAAATTTTTCAAACATTTGATTGTTCTAGATAATTTGGATCACCTAGTCTCTAACCAGGAAGGATTGGGTAGTCAAAGAGAAGAAAAATCAAGGAATGGACTTCAAAATGCATGAAGATTTACATAACACAAAGGTTCACAAGTGCACATAACACAAGGGTGAGGCACATAATGCACATTTGCAAAGATCATCGTAACATAATTATCAAGAACAATAGAGATCTCACCTAAGTTGGTAACCTTCACCTTCAAAGGAGTCACATGTAAGTTTTGATTCATGAATTTACATTGAAGATCAAAGATATAGAGGTTGGACACATGAACCAGAACAAGTTCCTCATCTTATGCAACTATTGATGACAAGATTCAACATAGTGCCTTGAGATTTCAAATAGAAGAAGCATGAGCTTAGATCTATGAAAATGTTGGCTATAAAGAGGGTATAAATCATTAAAAAATGGTAAAATAAGTACACTAGAGTGCTCCTAAACCTCATCCAAGAAAAACCCTGAAACTATTTTCAAAACTGAGAACTTTGATTTTTTGGTGAATTGAGCAACTTGCACAAATTTCGTGCAGGTGCACAGGTCTAGAGGTGTGCTATTCCAAAGGTGCGCTAGAAATTTTGAAGAAGTCAGAGGTGTGTCAATAGTTAACTACCAATTCCAAATTTAGAGCTTTCCATGCATTAGAAACACATTCTAATGATAATTTAACTCATAGAAACATTCAGAGGAGGCTAAGCTTCCATTTTTAGAGCTTTTAGTGACTCCCAAATCCTCTTGGAGCTTCCTTCTTCTTATCTACTTTTTTTTTCTTTGTTTTAAGACATATAAAGGCCCATGCACCCATTAATTGATATAAACAAGGGTGGAGACCTACTTAGCACCATTTAAAGAGTTAGTTTCTATATAATTAGCCATGTTTTATTAGTTTTAAGTATATGTTTGCATTAAGAGATCTCTCATTCTTAGCACAAATTGAGGAATGATTTCTTATAAATTTAGGAATGTAATATGTATTCTAGGCCATTATTCTGATGCAACACTATATGCTTTTGGTGCTCTCATTTAGAGTGTAGTTATTCTTGTTGGAGTGTGTAATTTTTGTGGATTCTTTTTCATGATAATAATGTAGTCAATAGTTTTGTTGTGTTGATTTGATTGTGTGATATTTTAGTTCTGGTGTTTATGAATTCTATCGACGTACAAAGTTGGAGAAGAGATCACCCTTTTGTTCCTACATAGCTTCTCATCTCACATGAGCATACTTTCCATGGCCTTTTGATTTGATAAGAAGTGAAACATATTTTGGTTTTACTAAATTCCCATTGACAATTACATCGGTGGATTTGAGGAAGTGTTGATCCTACTTTTATTGGTTTCCTACATGATCTTTTCAACAATTTAACTCACAGATATGTTGTTACTATGGTTTATGTCCATTAGGAATTTCCCTTTTATGCTATTTACTTTCATCTCTCATTACCTTATCTTTGTTAATTGTTTTGCTAACCCTTGATTAAAATTAGAAATTCATATAGTTGAATTGTTAGATTGCATTCATTTAAATACAAAAACTACCAAAAACTTATCTTTTTATGGTTAATTTTAAAACAACAAGCATATTGATCATCTTATCCAAAACTAGTACAAACAGGCAAAGGACTCTTTGTGAACAAATGCATTTATCTTAACTAAGTAGATTCTAGTAGGTCACAAGATCGCTTGAAACCTAAGAGTTGATCCGAGATCAACTTTTCAAAGAGGAGTTCAAAAGGATTCTTGCCATTAAGCATTATGCAAAATGATCGCTCAACACCATGTTATGTAAAAGGAAAAGGTGTCAATCCATCGACTCATGAAATCAAATGTGAGAATGGCTATTGGGTTGAAGGATTAAGGCATAATCTACTCATTGTAGCTCTATTGAACAATATAGGATACAAAGTTAAAATCATGAATGGGAAAGCTAAACTATTGGACAGAAAAGGAAAATTGGCTAGAACTAGCAATTAGACTAAAGGTATTTTTTAAAAATCTAGATCTCAATGAAAGCTCTTGTTTATTAGTTCAAGTTGAAGAAAGTTGTCTACAGAATGAAAGAATGTGTCATTTTAACTTTGATAACGTCATCAACATAAGAAAGAATAATAGAGTAAGAGGCATACCTTATCTAAAGAAACTTAAATTGGGAATGTGCAAACAATGTAAAATTGGAAAAATGAGCAAAAGAAGTTTCATAAGTCCTATAACTCTGAAGATGTTTTGGAACTAGTTCACACAAATTGTTGTGGACCAATTAGTATACAAAGCTACCATGGAGATGTATATTTCATTTTATTTGTTGATAATTACTCTAGAATGATGAATGCAATTTTTTTAAAAGATAAGTCTGATGACTTTCAAAAGTTAAAATGTTATTTGGATAGAGTTGAGAAAGAAATAGGAAAACAATTGAAATTCTTGAGATCAGATAGAGGAGGAGAATTCATCTCAAATGAATTCAGTGAGTTCTGTAATGAATGAGGAATCAAAAGACATGTATCAACACCTAGAACTCAAGGGCAGAATGGAATAACAAACAGGAGGAACAAATACATCATGGAATGTGTAAGAACATTATTGTCAGAAAAGAATGACTTTACCATAATACTGGAGAGAAGAAACTATCACAGGAGTTCACACACTAAACTGAGTTTAATTGAATAAAGGTACTAACAAAACACCTTATGAATTATAGTATGGATATATGCCTAATTTTTGTTATCTTAGATTCTTTGGAAGAATATGCTATTTCTTAATAGATGTAAGAAAGGAAATCTTGATGCAAGGAGTGATGAAGGAATATTCGTAAGGTACTCTAATAAAAGAAAGGAATACAAATGTCTAAATCTTTCTACTCACAAATTTTTAGAAAATGTACATGTGAAAATTGATGTGTTTGCTGAAATAAGTGAAGTATAGAACAACAATGAGCATGAGCATTACATAAGGTTTGTATACCATGAAGAACTTGAAACCTTATGTTAGATGGTTGAAGCCAACCAAAAACCAAGTACATCTACAAATTCACTGGTAGTTTAACCTAAGTCTCAGACAAAGGCACCCAAGTCACAATTAGTTCAACATGAGTTGTAGCCCTAGGTAGTGCAACCTAAGTCATAGGAAGTACTATGAAAGATACAACACGATCAACTAGAGGAACCCAAGAAAAAGGAGGAAGATCCTATAAAACCAAGTGAACCAAGTTCTAAGCAAGGAAAGAAAGATCCAAGGCTTGCAAAATATGTCAGAAGGCATCATACACCGAACCAAATAATTTGAGAAGAAACATATGGCATATTAACAAGGAACAAAATAAAATGTACATATTTACTTAGTTAATTTGAACCTAGATCTGTAAATGATGCTTTAGTAGATGAAAATTGGACAGGAGCAATGAATGAAGAGATTGAGAAAATAGAAAAGAGTAAAACTTGGTCTCTAGTTCCTAGACCCAAGGATAAAAATGTAATTTGTAGAAAATAGATATTCAAAAATAAAATGAATGAAAAAGGTCAAGTAACAAGAAACAAGGCAAGACTTGTCTACAAAGGTTATGCTCAAGAAAAAGGTATTGATTATGGGGAAACATTTTCCCCTATTGCGACACTTGAAGGAGTGAGAAAATTTCTATCTTATGCAACACAAAAGGGATTCAAAATATATTAGATGGATGTCAAATTGGCTTTGTTGAATGAAGTTTTGGTAGAAGAAGTCTACATTAATCAACTTGAAGGTTTCATAGATCCAAGACAAAGAGACATGGTATGTAAACTTCATAAAGACTTATATGGTTTAAAGAAATATCCTAGAGCATGGTATTAAAGACTTCATGGATACCTAGTAAAAATTGGTTTTAAAAAGACAAATGACAATAGCAATTTTTAAATCAAGGAAGGACCTCAAGACATGACATTTCTTGCAAAAATATTTGTGGATGATATCTTATTCATAGGACATGATAGTTTATGCAAATCATTCTCTGAAGAAAAGAGGAAATAATTTGAAATGTCTATGTTTAGTGAAATCAAATTCTTTGTGGGTCTACAAGTTAATTAGATGAAGGATGGGATATTTATCACTCAATCAAAGTACATCAAGGAAACATTCAAAGTATTTGGAATGGAAGATTCCAATCTAGTTGGTACACCTATGTCTACTAGGCATAAGCTCTCAAAGAATGATGATTGAAAAAAGGTAAACCAAACTACTTATAAATCAATGATTGGGAAACTTCAATATGTGGTTCACATAAGACCTAATATTGCACTGGTAGTTGGCATAGTTGCAATATTTTTTGCTCATACTAAAGAAAATCACATGATGGCACTTAAAAGAATCCTAAGATATTTGAAAGGAACTGAGGATTATGGGTTATGGTACAAGAAAGAAAGAAATGTTAAATTAAGAGCCTTCACTAATGTAGATTAGATAGGAAGCATTGATGGCATAAAAAGTACTAGTAAAGAAGCATTATTTCTTGGAAAAGGGCTAGTGTCTTGGACAAGTAAGAAGAAGAATTGTATTTCTCAATCCACAATAGAAGCATAATATGTTACTACATCAGTTAATTGTTCTAATATAATGTGGATCAAGCAATTGATGTTAGGAATGAAGGAATAAATAAAGGAATTCATAGTTATCTATTATGATAACACAAGTGCAATCAATATATCCAAAACATCAATGATGCACTCTAAGATAAAACACATTGTTGCAATCAAATATCATTTCCTAAGGGAATTGGTTCAAGACAAAGAGGTAAGATTGTAATATGTGAACACCAAGGAGAAGATAGCATATATATCATCTAAGGATGCATTTTTGTATCTATGAGGTAAGTTAGGGGTCATTCTCCTATCTAATCCTCATTAGAGTATAGATTAGTGATGCATCAATCAAGTTGCATTGAATAACTATCAAGTTGATGTAGAATTGCAGAGCACATTGCATATGAATATACATTAGGTAAATTGAAATTTTATTGTATAGAGTATTTGGCATTTTATTGCAAAGAGGGAGAGATTAATGTCATGCCAAAGAATTAGAGGAAGATATTTGTATAAGAGAAAGAGATTGTTGTCATGTCAAAGAATCAAAGGAAGATTTTGTATAAGAGAAAGGGGGAGGGTTTGATCAAAGAGGTTAGGAGAGATTGATGTCATGTCAAAGAATTAGATGAAGATATTTGTATAAGACAAAGAGTGAGTTCTCATGAGTGATGAATTAGAATTAAACTAAGGATATTTTCTCTAAAGATTTATTTTCTTAATGATATGTTCTATTGCCATCAATGCCAAAGAGTGAGATTGTTGAAAATAATTATTCAATTGTGAATTGTCATTGATGTTACAAAAATTTCACACTCTAACTGAGCATAACTAGTGTTAACCAAGCTTAGTCAGGCAAAAAATAAAATTCCAGCATTAGTGGAGCAGAAGTCAGTGTTAACTGAGTTGGGTTGGTCATTGAAGGAAGTTTAGTGTTAATTAGGCTTGTTTAGTCACCAAAGTAGATGTTAGTGTTAACTGAGTCAGGTCAGTCAATGAAGGAAGTTTGATATTAATTGAGTGTTTAGTCTAGTGTTAACTAACTAACAACAAATTACTTTTTAAAATTATTTGGTTAATACAAGCTGACTAAGTGAAAGTTTATTGATGTTTTGAAAGGGTTTACAAGTTGAATTTTCCTAGCTTATGATATATAAGAAAGGTCAAGTTGTGAGGATAAGATGTGTATGTAGTTGACAATATAAAAAGGATGGAGATGTGAGTGAAGATAATGTAGAGCAGAAAGTGTGAAGGTTAAGCTACAAAGAAAAATTTGATCAAGAAGGATCCAGAGGTTAAGCTAGAATAGCGATCTAAATTTGCAAAGTCAATTGCTTCATTAATCAGATCAATCATTGTTACTCTCTAACAATTGTAGTAGTGAAGAAATATATTAATAGATTTGACTTAATAGTCATTTTATAAATCCTCTAACAAGGTAGCATTTCTTGATTAAAGTGTCTAAAGACCTCTAACAAGGCCACTCCTAACAAGGTGATTCAAATCCTCTAACAAGGTCACACCTAACCATGTATTTTATAACTTTTAATAGGGTTGGATCCTAACATGGATCACTATAGAAGAGCAAACAATTGTAACTAGTTGCATTGGTGGTTTTTCCCATATTGGGTTTCCATGTTAAATCTTGGTGTCTCATGTATTCATGTTATTTGCTTTATGTTCTTGCAACTAAGTTATTAAAGGTTTATACACATTAACATCTTAAGATTGCTTTGTTAACCAAGTTACAATGAATATCTAGTTCTAACTAAGTACTACGAGTATTTGGCTTAAAGAGTAAAAGTCTATGTTGACATCTAAGAGACTTGGATTTGTTTTTGTAGTGACTAATTCACCCCTCCTCTCTTAGTTACTCTTCTTACATTTCTAACACTTTATTTCATATTAAGTAGATACATTTATTTTAAGGAGTATAAAATTAGTTTCTAATTTGTAAAGGGCTATTAGGATAGATTAACTTAAGTAGTTGTAACACCAATAGATAGATTAACTTAAGTAGTAAGGATGAAATGCTAGAAAGAAAATTAAGTAATATTATTTAAGGGAACATGTTAGGAATTTTAAATCTATGATTAAGTGAACTTATCAAGAAAAATTTATTCAAAAAAATAAAAAATCCATCAAACATAGTAATATTTAGACTTATTCTTTTGGGTTCTTTGACAGGGCATTACAATTGTTGATTATTGGTGGAATTGTTGGAGACAACAGATCAAAGTGCAAATTTATTGAAGCTAAAAGAAGCAAGGAGAACCAAGTAGAGTAGAAGGAAGATGAAGCATAGTTAAGTAGAAAGTGAAAGAGTAAAGGAGTTAATTAGCCAGAAAAAGATTGGAAGAAATAGATTAGAAAGAGACTAAGTAGCACAAAGACCTGAAACAACAAGGTAGTGCTAAACCTAACAGATATTTGACAATTACTTTCTAATAATTGTACCAGAAAAATCTTTTAATTGAGTGGACATAAAAAATCTATGAAATCCTATATGGTAAAATCAATTAGTTATATTTGTAGGTCCTTTAAGAAGACCACTCTTTAGATAGGATCAATGAGTAATATGGTCTACATGGTATTTTGGTGTAAATCCTCTAACCAGGCCACATTAACAATGTGTATGTAAACCTTTAATAAGGTTGGCTCCTAGTAGAGCTCACTTTAGAAGAGTTAAATTTTTGGGTTTCCTATCTTAGGTGTTTTTTTCATTATAGGGTTTCCACGTTGAAAATCATGGTGTCAATTGTGTGATTGTTGTTATGTTGTAAGTTGATTTTTCATGATGTTTAATTATTACTATAAGTTGGTACAATTAGGTAACAATAAAGTTATATTTCCAATTTTTGGTACTAACATAAATAATGAGTTAACAATTAGGTTTAAATTAATTATAAGAGTTAATTGTGAAGTTAAATAAGATCACCGAGTAGTTTCTATTGAAAGTTTTGAATTTTTATTGGCACTAAATGTTTGAAGGGACTATACAATAGATGGACATAATTGATTCACCCTCCTCTTAGTTATCTAACAATTGATATCATAGCATAGTGTTTTGAGAAAGAAGTTTAAAGGAACTTGAGATGAACATCTAAAGATGTATAAGAGAGAGTAAAGCTAAACAAGGAGAATTTTCCATCATGGAAACACAAAATAAGGCTACATATATCTATAATTAGAGATAATTATTGAATCTAAAGGAAATCATAGTATTATCTATCACTAAAAAGAACTTAGTCATTCACAAGGAAAATTTGGTTGGTCAACACTACAAATAAGCCACAATGGAGGTTGAGTTATAAAGAGAAGTAGTGCACAAGTTTAGTTTGTGTCAAGCAACGTATATTCATCGAGCATTCAATGGTTGCTAAGTTATCCATGAGGCAACCCATCATATAAGCTGAGTGTTATATGAGCCAAGAATTTTAGAATGAAGATAGTTCAAGCTAAGTGAAGTATATGCCAATGATCAACATGGATAAACAAGAACAATTAGGTTTTAGAGGTAATATGTGCCAAGTTATGCAGTTTGAGTCTATAAGTTAGGAATGATCAAACATATTATGTAAAACATTTTGTCGAGCATGAATCATGTTTCTAAATTTGGGATGAATAGAAAGAGGAAATTACATGCGTAATTTCACATCTTTAATCCCTATATAATATAACATACCAATTAGAAAATTGGAAAGATCCAAAAGCAAAAATGATGAATGTGGATTGTTGATTGTGATCTACAAGTTTCATTAGATAGATATAAAAGGGTTTCAAGATAGAACAAGTTGTTGTGAGTTGAAGGAGTGTGTGTATGTAAAGTTGAAGGAGAGTTAATAAGTTGTGAAGGAGTAAGGTGACTAAGTAGTGTAGTGAGGAAATATTGTAGACTAGTCATAGTAAGGTGATTAGAAATTAGATAGAGAAGATTTATTATCAATATATAAGGTACTTTTACATTGTAACAAGTGTATCAGGTGAATCTCTTAATAGAGTCATCCTTATAGGCCTATTGTAAATCTCCAAATGGAGTACTGACTTAATTGCAATGTTAAAATCCTTTTGTAAAGGTAGAATTAATAGTCTTAGATGCTTTTAGAAGAGAAAACCCCTCAAAGGGTAAATCATTATAAGTGATTAAAATTGTAGCCCTAACAAGAATTTTTCTACTGTAGTAACTATAAATGTTTTGTGGGTACCATCCCCATTATAGTTTCAACTTCACCTTGGAGGGTTTTTGTGTTACCAAATTATCTGTCAAGTGTTGTTTAATTTATTATATGTTTTGACCATGCTAGTAGATGTTAGATCTAATATTACATGTTATTACATAATATTGCAAGATTGAGGTTAATGTTAATGAGGTATATGGTGAATTAAAATTACTATGGTTTATGTTTAAAGTGGTCAAATTCTTGGAGATCTTGATTCATCCCCCTCTCAGCATCCCACTTTCCATTAGATTTACAAAAAATAGTATTAGAGCTAGGTTCTCTAAGTAAGAAGTCTAACTACTTGAGAGTCAAAGATCTTGGAGAGGGAAGACTACAAACTAGGAAAGGTGATTGAAAGTTAGAAGCTTGATTCGTAGATTGCATTAGAATAACTTGAGGCTACAAAGGAGGAACTGAGGAAATCCTTGAAAAGAAGTAAGGAGATGACAATCCAACAAAATGAGACACAATACCAAGAAGAAAGAATTGAAGAAATATATAGTGAATCTACTGTAGTAATAGCAGATATTTTGGAAAAGAATAACCATTTGAATGAAATAGTAAGAGCATTAAAAAGAGAACATGAAATGTACTCAGTAAGACTATGCAAAGTCATGGAATAAATATGAAAAGATGAAGATGATAAGGCAATGGATGATGAAGATAAGAGGCAAATGACAACAAAACTCAATGAAAGGATCACTAAAGTACAAAGACTAACACATAGTCAACTTGACATAGTCAATCAATTATTAAGCGCCAATCATGAAATTAATAGGAAGGTGGAAGAGATTGTAAACCTAAGATCAAAAAAAAAAATCATATGAAAAATGAATTGAGAGATGAAAAAGAAATTTTTGAGAGAATAATTTTTTTTGGAGAGGCCATGATAAAACTTGATGAATAGATAAAAGTACAAACAAGACCTCATGATACCATTGGATTAGGCTAAACTAAGTTCTTTAGAATAAATGAGAAGGGGGGAGGGGGTGGGGTGAATTAGTTATCGAAGGTCTAGATTTATAAATAAAACTTTTTCATGCTTAATAGATTCATATCCATAAAACCATAACATGCATGCATCCATTAGATCATACAATACCTTAACTTAGTGGGTTACCATCCTAGGTCAAAATAAATTTATAGAAATGTAAACATGAAATATTATAAGTGCATTCACACAATTTGACAAAAGGATTTTATGTGGAAACCCAATTTGGGAAAAAAAAAATTAACATGCTACCCAATTTCACTGTTCTAAAGTGATTTCCTATGAAAGGCCAACCCTGTTAAAGGTTACAATATACACTATTAAATGTAACTTGGTTAAAGGATTTCTATCACCTTGTTAGGAGTGAGCCTTGTTAGAGGACTTTAGAACATTCCATTAGAATGTCACTTGGTTAAAAGATTTACAGATGACTATTAGGTCAACCTTAATCCAAAGGATTTTATCTACATTGGAATAGTTGTTAGAAAGCAAAAACATGAATTGATCTAATAAAAGCTTAAAAATTACTTGTAGATTAAAAATCTTTGGTTCAATCCTCCATTCTACTTGGCATTCATACTCTTCAATTCTATAGCTTATTAACCCTTCAAGCATTCATCCTCTTAAGTCTTCTTTCTTTGTATGCCAACTGTCTTCTCTTCTATTCAGCCATGAAGCAACATCCTAAACTTCTTGTCTTCCTTAGGTTCTTGCACATGAAAACCTTTTCTTGTAGCCAACTATCTCTATAAATAAAGAATTTAGATCTTTTTCTACTTAACTACAATCATCCATTTTAGGGTTAGGTAAGATTCAATGAATCTACCCACTTTTTGTTTCAGTTCCTCTAGAAAAATTCTCTACAATATTTCTTGGTTTATCTTGAATTCCATGCCACCAGGTCATCCTAGTCATCTTCAACACACTTCACATAATTCAAGAAATCAAATTAGTCAGCTTAGGTTCATAAAATCTTTGATTTAACACTATTTTCTATAACTCAACACTTACACTATTCTGTCACTTGACCAACACTAGTTCACTTAGCAAACACTAAAGTTTATTGATGCTCTATACCAACCAAATTTTACTCAGCATATACCAACTTTCACTTAGCCTACACTATTTGTCTTCTTTGCTCAACACCTATTTATTTTCACTCAACTTCTATTATTTTCTATTCAACTTGCACTTTTTTCTTGGTAAGGCTTGGCATAAACTTTTCTTTACTTGATCTTCTTCTAGTATTTTCTTGAGTAATCTTTCATTACAAAATTTAAGTAGATAAATAATACACTATAGTATAAACGTCTTACTTGTCTTAGTACTCCTTTTATACATCTAATAGATCAACATTTCTCTAGGTTCTCTTGTTATCTTCTCTTTTTAAATCCTCTTCGTCAATCAACCAAATGATAACATTCAAACCAAAAAGCAATTGTCTCACCAGAAAGTAGTAGGTTTGACATCATTGACAAAATAATTATTATTCCATTATAGATTCTACACTTCAAAACAATCTCTTTTGAACAAGTTCATATCATTTTTCAAACAACATGAGTCATCAAAGTATGTATAACAAAGGAATGGGAAACCAAAGAGCAAGAATCCTACATGCTATAATTGTAAAGGTTATGCACAAGAAGAAGGAATAAACTATGGGGATACTTTTGTAGCTTTGACAAGATTGAAAGGAGTAAGAACATTTCTAGTGTATGCTACCACTAAAAAGTTCAAAGTATATCAAATGGATGTCAATTCCACATTTTTAAATGGAATACTTGAAGAGTAAGTCTGCATCGAACAACTAGAACCATTGAACTTGTTTTGAGGAATATGGTTTTCAAATTGAATAAAACACTATATGGACTAAAACAAGCACCAAGAGCAAGATATGAAATGTTACACTCTTATTTGATTAAGGTTGGATTATCCATAATAAGTGAGAACAATAATCTATATTTAGAATGTGAATATGAAAGTATGGTGTTGATTGCTGAAATATTTGTGTATGACATTAAGTTTGAAGGAAATAAAATATTTTGTAAGACATTTACTGATCAAATGAGTAAGGAATTTTAGATTTCAATGTTTGGTAAGATCAAATATTTTATTAGCTTACAAATTCACCAAACAAAGAATCGTATATATGAGACTCAATCTAAGTGATAAAGAAAATCTTGAAGACATTTGGAATGGATGAGTCTAGACTAGTCGATACACCTATAGTGACTATAGTAAAATTATCAAAGGAAAATATTATTGAAGAGGTGAATGAAATACAATATAAATAAATGATTGGTAAATTACAATGTGTGGTGCAAAATAGAGAAAATATTGCACATGCTTTTGGAGTTGTTGCAAGGTTTTCAACTAATACAAAGGTAACACAAATGAATTCTATGAAGAGGATATTCATACATCTAAATGGAATTGAATATTTTGGACTATGTTATAAATAAAATGGTGACATTACACTTAAAGTATATGCTAACACATATCGGGCTGATAATGTTGATGATAAAAAAGTAGTGGTGGAGCTTTTTTTTAGGAGAAGGATTGATAACATGGTTGAGCAAGAAATAGAGAGCTACATTTCACAATCTACTACTAAAGTTGAATATGTTGCTCCTACAATAAATTTGTCAAATATTGTTTGGGTTAAGAAACCTTTGGAAGGTATGCAAGAAGAGATAATTGAGCTTGTTACTATTTATTGTGATAACACCAGTGCAAAATATATATCAAAGAATTCAGTGATGCTTGCAAAAACAAAGCACATATTCATTAAATCTCACTACTTGAGGAAACAAGTACAATATAATCAAGTTATACTTGAATATGTGGAGTCTAAAGAACAAATTACAAACATATTTACTATGACATTGCCGAAGGATACTTTTGAGTATCTAAGAGGTAAACTTGGGGTCCTTTCCAAAATTAATGAAGTGAAGATACATGTTGCATCAATCCATGGATCAATAGAAATATCTTTGAGGAGTTGATGCAAGAGTTCACTCTTTATGAGTTTTGTGAAGTTGTAAAAATGATTGGAATGAAACTAATGTAAACTATACAAGCTAGATACAAGGATAAATACAAGAAGCTATAAGTTTCACAATGAAATTTATAGTTAACTTTGGTATTGTTGTTAAAGTGGGAGTAAATGACTAAGATGGAGAGAATCAGTAAGGATGGATAAGTCCAGAGAGAATATGCAAAGGAGTAAGTGAATGAAGAGAAAGACTGAGTGTGAAGAGAATACACAAAGAAGTATGTGAACAAGTAAGAATGTTTCCAAAGAAGAATGAAGATTTTTGTTAGAGTAAATGATGATGTTGCTAAAAAAAAAGAAGACCATATCCCAAGGGGAAGAAATGTTTAATATTGTTGACATATAGTCAAGTTTGAAAAAACTTATTTAGATTCGTATATACAGTGTTTTCCATGTACTATAGTTCAGACCAAGCAGTTCAGTGTTTGCCAAGCACTACACTTCAAACTGAGTAGTTTAGTGTTTGCCAAGCTTTATAATTTCTACTAAGTTAATAGCTTAAGTCTAGTGAGTTCATTGTTAACTGAGTTGAATGAACAATAGTGTCTATCGAGTATAGTTGTGGTAAATAGGGAATGCATTTTATATCGAGTTACATAGTATCTACCAAGTCACAAGTGGATACTGAGTTTGAAACTACATTGAAGTGATTAGTATGGACTGATCCTCTACTTCTACCAAATGCATGATGATGCCAAGTAATGATGGTGGATGTCGTGTATTAGAAATTCACCAAGATAGTTTTCAAAACTCGAGTATCTACATTTGGGCCAAATTTGTAATATTGGTGTTAGCTTGTGTAATGGTTGAATTTGTAATCATGTAAATTGGATTGATATATATGCAACATATTGTATCATATCCAATGTATTATGAATATATGAGATAATGTGAATCAAATGTAAGTATGCAAATGTGAATTAATAGAGTAAAGTGTATTGTAAGGCCATATCAGAACTAGTAGAGTTATATTTATTACATTGAGGTGATCAATATTTCAAAGGATCTCAATCAAAAATTTAGTTGTAAGTTAGGGATCTATTGTTTCATTCTAATAGCTGAATCAACTTCAAATCCTTTAACATGGTAGACTTAATAGTCTTTTCTTAAATCTCTTTACCAAGTGCATACTTCATTGTATGTTTGTAAAACCTCTAACAAGGTGGAACTAGCAGTCCTAATTGCTCCTAATAGGGAAGATCATCAGAAGTGATCAATGTAAGCCTTAACAAGACAACTTTATGCTGTAGTATTGAAGTTTTGTGGGTATCATCCCCACCCCAATTTTACTTTCTATTTGGAAGGTTTCTAGGTCACCAAATATTGTGTTCATAGTGTCTTTTGTTTCTCAATTTCTTATGCATGTTGTAGATCAGATTAATTAATATTAATGTAATTAAGTTTTGAATATGATAAAAGGTTTTGAGGTATGTATTTCATAATTTTTGTTAATTATATATATATATATATATAATTTTTAAGTAGTTGGTGAGGTATGTATTTCATAATTTAAGTAATTAAATACAAAAGTTGGTATGTATTTCATAATTTTTGTTAATTATATATATATATATATATATGACACATAGAATTTATATACATATACTTTGTGTAGGCAACATTTTTGCAGTCATGGTAGAATCTAGAAACATATAAGGTGTTAGCTATTATTTATTGCATTGCACCATACAAAGAGAGAAGCTAACAAAGAATAAACTAAGTGATGGAATTATGTTTCCCATAGGTTAGTATATAGTAAAATCATGTACGTGTATGTACATCTATGTTTTTTATGAATTCAAATTTATTGACTTATTTGATTGACTTGTATGCAGGTTCTGTTGTTGTACAAGGAACATATTTGAAGAAAAATAGAGTACTCAAGAATGGGATTCATTTAACTGATTATGAACCTAACAATAAGGTATATCAGTATAGTAACCATGTTATTGCCATTAGTCCAACTCTTCATCTAGTCAAAAGACCTGGACTATGTAAGTGGAAGCTCAATATTAATTATCATGAGAAAATATTAAATGTTATCCAACAACAAGCTGACCCACTTGATACTAGATAGAAACAACTTGTAATTTGAAACATCTTGAACATTTTGAAATTTGGTTGAACTATTTGAAATCTGAAATTTGGTTCAACAATTTGAAATTTGGTTGAATTAATTATATATTACTTTTACTGTTTCATTTCACTTGTGAAGTTTAAATTGTGATTTATACCTAATTATAGAACTTAGGTACTTGTATGTAGCTAATTAGGACATGTGGCTTTGAAGGGGAAGAAATTCAAACACTTGTCTTAAGGGGATCAAATTAGAACTTGTGTCATAAGGGGGCAAAATTAGGACTTGTAACTAATTATATATTACTTTTACTCCTTCATTTAACTTGTAAAGTTTCAATTTTGATTTGTAACTAATTATAGAAATTAGGAACTTGTATGCAACTAATTAGGACATGTGCCTTTGAAGGGGATGAAATTCAAACACTTGTCTTAAGGGGATCAAATTAGGACTTTTGTCTTAAGGGGATGAATTTAGGACATGTAACTAATTATAAATTACTTTAACTATTTCACTTAACTTGTGAAGTTTAAATTGTGATTTGTAACTAATTATAGAAATTAGGAACTTGTATGCAACTAATTAGGACATGTGCCTTTGAAGGGGATGAAATTAGGACTTGTAACTAATTATATATTACTTTTACTCATTCATTTAACTTGTGAATTTTAAATTGTGATTTGTAACTAAATATAGAAATCAGGAACTTGTATGCAACTAATTAGGACATGTGCCTTGAGGGGAAGAAACTCAAAATATCTAAATATCACTTACATTATTATGAATTTGGAATTATGTAACTAATTAGGAATTATATAAAGTTAATTACCTAACCATAACCCTAACCAATTTCATATGTACACACATCAATTTCATAAACCAACATAATGCAACATAATCTAACATGTAAAAGAACATGTAATCTACCATAATCCAACATATTCTATCATAATCTAACATAGTCCAACATAATCTAACATAATATTGAACATAATAGAACATTATCCAACATAATCTAACATGTAAAAGAACATAGTTTAACATTATCCAACATAATCTAACATATAAGAACATAGTATATATGTATGTCAATCATCAAATATGTATAATCTGGATGAAAGTCTAGATCAAATAATCTATAATATAAAAAAACTATAGATTGTTAGGTGTAGGACTATCATCATGATGTCTCCTCCTAGTGTGGTCTAAAGACTGACTATCAAGATGCTCACTAGGATCTGCCGACCCTTAATATATATTCAACAGAAAGTGAAATCAATGTATACAATTTCATAATTAATTAAATCTCTTTTAAATTTATATATTACATTTAAAACTCACATGTGTCTAATTCAAAAAAATTAAAACTCACCTGTCCACTACTAACATCATCAAATGAGTCTCAATGATGTACATGATCTGACATCAAAGATGGAGTAAAAAGAGGAATGTCCCCCTACAATACATACATACATGTGTGCAACAAATCATATTAAAACATGTAAATTTAATTAGAAAGGCATGATACATATACACACACAAATTATTAGTTGAACAAATATTTGAAAATGAAATTTTAACATGAATGTAAAAAAACTATAGATTTACCTATATAGATGCTAGCATCTAATAAGACTTAGACTTCCTAGCATTGATCGTGTCCAGTAATATATCTAGATTTTTTTGGGCCTCATCAAGCTCCATCATTGCATCTATGCTAGCATAACTGGTGGCTGGCACACATCCTAATAATGATGATCCAAGTGGATTGACTAGATGAGATGGCATGAAAGTAGAATCATGACATGTCAACAAGTCCATCCATCCTATGGTTGACAAGCTGAAGTCAAAATCATCAAGGCCTACATCTGAACTCTGACCATGCCCTGCATTAGTTGAAGGGTCTATACTACTATGTATTTATCCCTCTACAACAAAATAGTGGTTAGCAGGTAGATCATGATGTGACCTACCACCATGACCACTACTTGATCAATGCGAGGAATGTGGTTGAGGATGTGTCGAAATACTGTTAGAATCTGATAAGATTAATAACCCAAAAAACTAGTGCAAAGAATAAATATCTAAACTATGAATGCAAATGATACAAAATAAAAATAGCATCATAGAGTTGGTCTCCAAGAGAGTAATGAAAATGCTAGAAGAAAAATAGCATTAAGAGGATGCAAAAACAAGAGATGAAAATACAAGCCAGGTAGCATGCTTATATAGGCTAGGAAGAGGGAGGAGGTGGTAACACCAACCAATGAGGAGCAACCATCTATCGGACTAAAGATAGCAAAGTATCTTCCCAAGAGAGAGAAAAGAGACTCCCCAAAGAAAATTAGGACTCCAAGTGAGAGGAAGAGGCCCCCCCAAAAGATGAAGCATCCTGCACCCCCAACAAAGCTTGCAAATTTTTTCCGGTAGATCCACTTACATCGAACAAGTTTTCTTCCCTTAGAAAAAGGGACAAGATCCCAAGTGTGGTTCCTCATCAAGGAACTATACTCTTCCTGCATAGCTGTATCCCCCTTAGAAATAACAAAAGCCTCATGAGAGGACTGTGGATTTGAGGCAGTAGCAATGAAGATATGTAAAGCATCCTGGAATTGTGAATGAGTCTGCTTGGTGTCTGATGGATCCCCAACCCAATCACCTGCAAACTGCAAGGTCTGTCTAGCCCAAAGTGGACCAAAAGATGGAGAATCTAGAGGAGAATCATCAACCTATAAATGATGACTAGGAGAGGAAGGAGGTGAGTCCTCTGAATCACTCTCTGCATCAGAAGTGGAGGTAGAAGACTGCTCAAGTGAATCTGACCCATTAGAAGATCTATCATGTATTCCAAGTGACTCCAATGTCAAAGTAGAAGGCAACCTTGTGACCATGCTCTATTGGTTAAGCTGATGCAAGTAGTGGAAGTTAAGATGGCCAAACCTCTCATGCCATAATCTGCTCACATCATTAGAGTGAGTGAGTGAAACAGTCAAAGGAGGATCAGGAACAAAGTGAGAAAACATATATAGTCATGAGTGATGATCTGCTCTCCCAACTGCAACTATAGAATCATTGTGAACCTCACATATCTCCACTGAACTAGGAGTGAACTCAACCTACTTGCCTAAACTTGTGTGAGTGATCTGGTATATCGATAGGAGATTAGTTGACATTGAGGCTACACAAGGAACATCATGGAATGTCCCATCCCACACATCAATAGACCCTCTCCCACACACCTCAACAGGAGTGTTATACCCATCAACATAGAAGGCATAATACATGGCTCTAAGGATGCAATTTCTTCCTTAGATGAAGCCATGTGGTGTAAAGTACCCGAATCAAGAATGCAAGTGGATGGTGAGGAAGCAACTGCAAAAAGAGCCTTGCCCTTTCCTTTCCCCTTGCTATTTTCTTTTTCTTTGTTAGACCCTTTAGTAGAACTTTGTTTGATAAACTCAGGAGCACTGATATTATTCTTCTCAAGAATGTATGTCAAGTGATCAAGTTGTTTCTACAAACATTTATGTTTATCATGACCAGGTCTTTTACAATAGGCACATTTGACCTTTTCTTTCTTAGGCTTATCGCCCTTGGAAGATAGTGTATCAATAGTTTCTTTTGAAGAAACTGGTATCTGATCCTTCTTCTCCTCTATTCTTTTGTTTCTTGTCCTTATTATTGTTGTTACTACTTTGTCCTTGTTGTTCTTTTGTGCCTTGGTTGGTGGCCAAGGCATGTGACTTAGAGGACTTAAGAGTGCCCATCTGGATTAGCCTATCCTATTCTCGAGTGAGATTGATGGAAAATCATCTAAAGATGGCATGGTGAATTGAGTACCAAGTGCACCCTTAGTAGCATAGAAGGTAGAGACAAACATAGAATATTCTAAACTTAGCTTAGAGAGAATACTAAGAATCAGTTGTTCATCTTTCTTTTCAATTCCACATTGTTTTAACTACAGCCTTAGTGATTTCAATTTGGTGAAGAAATCTTGGATTGCGTTGAAATTGCCTGGACTCAAACTAATTAATTCATTTTCCAACATATGACCCCTCATTGAATCTTGTGTGCCAAATAGTGTTTCTAATTTTGTCCATACTTCATTTGGTGTATCCAAAGACTCAATGTGAAATAGCAAGTCAGGAGAAATAGACAAACACAATGTGCCATATGCCTCATCACATTTGTTAAACCACTTAGGCTTATCTTCATCTTTAGCAGGTTCAGTTTCAAGTCCCATAGTTATCCTATTTAATCTAGCTTTCCTTAAGTGAATTGTCATGCGTGATTTCCACGCAAAGTAATTGTATGGAGTTAGGATGGGCATATTTGTTTGATCCATGATGAAGAAATGCAGAGAAGAAATACTAAAAAGAAGAGAACCTAGCCACGGCAATGCCCCCCCCCCCGCCCCCCCCTTTTACTCAATCAAAGAACCCCCACAAAGAAATATGATTTGGCACTTTATTTTAGTGCATTTACAACTACCACTAGAAACAAATACTTAGTGGTCTTGATTTCAATGCATTACAAACCCTCATGAAGAGCATATGCTAAAACTAAAACTTGGGCACAATAATCAAGGAGAAAAATAGCACCACTGCGATCTACTCAAAAAATTATGCACTTTCAAAAAAAGAATCACCTCGATATGAGGTCATATGAGAAAGTTATGATCCTCCGAAGTTTCCAAAATGAGAACTATGTACAATCATGGTTGAGAATCTACAATTTCTAAAGAATTCATGCATGAAAATTAAAAAACAACTCCACTAGTGGATAGAGCACAAAAAAATAGCCATGGTCATAACAAGAATCATCAAAATTGGTGTCCGTATGAGAAAGAACGAGACATTTGAAAACTGCATTCAAATCTGCGACTGCCAATGGAGAGGGGTATGGTTGTAGCCTTTCATGCTCGATTCTGCAAAATATACAACTTGCATGCAAAATCTAAAAGATACCCAGATGGTTTTTTGGGGTTGCGAACAAAACTCAGTAAGTATTTTTCTTGTTCATGTATAGAAGATGCTGTTGTAGTGTAAATTAGACGCCTTTAACAGTAAAAAATGGCTCCAAAAATCAAAAAATGACCTCAACAACCAGAATATGACATGCAAATGCTGGATCAGCTTCCTAAGTCCATCAATGGCATGTTGGAACCTACAATACTGATTGAAAACTCTAAATATGCAAGTTGGTTGTCAGATTTGAGATTGAAACCCTAGAGAAAACCGTTTTTGTCAAAACTTTTATGATTCTCAGGATCATCCAAATATGCAAGAGAAGAGCATACTTCATTTTTCAAAAAACTACAATAAAGTTTATTAGCCCCCTTCGAATCTCTCAAATAAGGAAACTAAAATCTACTCTTGCATATAGAAAAGCTCTGATACCATGTTAGAATCTGATAAGATTAATAACCCAGAAAACTAGTGCAAAGAATAAATATCTAAACTATGAATGCGAATGATACAAAATCAAAATAGCATCATAGAGTTAGTCTCCAAGAGAGTAATGCAAATGCTAGAAGCAAAGTAGCATTAAGAGGATGCAAAAACAAGAGATGCAAATACAAGCCAGGTAGCATGCTTATATAGGCTAGGAAGAGGGAGGAGGTGGCAACACCAACCAATGAGGAGCAACCATCTATCAGACTAAAGATAGCAAAGTATCTTCCCAAGATAGCTAATGGATGCTCACATGTAGGAAGGTGACACCTCACAACCATTCACCTAATAAGACATGCTTTATTAACCTAAGCGAGATTATTAAAAGTGTAAGAAAAATCTAGCAAAATAGAAAAAATAAAAAACTACACTAACAAATACCACCATGGACACGATGAAGAACATTTGATATGGGTATGCCAAGATGCTTTGATATGAATCTATATAAATATAATAGATCCTTAGAAAGACTACTCATAGTATCTTATGCCAACACTCTAGTGAGACCCTCTAAGCTAGTCAGTGAAGGGATGCCTACTGCACTATACAAGTCTCCTGAAGATGAAGCACTAGGCAATGATCTAGAATGCTGACCAACCTCATCACTAGAAATAAATTGGATAGCTATGATAATGTCTCAAAATCATTGAATCAACCCTTGCAACGATGTGCTACACATGGCCTCATCAGCCGATAGACCTAATATAGGTGAAATAATAGGTGCCCTTTCTCTAACAATTGACCTATGTGCTAGTGGTGGATGACCTGACTGCCTATCAACTAGTCTACCATGCACCTATCTTAAATGTGATGGTAAATTAGTGTAGTTCACCACACTACCCAAGTGAACCTTAACA
Organism: Cupressus sempervirens; assembly: GCA_028749045.1. Classification (NCBI taxonomy): domain Eukaryota; kingdom Viridiplantae; phylum Streptophyta; class Pinopsida; order Cupressales; family Cupressaceae; genus Cupressus; species Cupressus sempervirens. The sequence goes on along the minus strand of CM053789.1, from coordinate 277,846,097 downwards.
TAAAACTGTCGTGCAAAATAGAGTGGAATTTGGTCATTATTTGGATAATGACCATGAGCATCAAGGAAGTGTGGGTATATAAGTGAAGCTATATATGGATCTGTACACTTAAGGGGAGAATACCCCTTCACATACTTTACTGGAAGATAATGAGGGAAACATTTCCTCTTCAGTTTCTCTTTGGGCACTAAGCCCTGTACCTATTGCAGTGAGAGTGTCGAAGAGACCTCTCATTTCTTTCTATCAAGGAAAATCTATATAATATGGAGCAGCACCATGAATCTCATCTTTAGTATATGCAAGACTCCGTAAGATGCTCTAACATGTACTACTATACACACTAGATCATGTGCCAATAGCCAAGGATTCATGAAGTCTATGAATCTCTTGGTTAGTATGATCATAGAGCATTTCAGGTGGGATAGGCTACTAATTTGTGGGAATAGCACATTGCTAGGGGGAATGCTACTACTCAAGGGGATAGGAGGCTACTACTTCTTGGGGGGGGATAGGAGGCTGCTACTCAGGGGTATAGGAGGTTGTTGCTTGGGTGGGATAGGAGGCTATTGCTCTAGGGGGATATGAGGCTACTAATTTTCCTTGTGAAGATTAATGTATGTAGTATGTGTGCATGTACATATAATTTATAAACCTAAAATTAGAATTAAAATATGACACTTTTAATAAACTTGAAATTTATCAAGTACTTGTATGGCATTTAAGATACTAGAATTTCATAAACATGAAATTAAAAATATATAATATGCAAATGTAAACATGAAACAAACATAACATATATGTACAATACTAAATGTGTAAAATTGTACATCCTAAATTAAAATATGAGCTTTAATAAACTTCACATTTATCGTACTTGGTGACATTTAAGAAACTAGAATTTCATAAACACATGAAATAAAAATAATACGTGTTTAAACATGAAACAAATATATGTTATGTACATGTACATACAATTTTGTAAACATGAAAAAAATATGTAACACATGTACATGTACACACATTGTGTGTGTATGATAACTTCATAAAATTATTTCAAAATTACTTGTCTATGTAGAGTCTAGATCACATGGGTGGACTACATGATGTACATAACTCTAGGTTAAATATAGAACTAGAGATTTATTATATAATTTAATATGTATATCAAGTCATGATCATGGCAAAGGTTACTAGGGAAATAAGTAGGACTATGGTTAGAGTTAGAGTTAGTGTTAAGTTAAGAGTTAATTTTAGGGTTAGGGTTAAAGTTAAAAAATTATGTAGGGTTGTAGTTAGGTTTAAAGTTATAAAATTAGTAGTACTACATATTGTTCTTGAATTGCATGTGCCTCATAGCACACATAAATTAATTTGATTAGGGTTAGCATTCAAGATTAATGTAATATCATGATTATGGTTTATATTATGGTTGTAGGGTTAATTTTAGGGTTACTTGGTTCAGTATTACTTAGATTGAGTTTAGGGGACCATTATTACCTAGTTTAATCATGGTAAATTTTCATTAAGCTAGGGTTAGGAAAATATTTGGGGCTAGGGTTAAAGAAGTGTGTGTTTAGAATAGTGTTCTATGTTGAGTAAGCTATTATGATTAGAGTTAGGGTTAGTGTCATAAAATTGTGTAACTTATTTGGTCAAATCATTAGTGTTTAATATCAATGTGAGACTTACATTAATTATAGAGTTAGGGTTACGGTTAATATCAGTCTGACATATGGAGTTAATATTAGGGTTAGGGTTAAAGTTAAAATATTATGTAGGGTTATAGTTAGCTCAAGAGTTATAAAATTAGTTGGGTTTATGTTAATATTAGTGTGACACATGGAGTTAATTTTAGGGTTAGGGTTAAAGTTAAGACATTACGTAGGGTTATAGTTAGGTTTAGAGTTATAAAACTAGTAGTACTACATATTGTTCTTGAATTAAATCTGCCTCATAGCATGCATAAATTAATTTGATTAGGGTTGGCATTCACTTGGTTACTGTAATATCATGATTATGGTTTATATTATGGTTCTAGGGTTAGTTTTAGGGTTACCTAGTTTTACTTAGATTGAGTTTAGGGGACCATTATTACCTAGTTTAATCATGGTAAATTCTCATTAAATTAGGGTTAGGAAAATATTTAGGGCTAGAGTTAAAGGAGTGTGTGTTTAGAATACTGTTCTATGTTGAGTAAGCTACTATGGTTAGAGTTAGGGTAAGTGTTATAAAATTGTGTAACTTATATAATCATATAATTACTGTTTAATATCAGTGTGAGACTTATGTTAATTTTAGGATTAGGGTTAGGATTTTTGGAAATATAGAAGGAGTAATTGAGAGGGGGGGTGAATCAGTTACCACTAAAATAAATCCTAGATCCCTTGGATGTTAATAATAAAATTGATTTCTACTATTATTCGGTAAACACACAAAAAATGCTATAACTTGGTAAATGTAGAGTGTGATTTAATTTTAACTAATCTTAAAACATTAACAATGATTAATTTGAAAACGTAAGAGAAATAACATGAACACATGAGACACCAAGATTTAACATGGAAACCCAATATGAGAAAAACCACCAATGACAACTAGTTATTATTTTCATTCTTCTGAAGTGAGTCCTATTAGGAGCCAACCGAGTTAAAGGTTACAAAACACACTGTTTGGTGTGACCTTGTTATAGGATTTAATCACCCTATAAGGAGTGGCCTTGTAAGAGGTCTTAAAAATTTTTAATGGAACTATCACCTTGTTAGAGGATTTACAACTAGTTGTTAAACCAACTCTGTTAAGAGATTTTAGATCACTGCTACAATGGTTAGAGAGTAACAATAAAATGTCTTGATTGTGATGCAATTGAATTGCTGATTACATATCTCTATTCTACTTCATTTTCTTGATCGAATAACACTTTTCTACTCCACAAGGATACCTGATATCCTTCAAGTTTACTCAAACTCTTTCCTTCTCAATTCAATCAACCCATTTGCACACACACTAAAAGTCTCAACTTGACCTTTCATTTATATCACCTAGATTGTCAAGTCGACTTAATTACATATTAGAATAACCAATAATTATCACCATAGTCAGCTAGAAATAATACTTAAAATAATTAACCTTCTTATGTCAAAACAACAAAATCTTTCATTGGCCAACCCTACTTAGCAAACACTAGTTCTGAGATGATTTCTTGTGGTAACCAAAAAAAGCTTGGTTAAAACTGCAAACTTGCAAAAATCCTTTGGCAATTGAGTGAACTTGGTGAACACTAACTTTGTCCAACTTTCCTTTGCTAACCACGAGAACTTGATTAACACTATTTCTTGCCAGAATTCCTTTGATGCTTGAGTGAGCTCAAAAGACACTGTCTTTGTAGAGTAATCTTCAAGAATGCTCGATAGACAAAGAAAACTATCTAGCTAACCAAGTGAGCTTGGTAAGCACTAACTAACAATTGATATGACATTTGTGTAACATCAAAGACAACACACAATTAGACAATTGTATCCAACAATCTCCCTCTTTGGCATTGATGGCAACACAACATGTCATAACACAATGAAATTTGAGAACAAAACTTCCTCTCATAGAAAGTTTCTCCCTCTAAGATTTTTACCAAAAACTTCTTCTTTCATGCAGTAATCTCCCTCTATGAAGGAATTACATAACTTCTATGATAGTATACTTCTCCCTCATAAAGATATAAACAAATTTCAAAAAAATATGATAGTAATCTTCTCCCTCTTTGATAACACATGCCAAATACAACACATACCAAATTAGTATCAATGTACCTTGAGTACTAATTCATATGCAATATTCTCTTTAACTATGCTACATCAACTAATTGATCTTCAACTTGGTTCCTATTGATGCATCACTAAAACTTTATTTAGTGAGCTTCAGATAGGGGAATGACCCCTAACTTACCTCTTAGATACAAGAATGCATCCTTAGGTAATGGTTTGGTGAATATGTTTGCAACCTATTCTTTTATGTGAACATATTCCAATATGATTTCTTTATCCTACACCAATTCTCTAATAAAATGATATTTTATGGCAATGTCTTTAGTTTTGGAATGCATCACTAGGTTCTTTGATATGTTAATTGTGCTAGTGTTATCACAATACATGACAATTGCTTCTTTGATTCCAACCTTCATGCCTTCCAACAATTATTTAAACCAAACAATATTAGAACAATTCATTACTGCTACAACATATTCTACATTTGCTATAGATTGGGAGGTGTAATTTTTCTTTTTGCTTATCCAAGATACCAATCTTTTACCAAGAAAGAATTCTCCACCACTTGTACTTTTTTTATCATCAAGATTTCCTACCCAATCAACATTAGTGAATACCTTGAGGTATAAGTTTCCTCCAAGTTTTTACCATAAGCCATAGTCTTCAATACCTTCCAGATATCTCAAAATTCTTTTGATTTCCATCGTATGATTTTCTATGGGTTTTGCTGAGAATCTTGCCACTATCTTGACTGCTAAAGCAATATCAGGCCTTGTATGAACTACATACTCTAATTTTCCAATCATTGATTTGTATAAGGTCTAGTCTACCTCTTTTGAATCATCATATTTAGTAAGCTTTAGTCTAATACACATAGGTGTTCCAACTGGTTTAGAATCTTCCATTCTAAATTTCTTGAGTATCTCTTTGATATACTTAGATTGAGTAATGTAGATACCATTCTTGCTTTGCTATATCTAAAGTCCAAAAAATAATTTTATCTCACCAAACATGGACATTTCAAAATCTTTATTCATTTGTTCTCAAAATTCCTTGCATAGATCATCATTCCGTATAAATAGAGTGTCATCCACAAATATTTCTACCAATACAATCTTGTTATCTAGTCCTTCCTTGATGTACAAACTACTGTTATCATTAGTTCTCTAAAAATCAATCTGTATAAGGTAGTTGTGTAACCTCTATACCATGCTCTAGGAGCTTGTTTCAGACCATACAATGCTTTATGTAATTTGTAAACCATGTCCCTTTCGTCTAGATCAACAAAACCTTCTAGTTTCTTAATGTAGACTTCTTCATCAAGAAATACCATTGAGAAATGAAGATTTAACATCCATCTGATATACTTTGAATCCTCTATGAGCAGCATATGCAAGTAGAGTCCTACCACCTTCTAATCTTGCAACAAGAGCAAAAGGCTCACCATAATCAATTCCTTCTTCTTGAGAATATCCTTTACACACCAATCTTTCTTTGTCTCTTGAGACTTGTCCATCTTCATTCAGCTTATTTTTGAATACCCATTTTGTTCCAAACGCACTTTTATCTTTAGGTGTAGGAATAAGAGTCCAAGTTTTGTTCTTCTTTATTTGTTCTATTTCTTCATTAATAGCCTCAATCCAAATTTCATTTTCCAATGCATCTTTAACATTTCTAGGTTCAAAATCAGCAAGTAAACATGTACCTTTTAGCTTACTTCTTATCATTGTACCTTATGATTTATCTCCAATAATCTGATTAGGTGTATGTTACCTTCTGACATATTTAGCCAGTATAGGTTCTTTGCCTTTTTAATGAATTTCATTGTCTTCATTTTGAATTTCAATTTTTCATTTTGGTTGCTCAAACTCGGTAGGCATTGGTTCAATAGCTTTAGAATGTGACTTGGGTCCTTGTGACTTGGTTTGAACTTCTTGCAACTCAATAACTAAGGAAGAATTAGGAGTTGAAAACTCCTTATTGATAGATGTGTCTGGCAATGTATCAGGTTTTATGTAAACAAATCTCTTGTAATCTTCTAGTTCCTTTTTGTTTTCTTCTTTAATCCTTTCTACAAACTCATCAATTCTCACACGTGTACTTTCTATGATTTTATGAGTAGACAAATTCAAACATCTATATGCCTTACTTTTGCAAGAATATACCTTCATTACCTTTCACATCAAACTTGCCTTTTCTAGATTCTTTCAAGATATAACATTTACTTCCAAATAATTTTAGGTAACTTACATTAGGTTTGTAGCCATACCATAATTCATAGGGAGTATTATATGAGTCCTTCTTTAATTGTACTCTGTTCAAAGTATGAACTGCAGTGCTGATGGCTTCCTTCTAGTATTTGATAGCAAAATTCTTTTCAATCATTAGAGTCCTTGCACAATCCATGATAGATCTATTTCTTCTTTTAGAAATTCCATTCTACTCAAGAGTACCAGGGGTTGATACCTATCTTTTAATTCCTCTTTCAATGAAAAAGTTATTGAATTCATTGGAGATGAATTCACCACCTCTATCTAATCTTAAACATTTCAATCTTTTCCCTATTTCCTTTTCTATTCTTTCTAGATACCATTTGAATTTTTCAAATGCTTATGACTTCTCTCTAAGATACATGACAATCATCATTCTTGAATAGTCATCAACAAAAAGAATAATTTTTTTTCTCCACTATAGCTTTCTATTCTAATGGGTCCACATAGGTCAGTATGCTCAATTTCCAAGACATCTTCAAACTGGTAGTTTTTGCTTTTAAAACTAGTCTTTCCCATTTTGCCAATCTAACAATTCTTGCATAAACCAACATCTAGTTTCTTCAAACTAGGAATACCTCTCATTTTTTGTATTTTCTTATCTTGACCATATTATCAAAGTTTACATGACATAATCTTTTGTGGCATAACCAACTTTTTTCTATTTGAACAATAAAACATGAACAATCACCAAGATCAAGATAAAATAGGTTACCTCTTGTTTGTTTTCCTAATCCAATTAGATTACCTTTATCATCTAGTATCTCTTGCCTTGCCATGCATGAATTCCACCTTGAATCCAATGTTAATTTGCTATGCCACACTCAAAAAATTATGTTTTAGTCTTTCAACCTAATAGGTGTTGTCACATACAAGTTCATTGGTTAATGAGTTTTAGCCTTTCCCTTTTATGCAACAAGGTTCATTATTTCCAAACCTTACACTATCACCATCATAGTCTTCAAAGTGTTCAAACTTTGTTTTGTCTCCAGTCATATGATGTGAACATCCACTGTCTATGATCCTTGTTTCATTCTTATTGACATGAGAGATAAGTGCCATCTTATCTTCTTCCTCATCAAATTCATCTTTTACAATAATGTATACTATTTCATCTTCATTGTTATCAAAATCTTTAGCCATAAAACAAGTCTTCTTACCTTGTTCCTTGAATGATTTGTGATTTTTGAAATCCTTCTTGCCATTGCACTTGTGACTTTTCTTCTCATCCTTGCTTTCTTTGTTTGGGACGCTAGCAACAATATGACCAATTTCTTCACATGAAAAATATATGAAGGGAACTTTTCCTTTGTATTTTCCTTAGCCTCTAGAATATTTCCTTGCAAGTAAAGCTTCAACAACTTCAAGATCACTATTAGAACTTTCCTCTAATTCTTCTTCACTTTCTAACCAAATGTCCTTTATTTTCTTGCCTTTCTCCTTAACTGAAAATTTGGCCTCAAATGCAAATTCAATATTCTTGGAAGCTAGAACATAATTGTCATTGTTTTCTAGCTCAAAAGCTATCAGTCTTCCTACTAAGGTATCCAAAGTTATCTTATGATTTGGCTCACACCTCTTTTCTTGAATAAAAGATATGCTAATTGCATAGATAGGAAGTAATTTTGAGAACTTTACTTACAATAGTTTCATCCTTGATTTCTCCTCTGGAAACTTTGATTGCACTGACACTGGCTTTGATTCTTTCCACATACTTGGCAATATTTTCATCTTCTCTTATTCTTATTTGATCAAACTATCCTCAAATGCTTTTTGCTTTGGCTCTTCTCACATTTTCATCACCACCAAAGATATCCTTTGGCTTGTTTCGCATACCAAATGTAGTTTTTCAATCCTTGATATCATCAAATTCATCATAGCTAAGAGCAGATGCAATATCAATCATCATGATGTTATGGTTCTTTTCTCAACAATGTCTCCAACAGATAATGTACCAGTGGGAGTTCTATATTCTTTATCAAGGTATTTCAAGCATGAATCACTAATAAAATACAAATGAAGTCTCATAAGTCCCTACCATGCTAAAAAGTTGTATCTATTTAGCTTTAGAATTTCTCTCTTGTAAGACATCTTGATCTTTAGCTTAGGTCCTTGAAACCTTCTTGCAAGCACCAAAAGCTCTGATACCAATTGTTGAAAATATTAAAGGATTAACTAAGAGGGGGAGGGGTGAGCCAATTTCTACTAAAATAAGTCCCAAATCCATTAGATGTTAACAATAAAACTAATTGCTGCTATTATTTGGCAAACACATAGAAAATGTTGTAACTGGGTAAATGCAGAGTGTGATTTACTTTTAACTAATCTTAAAACATTAATAGTTATTAATTTGAAAACATAAGAGAAATAACATGAACACATGAGACACCAAGATTTAACGTGGAAACCCAATATGGGAAAAACCACCAATGTAACTAGTTACTATTTTCACTCTTCTAAAGTGAGCCCTGTTAGGAGCCAACCCAGTTAAAGGTTACAAAATACACTATTAGGTGTGACTTTGTTAGAGGATTTAATCATCCTATAAGGAGTGGCATCGTAAGAGGTCTTAAAACAATTTAATGGAACTATCACCTTGTTAGAGGATTTACAACTACATGTTAAACCAACTCTATTAAGAGATTATAGATCACTGCTAAAATGGTTAGAGAGTAACAATGAAATGACCTGATTGTGATGCAACCAAATTGTTGATTACAGATCTCTATTCTACTTCATACTTGATCCATGTTGATCAAATAACACTTTTTTGCTCCACAAGGAGACCTGCTATCCTTCAAGTTCTCTCAAAATCTTTCCTTCTCAATTCAATCAACTCATTTGCACACACACTAAAAATCTCAACTTGACTTTTCATTTATATCACCCAGATTGTCAAGTTGGCTTAATTAAAAATTATAATAACCAATAATCATCACCATAGTTGGCTAGAAACAATACTTAAAATAATTAAGCTTCTTATGTCAAAACAACAAAATCCTTCATTGGCCGACCCTGCTCGATAAACACTCGTTTTGAGATGATTTCTTGTGTTAACCAATAGAAGCTTGGTTAACACTACAAACTTGTAAAAATCCTTTGGCAACTAAGTGAACTCAGTGAATACTAACTCTATCCAACTTTCCTTCACTAACCATGAGAACTTATTTAACACTATTTCTTGCTAGAATTTCTTCGACGCCTAAATGAGCTTAGTAGATACTGTCTTCCTAGAGTAATCTTTAGGAAAGCTTGGTAGACAAAGAAAATTGTCTAGCTAACCAAGTGAGCTCGGTAAATACTGACTAACAATTGATATGATATTTTTGTAACATCAAAGACAACACATAATTACACAATTGTATCTAACAAGGATTAATATCAGTGTGACACATGGAGTTAATATTAAGGATAGGGTTAAAGTTAAAACATTAGGTAGGGTTATAGTTAGGTTTAGAGCTATAAAATTAGTTGGGTTTACGTTAATATCAGTGTGACACATACAATTAATTTTAGGGTTAGGGTTAAAGCTAAAATATTACATAGAATTATAGTTAGGTTTAGAGTTATAAAATTAGTAGTACTACATATTGTTCTTGAGCTACATGTGCCTCATAGCAAGCATAAGTTAATTTGATTTGGATTGGCATTCACTTGATTAATGTAATATCATGATTATGGTTTATAAATTTTGGTTCTAGGGTTAATTATAGGGTTACTTGGTTTAATATTACTTAGATTGAGTTTAGGGGATCATTATTACTTGGTTTAATCATGGTAAATTTTTACTAAGTTAGGGTTAGGAAAATATTTAGGGCTAGGGTTAAAGGAGTGTGTGTTTGGAATAGTATTCTATGTTGAGTAAGCTATTATGGTTAGAGTTAGGGTTAGTGTTATAAATTTTTTAAACTTATATAGTCAGATCATTAGTGTTTTGTATTAGTGTGAGACTAATGTTAGCCTTATAGGTATAATTATGATTAGGTTTAGGATTTAGATTAAATGTCTTGAGAGTAAGTTAATATAATTAGCTTGTTACCTGGTTTAGTAATACCTAGGATTAAAAGGTAAATATGTTATGGAACTATAGAACTAGATGGTTATGCTTAGAGTTAGGATTTCTAGAGCTATATCGTTAGAATCATGATCAATGTTAGGGAAAGTCAATATAATCTTTAGGGATCTTTAGGATTAAATGTTTACAATTAGCACATACAAATCTAGGTTAAAGTTATTAATAAGGTGAATATTTAAACAAACACACACACACACACACACACACACACACACACACACACACACACATGTATATATATGAACTAAAATTTTAATATATTACAAGTTCATGCATGTACATTAAAATTTAAATGTATGTGTGTACATATCCACAATATGTATATACACATACATGTATATGTAGACATCTAAATCTGATTAAAACATAAGGTAATCTTATTTAGTCATCTTCTAGGATATTATAGATTAAATATTTATTATTTAATTAATTAATCATCATCCCCTAGTTAATTAATTAATTAAATTAACTATAGAAAAATTGATGAAATCAAATGCTAATCCAAGATCAATTTATCAATTAAATCCACATTCCTCTATTAAATTAAATAAATCCTCAAATCTATTTGATTTAATCCCACATCTCCCATTTATTAAATGAATAATTTAATCAATTATCTCAAACCCCTAAACCATCCCTAAAACCTATCTTTATCCTTAATCCAATCCATTCACCCATACTAACCTCACTTAGCCTCCTAACTAAACCATCCCATCAAAGCTAAGCCACTTGCCCCCTAACCCCCTTTCTAAGCTAAGTCTAATCCCCCACCTAAATGTGTGCACAACTTTAAGCAAGGATTAAACTTGCTAACCCAAGCCAAAGTCAATAAGTCTCTCTTGTCCTCTTCCATCCCTATCCAAGAGCATTAATGGCTCTTACATTGTATTAATGTCTCTTACATCCCTCTTACCCACTTTTCCTCCCTCATTACTCCCTTTGGCCATCCATTTTTCCCATCCCCTCACACTCATCCTCCTTGTGACAAGTGTCACTCCCTAATTGGCTACAAAAAAACACAATCCATGTGTTCCCCTTTTAAAGCATCCTAGCCTTCCCTCACCATTCTTCCTTCCTTGCATCTTGACCCTCCATATCACTACTCCTTGGCCTATAAATAAAGCCCTTCCCTCTCACAATCTATATTATCTATCAATGCAAACTTATAATGCTCCATTAACCACCACAACACAACCATTTACACCATTACCAAGCTAAAATCCATCCACACCTCATTGTTGAATCTTTTTCCAACCTCCACACTTGATCCCTCACCACTTGAAGATTGAAGTATATTGGAGCATACATACCTCATCTTTGGACACATCAATGTCATCATAGGAAACACTTGAGGAGCTTACCATTTTTGGTCTACTTTCTTCCATGGTATTTTCCTTTGTCTTATCTTAAAGTTTTGCTTAATATCTAGGTGTGAATGTTAATTTAATCTTTGATATTCTTAGCACACTAGGTTTTATAACACTACATTTTGGAATGCCCAGTGGGAGCCTGCATTTGGGTCCCTATAATCATGCCCTTTTGCTTGTTTTTGTTAACTAACCAATCTAACATTTTGTGCTTGTTTATATAGATGGTTTTCTAATGTTGTTTGTAGGCATCAAAGTCTCCAATTAGGAAGTGTGCTCTCATCCATGCAACCAAATCCCAACTCAAACACACTTTAAATGCCTTTTGTTCACAAACTCACAATTGTAAATTCATGATTTTATACCTATGGGAGTGTGAACCCGTGCAGGCATGATCATGATTTTTCATAAGCCCTTCCACTACATAGAATTAGAACTATCCTTCATGAAAAACACTCTTCTCACAAGAACACAAGATTTTATCAGTAGGATCGCTGTAAAAACCTACGAGAATACTCAACCATATTGACTAAACCTTAAATCCCACCTTTTCTCCATCATCAAACTTGTAGATACACTTGTCAGTGGGACCACTACCCCCTCAACCCATGGGATTTTGATGTCTTGGGACTACTCTATGATTTTTTTCTCATGGCCTTCTTTTCCTACATTTTCAATAGGTTCTTGTACCGAGATACCCACGAATATTAAACTACTTTCCCATGCTATCAGATTATAGGTTTAAACCCATGGGTTCACTAGTTTAACTAATCAGTGTTAATTATTTACTATTTTCTATTGTAGGGACCTTTTGTTGGAATCTTAATATATATGTTTGTAGGTTCTCTTAAAATTCTTGTTAGAAAATCACTCTTGAAAGCTTAAAAAGGAACAATTATTAGTTTTCTTGATGGAATGACTGTCTAGATATTAAAATGTTGTCATTGGAATGTTTGATTAGATAATTACAAAATCAAATCTTGAATGCTAAGTTTTAAAATTGAACTAATGTGATGAACATTTCATTTAAGGTACAAATGATCATTATGTGGAAACACTCTAGTTTTAGGGTTTAAAAAGAATTCATCCAATCTTGAACGCTATAAAGATAAACTCATTCTTATTCCCTCCTTTTCAAAGCTTTTGTGCATGATTTCCTTTTGGTGATGTGATTTACTATGTTGGCCATCACTGTAAGTTGGAAATGAATGTTGTACATTAAAATCACATGTGTTTTCAAGATTAGTTATTAGGATAAACTAAAGTGTCCAAAATAGAAATGAACCAAGTGCCTTGCATGGTTTGAGATTATTCCCTTTAGCACAATTTTGTCTTTATTTTTTGCAAATTAAGACCTTATAATATTTGATGCATGTACTAAAATTTGTTAGCAAGATCATTTGTAACAACCTGAGAGTGCTTCTAGCGAGTTCATCTACCCTTGGGAAGCATGTCCCCTTTCTTGAGAAGCTCAAACTGGTAAAAATTTGGCCGATATATAAATGAGGGGAAAGGTAAAATTTCTCGCTCTATCAGTCTAGTTTGGGTGGTGGATTTTTGGGGGTAGCCTGAGGTGGGAAAAATTTCCCATAATTTTAGCATGTCCAGAATAGATCCTTAAGTGGATCACATACATAACAACCATTTGGCTAACTCCATAGACCTATTTACAACCCTATTTAGTCATCATGATTTTATCCTTGGTATGTTAATTCATGGTGCAAGGGAAACAACATCCCTCAAGATTACTCACCACTATGCTACCCTTGTAGAGGCATAAGGCTACTTGGGTTTCATCTCCAAGAGTCATTGTCCTTGCAAAGGGGGACTTCTATTTACCATGCCTTGAAGATTCTTTGTTGTGTATCATTTGTTGATCAACTCTTGTATTGACTCACGTCCTCGATTAGAGTGACATATTGAACTAGAATTAGGAGACATCAAGTTGTGGGCCATTGAATAACATATTGCAACTAAAATTTGACCTTAAGAATAATGAGTGTGTTTGAATTGTTTTATATGTATAAAAGACCCATGAAAAACATTTGTAAAACATACACATTTTCTATGGTTACTATGAAATCCTTTTGGTAAAGAGATCACTAGTTTTCCTTTCTCAAAGTTGCTTTGTCCTTTGAGAAACTATTTTCTCATAATTCATCACATTTGAAAGAATCTTTTCCATGTTATCTCAAAAATAGTCATTAGCAAGTCCATTTGCAACAACTTTACTCTTGTTGGTTCAACTTTATCTTTTTCAAAATATCCTTGTTATCTCAAAAAAAATTGTTAGCAAGTCCATTCACAACAACTTTAATCTCATTGGTTCAACTTTACCTTTTTCAAACTATCCTTGTTATGTTAGAAACAATTGTTAGCAAGCCCATTCACAACAATTTTAGGTTTTAAACCACCTTTTTTGCTTCACCTATTTTCCTTGACTAAAATTTTTCCTTATAAGCATTCAACAACCATTTTCCTTCAAAACAAGTTGTCCTTACCTTTTTTCAAAAGGATTATTAGCAAGTTTATTCGCAACAGTCCTAGGTGTAGTTTGTGCCACTTTGCTACTTACATCCAAAACTCAAACCACTTTGCCCTTTTCACATAAAAAAGACCATTTCTTAAGAACTAGTTACTCCCAACTAATTAATTTTTTTCAACCTAAGGTAAAAAGGTATACTTAGTGTAGTCACTATCTCAAAAAACCCACAACTATGATAAATCTCATAGAGTTATCTCATGTCAGGCCAAACCAAGACTAAGTTCAAAAAGGCTAAACTTCCACAAATACTAGCTTACAAAGAAATAGAAATAGAATGCAAGAAACATACCCCTGATGCAAGGATCATTAAACTAGACTAGATTGACAAAGATAGTATTGACACTGCACTACAAACTGAATGAGATTACACAATTAAGAACTTAACTCTCAGATGCGGTGTCAACCACAACCTTATCAATAACTCTAGTGTTACTTTGATCAGGCCCTTCTTTTTCCACACACACTTATGCACTTATCCCCTCATAGGCTTAGTCTTTCACATAGCTCCTTATCCTATTTAAGCATTTGGTAGACTCACCTACTCCCTCTTTGTCATCAACCTTAGGTTTTCAAAAATCATCCAAAATAAGCATCATAAGCCCAAATATCCTTCATTATTTACTCATAACCTAAAGAATTTAGCATCACCTCATTAAGATTTTTTTACCCTAGAACTCTCCATTCATCTCACTATCATAGTTATCCTTAAGCTAAGCATTATTTAAGAAAAAATGCCACTCTCATTTGTGTCCCTCATCACCTTGAGAAAAAGGTTGGGCTACACACTTAATCCCCATTTATCTTCCAAAAGATCACAAGGCTACCTTAGGGTTTGATATCACCATCACATTTTTGATTTCACATGAGGGAAACATACTCTCTTTTACTTAGCACCATATAATTTAGGTTCCCTAGATATCATTAGGAAGGTTTCCACACACTCTCCTCTTCATCTTAGAAAGTCCCTCCACCTTATTCATACCTAGCCAAATCATCTCCTCACATACACTTATCTTCATCCTTTTTACATTCCATCCTCAAGGAAGTCGTCATTTCACGCAACCTACCACATATCTCGATAAGAATAAATGGAAAAAGGACATGGATCTTAGTCTTAGTAGTAGTACAACTCAGGTATGACCATACCCCATCATTTCCATGGCACTACTAGATCCACCACCACAAATTCCTAAAAAATTAAGTTCTGCACTAGACATTGATGCTTTCATGAACCAACTTGGACATGCAACCATTGTTAATGCCATCATAGATTTAAATAGGGAGACCATCATGGAAATTTTTTTAAGGCATAAATGTTGGTGCCTTTGACTTTGGAAGAGTACCACCTACCAACATTATAGATCCTGCACATCCTTTGTTTGGATGGAAACCACCATCTACAGGGCCATCTACCCCTCATGATCCTTTCTTTTTACCAAGCAATAGGTACCAACCAATGCAAATAGAATTGATAGACCCAAATATCCCTTTAACCCAAGTTAATGCTTCCATTCCAAAAAACAATCAACCCATCATCACTTAACCCTTAGTCCATGCCACATCCCAACCAACAATAAGTATACCATCTGCATCTACTTCCACCATCCCTATCCTTATTTTACAATTTACTCCTTTTCCACCTAGCAACACTGCATTTTCCCTTCCATCTCAAAACACATCCAATCTATTCACTAGTGCCATGAATGTCTAACCCACATACCAATACACTATAGACATGCCTCCATTAGGGTCAAAGACTTCATCTTCCATCCCACCTAACATCACTATCAACCCATTTGTCACTAGCTAAAGTATTTCTACTTCATTCACATTAGGACCTTGGAGTTTTGGTCTGACATGAGGGCTTGCCACTAGTATCCTCTTTAGCACTACATCCATGTCTATACCTCAGTCACATCCATCTCCTCCTCCTCTAGTCTATTCATTACCAACCATCACCAACTACTTTTCTATGCCACCCTTAGGAAATAACCAAATCACCCTTCCATCACAATACTTAGTTGTAAACACTCTTCCTCACATCAATTACCTAGCACAACCAACATATATTGGGGAGGGTATACATTCTTAGAGCATGGCATAGGTATTACTTACATTACCATATTTTTAGTTGCAGTCATCACACCAACAGTATGCCTAGGCACCCCCATATAATTATCTAGTCAGGAAACAACTACACACCTATGTTCCCCATCAACAATCTACCCAGCAGATGTAGTAGTATACTCAAACTTGATGCAGGCGCATCTTGGGTGTAAGAGAAATCTTGCATCAACCAAAAATATTTTTTATTTTAGTGTTTTCTATTTTAATAAGGACTAGTAACAGGGGGTTTCTATTTCTGGCAGCTTGCTATTTTTAGTAAGTTTTTCATACAAGCTCAAAATATTCTCATTTTCTATACGAATGTTTATTTTAGAGTTGTAAGCCTACCATAAAAAATCTCATTGCTCAAGAATAAGTATTGGAGAAGTTATAATGGATTTTTGGTGGAAAAATTTGTAGAAAAAACTTTAGGCTCACCATTGGAGGCATAAAATTACCTAGATCAGGTCAAAAAACTTGGTAGAAGGGCACTAGTGTGATTCCAAGCCTGTAGATCATGAGTTGTTGTTTCTAAAAAGTGGTTATAATAGCTAATCAGAGCAACAATTCATGACTTATGGCCTTTCAAAGTTGGGCTACCCAAAATATCTAAAATAATTATTAAAGATGTATTTGGCCAACTTTATATGTATTGTTAGGGTTTTTCGGCCCTAGGTATAAGTTTCAATGTCTAGGACCTTCCTAGGTGGCATAAAATTGCATATTTAATAAAGGCTTGAACATTGTCTAGAACAACTTTGGGTGGTAGTTGGCACCTTAGTTTTAGCATATTGTACTTGTGAATTCTATAATTTCACATTTGCGGGGCAAACAAGAAGTCCATATTTTGTTCTCACATTTGCTATTGCTTCTTTATTTTTGTTATGTGTTTATGGTTTTAAGGGGAACACCTTTATCAAGTGGTATTAGAGCTAGAGTTCTTGAGTGTGTGAATAGATTCCCAATTGTGAGGCAATCCACACCAGAACCATGGTTTGGGTTGAGTGTGTAGATAGATCGCCAACTAAGAGGCAATTTGCACTAGGGTTTTAGTAGAAGTGCAAAAATGCCTACACAAAGAGAGTGTGGTGGAAGAGTTTTAGGTGTTACACCTAAGGGTTTTCAAGCCCTCCAAAGACAAATTCAAGAATTGGAAGAAAAAATGCATAGAGGAATGAATCTTTCTATAGGAGATGAAGGAAATGATGAGGATGAAGTAGAAGAAAATGTCGAAGTAGAGGCAATTCTAAACCTAGAGGAAAATAAGCTTTTTAGGGCCATCTCTAAGATTGGAAAAAGACCATCTTAATCCAGAGGAGTTGATCAATTGGATCAATGAACTAGAGGACTAATTTGAGTATAAAGATATTGATGATCTTGATAGGGTCAAGTTTGCAAAGGAAAAACTGAAGGGACATGTCAAGATCTAGTGGCAGGAGGTTTAGTTAGATTGAAATAGAAAGGGAAAGGACAAAATCACCAAATGGGATTGGATGAAAGCTAAATTGAAGTGAAAATTCATTCCCATGGATTATGAGCTTGATCTATTGAAGAAGATGCAAGGGTTGAAGTAAGCAAGAAAATTTGTTCAAGAGTATACCGAAGAGTTCTATCGAGTTCTCATTAGAATCGACCATGCATAACCCAATAAGGGGAAAGTGGCCTGTTATCTTAATGGGTTAAGGCCAAGCATTCAGGATGAGCTGAGTTTGGTTTGGATGAAAAACATTGAGGAGGCATACTAGTTTTCCCTAAGAGTTGAGGAGAACCTAAGCAAGAGATTTGACAACAAGAATAGTGGAAGAGGTCATGGTGGAAGATCTGGCAGACAATCTTATGGTGGCCATAAGGATAATCAAAAGAACAAGGATGAGGGTGGCAGTAGTAGTAAAAAATAGAGGGGAAATAAGTCCAATCATTTCCTGATCAAAATAATAGAGATTAGAGAGGAAGAGGCAGAGGACAAGGATATAGAAAAGGAGGCTTCGGTGGGAAATTTTTTCACTGCAGAGAAGAAGGACATAGAGCATTTGAATGCATCCAACATAAAGGAAGGATAGACCAAAGAATAGAAGGCTAGGCTAGAGTTGCATATGTTGATGAAGATTCTAGATCATAACATTCTGAAGATGCTAAAAGATGAGAAGTCCTAGTTAATAGAAGAGTCCTACTGAGTGGTGAGAATGAACTTGATCAAAGAAGGAGCTTGTTTCACACAAGGTGTAGATGTGAAGATAAGTGTTGTAATGTGATCATTGTTAGCAAAAGTACTAAAAATTTGGTCATGGTGGATGAGGTACTATGTGATATCATACATATGGACATATGTCATATGTTGTTGGGTAGGCCATGGCAGTTTGACAGGCATGCTGTACATGATGGGCTAGAAAATACCTACACTCTAACCAAGGATGGAGTGAAACATAAGATGAAGCCATTGAAGGAGAAAAAGGAAAAGATATGTAGTGCTGCTATAATATGTTTTGTTGATGAAAATGAGTTTCTCAAAGGTATGAAGTGTGAGCATGTGTGTTTTGCTATAATTCCAAAAGATAGTAAAGAAGAAATAGAGGAGGTACCTACAAAAGTTGTAGATAAGTTGGACAATTTTTCTAATATTGTATCATATAATGTACTTGATGGATTGCACTAGTGAGGAAGATCAGGCACTAGATGGATTTGGTTCCAGGAGCCAATTTGTCAAACAAGGCAATGCACATAATGACACTAGTAGAAAGTGAAGAGTTGAATAGACAAGTTCATGAGTTATTGTAGAAGGGGTTGATTTGAGAGAGTCTAAGTCCATGTGTTGCACTAGCTGTATTAGCACCAAAGAAGAATGGAGAATGGAGGATGTGCACAAATTCTTGCACTATCAACAAGATCACAATAATGTACAGATTTCTATTGCTAAGGATAGATGATATTATGGACTATTTGAGTGGAGCTGAGTATTTCACAAAGATAGATCTAAAGAGTGAGTACCATCTGATTCATATCAAAGAAGGTGATGAGTGGAAGATTTCTTTCAAGAAAAAAGAAAGATTGTATTAGTGGTTAGTCATGCCTTTTAGGCTAACCAATACATCAAGTACTTTCATTAGGCTCATGAATGAGGTACTAAAGGAGTTTTTGGGTAAATTTGTCATTGTTTACCTAGATGAGATATTGATCTTTAGTAAGACATTGGAAGAGAATTTGAGTCATATTCACAATGTGTTTGATAAGTTGAGGGAAGAAAAGTTGTTGATAAACTTAAAGAAGTGCAATTTTGCAAAGGAGTTATTGTACTGGGATTTGTAGTCATAGTAGAAGGCCTGAAAATGGATCTAGAGAAAGTGAAGGCTATCATTGAATGACCTACTCCAAGGATTGTGATAGAGGTAAGATCTTTTCATGGTCTAGCTAGTTTTTAAAGAAAGTTTGTAAGAGGTTTTGTTAGTATTTGTCGACCCCTAACTAAAATAATGAGAGGGAATAGGAAAGAATTTAAGTGGAGTGTAGGAGCAGATAAGAGTTTCAATGTTGTAACAGAAAGTTATTGAGCAACCTATTTTAGCACTTCCTAATTTTAACAAGTTATTTCAAGTAGACTATGATGCTAGTGGTACTGCAATAGGAGCTATTATGAGCAAAGAAGGTAGACCTATTGCTTATTTTAGTGAGAAGCTGAATGACACAAAAAGAAAATATTATGTCTATGATAAAAAATTTTATGCTATGGTTTAAGCATTGAAGAAGTGGAGACATGAGCTTCTTCCCAAGGAGTTTGTTTCATATAATAATCATCAAGCTTTGCAATATTTGAATAGTTAAGGAAAATTAAACCAAAAGTATTTGAAGTGGGTTGAGTTTCTACAGAGTTATACATTTTTTTTGAAACATAGGATTGAGAAGTCTAATAGAGTTGCAGATGCTCTTAGTAGAAGACAACTTTTATTGAAAAAAATGTAGATAGAGGTGGTTGGGTTCAAGGAACTTAGTACTCTGCATCCAAATAATCTTGATTTTGGTGAAGCATGGAAGGATTGTACAAAACTTGTTACACTTGACTAAACAAAGTGGCTAGGTTTCATGATCTAGGATAGTATGATGTTCAAAGGAAGCTAGTTATGCATTTCCACAAGTTCAATGAGAGAGAATATCATCAAAGAGAAGCATAATGGAGGATTGGTTGGATATTTTGGTAGAGATAAAACGATAGCTTTGGCTACTAAGAATTATTACTGGCCACAATTGCAACAAGATGTGAAGAAGTTTGTACAGAGTTGTAGACTATGTTAGATGGTGAAAGGAGTGAAGAAGAATATAGGGTTGTATCAACCATTACCTATACTAGAGAAGCCATGGCAGGGTGCCAACATGGATTTTGTTCTTGGATTACTAAGGATGTAGTGTGGGCATGATCCTATTTTTGTGGTGGTTGATAGGTTTTCAAAGATGACACATTTTATTCTTTGCAAGAAGACTAGTCATGCTGTTTATGTGGTAGAGTTGTTTTTTAGAGAAGTAGTGACATTACATGGTCTGCCAAAGAGTATAGTTTCAAATCAAGATACCAAATTTGTTGGGTATTTTTGGAATACATTGTGGAAGAAGTTGAAGACAGATTAGAAGTTTAGTTCATCACATCATCCATAGACTGATGGATAAACAGAAGTTGTGAATCACAATTTGGGAAACTTGCTTAACTATTTGGTTGGAGACAAACCAAAAGGATGGGATATGATTTTACCAAAGGTGGAGTTTTCATATAATAATTCTATCAATAGGAGTATTAGTAAATCACCATTCCATATTATATATGGGAGTAGTCCCAGAAATGCTTATGAATTGAGATAGTTGGATAAAGAAGAGATAAGTAGTGCTAAAGTAGAAGAATTTTTTGAACATTTGAAGAACATACATGAGGAGGTGAGGAAGCACATTATAAAGATGAATACATAGTACAAGGCTAAGGAAAATGTGAAAATGAGGTATAATAAGTTTTAGATTGGTGATGAAGTCACCGTTCATTTGAGAAAGAAGCATTTTCTAGTGGTTGCATATAATAAGCTAGAGATGAAGAAGTTTGGATTGTGCAAGATAGTGAAAAGGCATGATTTTGGAAATGCTTATGTAGTGGAGTTGCCTACTAAATTGAATATTTCACCAATATTTAATATTTTAAAATTGATAGAGTATTATGAAGGAGGTGATGAAGATGAAGTTACAGAAGCATAATGGAGTATTCCTGTAGCTAGTTCGACTACAAAGGAGATTGAGCAGATATTGGATAGTTGTACTAGAAAAAATACATGGAAAAAACCTATAAAAAACACCTGGTCAAATGGAAAGGGAGGCTAGTAGAGGATTCATCATGGCTAGCAATGGAGGAGGTTAACCATCTTGGTTTTCCTCTAAATACCTGAGACGTGACAGAGTCATTTCTCAAATTACCCTAGGTGTCTAATGTAGGAGCATCCTGGGTGTAAGAGAAATCTTGCATCACCAATTTTTATTTTTTATTTTAGTCTTTTCTATTTTAATAAGGACTAGTAGATGAGGGGGTCACTATTTCTAGGAGCTTGCTATTTTTAGGAAGTTTGTCATATGAGCCACTAGTAAATTTAAGCCTAAATTTTGATGCGAAAAGGTCAAAATTGTGACCAGAGTTGGTTGAATTGGCAACTAAACTTGTTTCTCTTTTTTAGTTATTTTTTGACGTAGACATTTTTCATTGAAATTTTGACTTCATAAAGGTGGACTTACTGATGCAAATTTTGTCGATTTCCTTGGTCCAACCTGAATTGTTATTTTCCCATTTGTGGGCATCGCTGGTCAAAATTTCAATGTAAACCCTAACCAATTTGGTGTTGAAATTGTGACCAACACCCCTTAGTTTTCTACGCTAGTGCCATAAATTCAACGTCAAAATGAAGACATGTGCATCAAAATTGAGACCAACAATAGGTAGAAATTTTGACAAGCTATGCCAATTACTATAAAAGCTTTGCTCTCATAGGAACCTTCTAAATTGCACAAAATTTAATTCTAAAGCATAATTTCTTGATGCATGGGAGTTAGGGTATCATGCACATTTCTACCTCCAAACCATTGTTTCATTCATCACATGATTTATTTCATACAAAACAATGGGAAGGAGGAAGAAATGTGCACGATATCCTGGGTCTCCATCGAGAGATTATGCTTTACAACTCAATTTTTGTGCAATTTAAAAGGCTCCTATGAGAGAAAAGCTTTTGCAATAATTGGCACATCCCATCTAAATTGTGGTTCTTGAGACACCATTGCTTGTGAAGACTGCAGCAAAAAATAAAATTAGGAAAGAATTATTTATCAGGAATGAAAGCCAATAATTTCACTAACTAATGTCTATTTTTCAAATAGATAAATGTGACAAAAAAACTTACAGTCCCAATCACATCATCATAAGAGCGCATATATAACTATAACTATAACTATGTCTAAAACCAACATAATTTACAAATATCCACAATTCAAATATTATCCCTTGATGCTTTCTTTATTGCAAAGTTTTAAGTCAACTATGTTATCACCCTGGATGTAATACCAAACTATCATTAGGCTAAAGACTGCAACAAGATTTACAAATGCAAGGAGAACTACCCAACTGAAGTAGAAAATGACATGAAAAGTTAATAATCTATCAATTTATGCCTCTAGATGAAATATTTCTAGAAATTGAACTGTACGTTATAGAAACAAAAAATTTCCTTAAAATTGATACCTCACCAATTGTTCATTTGCATTTGTAATGGCTTCAAAAAAGTTGAAAGCTTACCATTTGTTAAGAATAGAAAAGGCACTTGTAGTTCAGCAACATCAATAAAAGTAAAGTAGTTTAGTTGCACGGTGAGGGCAAGAGATTGTCAATATCGATTGTGGAGTTCCATATGGGTAAGTGATACACATAAAAAGGTAGTACATGGAACCATTTTCCATGTTCTAATATGATGACCTACCTTGGAGCTGGTTCTTATAAACCTTGATTGCTTAATGTTGGATTTGATCCAATAGTACCATTATCTAGAGGAGGTCCCGCACCCCACTTTCCTATTGATTCTAAAGGCGCTAACAGAGCATCTTTGCTAGCTAATCTCCCTTGTGAGGTCAACTAAAAGAGAATTCTTGATTGAGGAATGCCAAAGATAATCACGATGTGCCTATAGCTAATAGGCACATGGTGACTATCTTTGACATTCTCCTATGGCTCTTGTGGTTCTAATCTTCTAACATGAGGCTTCCTCTTCTTTTTTTGACCATAAGGCTGATGCGGCCTTGTAATAAGAAATAAATAGGTTTAATTTCTATTATGTTTGGCCAGGGAATTTTCAAGAGAAAAAGAAGAGAACAGGATAAAGTAATTCAATTCACTATAAAAGAGACACTTTAGTTCAATCTCATGATTCTTAAGTAGTCGCAATTGATTTCAAAATCAAGTGACAAAAAGTTAATTAAAGTAGTGGATCTTCCTTCTATGTATATTAAATTGATTCCTTTAGTGAAGTTAAATAGCCATGCCCAATATGTATATTTAAATTGATTCCTTTAGTGGTAAGCCATTGAACAAGAAAAACATCTCTGAACTTGAAAAACTTGTTTGATCAATGTGGTTTTGTGAATGTGTTATTTTGAGTTGAGCAATAGTAATCCTATTGTCAATTTGGGTGATACATTTGATTTGATGCAAATGTATGTTAGTATGCATTGTGTGTGCATTGAGAAATTGAAACACGCTTATTTCACTTACTAGGGATGTGGTAGGGTATTGTCTCTTTCCATTGAGGCAAATTTTTTGGGCCAACAAGAAAATGGCTTGGTTACTGTGAGGTTAAACTGCTATATATATATATATATATATATATCTTCAATGGCAAGCCATGTCACATGAAAAACATCTCTCAAAAACTTGACAAAATCATATTTCAATGTGCAAGTAAAGAAAATGTAGAGTGTGTGTTTAGAGATTTCATTACCAAATCTATAGAGGAGGGTGGATGAGTTAGAGTTTAATTAGGGTGGAATGACATTGTGATTGTAGGTCTAGAGGATGAGGATGAGGATTTTGGAAATAAGATCTAGATATTGATGGTAGAGTGAGATAAATAAAAGAGACAATAAAGATACCTATAGAGAAGAGAAACAAAGCACTAAATACGAAGACACAATTATAGGGGTAAGATAGGTGGTGGTCAATGCCTTTGTTTCACTATGAGAGGAAGGTATAGAAAGATCAGAGGAAACATATTATATGGGAATCTACACCAAGAAGTGACAAAGAATTAGAGGAAGCCTCCATCCTTGAAGCAGATATAGTTACAGAGCATAAGCAAGGCATTCTAGGGTTCATTGGGCATTCCACCAATGCAACCAAAAAGACATGATGGGGGTCCATCCTAGCTATCTATTTTAATACCACATAGTCATGTGACAAATAATTTTGACTTCATGGGAAGATACTTATGTCAATACTTATGCATTTTGATATATTTTTAGATGTAGCATTCAATTTATTATAACTAATGTCGATGATATGAAATAGTTATAATTAAGATTATAATGGTTTATGAAATAGAAATATGTGGATGATGACATTAATGCATGGGTATATCTGATGATAGGATGTAACTAAAAATTAAACCATGATTGATGATATGGATATGATATATTTGATGTATATTATGGACTTCAATAACATGCTTTATGATATGTGATGTATGTAATATAGTATTTTTATTTATGCACTATATGTTATGTGATTGATATGTGAAACATTGATGAGATATAGTAATGTAATGAAACTATGATGTAAATGAAACATGTGCATGAAAATGTAATGAATGCAATATATGGTTAATGCCACTTAACAAAGTGATGTGTAAAAGGAACATGCAATTAAAAAATGTACCTATATGTTTAGGGAATGTCTGTTATATTGAGTTGAGAAGTAGTAATTCTATCATCAATTTGGTTGATTCATTTGGTTTAATGCAAATTATGCATTGTATGTACTGAGAGATTGGAACATACTTATATTAGTTGATGTTGATTGTCATAGTGAGCTACTGCTTCCCCTCTTTTAATGGCATACATTTAAGTAACCAACCTTTTCAACCAAACAAAGCTTTGAGAATAGCAGCTATAATATGCTCAGTGGAGGAAAGAGTTAATGTTTGTTGTTTCTTGTTACTCCATGAAATAATTCATGCTCTGAGGCCAAAAGTAGCCACTACTATGGTTTTTGCATTATCTATTGAATCTTCCCAATTGGCATTGGTGAAAGTTTGAAACCAATGAACAAAAAAAAATTACACAGATAATTCTAAATATAAGAATCTATTGTACCCATTACATTTATGAGAATCTATTTTTCATGTTGCCAATGATCCATCTATGATTTACTCTTGATGTTGGAAAAAATAGTATCAATGAAAGTTGATCAAGGAGGGCAGTTGTAAGATGCAACTGCTCGCAAATGATGTGTTGATTTACTCATGAAGTTGGAAATATATTTTAGTAAGATGCAACTGCTCACAAATGATGTGTAGAAACATCATCTCCTTCATGGAGTATACAAAGGGATCATATTCAAAGTCACAAATGTTAGAGCTAGGTAGATTATCACACATCCCTAAATAAAGAGTCATTTCACTTGTAGAATTGTAATTGCTCTTTTAAAATAGAAAGGCCCAACCATAGTCAAGTTGTATAATGCAGATCTCTAGAGTAAAAATAGTTTTAGAGTCCTCAACTAGAAAGCATAGATTACAAACCTATTCTACTAAATTGAAATCTCCAGACATAAATTAATCTCCCAGTGATGAATAGGAACCTGATCCTAGAAATTATATATATTTACTATTTTACCAATCATTTACAAAGGCATGGTCTCAGGGGTAGCTAGTGGCTTAGTACTAGTGGTAGTGGCTCAGTACTTACTAGTTATATAAATTGAACATGGTCTTCTAGTGACATGGTCTTCTAAATTGAGCATAATTCATATTATATATATAAAGTAAGAAAAGAGATAAGAATCTAATTGACTTTACCAAAAAAAACCTAATTCTATACAAATAAATGAAAATTCTTAACAACCTAAAAAATAGAATAAAATATACTAGAAACAAGAATTATGTGAAATTAAGACTTAACTATTAGAAATGGTTATTATGTTTGATGCTAATGGAATTCCTTCACTCATTTCATTCTCTATCCAAAATCTACCCAGGAAGAACATTTATTTCAAATAATATGCAAATCAATTCATAAAATGTACTACAATTAGTCAAAAAAAATTCTCCCAATTACCTATAGACATCATCTAGAACCTCTTTTATCTCATAATTGAAATGTCTTGCTATACCCAAGCTCTCCAAATGATTTACCATTGAGAGGCCAAGAATCAAATTGATAGGATAAGCACTGAGCACTGCACCAACAAACAAATGTCTCTTACATTTACATGATCATTATAAAAATATCATCAAACTATATAAAAGAATATTTAAAGACCAACTTGTATCATAAGTAGAAAGAGATGAATATCTTCTCTTCATTTCCAAGAAAAACATATTTATCCTTGTAATATTAGCATCTATGCACATCAAACCAAATGATTTGTTCTCTGTTCTCTTTCTCAGCCTACCATATAATGAGATGTGTGGTTATCAAAGAACAACATATATAGTTAAATGTAAAGAGTACAGTAGGTAATATAGTTAAATACATTGGAGGAATCTTCAACATGTTGCACAAACTTGTAGCATTTGAATCTTTCGTGGAATGAGGTACCATTCTAATCAAAATACATTAGATATATTAATATCATTTTTTATCCTTAAATATCCATATATTTCCTTTGCATTTTGCAGTATAGGAAGTCTTGGGAAAGATAACTCTAGATCAGAGGTTTCATTCGTACACCTTGATGGGGCTAAATTCATTGACACTCAAAATAGATTAAGAATCAAAACATGGTAGGTAACTATTTAATCAAGTGTACACACAAAATTGAAATCCTAACATTCATTTTTTATATATGATTCAAGGGATTCTTTTAAATTTGTTAAAACATTATGAGAGATTTGAAATAGAATTCTAGATTAATTGTGAGTTTGTATGTTTGATAAGTAGTTTTTATCTAATATGAATTAGATTTCTATGTGGTGCCTCTTGATCTTTTATAGAGTCCGTCTAATATCTTTGATCTTATAGAACTTAGATTATTCTAATATAAGTATTTGAAACTAATGTATTGTGTGATATGTTATGTAATAGGGTGTTTCAGGATTAGCCAACCATTTAACATATAAGAATGTTGAAATGATAAATGTGGAGAATCCTATATTAATTAATCAATTTTATTGCACTTTGGCTACTGCTTGCAAAAACCAGGTATTTACAAAAACCCTGATCAATCTTTCTAAGAAATTTTATTTGATATGGCTCATTTGTAATATAAAATGTATTCTTTGTGTTTGAAGAGGTCTGCAGTTAAAATTCAAGACGTGACGTTCAAGAACATACATGGAACATCAGCAACAACAACAGCAATCGAAACGGCTTAAACATCACACACTAAGCTTAATTCTTAGACCAAAAGTGTTAAATAGTCAAAGTCAACTTTTTTTTTTCCAAGCTTAATTCTTCCCTTAGTGTGTGATGTTTAAGGGTGGCTGCAACAATCCAACTAATGTGCAGCGATAGTGTGCCTTGCTCAAACATAAAGCTAAGCAATGTATTTTTGAAACTTACATCAAGAAAAGTCACCACCCATGTTAATAAAAATGCAAATGGATATTACACTAATCCCCTTAACCCTCCATGAAAGAGTTTACATCCAGGTCAACATATTTCTTACATAACAGTTAATTTCTTGATTTTTTATATAAATGAAATTGTCTTAATGTATGTTGTAAATATCTGACTTTGAGTATGATGATAATATCTTAAATATATAGTTAAAAATTATTGTAGTATTCAACTATGTTCTTCATAGCCTATAAAAGCTGACTAAGGTTGCAATGTTTATAATGACTATAGACAAAAATATAAATTAAAACAAGCAATATTATCATCAATGCTTTTAAATGTAGAATGAAATGGTTGTAAGTATGCATTTCTACCACATGCAAATGATTTTGAGATATAGATTTGTGCAATCTAATCTCCCAAGGAATAGACAACACCACTTATTGCCATCTTTGCCAAAATAGGATTTGTCATAAAGCAATTTTAGAATAGTTACTAAAATGGTCATAAATTATGTTGTTATAGTAAAAGAATACTTTAACTTAAGAAAATAACTATACAATATTAAAACATGACATCGTGCTTTAAAAAATAAAAAGGTACCTACAACAAAGAACTTCATTTGAACTTGCTAATTAGTTGTCACTATTAACTATAAGCTTATCTTTAAAGTTTGAGCTTCACTTGGTTTCGAGAATAGTTAAATATTCTCTACTAAATAGGGCCAACCACGTGAAGGTGGAAGCTCATTTGGCCCCTCCCTGCCCCCAACATCACTCTAAATTCCCCATTAACATTTAATAACATTCATTCATTCATCCATTTCTGAAATATAACATTCAATCATTATAATCACATGATAACATTCATTAACACATAAAATTCATTAACAAACAATATTCATCGATAATTCATTAACACAATATTCATTAACAGCCAAAATTAATGAATAATATTCATTAACAATATTCATTAACACAATATTCATTAACAATATTCAAGAATAAGTCATTCATGAATAATCATTTCTTTTTGATTTTCTTGTTGTTTTTTTTTTCATATAATTTCTAAGAGGAATATCAATGTCCTCATCATCCCCCTCCTCTATTGATTGTAACAAATGTATCCTCCTCATCCATTTAGGAACATTATGAGGCCGCTACACCAAAGGGGGGTATGCTACAATAACAAGTACTTCATGAGTTAAATTTACACCATTTTATATTAGTGAATTATGAGTTTTTATTTAAGTAAAAGAACTATAAATCAAAAAAATAATTTAAAAGAACAAAACATAGATTTTATTTACCCAAATGTTTAACATAAGCTACCCACTAATCAGTTTGAACATCCTCCGGTACTTGTTCATCAGCACGACATGATTGATCTATATCCTCTAAAATACACACAAAAAGGTTACACCAAGTTCAATTAAAGATGTTAAATTGTATTAATAATTACATGATTATTTCTAAATAGAAAATGAGCACCTCCATGGATAGTATGAGGCACATCAGGGGCTTCATGATGTGGTGTATGATCTGTGTCATGATTAACAGGCTACATTGCAATGTCATGCACATTATTATCAAATAGATTTTTTCTCAAGTATTCAATTTATAATATATTTTTTGGCATATTTACCTATGCACATGATGCAAGAGACTATTTTTTTGGGGCAATGGAAGCTTTCCATAGGTGTTTAGCCATGGCTGCATAACCTTGCTTGAAGACAATTTTTTTGTGGTCTTCCGTGACCTCCAAATTAAAATCAGCACCCTGAATTTTTTTATTAATTAACAAAATTATTTGCATTTTATAAATAATTTTTCTCTACAATTAATTTACTACTACTTACAATGCGTGCTTTGATTTTCGAATATCCCCTAGAGCCAAGTTTGTGCTACCCAACCTTTTCTAGCCTAGCCTTTGTTGCCTTTGATGTGTCCTGCAACCTATGAAAAGTTTGAAATATGTTAGATGATATAGATATAAAGATCAGTGCTAATTAGTGGATTATTACATTAATGTACTAGTAGTTAATACTATTGCATATCTTTTTAGATTTGCTAGTGTACTTTCTTTTGTACGTTCCCCTTTCTCATTTGCATCCAAAATAAACTCATTCCAATCCCTCATTGAAACAAAGGGAGGACACTCGCACTTCGGGTTTAGGATGAGACTCTTTCTATATGAGTCCCTCACAACCTTAAGATGTTTGGAAGCTTTTTGTAACAATTTCTTATGATAAAAAATATTACTACCAAAAATATTTCTTATTTCTTATTTGATGAGCTCATCTTTTTTTCTTTATCTTGGAAGTTCCACCTTTTAAGAAAAAATAAAAAATTGTTAGATATAGCTATTATAAGAAAAGACCCAAATGAAAGGAAAAATGTTGCACCAATTAATGATATGAAAAAAAAATAGTGGGGTAAAATTAGTTCATTTATGATGTTCCACCTTGTACGTATGGTGGGCCCAAATCTTCATAGCATGAGGTCATAAAGCCTCCTATAAAATGTATCATTTCCTGCAAAAAATTTCATGGGATAATTAATAGTAAGAACCATTGAAATGAATCTGAAAGTGAGCACTCTAAAACTCTAACAAGAAATAGCAATGCTGTTGGAAATCATTAAAAATTGAACATTGAATATGAAAGAAGACTCCCACTTTTGGTTCTCTGTAGAAAAATTGGTTAGTATCTTCTATTGAAAGCATGATATTGTAATGTACCGAATGGCACATCTCAATGGTACACACACTTCCACTATTTATATCATACAATGCCTGTAGAAATATTTAGATCAAATTTAGAACTCATAGATCTAGTTCAAAAACATTAAGTTCAAAACCATTAAAATGCAAAATAGACTTGTGCAGGATTGTGCCCTAGCATAATAGACTTGTTAAATATCAATAGAGGAAATCACGAACTCTAAATTACAAGTGATAT
Source organism: Cupressus sempervirens (assembly GCA_028749045.1). NCBI lineage: Eukaryota > Viridiplantae > Streptophyta > Pinopsida > Cupressales > Cupressaceae > Cupressus > Cupressus sempervirens. Next base: position 277,815,242 of record CM053789.1, on the reverse strand, counting down.
AAATGTACATGTTTCTTTTGGTCTCCCATCAATGTACCTACAATATTACCATTTGAGCTATCCAAATTAAAACCACCATGAGTACTGAGTCAAATACTTCATAGCTAAAATTGAATTACTAAACTAGAGAATTACTAGTATAGACAAAAGGTCATTGATAATTCAGATGATCCTACCAAACCCATAATAAAAAGGAATTCTACAATAATTAAACAACTTGCACAATATGACATTTTAAAGAAGGTCATGAGGCATCACTCCACATCAAAAGCCCTTGCATTCACCACTTCCTATCATGTTTATGTCTTGCAAGAAAATCCTTATTACAATATAAAAAATAATTATTTAAAGTACCTAGAATCTTAGGTCATTTCAAAGGCATTGATTCATCATCGTCAATCAACAAAAATGTTTGTGTAGCTCCTGTGCTAGAAACACGGGTAGCTCTAGGAAATGATAGTTAATTATCACCAATACACGCACTATAATCTACATTTGGCAGTGTACTAGATGGTGCATCTCCTACCACAAAAAAAAAACACTATGTGATGCACCCAAGATTAAAGTACAAATTATCAACTCATAATTAACACAAAAACAAATATAGCAAAACAAGGATTTACTCGCTAGACATCCCTTTGTTGCCGACATTGTAGTTGGCAATCTCATACTGGCATCCGTCAACCTCGTAGGAGTCTCCTACACTGTATGACCTTAACAATACATTGTTAGAAAAGACATTCTAAAATAATAAAAGTAAGAGTTAAGAAGTTTTGAATGTTTGAAATAAAAAATTCATTCTAACTTGTTAACTAAAAGATTATTTTATCAGTGGTAGTCAGAGCTTTGCTACTACCAGCTTCACCACGTTGTCCTTGACCAAGTTGTGGATCAGTTGCCAAAAAATCCTATATAACAAGAATTTAGTAGTTAAAGTTTCCTACAACTCTTTAAAAAAATTGCATCAATAAAGTATTTTTGCACATATTACATATTTTACTTCACAACATAAAAGATTATAAAATATAAATCTTTATTGAACTTTTTTTATAACTAAAGATTCATTACTACTTACTTCATAATGATGAGCTTGCACTCTCAAATTTGATAGCCTCTTCATCATCTCCTCAGATTCCATATTTGCCTCATCCAAAATTTTCATTATTTCTAAATTAATTTTTAAAATTTTTTCTTCAACATTGTTGTTACATTGGGAGTTTCAACAATATCCTCATCAGAAGGCATAGCTAGTGGCTTGGTACTTATTGTTGGTGCTTTACCCTTATCCTAATCATCAAATTGTGAGAGGAATATCAGTAAAACTATCATAAAAACTCAAAAACCATAAATAAAATAATGTAATAATATAAAATTTTTCAACTATATAATTTGTACAATTTCAATAAGGTTTACCCTTGCTGAAGAAGGGGTGGGAGTAGTATCTTGGTGGCCTCTATCATCTATCAGATCCATATTGTCCTATCACAAAGATTAAACATAATTTTTTTAGCTAACTAAAAGCAATATATAGCAAAATAAAAATTATTAACAAAATGGTATATAGTACTTACAACCCTCATGATAGTAACTTTGTTTGTATCTATGCGATTTAAATGGTAATCTATTAGTAGTTCTTCCCCTGCACTTATTGATTTTATTGCACAAACAAAAACTTCATTTCCCTCACATGCCTCAAATATGTAATTGGGTTGCTCACTAGTTGAGGAAGGTCATGTACTATTTATAAAACCTAAAATATTACTTGTTTCTTTTGGTCTCCCATCAATATACATAGAAAATCTTTTACTTTGATCATTTTCTTTCCATTGTATATAATTAGCTGATAGTGCATACCTACGCATACTTTTTTTATATCAAAAAATTCGCATCCAATCATTGTAATTGTAACATGGACCAACATACTTGAACAATTTGACAACTTTTTTGTAACATACCTTTATCCCATCCATGGAAAATGGGCCCAAACCATGTAATGAGGATGGAGCAATGCGATATATCCTCTCATTAACAAAAAAATCTGTGTTAATTGGAGCTACCTCATTGGACACCCATTCTTTCTTAATGTGTGTGTACCGGAAGGGCACCTTGATGTTGCCTTTGGTCTCATCATCATAAGAACATGACCCCCCTATTAGCAAGGAAAAATTGCATGCGTTTATCAAATTTTTTCTAATCTTTTGACCTCTAGTTGATCTCCCTATTTTAGCCATACTACATGTAGAGATTTCATCTACCATTTCCTCATTTCCTTCATTCAATGTAGATAGATCTGACAAGTACCTATTTGGTGGGTCCTGTAGTCCATCAAATGGAATGTGAAAGTGACAAATATAAAATGTAGTAAGTTGAAAGTGATTATACAATTATATTTCTATACAGACCTTCTTTATCTATATATACATTATATGATTATATAATATGTCTGTTTATAACATACGTGCTCAATGATAAACAAGAAGAATATAAGAAAATTATGTATATTTATTGACTTATACCTGCTAATCCATGTCATTGTGCACGATCCATGCCAAAGGGGTCAAATTTCTTGCATATGTTAATCATTTATCTTAAGTTAGCTAAAAATTACATGATATGCGTAAACATGAACAAATTTACCTTATATATGGAATGCAAGATCGTCAACAGAAGGGGTGATGATGTACCTATAATCAATTCATTATTTGCAAAAAGGGTGGTAATCATACACAATATAAACATTGGTAATTATAAATAACATATGTTGTAATCATTAGAAATAAACACAATAAATATGTAATCAAATTTCTTGCATATATTAATCATTTACCTTAAGTTAGCTAAAAATTACATGATACATGTTTGCTACAAATAACTTAGAAGAAAACATGAACATTAGGAAACATCATAAATATGAACAAATTTTCCTTATATATGGAATGCAAGATCATCAAAAGAAGGGGTGATGATGTACCTGTAGTCAATTGACTATTTGCAAAATGGGTGATAATTAGACACAACATAAACATTGGTAATTATAAATAACATATGTTTTAATCATTATAAATGAACAGAATAAATATGTAATCAAATTTCTTGCATATGTTAATCAATTATCTTAAGTTAGCTTAAAATTATATGATACGTGTATGCTACAAATAACTTAGAAGACAACATGAACAATATGCAACATCGTAAACATGAACAAATTTACCTTATATATGGAATGCAAGATCATCAATAGAAGGGGTGATGACATTTGTAGTCATTGATTATCATCATCATCATCATCACCATCATCACCATCATCACCATCATCATTTCCATCATCGCCATCATCATTGCCATCATCACCATCACCATCATCATCATCATCATCACCATCATCATCATTCTCATCACCATCATCGTCATCACTATCATCTTGGTCTTCATCATCTGCTTCTTCATCATCTTCAATATCTTCTTCCATAATATTATACTTTATCGGCCTTCCTCTTGGATCATGTCTAACAACAAATGACCAACCCTATTTATGTGAAACCTCTAAGTAAAACACTTTCTCACATTGGCTTGGAAGAACATAGGACTCATCTCCAATTGGATCAAATGACCTTGCATTAATCATTGTAAATCCATTATCATGTTGAATAATAGTTCTATCTGGATCATTTTGATTTAGTCATAACCTATACCATTTGATGATGAATAGAACTACTTTGAAGGTGTTAAATTCACACTCAATTATATCATCCAAGATGCCATAGTATTTATTTTGAGATTTTTGAGGATGTATGTCATTTCTAGATGATATATTGGTGACCTTGAAAATTTTAGTTATCCTATAATCACAAGTTTTCTTTGTGTCATCCAACTTTTTTATGTGAAATTTGTGACCATGATAGTACATAGCTTTTTGGTGCTTGACTTGCAATTTTTGAAGTTGTAAATTATTTGCATCACGAGTTGATATGAAATATATGTCAAGTTATGGTCATTAATAAATTTCTACGGACCTCTCCACCTCTTAAACCCTTTACTAGATCAACTACCATTAGCATAACATTGGAATCTCCATTATGATGAGCTTCTGTAACCAATGAAGCAACACCTTCCCATGTTAATGAGAAACCATTTTGTTGACATTGTTCAATCCATTCTATCATCCAATCAAGATTGTTCCCAATATAAAAATGTATTACATCCCACTCTTGACCACCTGTTTCAAAAAAAATACACCAATTATAAATAACTTATATTGAAGATTTATAAGAATCAATTAACTACAATATCATCTTAGATTTACCTCTCACTTTCCTTGATCTACCTTTGCCCATCAAGTACTCCCCTTCAAATTTTTTAATTGAGTTGGGATCCCAGATATGATCTACATGGATCTTTGTTGCAAACTTAGGAAGATATGCACTAATGTACACCATGGTCTGGTATACCATATATCCCTCCACCATAGAACCCTTAGGATGTGCTCTATGTCAAACCAAGCATTTAAAAAATTTCAAGTGCCTCTCAACCATCCACATTGACTTAGTTGGTATAGGTCCACATAATTCAATCTCCTCAACTTGATGTATGAGGTAGTGTTCTTGTGCATTGAAAAAACTTGGAGGTAGACACTTTTGCATTTCACACATCAAAAGAGGAATTTCTCTCTTCCAATATTTTATATCTTCTTTATTGATTTCTTTGGATCAAAACCACCTCATGTATTTTCCAAGATCATATATAACCTATTTGACATTGTTGGTGAAGTGGTGTAGGAGAGCTAAATGTAGAACATATTGCAATATTTATAAAATGATCTTGTCAATATTTTATAAAAGAATGCAATCAAAACTACATGCAGTATATAAATATATAGTGAATACAAAATAACGTGAATTACCTTAATAAATGTATGCCAATCGTGTGTTTTCAACCCTAACCCAAATTCACTTTTCTTTGATATGAGATTTGTTTACGTTTGTAGCAAATCTTATGGGAAATCATTTTTTTTTTGACTTCTTTTGTAGCATTGCTCTGCTGCTCTAACAATAACCAATTAAGGGCACTTGTATCAATCTAGTCTCCATTGTTATTTGATTGTATGCTAATTTTTATTGCATGGTTGGATTCTTCAATGTCACTACAAGTTTTGACAATTTGGTCTTTGTCACACCTTCCATCCAATTTTTTTCATAATGTCTCTATTACATTCTTTCCAATATGCATAGGATCAAACAAATGCACAATTGGGAGTTATTCATAGTACGACAACCTAGTAAATTGCGCAAGATAAATTTTTAGTCCTTTTGGAAGTTGGTCATTGATGCCTTGATGACCTTCACAAGCATCAATCACATCATCAGTAAACAAAACACAATATCAAAATATAAATTTGAAACAAAAACCATAAGATGGAATGACATTACCTTGACAATTTATTTTATTATATGCCAACTTCCATAGGTGAGGTGTCATTCTATATGGCTTTGACGTAGTCTCTTCTTTCCCATTGAAAAGATGTTTTTTGGTAATTCTGTACTTATGATTTCTATGCAAAAAGTGTCTATTCTCATCGAACACTTGCTTTCTTAAACTTTTTGAATGACAAGATTTCATCTTTGGACCACAAATTAGACATGTGAATTTTCTCTTTATCTAAAGACCTACAAGATCATGTATAATTGGATTAAATGTGTTAACTCTGACATACCAAAAAAGAGGTGCTAAGAAGAGAACATACCACAAAAATGTGTTAGCCTAGGGGCATCGTGTATTGTCCATACAAGCATTGCATGAAATTGAAATTGTGTTTGTCCTATTAGACTATAGATGTCATACATAGTAACCCCATTTCATAACACCATCAACTCATTGATAAGGGGTTCAATATATACATTGATATCTTTAATTTGGTACTTACCTAGTTGAATGAACAAAAATATTACATAATTATTATGACCATTTTGATGAATTAGTAATAATAAATTAATTTAGATGACCAATAAATCAAAAAATACCTGGAACAATCAGTGTCAACATTATGTACTCTCTCTTTATGGACAACCAAGGAGGTATGTTATTGTTGATAACAAAAATAGGTCACACCGAGTAAGTAGATCTCATCTCTCCAAAAGGATTGACACCATCTGTTACCAATGAGAGCTTGAAATTATGAGGTTCTTCTTTAAAGTGTGGCCATTTTTCCTCTATTTCCTTAAATGACAAACCATCTATAGGCATTCGCATAATGTCATCTTGACTTCTATTGCATGCATGGTAATTCATAAATTGTGCCAAGCTATTGCACCTCAATAATCGTTGTAGATGTGGAATAGTGGGAATATGCCGAAGAACCTTGTGAGGCACCTTTTTTGTTAATTGATTTGATTGATATCTACTAATATGACAAATAGGGCATTGTGGTGTATTGTTTGATACTCCATTCCAATATCTTTCATGATGGCAAATAATTCTCGATACGAGCGAGGTAGAATGTTTGATGGTGGTAACAAACACTCACCTATCAACCTATGACCAAAAATATAATTTGTTAGTTTAAAGAATATTAATTGCTACACTAACCCAAGGTAAGTGCACAAAGTTGTGGTGCCAAAAGGGGGGTATAAGTGGACACCTTTTTCCTGAAATCTGCAAATTTTGAACTTCAACAAGAATTTGAAGATAGTTACGCTCAAAATTTTTAGATATGACAAAAAAAAAAGTCGTAGTCCTTTGAATCTAGTTTCTAAACTACTAATTTTTTAAAAAAATGGTTTAGTTTTAAGTCCTCAAAAAAGGGGGCCACAAAAAGTGGTACTATTTATTCCAAAAAAACATAGCACAGTACAAAGTGTGGCCCCCCTAAAATTTTTACTTTTTTTTTGAAATTTTTTAATCGCTCTGGTCAAAAGTTACTTAACACTATGTAGTTTATCCCAAATTTTTCGAGTAATTTTATAATGTCTATTTTTTTTTTAACAGATTTTTTAACTAGACACATCCCAAAAATGTGAAATATCTGTGTGCTCCCCCTAGAAATAATTGAAAACTAATCTAAAATCAAATTTTTTTTTTCAAAGTGTGTAGAATGGAGTCTAGTTTCTAAAAAACTAAGTTGTTACAAAATTCGATGAACGAGCTAAAATCTATAGCCCAATTAGTACGTGGTGGTTTTTGACAAAAAATGAACATACATTCAAAAGAAATTATAGATGAAAGGCTTGAAATAGTTCAAATTAAAAATAAATTATATGGTTAGATAGCTAACACAGAGACCTAAAATGCTATGTAACCTGATCTTATCGATACCCAACCATGAGAAATCTTGAAGGGGAGCATAGAAGAAAAAATAATCATTTTTTGTATGTTTGCTGGAAAACACGTCTCAGGCCTGTTCATCAAATCCAAACCTTTGGGTTGGATCTCCAAGGCAAAACCAAGCCTTAGGCTTGGGTTTGATTAAGGTTTAAATAGCGCATGCTCCCTATAGCGCGCACGCGCTATAGCGTGCATGTGCTATTTAAAACTCAGTTCTAAATAGCGCGTATGTGCTATAGGGCACAAGCACTATAGTGCGCATGCATTATTAAGATGTAAGTTGCAAAAGAGAACTAGGTGGGGGGGGGATAGGGGAATGGCTATGTGTGTGCATGAAAGAGATAGAGAGAAAGTAGGGGATAGGAAAGGGGAGAGAGTATAGGATGGGAGAGAGAAAGTGAGAAAGAGTATAGGTGGCAAAGATAGTATAGGATGAGAGAGAGAGTAGGCATGGCAAAGAGAGGAAGTGTGAGAGAGAGTACGGGTGGAAAAGAGAGAGTGCAAGATGGGGGAAAGAGATTTAAAGTAAGGGATGGGAGAGAGAGGAAGTATGAGAGAGAGTACATGTTGGGAGAGAGAGATTAAGAGTAGGGGATGGAGAAGAGAGAGTAGGTGATGGGAGACAGAGTGGGAAAGGAAGAACTTGAGAGAGAGGAGGATGGGAGTGCATGTGTGTGAAAGAGAGAGAGTATGGAATGGGAGAGGGGGAAGACAAAGTAGCTTGAGAGAGAGTAGGGGATGGAAGAGAGAGTAGGCGATGGGAGAGAGAGTGGGAGAGGGGGAGATAGGGAGAATAGAAATGTGTGTGTGTGTGTGTGTGTGAGAGAGAGAGAGAGAGAGAGAGAGAGAGAGAGAGTAGGGGATAGGAGAGAGTGTGAAAATTTAAGAGAGACTAGAGGGTAGCAGAGAGAGAGAGAGAGTGGAGAGGGAGAGAGTAAGAGTGAGAGTGAGAGAGAGAGTAGGCAGTGAGAGAGGGAGTGAGAGAGGGAGAGAAAGTGAGAGAAAAGGTAGGGGATGGAAGAGGAGAGAGGGGGGATGGGTGTGTGTGTGTCAAAGAGAGAGAGAGTCAAGAATGAGAGAGGGGAGAGAGAGGTAGAGAGAGTAGGCAATGGTATAGGGATGGGGGAGAGAGAGAGAGAGAGAGAGAGAGAGAGAGAGAGAGAAGGCAGTGGGAGAGGGAGTGGGAGGGAGAGAGAGGTGGAATGGAAGCATTTAAGAGAGATAGAGTAGGGGATGGGAGAGAGTAGGCAGTGGGACAAGGACTACGAGAGAGAGAGAGAGAGAGAGAGAGAGAGAGAGAGAGAGAGAGAGAGGGGGGGAATGGGAATGTGTATTTATTTATAAGAGAGATAGAGTAAAGGATGGGAGAGAGTGTGAGAGTTTGAGAGAAAGTAGTAGGGGATGGGAGAGAGAGTGAGAGTAAGGGATGGGAGAGAGAGAGAGAGTAGAGAGGAAGAAAGAGAACTTGAGAGAGATAGACAGTAGGCAGTAAGAGAGGGAGAGGGAGAGAAATAGGGGGGATGGGAGTGTGTGTGACAAATGTAGAGAGTAGGGGATGGGAGAGAAGAAGAAGAGTGGGGGGATAAGAGTGTGTATCTATGAAAGTGAGAGAGTAGGGGATGGGAGAGAGTGTGAAAGTGTGAAAGTAGGGGGTGGCAGAGAGAGAGTATGACAATGGGGGAGAGAAAGTAGGTGATGGGAGAGGAAAAGAGAGAGGGGGGATGGGAGTGTGTGTGTGTGTGTGTAAGAGAGATAGAGCAGGGGATGGGAGAGAGTGTGAGAGTAGGGGGTGGATGAGAGAGAGAGTATGATGATGGGGGAGAGAAAGTAGGTGGTGGGAGAGGGAAAGAGAGAGGGGAGATGGGGGTGTATGTGTAAGAGAGATAGAGTAGGGGATGGGAGAGAGTGAGAGTGTGAGAGAGTAGGGGATGGGAGAGGAGAGAGAGAGTAGGAGATGGGGGAGAGTGTGAGAGTGTGAGAGAGTAGGGGATGGGAGATGAGAGAGAGAGCAAGGGATGGGGGAGAGAAAGTAGGCAGTGGGAGAGAGAGTGGGAGAGGTAGAGAGAGCTTATACAAGATGGGAGAGAGAGAGAGTAGAGAGGGAGAGAAAGAACTTGAGAGAGAGAGATAGTAGGTAGTAGTAGTGTGAGTGAAAGAGAGTAGGGGGTGGTAGAGAGAGTACAACGATGGGGGAGAGAAAGTAGGTAGTGGGAGAGGGAGAGAGAGGGGGAATGGGAATGTGTATAAGAGTGACAAATTACGGGATGGAAGAGAAGAGAGAGAGAGTAGGGGATGGGGGAGAGAAATTAGGTGGTAGGAGAGGGAGAGAGATAGGGGGGATAAGAGTGTGTGTGAGAGATCTAAAGAGCTGAGGATGGGAGAGGAGAGGGGGTGATAGAGGTAGAGAGAATAGGTGGTGGGAGAGGGAGAGTGAGAGAGAGTAAAGGATGGGAGAGAGTAGGAAGAGAGAGAGGGAGGGGATGGGAGAGAGAGTAGGGAGGATGGGGAGTGATGTGTTTTGAGAAAGTAGGGGGTGGAAGAAAGAGAGTACGATGACGGGGGAGGGAAAGTAGGTGGTAGGAGAGGAAAAGAGAGAGGGGGGATGGGAGTGTGTGTGTAAGAGAGACAGAGCAGGGGATAGGAAAGAGTGTGAGAGTGTGAGAGTAGGGGGTGGCAGAGAGAGAGAGTACGACAATTGGGGAGAGAAAGTAGGTGGTGGGAGAGGGAAAAGAGAGAGGGGGATGGGGGTGTATGTGTAAGAGAGATAGAGTAGGGGATGGGAGAGAGTGAGAGTGTGAGAGAGTAGGGGATGAGAGAGAAGAGAGAGAGTAGGGGATGGGGGAGAGTGTGAGAGTGTGAGAGATTAGGGGATGGGAGATGAGAGAGAGAGAGCAGGGGATGGGGGAGAGAAAGTAGGCAATGGGAGAGAGAGTGGGAGAGGCAGAGAGAGCTTGTACAAGATGGGGGAGAGAGAGTAGAGAGGGAGAGAGAGAACTTGAGAGAGAGATATAGTAGGTAGTAGTAGTGTGAGTGAGAGAGAGAGTAGGGGGTGGTAGAGAGAGTATGATAATGGGGGAGAGAAAGTAGGCGGCGGAAGAGGGAGAGAAAGGGGGAATGAGAATTTGTGTAAGAGAGACAAAGTAGGGGATGGGAGAGAAGAGAGAGAGTAGGGAATGGGGGAGAGAAATTAGGTGGTAGGAGATGAAGAGGGAGAGAGATAGGGGGGATAAGAGTGTGTGTGAGAGATCTAAAGAGTCGGGGATGGGAGAGGAGAGGGGTTGAGAGAGGTAGAGAGAGTAGGTTGTGGGAGAGGGAGGGTGAGAGAGAGTAAAGGATGGGAGAGAGTAATAAGAGAGAGAGGGAGGGGATGGGAGAGAGAGTAGGGAGGATAGAGAGTAGGGAGGATGGGGAGTGATGTGTTTTGAGATAGTGCGTACGCACTATAGTGCATACGTGCTTTATAGTATGTATGTGCTATAGTGCGTACGCACTATCTCAAATCACCAAAAAGTGGTCAAAAACCAACCTTGGGGCCCATTTCATCCATTTTTAACTTTTTCTCTATTATGCTCTCTGTTATTCCGACAGAAAACACGGGTTTCAACATCTAGCAAACACTATTTCAACACTTTTGGAAGCTAGCAAACACCGAATTCAATCATTGGATATGTGGCTTGAAGAATTTTTGAATATTGTTTTAATAGAAAATGTTAGTACAATCCATTTTAAATATTGTTTGTCGATATATAGATACAAATTTGATTATAATTTGATATGTTATGTAATATATAGTGAATTCATTAAAAAATGTATGTTTGAATGAAATGTTATTTTGAAATGGTTAGAAATTTGACAAGTCGTTTGATATATATTGTGTATTCATTCAAATAATTATAATTTTTTTATGTAATTTTATAATTTGTAATTTACACATTTTAAGTAATTCGGATGTTTGAATAATTTGACATGTAGAAATCATCATCATGCCAAGGAAGAAACCAAAGATTCAAACAAATGCAGATAGGGAGAGAGATTTGACAATTAAAAGAGATAAAATGAAATTACTACGTGAAAAAAGAAAATTGCAAAGAAATGATGAAGAATTAACTTTCGAAGAGGATCAAGAACCACCAGTACAAAGAAACAAGGAGGAAGAATTAGAAAGACAAAGAGAACGAATGAGATTGTTACGCTCAAGAAGACAATTGAATTGTGAAGCTACACCATCCTCCAATGTTGGAGTCATATCGTCTGCTACACCATCTTCGAATTTTGGACTCATATCATCCACTACACCATCTTCCAATGTTGAAGTCATATCATCCTCTCATGTTGAAGAGACACTGATTTATAGATTCGACGATATACACACTCCATCATGTCATGTTGAAAGCACAACATCAACACATCAAGTAGGTGATATTCCATCTTTTACATCTTATTGCCAAGGCACATCATCTTCAGTTCAAGGTACGCAATACACTCAACCTTATATTGATGTTCAAAATGTTGAGAGAATTGAAGATATTAGAACACCTTCTAGAATTCATTTTAGAAAACCAAAATATTTGATTGATATTGATACTAACATTTTGAAATCAATTCCTGACAAGATTAGTAAGCGTACTTGTCAAAGAAAAGTTAATCATATGTGGAGATTATTTTTTGAAGAATTAAATATTACAGCTCAATGCCAATTATTTGTTGAAATGATGAGGAATTTGAAATTTAGGCCTATCATGAAGATTCTTGGGCTAATAACGATGGATGATTCAAATGAAAGAAATATTGTAAAGAATCTAATAGTGCTTATGACAAAGTGGGTTCTAAATCATGCACCAAAGATAGTAATATCACAAGACGAGTACTCACATCGACAATAGTAAGTAGCCAAATTAAGAAAGCTCGACTCATGAGAAAGACAATAAAAATATTAAAAATTGGTAGAGGTACCTTAAGGAGAGCCATGCTAAGGCGTGAGAGATTAGAAGATCCAACAAAAAATGAGTTATGGAGATTTAGCAGTAGACTACCGCAAAAGGATAAAGAAATTAGTGAAGCCTTGAAATCATTGATCGAAGATTTTTGGAAAAATAACACACGTGTTTCTCCTAATCAAAGAGATGTTGTAAGAAGGAGGATTGGTATCCAAAATCATGAGCCACATGCGAAACATTTTTTGGACTCAACTCAGACACAATTTTTTGCAAAATTTATTGGTATGTATCCTCAAATTCGAATAAGTCAAAGATTTTTTGAGATGGGTAAACCTTTTTATGTGAAAATAAATCACACATGCACAACTTTTTGTTGTAGGATACATATTGAATTTTCTAACCATTTTGATGTTTTTAGGCACATATGTGTAGTTTTGCATTCTCAGTTTTTTTTGTAGGATTGTGACATAAAAGATCCACCAAGATCTTCAAGAGAATTCATATCCAACATTTTATGTGAAATAGGGGACAGCCAACAATTTTACAAGACATCATGCTTGGATGGTAGGTGCTTATTTTGTGGTTCTTTGCAACTTTTATCAACTTGTCAACATATGGATAGTACACATGCAATTGGAAATGAAATAGTAGATTACAAAAAATTCAAGACAGTGACATATGCTCTAAAAGATGGGAAACATGGTAAAAGATGTGATCTAGTTATTGAAAAGATTCCAATGTATGAGTTCATGAAGATTTTTTGTGAAAAGATTATGTACGAGTATGCAAGGCATACCCATAGAGCTCGATGGTTGGATTTGCAATTCAAGTTGTGCAAAGATATGTTTCCATTGGATACCATTGTTTCGATTGTAGATTTTGTAGAGAACTACACACTACAACCACAAAATGAGGTGCAAGCAAAGTATTATACATCTCAATAGGTTTCTATATTTGTTCACATAACATTCATGCATTCACCTACAAGTACAGAGGATGATAGAAAGATTTTGAGGGAGTACCATTTTTACATCAGCGATGATCGATCACATTCTACAAAGTTTGTACATTGTTGTTTTCAACTATTTTATGGAGATTTGGCTAATAGGGGCATATCATATCGTCAACACATTATTTGGTCTGACAATTGTGCATCTCAATTCAAGAATGCACGGATGTTCTATTGGTTGAGCAGGATGCACAGGTTGTGTAGAATTCAATATATGTAGAATTTCACAAAGGCTGGTCATGGTAAGGGAGAGCACGATGGTGCAGGCATATGCATTAAAAGAGCCTTGGCTCATGAAGAACTAAAGTACAAAGATGGAGCAATATTGATAGATGCAAAATCCATCGTCCAATGGAGTAATGCTACAATGGGTCCAGGTAAGGAATGTGAGTCTACAGTTCGTAGATTTTTTTGGTTGATAGATAATACTAACATTGCACCATATCAAGATTGTTGCACACTAACATGATCTAGTGAGTTACACTCTTTTAGAAGCTCTGATGCAGGTTCATGGAGTATCCACACACGAAAAATGGCATGCTATTGTCCATCATGTGCAGAGGAAAATTGGGATGACTGTAAGTCAACTGAATGGGTGGACAAATGGGATATACGAGTTTTGGACCCAATTGACACCTATCGTCCCCCACAAGCATTTGAAATGGTAGAGATGGATTCATCTATTGACTTTGACCACTTGTTAGATTTAGTGCAACCTGGTAATATATATATATATATATCTTTGTAATTTCAATATGTAACTTTATAACTTTTACCCAAGTATTTTCTGAATTAATGACCGCATTTTGTACATTTGTCACTGCAGGCCATGTTTTTGCTGTTATTACACCTGAAGATAATGAAGAATGGACAGATTATTATTTTTGTTGTTGTGTTGAAGCCAAACAAAAATTGGATCACTCGGTTATAGATGGTGAAGGTTTAGAGTACCATGTTGGTGCGGTGGTTGTAACAGGCACATGTCTTAGACGATATCCTATGAAGAATCCTAACTTGTGGTTATTCGAGGATTGGAAAACAGAGCGAAAGATTCTTCATTATTCAAACCTTGTTGTCACATCAAATGTCCACTTGATAAAATATGGTGGAAAACCACACAATAAGATTCTTTGGAAAATTCGCGAGTCAGACCATGAGGCAATACTTGAGACATTAAAATGTCGAGCAGATCCAGTAGGCTCATTAGATTGAATTGGGAGAGAGAGAAAAAGTGATCAATTGGATCCAAATACAATGTTACAACCTCTTCCCCAAGACTATCACATGACTAAGGTGGACAGTATTGTTATGATGTGTAAGTGATGAGATTTAGTTTTGATTTGTTTAGAATATAGATACATTATTTGAATTTATATTAGATTCTTTAATAGGACCCATTTTTTTAATCTTATCTTAGATTTGGTACTGTGCTAATTCTTCATTTGTAGGTCACCAAAGAAGAGGGATAATAAAGTTGACGCACAAGTGATAAAGGGTGAGATGCAAAAATCATCTGCGAAATGGTATTATCAATTCACATCCTCAATGTTTATTAGTGTTCTTTGTTCAAGTACCATTGTATGCTAATCATCTTATGCCTGGAATTGCAGAGGTTAAATTATGTCAATACTAAGGTTTGTAGCATCAATACTAAGGTTTTTAGCATCAATTGGTCATGCTAAGTATAGTAGTTGTATCATGAATCCTTCTGAACCAATATGACTAAGATTCTCGGAAGAAGACTAAACCATATAATTTGTCTACTCCCTCTTTATATAAGAGTTTGTCAAACAATGAGAATGAAACATTGATTATTACTCCCCCCTTAATGTAAAATTCTTTTTGATTGCATTTTGTAAAGTTTTAAGTCACTATCAACCTCTATATCATTGTATTCTTCTTATCATCAAATTACACAACAATGAGAATATGAACGATGACTTCTTCACATGAACCTGACAATTATAAATGCTATACCTTAATAAATGTTTGGGCTTGGTCTTTACCATTCGAGCTTATAATACAATACATTGGCTTCATTTGTATTTGGAAGTATTTATTATGTTTGTTTCAAAAGTCATTCTTCATTTGCCAATATGAAAATGTGACTATCATGAAAGGCATAGTCTTATAATTTGTAATTTGTATAATGGTATAAAAGCTTGGTTGTGTGTTTGAATCCATTTCCCCCATGGCCCTCCTTCTCATGCATTTATTCTATTTATTCTTCTACCTCCTCCTCCGCTTGGCCATTTTGCAACACCATCTGGATGGAACTCTAGCCTTCCTCAAAACCATTATATGTATGACCTCTCCTTCTTCAAGGTATTCTATAAAAAGTTCCTCAACCCTTGAACCTTTCAAAACCCCAATCTCAATGGAAGGCTTCTAGACCAAAGGACCTAGTAGATCTAGTTCTTTAAGAGAAAGAGACAACAAATCCAATTTTCTAGTGACTAGATGGAAAATTGGGGAAATCATTTCAATTAGTTGTAAATCGAAAGGAATTATAAGTAAACTATATCAATATAATAAGTAACTTAGTAATTATATCAATATAATTTAATTACTAAGGAAATTAATTTATTACTCTAACATATAGTACATTATTTTGTAGACAAAGGTGTTGAATTTGATGCTTAACAGATTTACATACATGTGTAATAAATAATAAGTGTTGTAGCTTTGGGATCAACACTATAAAATGAAGGATGTCATACTACATTCACAGAGGTACCAAAATATTTTATTTGATATGGAGACAAAATAAAATGTGTATTCTTCATAACTGCATTTGAGTCTCATGTATTATCATTTTCAGCTATTGACATCAGAGATACCTTTACATCTTCATCATTGTATTGATCAACGAGTCCTTATTGCACTCACTAGTTCTAAGCCAATGACTAAGGTATGAAAGAGTTTACATTAAAATTTCATTAGTACTAAAATTCAATATAAAATTCATAGGCACAATCGAGTGGTAACTTTGATGTTTTTGTAGGGTCTTATTAGTCCTGACCATCAGTGTATCCCTGAGGTGTATATACAGAGGAATTATCAGCTAGCTGTAAGAAAATATTAAGTTTTATGTGTAAATATATTTTATTTTTTTATATAAAATAGTTATTTATTCATATATATTTTTGATTGTAACATGTCGAGTTACAGAAGATTCTAGACTAATGGACTAGTGAGCATGTTAGGAAGACCTTGTTATATACACTGGTCATCTCCCACTTGTTGGCAATTAAAGACAATTAGGGATTTATTTTGTTCCCCTAGTTGGAAAGAGTATATATCTAATGATGTACATTTTACACCTATATGGCATTATTGGGCATATGTTTTGTATAATTTTTTCTATGTATGTCATTTTTTACATATATTTCATGTATGACATTATTATACATATGCTTATGATGTTTCAAATTATTGATAAATGAATTATATGATATTGTTAGACCTTATGGAATCAACTTTGATTTTTTGTTATCACATTGGTTTGATGCTTGTATTCAATCAATCAACATATTTTCCTTTTAATTCTTCCACATTTGGCATATCCATCTAACAATGAACTTATGATACTCCCATCAAGAAGTGCATGATTTCATGGTTTTATGGTGGATGTCCCTCTCTTTTTTAAATTCCAATTTTATTCATCTACATGAGTAAGGGAGATCAATTCTATTTCTTTCAATTGTATTTAAAGGTCATTAAAGTTTTTTCAAACAATGTGATTAAATAAATATTATTCAGCATTTACCTCTATCATCAAGGTTGATTCATTCCTCCTCTTATTTTACCAAATAATTTGGATGAATCACCCATGGCTCCTTACATTTCTTGAAGAAAAATTTCAAAGACTTTGCAACATGTCTTCTCTTCTTCCATATAGTTCATGTTCATTGAAGACATTTGGTCAAACAATATATATGCTTTGTATATTCTCACAACACCAATAGTCATGGTACAATGCTTACAAGATCCATAGTTGAAGAGAAGCTATGTGAAGCTTCTAGAACCATGGACCTATACTTAATTTAGTATTATTACATCCATGTTACTTATGAAAGTGGAACTTTCACATAGATAAGTAGGGAAACCAAAATTGAAAGCCAAACTTAACATAGAAAAGTAAAGCAAGCCTCAACTATATTCTCATTAAACATTGTGAATTCAAATATCTTTGATGAGGCATATCTCGGAGCTCATGTGAGATATGGATGAGGTTTTAGTTCCTATAGGACCATGTTGCAAAGACCTAAAATAACCTCTCTCACTTTTTGGAGATCGCATTCTGTTTTCATTCTACAACGCCATCTTGGGTGATGTTGAAACTTGCAGTGTTGGCGAGTACAAAGTTGCCAACTGCCAAATCTCTCTCATCTTTCGTCGTGGGATCAAACCATCTAC
Organism: Cupressus sempervirens; assembly: GCA_028749045.1. Classification (NCBI taxonomy): domain Eukaryota; kingdom Viridiplantae; phylum Streptophyta; class Pinopsida; order Cupressales; family Cupressaceae; genus Cupressus; species Cupressus sempervirens. Next base: position 277,797,560 of record CM053789.1, on the reverse strand, counting down.
TCCATTAGCTCTGAGTGGCCAGGTAAACCCTATCCCCAACCTTGTCTTGTCCCCTTCAGTGCTTGAATGTTCTCAGGCACACTGAACCAGAATGTCCCTAAGGGTCACTAAATGCCACAGGGCTGCAATCTTTGACAGGGCATATCTCAGAGCTCGTGTGATATATGGATGAGATTCTAGTTCCTATAGGACCATGTTACAGAGACCTACAATAAATTCTCTCACTTTTTGGAGATCACATTTCTTTTTCATTCTACAATGGCATCTCGAGTGATGCTGAAACTTGCAATGTTGGCTAGTACAAAGTTGCCAACTGCCAAATCTCTCTCATCTTTTGTCGTGGGATCAAACTGTTTGCTCCATTAGCTTCGAGTGGCTGGGTAAACCCTATCCCCAACCTTTTCTTGTCCCCTTCAGTGCTCGAATGTTCTTAGGCATGCTGAACCGAAATGTCCCTAAGGGTCACTAAATCCCACAGGGCTACAATCTTTGACGAGGCATATCTTGGAGCTCGTGTGAGATATGGATGAGATTCTAGTTCCTACAGGACCATGTTACAGAGACCTACAATAAGCTCTCTTTCTTTTTGGAGATCGCATTCCATTTTCATTCTACAATGCCATCTCGAGTGATGTTGAAACTTGCAGTGTTGGCCAGTACAATGTTGCCAACTGCCAAATCTCTCTCATCTTTCATCGTGGGATCAAACTGTCTGCTCCATTAGCTCCAAGTGGCTAGGTAAACCGTATCCCCAACCTCGTCTTGTCCCCTTTAGTGCTCGAATGTTCTCAGGCATGCTGAACCGGAATGTCCCTAAGGGTCACTAAATCCCACAAGGCTGCAATCTTTGATGGGGTATATCTCGGAGCTCGTGTGAGATATGGATGAGATTCTAGTTCCTACAAGACCATGTTGCAGAGACCTACAATAACCTCTCTCACTTTTTGGAGATCGCATTCCATTTTCATTCTACAATGCCATCTCAGGTGATGCTGAAACTTGTAGTGTTAGCCAGTACAAAGTTGCCAACTGCCAAATCTCTCTCATCTTTCATCGTGGGATCAAACTGTCTGCTCCATTAGCTCCGGGTGGCCAGATAAACCCTATCCCCAACCTCGTCTTGTCCCTTTCAGTGCTTGAACATTCTCAGGCATGCTGAACCGGAATGTCCCTAAGGGTCACTAAATCCCATAGGGCTGCAATCTTTGATGGGGCATATCTCAGAGCTCGTATGAGATATGGATGAGATTCTAGTTCCTTGAAGACCATGTTGTAGATACCTACAATAACCTCTCTCACTTTTTGGAGATCGCATTCTGTTTTCATTCTACAACACCATCTCGGGTGATGCTGAAACTTGCAGTGTTGGCCAGTACAAAGTTGCCAACTACCAAATCTCTCTCATCTTTCGTCGTGGGATCAAACTGTCTACTCTATTAGCTCCAAGTGGCTGGGTAAACTCTTTCCCTAACCTTGTCTTTTCCCCTTCAGTGCTCAAACGTTCTCAGGCACACTAAACCGGAATGTCCCTAAGGGTCACTAAATGCCACATGGCTGCAATCTTTGATAGGGCATATCTCAGAGCTCGTGTGAGATATGGATGAGATTCCAATCCCTATAGGATTGTGTTGCAAAGACCTACAATAAAATATCTCACTTTTTGGAGATCACATTCTATTTTCATTCTACAATGCCATCTCGAGTGATGCTGAAACTTGCAGTGTTGGCCAGTACAAAGTTGCCAACTACCAAATCTCTCTCATCTTTCATCGTGGGATCAAATTTTCTACTCCATTAGCTCCAAGTGGCTGGGTAAACCCTATCCCCAACCTTTTCTTGTCCCCTTCAGTGCTCGAACGTTCTCAGGCATGCTGAACTAGAATGTCCCTAAGGGTCACTAAATCCCACAGGGCTGCAATCTTTGATGGGGTATATAACGGAGCTCATGCAAGATATGGATGAGATTGTAGTTCCTACAGGACCGTGTTGTAGAGACCTACAATAACCTCTCTCACTTTTTAGAGATCGTATTCCATTTTCATTCTACAATGCCATCTCGGGTGATGCTGAAACTTGTAGTGTTGGCCAGTACAAAGTTGCCAACTGCCAAATCTCTCTCATCTTTCATCGTGGGATCAAACTGTCTGCTCCATTAGCTCTGGGTGGCCAGATAAACCCTATCCCTAATGTGGCCGGGTAAACCCTATCCCCAACCTTGTCTTGTCCCCTTCAGTGCTCAAATTTTCTCAGGCACGCTGAACCAGAATGTCCCTAAGGGTCACTAAATGCCACAGGGCTGCAATCTTTGACGGGGCATATCTCAGAGCTCGTGCAAGATATGGATGAGATTCCAATTCCTACAGGACTGTGTTGTAGAGACCTCTAATAACCTCTCTCTCTTTTTAGAGATTGCATTCCATTTTCATTCTACAATGCCATCTTGGGTGATGCTGAAACTTGTAGTGTTGGCCAATATAAAGTTGCCAACTGCCAAATCTCTCTCATCTTTTGTCGTGGGATCAAATTGTCTACTCCATTAGCTCTGGGTGGCCAGGTAAAACCTATCCCCAACCTCATATTTTCCCCTTCAATGCTCAAACATTCTCAGGCACGCTGAACTGGAATGTCCCTAAGGGTCACTAAATCCCACAGGGCTGCAATCTTTGACAGGGCATATCTTGGAGCTCATGCGAGATATGGATGAGATTCTAGTTCCTACAAGACTGTGTTTCAAAGACCTACAATAACCTCTTTCTCTTTTTGGAGATCGCATTTCATTTTCATTCTACAATGCCATCTCGAGTGATGTTGAAACTTGTAGTGTTGGCCAGTACAAAGTTGCCAACTGCCAAATCTCTCTCATCTTTCCTCGTGGGATCAAACTTTCTGCTCCATTAGCTCTGGGTGGCTGGGTAAACCCTATCCCCAACATCATCTTGTCCCCTTCAGTGCTCGAACATTCTCAGACATGTTGAACCGAAATGTCCCTAAGTGTCACTAAATCCCACAAGGCTGCAATCTTTGACAGGGCATATCTCAGAGCTCATGCGAGATATGGATGAGATTCTAGTTCCTACAAGACCGTGTTGCAGGGACCTAAAATAACCTCTCTTTCTTTTTGGAGATTCCATTCCATTTTCATTCTACAATGCCATCTTGGGTGATGCGTATCTTAATTATATTGTTGGAAAGCATATCTAGCATATCATTTTTGGAAAGACAAATCATGGAACTTGGTAAATGTTTCATAAGTTAATGAAATGTGTTACTACCAGATTATGCAAACTTAGGATTATATGATCTTCAAGAGTTTGGTTATGTTCTTTAGCGCACCTTGGATGCAAGGTAGTGTGTAGCTTCTACTCCCTCTTTGTGAGTAATGTTAGTCACTTTGTATATGTAAATTGGTTTTCAATTGGGTATGTTATTTTCAACCTTAATGGTAAATGAAGGATTAGCTTGAATCAGCTTGTAACTATCTAGCCACTAGATTTTTTTTGATTCCATCAAATGTGGGTTTTGTTCGTATTTTTTTTTTTTTTTTGTTGTGCTCTTGACCTTTGAGGCTTTGAATTTAAACTTGTGCACTTTGGTTTTTGAAATTTTACATTCTTGAGGTGGCTAGGAGGTATGTTCTATGTTGCTAGTTATGTGTTGTGATGTTCTCTATCAAGTTCAATGTGAAACATTGATAGAATGTATAAGGGAATTCAAAATTTATGCTTGTAACACAAATGGCCATTCAAAATTGAATATGATTAAAATATGTGAAATAGAATTATGAGAACTTGTAATGCTCTTGTGAACATCGTGTTAATTCTCGTAAGAATCCATAAGATGCTTGTTATACTCAAAATTTTGTTGAAATTGAATTAATTTTTATCCTGTCGGTTAATTGGCTTAGGGTGATATATGCTTCTTTGATGGAATAATGAGTTCGTGATTAAATCTGTATTAAGATTCATAACATCTTCTAGTTATTTGCAAAAGAAATTTATAAATTAAGCTAATGTCATATGGCTTGCTTGAGAAAGTGGTCCATGTTCTTATTGATGGGTACTAATGATTGTCCACATTTAGTTCTTCAATATCCTATTTGACAAGCTTTCCATAGACATTTCTTTGCCATACTAAGTATTTTTGAAAACATATTTGAGTAGAAGCACTATAGTAGATACTACATGATGTTTTAGCAAATAAAATAATGGGTTAAAGACTATTATTTCCAAGGTATTATGTCATAGTATTTTAATCATAATGATCCTAGACTAATGATATTCTTGAAGGTAACTTTGACATGTAGCAAGAAAGACAACCTATAGCCAAGGCTATATTGTGCCTACAACAAAAGCCATAAATGCTCACAACCAAAGCCGCTAGTGCACATAGCCAAAGCCATGGATTCTTATAGCCAAAGTTACGAGTGTTCGCAGCCAAAGCCATGAGTACATGAAGTCGATGATCACAATTGTTTACAACTATTCACCAGAAACAACTTCTTTGCAGTTTTTGAGAAATACTAATAAAGCAAAAAATAACATCTACTAGTTGTTAGACATAATGGCAAATCTCTAGCAATTGAATTTAATTTCATACATGCACATATCTAATTTAATGTCATACACGAACATATCTAATTTAACATCATACATGAAAAAACATATAATATAAAATGATAACCAATAATGTCATATACATTAACAAACACATAATATATTATGATAACCAATAATGTCGTATATGAACAAACATATCATATATTAACCAATAATGTCATACATCAAATATAGAATGTCATATGTACATCAAATGTATGTTGAATATGTCTCTCTGATGCCTATATATATACATGGGGAAGGAAACAAGTCTCTCTCTCTCTCTCTCTCTCTATATATATATATATATATATATGTATAGAATATCTCAACTACATATTTTCCTTCCCACAAGGGGAAGGAAACAAGTCTCTCGACGTCCTCTGCTGTCGTGTGGAGGGAGACAGCGGAGATGACGGGGCCCTTTTGACACGCTCACTTGACCTCTTGTTGAGGCTCTTCTCCAGGTCCAACTGATACAAAGAAAGTAGATATGAATCAATATTTATTATATGTTGAAATCAAATATAAGTACACACAAAATCAATTATTTTCTTACCGCCAAGAAATAGTCACTCTGTAAGTCCACCTCAAATGCTCATGGATGATCAGGCATGACAAGACCCTACAAAAATTCAATAAATATAATCACTTATAAATAAAATTAGAAATTTTGAGATTAACTATTATAAACAACAACTAAAATGAAGAAAATTCTTTCATACCTCCGTCAGTGGCTGTGAGCTAGCCATAGCTGTGGCCACTCCACTATCAACAGACTGTCGTAGATGAGGAGGTGTGTTCGACATCATGAGCTACATGTCATACAATACACGTTATATCTAACATGAAACATGGAATAAATATAATCAAATGGATTAAATTAACATGAAACAACTGTACCTGTGTGAAGCTCGTATGATGTCTCTGCTCTGTGTCTGTGGTAAAGGTTGAGGGTCCTGTGGAGAACTGATGCACATGCATAATTTTTTTTGTCAATCCTTAATATGATTACATAATAAATATATTTATTAATTAAAATGATTAAATTGATACATACCTCAGGACTCATCGAAGGGACAAAAAATGGGCCTGGAGGATCGCTGCTAGGCCCAGCAACACTTTGACCCTAAATTTTGAACAATGTCAATAAATGCTAATTAATTAATCATACACTATACATATGAAATGTGATCAAATTAGTAATTTACCTGTGTGTCAATGCCAAATGTCTCGTTCAGGAACTCATTGGTGACAAGCCCATCATCCGCACCATCTCTAGCATGAGTGCCAAATGTGCATAGGGATCCGCATGAAATGCACATGTGACCACAATGCATAGAAGGCTCCCCCTCAACTAATGGGCTCATGGAATGGATGAGGGTCTGCGTCAAAGCATTAATGGTCCCTAGAGTGCTGGCCTCTACATGTTCCTCCACAACTGAAGGAATAATCACATGCTCGTGCTGTGGATGGACCATAGGTGCCCTAACTACATTAGGGTCACGATGTGCTCCTGGCCTCTCAAATGATGATCCCTCACCTCTACCCTGGGAGTGTAACATATCAAAATAATTGGGGATCTCCCCAAGGAAAAACTCACAATATAATTTCTTCAAAAAATACATGGGGACCTCGTGATTGTTGCAAGGAGGGGCATCAAAAACCATCCACCATCTATCCCAAAAATTATTTCTAATAGCATTGTGTATGCACCAACGGATGGGGAATCCTTTAGTACCCTCTCTAACAATATTTGGCTCACCGACTTTTCTAAATAATGCACATATACTACCTTTTGATATTTCTTTTTTTTTTAACAACTTCATATGACAATTTATTTGCATAAAATCTTTTTTGTTCATCCCTCTTAGCCCGCCAAATATCTAACTGACCACTAACTGAGGCTATCTGAGTGTTAATGGATTCGAGGGATAATGCCAATTGAGCCCTCATTAGATTGGTTTGTCCAGATTCTTTCAACCGAGCAATGAGTCTTTCTAATTCAGTTTTCCCTCTCTGTATTTCATTTCTTATATTTTTTTGTGTGCCTGGTGGAGGTCTTGCAATTGGTTCGGGTTGTGGAATTTGTTGTTCTTCTTGAGGAGGGTTTTGATTTTGAGGTTCTTGAGGTTTTTGTGGATTTTCTAGTTGATTATGGACATTTCCTAATAAAAAATCAATTGAAATCCAACTAAATAAATAAATCTAAATGAAATTTGTAAAAACCCTACAAAAGAATATCAAAAACCAATAAAACAATATGGAAAACATATTAAACAATGCAAAGTTAAGTTTATATCACTTACCTCATCATCGTGGGTGTGCTTGTTGTCTTGGATTTTGTCGGCGAGGAGGCATTTTGGCAAATGGTGGTGAATTTTTGCTGTCAAACCCACGTACGCACTCTTGGAGAGCCAAAAAACAAAATGAAAATGATGGGCCACGGGTTTGCAACCCATCATATAACTTTTTGGATGTTATAATAGTGCGTACGCACTATGGCTTGGGTGACCCAAGCCATAGCACGTATGCGCTATTGAAAATTAGAAAAAAAAAAAAAAAACTTGTCATCTTTTTGGCACCACAACTCAGTTCATATGCCCCCCAATGTTAATTGTAAGGGAACTACGAGTCAAATAATGAAAGAAGATGGCATACCTTGACATACGTGTCATTGCTATGTTGGATAAACAATTCATAACCTTCAAGTTCACCAACAACAATACAATGGCAAGAAGAGTTGTTTTGGAGCCTTCATATAGGGACTCGTGTGCCTTGTCAAGTATAGGTACATCAAGCTCTACATCATCATCATCATCATCATTATCTTGATCATCGTGATCTTCATCATCATGGTCTTCTTCCATGGTATCATTACCTTCTACTTCAATATTCACACCTCCATGTTCCCTCATTTGGAAATCTGCATTCTCCAAATTGTCATGGTCCATAACATGAAACTCAGGGATGTTGACCTATATGAAAATGATGACCTTATATTAACCATGACCATGATTTCATCATCAAATCATGTCTTATTTAATTTATAAACTATTAAAATATATACCAATGGATGATATTTGTTTCCGCCTTCAATGTGACCATGTTGCCTACAATGTTGCTCAACTATTCTGATTAGATATCTTTGAGGTTTTAAGCCCTTTCAAATTTTGTAAGGACAATAAAATTTTCCATCACCTCTTCTTTTTAAGTTAGACCATAGTCTAGAAATTTTCTCCCTATTTTTTTGTGCGTTGATATCATCAAACATGGTCTTTCTTGAATGGAATGACTTGTTAGTGGAAGAAGGATGATTTATTTGCAACCTATGGATGGAGTAGTAAGAGGAAGACACATATAGAAATGAATACTAAAGCGAGACATATAGAAAGAGGTATATATAGAGAGATAGATTGATAAAGAGATAAAGAAATATAAAAAATGAAAAGAAACAAATACTTAGTTGACTTTCCATAACTGAGAGGACCAAATCTTTGCTGATTAGTTTAACATAGATTGATGAATAGAAAATTCATAATAAAAATCTAATTTTTTTCCACACTTGTTCAAACCATATAATGAATGAAAAAAAATGAATTGTATACAAGTCACTCCAAATCCTTAGCTTTTAATACACTTCATAGATGAGATTGCATTATATGGTTTGAACAAGATGTGGAAAAAAATGAAATGACAGAGTCACTCCAAATCCTTAGCTTTTAATACGCTTCATAGATGAGATTGATCATGACTCTGTTGATGATTTGGAGTGATAAGGATACAAATAGAGTGTAGTTGCTTTGTAAGCTTATGGTTTTTAAGTCATTTTGAAGGTCACTATGTTGGAACAGTCAAAACCAAAGGAGTGTATGGAACAGTCAGAGCTTTAAGTAATATATGAGATCTACAATCCCTTGTAACATCAAACAACCACTTTGACATGGCTTAGAGATCCTAAAAATCCAAACATTATAGGGAAGCATCCAACACAAACAAATTAATTTTCACATACTTTGCATGGATGATAATTTTACAAACTTGGAGACAAATAAAGCTCACTTAACCTTGAACAAAACTAATATTTGTTCTTCAAAAGTAATGAAGATAGTCGAATACCAAAAAAACTTAACTTAGATTTGGTTGAATTTAACAAGAAGGTTCTAAAGACCATTAATTAGAGAAATCAATTCAAAGGTGATGTCTTGTTGCATATGGTAAGAGAATTTCACTTTCTAAAAGAAATAGAACGCTTACTAGCTTTGTGACACATTTTGATACAAAGAATTATAGTGACTAGTCAAAATATCAATATGCTTGATTTGGTATTATATGTCAAATTTTATAGTGCAACTTGACTTCGAAAGGCATAGGTACTATCTTCAATTTCTTAGCTCCTATTATTTAAGTAGACTTTGATGCAATGAAGCTTGAACTCTATTTTGAAAAGAAAAGAGTTGTTGGTAATTTAACTTCCACAAGTGCCACTTATCCAATTTATATAAAAAGAATACCATCAATATTTGATAATAATTTCCATGATAAGTTGATGTAAAAGAAGTAGAATGAAAGTATAGTAATAGTCCAGATTGAGTTGAAGACAAATTTATGGTATTCATTGATTGCGAAGGATATCAAAATCATATATTATAGTTCAAAATTTTGAAATAGAAGAAGATTTGAATGTTAATTTTAGTTCTAATCCAAGATATAGTTCTAGATATTTTTAATGGTTATATACATACTCTTGTCAAGAAATAAGGTTATTATTTTTAAAATAACATTTAATCTTCAAAGCCACCTAAATGAAAATACACAATATTTTGGTCTTTTTGTTTCAATAATCCACTTATCCAATGAGCAATTATATCATTAAAAGCTTCATTATAGTATTTATAAAGGTCTTAAATTTTGTCAATTACAATCTTCCATAGAAGGAAAAGAAGTTACTAATTGCCCAGCCTAGATAATTTTGTTGAAGGAGATCCATGTTGTGGAACACTTGCAAGAAATGCAAGTTACACTTCAAAACAAACAAAGAAACACAAAGTTAGATGGTACTTTCTGCTTCTATAAATTCCATTTAATCCTAATATTAACATAAAATAGAATGAGTTTAAATGACCATAAACAAATTGGCTTTAGAAACTTTCATTAATTCTTGAATTTTTTTGAAACATTTAAATTGAAACCCAAAGTAACATGAATATTTGGACTTAGTTATCAAACCTTATTTTAATAGCATACTGAGGACTCCAAGAGCCTTATAGCAACCAAGGAGGGTGGAAGTAATCCACCATTGGTAAGAAATAAAGATTGCATGTGCATATAGCCTCAATCAGAGAGGATGATCTTAACAAGAACATCACATAAGAAGTAAGATTCAATAATAGAAATAGTGATAAAAAACTTCAGACTGGCCATTATATCAAGCCATCATTTGGATAAAAAAGTGGATCATCACATACACAAAATTGATGAACGTTAGAAACAATGATGAGCATATTACTTTCAGATTGATTTAAAGTTCTATATTTGATTGATAGAATATAGAAATAATATTCGCAACTCATCCATTCTTCTCACATATTTGAATTATAACACAATGATCAAACTTAGATCAATACAATCTCTATATATATTATAAATTTAGATCAGTCCTTGCCATATCAATGTGTATCTTGCAATGGCTTGATTTGGATTCTAGACGATCTCCATAAATCAACATTTCTACCAAAGTCAAATCAGATATTGCAATTGTTCATTCAATCCATATATTTGTAGATCAATATCTATTTTCCCTTATAGTTGCAGATCAATATCTATTATATCAGTGATCATTTTGAACAAAGCATTTTGGATATAATGTTTAAAAATTTGATATTTGTTGATCAAAGACTTTCTTCATCACCCACATTGTTTATTGATTTCAAATTAGAGGATCGTATTAGAATTATTTTTTGGCAATAAAATCTTGTAGATTAGTCTTCAATATTATCAAGGTAGAAGACATTTCATGTAAGAAGCCTTCAAGGCTCTAAGTGCTGAACTGACTATGGTTGTTTTTGGTTTTTATTGTTTTCCATTTTTTATTGTTTTTGAGATGGTTTGACATAAAAAAGCACTACATGTGTTGAATTAAAGCTTTTGAAAATTAATACTTGTTCTATTGGAAATTAAAGCACTAATTTTTCATTTTTTTCCCCTATTTTTTGGTGTAGCAAAATCAATTTTACTCCCAACAGAATTGGCATCGACCAATAAGAATTCATAATTTATTATATAAAAATTGATTTAAAAAATAAACCAATTTAAAAAAATAAATGAGCATTGAAAAATAGCTTCCTTTAAGGGAAGGGAATATCCAAATTAGACACGTTGATGGCATATTGCATTGGCTTGAAGACAACTTGTTAAAGAACAAACAAGTTTTAATCAATTTGGGTTGCTTGAAAGAAACAAGAGTTCAAAATGGGTCAAAAGAATATAGTAGATTAGGTAAGGAAGAATAATGTGAACAAATCAAATTAATTTAAGGAAGAATAACATGAACAAATACTCTGATGAGAATGATCTTAACATATTCAATATTACTTAGCACTTATCTTGACTAATTGTAGGAAATTCAAGCATTGTTAGGCAAGTTGATTGACAAGAGATGTCTCTTAGGAAATTATTACTTTGCATAAAATCTGATCTACACCAAGAAAATGTTTGCTAACCACTATACACACCATAGTTATCTCTTCCATGTTCATTTTTATATAATGAATGACGTTTCCCATCTCCTCTAAAAAAATAATTTCTATGTGAGTCACAGTGTAACTTCTAGAATTCAATCATTCATGCAAAATTAAGTCACCTGTTGATATAGAACATGCATAACATGTGAAGTTCTCAATATCTATCTAACACATGAGATTGTCTGGTAGTGGTTCAACAACCTTGCTTTTTCATGATAATTTAGGTATCAACCAAATCATCCTATTTCATTAATTTTGTGAATTAATATTATTAAAGAACACACAAAAGATAAATAGGAACAGTGACATTTATGGTGGCTGTAGATTGAGTTATTAGTTGAGGTATCAAAAATTTGTCAATAATGTCTTTTAAGGCTAAAAACAACACAGAATAGAACTTTAAAGAGAGATCTAGAATCCAATTTTCATAAAAATAATTAAAAGATAAGATAAGCCAACCCTAATTTTTCCATCACAAATGATTTTGTGGTATGTAGTTAAAGACCCACATGAAAAAACTATTATATATTCCTTCATTATGATCAAGAAATGCCACCCATAATCAAAGATGGCAAGTTTAACAACATTCCAATCCTTCAATAGTTCTTACTTGCAAGAAAGTTTTACATTTCTTGCAAATTCAATGAGAGAATTGTTTATGAGATTTCTATTATGGTCTATTTCAGTAGGCCCTATTCCAAAGCATGTTGTAATCATAATGGATGGCAATAGGAGATATGTAATGAATAGAAATATGCAAAAATGGAGGGGCCATGAATATAGGTATAAAAACTTGATGCATACTTTGAGAGATTGTTATGAAATTGGTATAAATGTGTGAGTGTTTATGCTTTCAGTATTGAGAATTTCAAGCACTCAAAGGAAGAAGTTGAGACACTTATGAATTTAATGATAGAGAAGCTTGATCTTCTTGTTGAGAAGGAAAGCATGGTTAACAAGTATGGAATTAGGGTTCAACTTATAGGAGATATCAATCTTTTTCCTCAGAATGTGAGAGAATCAACAAAAAGGGCCATGGCTTTCTCTAGGAATAATGATAAGGCTATTCTGAATATATGTGCTCCTTATACTGGTACTCAAGAGATTGCTAAGGCTATTGAAGATGTTTTGAAGGAAGGGGATTTGGATGGAAAGAAGGTTAGTGAAGAGGATATTGCAAAGCATTTGTATACTGCATCTATGCAATACCTAGGAAGCATCTTAGATTGTAACTATTAAGTCTATTTTAATTTTCAACTCTTCTTCTTCATTATTTCATAGAGAAAAAAACTTGTTACGATCAAATAGCATACCTGGGTAGTGGAAGAAACCCATTTAACATTCGTTGCCCAAAATAGCAAGTCAATAATGTAAAACCCTTCACCAATCAGCAGTAAAATCTTCAAGAGATGATACCAAACCCTAATGTAGCCTTAGGCTTCTTATAATGTTGTATTTTTCCCTTAATTTTGATGGTAGTAAGTCTTCAAGTGGCCCTCTATGCTCGAATGATGCTCCAATTGAAATGCCCTCCACTATGCCTTCAAGTGAAATGTCCTCCACTATGCCCTCCACTATGTGAAATGCTAGAATGGTGCTCAAGCGAAATGCCCTCCACTATGCCTTCATGCTCTACCCCTCCTCAAACACAAAATTAGGAAGTTATTCAAGTCTCTCATCTCTGCTAGAGTTACACTTTTGAATGTGCTTTCTTCTCGGTGACTTACTCAATGCCCAAGAAATTATTGATGAGGCAACTAGATTCACCTTTTAAACTACCCTGGGCCTTCGAGATTCATGTAAGATACGTGTATCAATACTTCTTTGAGGATTCAACCTCTTCTCACTACGTGAAATGCTAGAATGGCACTCAAGTGAAACCCTTGACACTGACTTGCTCAAGTGAAAAGTGAATTCCATGCCCCATTTTTTTTTTTGTCTTTATGCTGCCATGTGCATTGAGATTGAGACCAACACAAAATACACATAATGGGTGTAATTATGACCAACACGAGCATGTTATTTAAAAAAAAAAAAAAAAATTACCTTTATAATTGACCAACCAAGCCATTTAAAAGAGTTGGTCAAAATTTTGGGTTAAATACACTAGTGAGCTTAGAGTGTTCTCATTTTCTATAGGAAGGTTCCTTTTAGAGTTGTAAGCCTACCATAAAAAATCTTATTGCTCAAGAATAAGTATCAAAGAAGTTATTGCAGATTTTTGGTGGAAACATTTACAAAAAAATCTTTAGGCTGACCATTGTAGGCCTTAGAGTGCCTGGATGAGGTCCAAAAACTCGATAGAAGGGCACTAGTATAGTTTGGAGTCTGTAGATCAAGAGCTAGTATTTCCAAAAAGTTGTTATAAGAGCCAATCAGAGCAATGGTTTGTGAGTTATGGCCTTTCAAATTTGGGCTACCTAAAATATCTAAAATAATTGTCAAAGATGTATTTGGCTGACTCTGTATGTATTGTTAGGGCTGTCGGCCCTAGGTATTAAGTTTCAATGTCTAGGACCTTCCTAGGTGGCATAAAATTGCCTATTTAAGAAAGGCCCAAATATTGTCTAGAAAAACTTTGGGTGGTAGTTCATAGCTTAGTCTTGTAGATTAGTCTAATGAAGGTGTCCATGTGGGTTAGCATACTGTACTTGTGAATTTTGTGATTTCATATTTGTGGCACAAATAAGAAGTCCATATTTTGTTCTGACATTTGCTATTGTTTCTTTATTTTTGTTATGTGTTTATGGTTTTAAGGGGAGCACCCTTTATCAAAAATACATTTAAAAAACAAATGGAATCCATCCCAATAGTGGTGGAACCCATTTTTCAACCATCAACATTTGCTACATACCTCACACTAGGGGCACCAAGATTAGGGGCACCTACTATCCCACCTATAAAATCTAAATGGGAAGAGATGAAAAATGATCTCAAAGCCCTCAAAGATGGGACATAATCCAAAACTTTCATATTTGAAAATAATTGTCCATACCCATTTAACAAAACCATTATGATGACACCTTTTCCTAAACACTTTGAAACCCCAAAGTTTGATAAATTTAGAGAGAAAAGTGACCTAGTCACACATGCCAAATAATTTTATATGCACTACTAAGAAGTGGCCTATAATGATGTTTTCCTCATGCAACTTTTTCCAAAAAGCTTAGGAGGACTTGCCCTTGAATGATTTTATTGTATACCCTAGGGTACCATTAAGACTTTTGCTAATCTTTCTGAAGCCTTTGTGGCTCAATATGCTCATCTAGTTGAGATTGAGTTACTTGTAGTAGACCTAGTTCATACCAAACAAAAGGGAGGAGAAAGCCTTGCAAAATATTTACAATGATGGCAAACTCTCACAACTCAAATCTCATGCACCATCTCTAAACCTCACCTTGTCAAGATGTTCATTAACAACACACATCCTAGTCTTGCCCATCAGATGGTTGTGAATTGTTTACAAACATACAAAGACATTAAGTAAAAAGGGACAAGACTCGAGCAAGGACTCATCAAAGATGGTGTCATCAAAATTTATAAGGAAAACACCCAAGACCATGGTCCAAGCAATGATAAACCATGATATTGGAATAAAAATAAGAATATATAGTTACTAATGGCATCAACGACACTCAACATGTTCATGTCATTAGAGTAATGACCAACATCCCCACCATGTTTTTTCAACAACAACCTTATCAACAAAACCCACCAATCAATCAGCAACTGCCTATACAAAAAAACCAACACAATACCCAAATAACTAGCCATCAAAATTAGACTAATGCTATCACACTTTCAGCTGGACCTAAACCACACATTCAGAGGCAACCTCTTATATACACCCCATTGGGGGAACCCTTTAATGTGATTTTCAAGAAACTAGCCAAGGATAACCTTATTCGACATCCACAAACACAACTCTTTGAACCTAATTAGTGTGGGTCATCCTAGAATAAGGATAATGAGTTTTGCAAATTCTATCATGTCAAAGGGCATACCACCCTCAAATGCATGCAACTCAAGGACTATGTCCAAGACCTTATTGATAAAAAAGAGATCATAGTGGGGGTACAAGCTTAACCCAATGTAGGGTTATTGATATACCAAAATGCTTTCCTTCCCCATAATAGAAATGTAGGCAAGGCACCTACAAACATTCCTATCAATAACAAACCCAACAATACTCAAAATAAACAAGGAGATAATCGAGATAAGTTTCAAAATTATACCTCAGCATACTTGGAATATGAAAACCTCATCAAATGCATATCACAAGTTAAACCTTCTATAAATGTTATAAACATTAAAGACCAAGAAGCCCAATGTGTGGTCACCACTTGACGAGCTTGACTCAACATAACTGGCCCATTTCTATCTACACCATCAAGACCACCTTCATCAAGACCACAATATAACATCTTGGAACAACTTGGAAATATGCCAACTTAGATTTCCATTCTAGATCTCTTACAAACAAGCCCATTTTATCAAGAGATCCTCAACAGTACTCTCCATGAGGCATGCATCCCCACTAACATCAATGCCACTGAGTTCCACAACTTGGTCAGCCACCTATTTGCATCATGTGATCTATCCTTCAAAACATTTGATATCCCAATAGTTAAACCTGATCATATACTTCCACTTTGCATAGCTATCATGATTTTTGACTTTGTAGTCTAACGGATCATGATAAATAATGGATCGGCTCTAAATCTATGTACTTTAAAGTTCATCAAACAAGCTAGATACACCAAGGAAGATATCCTAAATGAGGTCATCACCATCAAATCATATGACAATTTAGAACACATCACTAAAGGAACCATCTTGCTACTTCTCAGAGTTGGCCTAACCACTCAACAAATAGTTTGTCACATAGTTGATCTTAACCTTCCACACAACATCCTCCTTGGTTGACCATAGATTCATGCCATGAAGGCTATTCCATCCACATATCATCAATGCATCAAGTTTCTTCATAATGGCACTAAGGTAACCATCCATGCAGATCCTAAACCCTTTTCTTATTGCAATGTGATAGAAGCTTCATAAACCAACCATTGTCCTGGAATGAAAATTAGCCACACCATGGCTAGTTCCTTTGGCACTTGCCATGATCCATATACCATTTTAGCTTCCACCCTTTCCATAGTTAAGATTAACTACCAAGGTTGTGGAGAATATAGTCTTTTAGATGCTTTTTCTATTGGCGCTTTACCACTTGATCCACATACTCAAGGGCACCCGACATATCAGGGGCCAAAGCTAGATACAACCCCTCAGCTTAGGCAATTGGGCCCTACAACATTTGTTACAAAAGGTATCCTCGATGAAAAGGAAATCTTTCCTAACATTAGTACATGGCTGCATAGAGAGCCACCTCCAAAAAGGGAAGAAATTCTAGATCACTTCAAACAAAAATACTCATGGTCACATCACCTTGCTACCGAGTAGTGGGATTATCAAGGACGTGGTCTAGGCCGTTAGTAGTTAGGCATTAAGTAGCCTATGGAAGCATACAAAGAAAAGAAAAAGAAAGGCTTAGGCTAGAAACTCCCTGTAACTGGGGGGCACCACAAAAGAAGGCCATGCCTTCATAAACATCCAAATAGTCCTATTGAGGTTGAAGACATTCCTAAGGAAGTAGAAAATAAATCCTATGATGATATCTTCCTTGATAAAATTATCCTAGGAGCCTTTGTGCTCTATCAATTATCCCTAAATCTCACAGACTTACCAATTGCTCACCCCAAACTCATTGATTGGAACCAACCAAATGTTGTCCATGTTGACAAATTCTCCACAGAGCATGCACTTCTTAGATTCATGGGAGTAGAAACACCACATAAGAAACCACCACCACCATCAACATATGTCTACAAGTTGGATCCAATAGGTTATTTTAGGGATGAGGAAATCTCCAGTCACAAAATTGAACTAAAAAATGAAACAAAAAAGAAAATCAAAGACATCCTCTAGTACTCCTCTAGAGCATCATTGAATGACTCAAAAAAGAAAAAGAAAATAAAGGACAAATTCGATGGTGAAAACCTTTTTGAGGCACCTGAGGATGGAGTTTTCATCCTTTCCCCCACAATATCATAGGCTTGCCATATCATCAGTCTTGATAGAAGAAACTAGACTGGTCAATATTAGCTTGACCAAGATACTAAAGATCACATACATTGTGAAATCTCTAGCACTTGAATAGGCATAACTTCTCATTGAATTCCTTTATGAAAATTTTGGTCACTTCGCATGTTCCTATCAAGACATGCTAGGGTTGGACCCCAAGTTAGTAGTACACCATTTGGCTATGGATCTAAATGCTAAACTTGTCAACAAAAAACTCCAAAAGATGCATCCCAAAGTTTCTCTATTGGTTAAAGTGGAGCTATAAAAATTACTAGAGGAAAATATCATTATCTTAATTGACTATTTAGAATGGATCTCCAACATGATGCCTATCATGAAACCTTCTAGTGATATTAGGATTTGTATAGACTTCAAAAATCTCAACAAAGCCTACCTGAAGGATGACTTCTCGTTGCCAAACATAGACATGATTGTTGATCTCATTGTAGGCCATGAGCTCTTGTCACTCATGGATGGTTTTTAATACAATTAGATTTAGATAGTAGAGGAAGATCAACATAAGACATCATTTACCATCCCTTAGAGAACATTTTGTTATAACATGATGCCATTTGGCTTAAAGAATATCAAGGCAACATATTAACATGCCATGACAGTCATCTTCCATGACCTAATCCAAAAAAATATTGAGGATTATGTGGATGATATTCTAGTCAAATCCCTTAATGCCCTTGATCACTTATCTCACCTCAAGGAAGTGTTTGATCGATTGGCTAAATACCATGTCATGCTCAACCCCATGAAATGTGTCTTCGACATTACATTGGGAAAGCTCTTGGGGTTCATTGTATCATAACATGTTATGGAGATTAACCCTAAGAAAGTTAAGGCCTTTATGGATATGGTTCCTCCTAAGACACTCAGACAGCTTCACCCTCTCCAAGTGAAACTACAATCTATTAGAAAATTCATCTCCTAGCTTGCTGATAAGTGTCAACCATTTACACATTTACTCAAAAAGTATCAAAATTTTAGGTCGGACCTCATCTAAATGTAAGGAAACTTGCAACAAAGAATATAACTATTTCCACATAACCCATAATAGATCTGAAATAAATATGGAATTGAAATTCACATGCAAGAGAATAGACAACATACCTACAAAAATTGTGACATAGGATATACCCTAGGAAACCCTAATTGAGGGAAAAAATTCAGCCTCCAAAAGCATCCATCACCATGTATTATTCAGGAAAAATACTATTGCAAAAAAATTGTGGAAGCCTTCAAAGCCATAGCCACCACCAAAAAATTCATGTGAACAAGCATGAATCCACACATCCCATGCCATGCTTCTAGCCTTCACAAATGCTCCCTTGGCTAATCTGTCAAGCCTTGTCCTACTTGACTCTTTCCTTTTTTTCCTTTTGTCTTGTCCTTACAACAACTACTCTTGTGGGTGCTTATCTAATAGCAAGTCCCACAAAACCACCAAGTGGTATGCCATAAACCATGTCCTACCTAACCTATTGACTCCACATTTAATATTGGAATTTTAATTCTTTTTCCCCAATATTAAATAATTACATGAAATATTATCACAATGTTACAAAAAACCTCATCAAGTATATCCCATGTGAATCTTTACATGTTACACATCCATCTAGGTGCATCATTACATAACAAAATAAAATAAAATAATATAACAATATTATGCAATGTGTACAACACTCATTATCTCAACACTGCCAATGCAACTTTGAACTAATCAAGAAATACTTGGCTAATCCACCTATCTTGGTTCCTTTGATTGCAAGATGCCCACTCATATTATCATCACAACTACCCCAACAACACTAGATGCTCTTCTAGAACAACTTGATGATGACAGGAAGGAGAGAGCTATTTACTACATCAACCATACTCTAGTCTGGTATGAACTCAATTACACACCAATGGAAAAGGGTTGCTTAGCTATGGTCTTTGCCACTCAAAAGCTACATCCTTATATGTTAAGCCACAATGTGTAACTAATATCCAAGATTGATCCATTAAAATATATTTTTTCACACATAGTACTTACAGGGGGGATAAATGGGTCATGCTTCTCTACAAAGTCAACATCCAATATGTTGAAAGAAAGGCTATCAAAGGTCAAAATATAATAGATCACTTAGCTGATGCACCTTTGGTTTTGGATCACCCTTTGATTATAGAGTTCCCAGATGAACACCTCTACTTGATAGAGGAACAACCATCCTACTAGTTATACTTTGACGGATCTTACACACCCCATGGCTTCAGAGCCGATATAATTTTGGTCAACCCTCAAGGTGATTACATTCCTAAATCTTTTAAACTATAGTTCTAGTGCACCAAAAACATCTCAGAGTATGAGGCCCTTATTGTAGGGCTCAAAATAGCAATTGAATGGAACATCACATAGGTATAGGTCTTTAGAGAGTCACAACTTATTATCAAGAAGGTTTAGGATGAATATCAAACCAAAGATGATAAGCTTCAGCCTTAGATATAATTGATATATTAGTTGAAGAAATATTTTACTCAGATTCAATTCACACAGATACCTAGATTGCAAAAAAAGGTTGTAGATGCCATGGCTACTATTGGTTCACTTTTGGAGATCCCTCGGCTACATAGCATGAATTCTTAGTTGAGCAACTACACAAGCTTTCATATGAGAATGATGAATCAAAATGGGTATGCATCTTGGTTGGTCCCCAATGCCTATGGTACCATGAAATTCATGCTTACCTACTCAATGGTATCATATCTCCCCATCTCACATGAACCCAATGCCAGAACCTTATTCATAGAGCTATTACACTATCATGGCTCAAACCCTATATCATTGTGGCTATCATGAAACTCTCTCTCGATGTTTAGACCAAAATAAGGCTGCAACAGCTCTCAAGGAGGTAAATGCCGACTTTATTGTGTTCATACGATTGGAATAGTTCTAGCTAAGTAAATACTTTAAGCTGGATATTATTGGCCTACTCTAAAACATGATGCATGCAACTTTGTAAACAGGTGTCTACCCTATCAATAACATGCTAATCTAATCTAAGCCCTAGCTCAAGATCTTTAATCTGTTGCACTGCCATGGCCATTTGCATGTTGGGTTTTTGACCTTGTTGGTGTTATAGCACCTCTCTCTTTAGAAGGACAAAAATGGATAATCACTACCACTGATTATTTCACTAAGTGGGTAGAGGCAATCCCACTTGTCACCGCCATGGGAGTTTAGTTGTCCAAGTTTATCCTCTATCATATCATATGTTTCTTTAGCATCCTAGCTACCATTTTTATTGACCATGGTGGTAATTTTTAAAATTTCAATATGGAAGAATTGTGCACTTCCCTTCATATCCATCATTGTTTCTATAGCCCATACTTCGCACAAGATAATGGTCAGGTGGAGTCAACTAATAAAACCCTACTTTAAATCCTAAAGAAAGTTGTCAATGATTCTAACTGCGATTGGCATTTACAAATCAACCCTGCCCTATGGGCCTACAACACCTCATTTTGTACATCCATAGGCACATATCCATACTCCCTAGTCTATGGTGCTAAAGTAGTATTACCTATTGAGGTCAAACTCACATCCCTGCACATTTCTTTGCCTGGCCAGTTAACAGATGAGGATTATAGAGTGGCTAGATTTACTTGATGAAAAAAGGCAATGAGCCTATGACCATCTCATGGTTTATCAGAATTTCCTCAAGCGCTACTTCAATAGGAAGGTCCACCTATGCTAATTTCAAGAAGGAGAGATGGTCCTCAAGGAAAACATGAAAGTCCAAGCTAACCAAGAAAAGAAAAGAAAGTTTGAGCCCACACGGCTTGGTCCTTATGTGGTCACAACATCTTTTGGCTTAGGTTCCTATCAGCTATCTACACTTGAAGGTTAAGTCTTGAATGATCCCACCAACATTATTCACCTCAAGAAATTTTATTCCTAAGACCCAAAGAAAAATAAGCATCCAATGGTGAAAACTTGGAAATTCAAGCGCCTTAGATAGGTAACCTGGTGAAAACCTAGCAAATAGGCACCATATGTACTTGGCCTATTTAGTATCTATTAATGACCTACATCTTCCCCATCACCCCTTTACACCTCATAAACCATCTTCCCATTTTTCAAAGGTGTTCCAAGAGTTTCATCCCTACACTCCCACAACTAATGACATGTCCCCATCATCCCTTGGCTTGGAAAACTTATCTAGATTATGTATTCCACTATGGTTTGCACATATATCCTCCCCCTATACCTTATTATGTGTATCATAACAATAAAATCTTATCCTTTATACCATGCCCACGTATCATACCCTTGTAACAATAATAGTACTACATGTATCATAGCCTTGTAATAATACTAGTACTATATGTATCATACTTTTGTAACAAAAAAAATATTATGTGTATCATACCCTTGTAACAATAACCATACTGTATAATGCTACCTCCTCATCTTGAGATTTTCCCCATCATATGCACACCTACTACCATATTTTACCATAGTTCTTGAGTCATCCACACGTTATATAGTCCTACTTATACATTTTAAAAGTCCTATAGCAAAACCTCGCATCACTAACCGGTTGTCTATAGGAAGTTATAGTTGCCAATAATGTCATTGCCCCAAATACTGTCACTAGGTTCCTATAGGATGCACCCCTCCTCATACCTAACATTGGCCTATTAGTAGCCATTTATTTGGATCTCTTTGGCAAAAGGTTACTTTCTTATGGATTTATTCTTTCTTATGATATTAGGTTTTTCATATTTTCTTCTAGTGGATCGTTTCCAAGTGATTTAGTTGTTCCCTCCTCAAGTTGTCATGATCTTTTATATCATGATACACTTGAACTAGGGCAATTCAAAAACAAGGTTTTGATCAAAGTCTTTTTCTATTATGAGCTAGTCAGATATTACCGTTGCATATTCCAAACATGTTTTCATTCATGATCACATGATGCAGTTGGGAAATATGATTTGCTTGTGGATCACCCAACATTGTTCCATGCTGATTCCTTTGGGACTCATGTGTGATGCTGGCACAATCCTTACGTGCTTGTTTGAGTCAATCCTATGTAATATTTGGGAAAAGGACTTGATGCTCCTAGTAACCTTGGCATATCCCTAATATTACTATATCAAATAAAGTGCTCACACTACAAGGTTACTTCTTTACAAAGTACCCCACCCTCAAGCTTCAAGTGTATCCCATCACTCTCGCCATTTGTCCCATATGAAAATTTACTTGCTCATACCACCTTGTTATGCATCCATACTAGTCACATGCTACATGTTCTCTTCCTACCCTACATATCTATCCTCTCTACCCTCACTTCCTCACAAGCTCCTATCTACCATGTCCTGGCCTCTCCTTGTCATCCCAATCTCCTTCCCAATTCCATCTCCCTGAGTCTCCTACAAACATTGTGTTTAAAGTTGTGCATACTTCACCTCCAGAACAAGGTTATGATTGATCACTAATATGCTACACCATCCTTTGATACACCACATATGTTTCCCTATCACTCTACTTACCTTTCATATCTCTCCTGCTTTCTTTTAAATCTCTTCTCCTATTTTTCTTCATTATTTGCCTGAATCTTAATTCTTTACATCACTCATCTTTTTCAATCATCCTCATCTTTATGATACATTTTTTGGGTCCTCCTTGTGCTATGACATCTTTGGATCCCTCCATTATTAGAATCTCTCAATTCACTTCCCTTATCCCAAACATTGAAGTTCATCTTCATTATCATAAACTTACAAATAATAAACCCTAGGCTAAGGTTTCACCATCACAGATTAAGTTTTTTTATCATATTCACCATCATAATCTTTAGTTCATTTTATCATATCCATCATCATAGTTTTAAGTTCATTTATCATATTTTTTATCATCATAGATTAGGTTCATTTCATGTTTCATTATCATAATTTTTTAGTTTATTTATCATATCAATCATCATAGACTTAGGTTCATTTATCCTATTTTTATCATCATAATTAGAGTTCATCTAAAACCATGTTCTCTCATCATGTTCTTCAATTCATTTTCTCATGTTTTATCATCATAGTTTGAAGTTCATTTTTATCATCGTTCACCATCATAGTTTGAATTCATCTTATCATGTTTCCATCATCATAGACTTAAGTTCATTTATCCCATTTTTTATCATCATAGTTAGAGTTCATTTAAAAGTCTTGTTCCATCCTCATCATGTTAAAGTTAATTTTATCATAGTTTGAGTTCCATTTACCATAATCATTATCATAGTTTACATTCCATTTATCATATTCATTATCATAGTTTATGCCCATTTTTATTATATTCATTATCATAGTTTGCATCCATTTTTATCACATTTTATCATGGTTTACATTCATTTATTAGTTTACATTTTTCCTTATTATTACCCTCATTTAAATGTTCATTTCAATTTATTTTTCTCATCCTAGAAATTAAAATACATTACATCCATCATCATATCTTTGGTTCAATTCTAGTCATTTTCTTGGTTATCATAAACATCAACATAACACAAATCTCATAAAGCACATCATAAAGTGGCATACCATCCAACACATCACATCTTGCATCACATAGTGTTAGCATCATCCAAAAAACTCATCATAAAGCACATCACATCCTACATCACACCACATCAATAACATCATATATCTCATAAACATCACATCCTGCAAACAATCATGTTAGTCTCTCTTCTCCATCTAATCATATACAAACATACATGTAGTAAACCAATCTTGACATTGTAAATCAATATGTCCATATCCCACCCCAAAGAATGATCATATCTATATATCACATACACAAAGAATAAAAGAATAAATTACCCCTTCTTGCAAAAATGCTAAAGTCCATCATAGTCTAGATATCTAGTATCCATATAGTACAAGGCCCATAGCAATACATCGAGTCTATGCTTACAAAAATACATCCCATAGAACATCCAAAAACACTATGTACAAAACAACATATCACTGATCCCCCTCATTCATTGCCTCCTCATCATGGGACTCATATGTGCCTCTCTTTGCATCTGGTGCTACTGCTAGTGGAGGTGGTGGTCTCATCTGTCCTCCTCTAGTACCCAAGCTCTTTGCCTCATCCCTCATCACACTCACCCCCCTATCTCACCTCTGGCTCTACCTTGTCCTGTGGCTCTTCCTTGTGTGCTAAGACCCACTAGTCCTCTACAAACCCCCACTATTCCATCCACTCTCTCCCCCTCCCTACATGCTTATATGGGTCCTAGTTGTACTTGATCATGTCGGCTATCTCCAATTCTCTATCTTTTCAGATGGCATCACCGCATGATATCTCCCATGATAAAATCCTTCTCTCTCCCTCAGATATTCCACCTCCCCCTGCAAACTCCTCAACTTCTCCAATCCTCCACTTATCATCACCTGTGCCCTTAGGATCACCACCTCCACCACCAATCTATTCGGGTCTTGCTAGACAATATTCATCCTCACTTGCAACATTTGTCTCTCTAATGTTAGCACCTCTAGTCTCGCCTCCAAGTGCCTACCCTCCACCCGTAGTGTCCCCAAATCTATCCTTGCTCTATCCACCTATCCCTACACCACATTTCACTTGTGTCTAAACTAATCTTAATCTATCCTAAGCTGATCGCTCTCCTACTATGTATCATGCAGTAGTTGGCTAGGTGCCTCATGTGTCTGATGTAGGGGTGCATACTTGTTAGCCAGTCCATCATCCCCTCCCCCTGATGATTAGCCACCACCCCCCTCAACCTTGTCCTCCATCTATTAGCCCTTGTGGCCCCTATCCACCCTCCTCCTATGGTTTCCCCTCCTATACTAACCTCTCCTCTCCCCTCTCAAATTGTGGCCTCACATCCTCCTGCTTCCCATCCCTCATAACCCTTTGCCTTTACCTAAGTGGCACCTCCTTCTGTACTGCCACTGTTGCCAATTGTCGTAATCCTCTAGCAACATATCTACCCTATCTCACTGCTTAGGCAATCTCTCTTGCCACCATTCCTACTCTCATAACTTGGGCCTAACCTACAAGCTTAGGGAACTCAAAGCCATCTCAATACTCCTGCATTGAGCCTACATCCACAACTTCCCCAAATCAATCCTACTCTTGTGGTGCTAAGTCTCACCATGCTTGTAGGAACCACTCTCTCTAAAGTGCAGGTGCAAAAATAGTAATTATCTCATGCATCATGCTCTAATACCAGTTTGACTCCCCACAGGTAACCTATGGCTATTTGAATTTTCGTAGGGCCATATTTGGCTGGTATTGCTCTGCAATGTACTCCCACTGCCCAAAAATAAAACAAGGTGAAAACGTATATGGTAAATGTTTCCTCTCCTCTGCCCATGGTCTAAGACCCATATATGGCCTCCATGTCAAAACTTGGATCTCATCTATCTAGACTCACTAGTAGTTCACCTCCTCTGTATGATGATAGGTAAGTGGATCACCCTAGCTACACACAACTAACTCCTTTGCCTACCTCTCTCTCCACCCAATCAGCTTGAATGCTACGATGTACTTCCAAGTCCACACACGTAGCAATGTAGGGAACCCCACACTCCTCCCCTAGTGCCCTACACCCTGATAGACTATGTGATGGAGATCATGGTACAAATCCACTAGCATCAATGGACCCCATACCATAGGAACTTCGACATCAATAATCTATATAATAGTTAGTATAAACACCAAGGTAACTTATATCCCACCTATATTAGGGGCAATATATCCTGACATTAATTTGCATACATAAAAATAAATCCTCTTCTTTTTAGCTACTTGGTCTAGGTGCTCATCTAGAGGAAATTGGCCACTCTAAATCTGATATTGTACTCTAGGCCCCACTAGTTGTTGTACCACTACCTCTCCTATCATCTCCCTAGTCACCATCACTGGCATCCCTTGCACAGGTAACCTAAAGATCCTTAAATATCCTCTAAGGTCACTATCATCTCCCCTGTCGGCAGGTGAAAGGTGCCAGTCTCACTATGCCATCATTCACATAGGGCTTCACCATCACCATATATGTCTATGTGTGTAGCAATCTTGATAGGTACCCCAGGCTGATACCATCAATCCTAGCCTAGTCTACTGGCATGAAATTCTCTCCAACCTGTAGTACTGCTACCCACCTCTCCCATAACACTAGCATGTCTAATGACCATTGCATCAAAGACAACATCATGTCAATTTTCATTTTTCTACACAATATAATCCCAATTCAAAAAACCCCAACCCCCACCGCCCATTCCTCAACTAAGTCCCTTTTCTTCTTGCACAATTTTGCACTTTACCCTTTCCTAGAATTCTTGCTAGTGCATTCTTGTGAAGGCTAGGACCTCATGATCCCACTATCACATTTTATTGTAGGATCACTCTTTAAGCTTTGATTCCCTACAAAAGCCCTATCCTGTGTTCCCAAAATCCTAGATGCACCCCCACATTCCTGTAGCCACCACTTACCATGTGAACATGCCCAACCAATTACCCCACCAATCAAAACTTTTCCCATTTTGGCATTGACCTTTTCCTTAAAATTTACCCTTGATTGCAAAGTCATGTTGTTGCCACCAAGAACACATTTCTGCTAGAGAGATCACTACCTTGCAACACATTGTTGGCAGATTCACATTCTCGCACAAAATTCTTACCAAATTTGCAATCTCACAAAAACTATTTCTGACCCCTATTTTTAACCCTACCCACTAGTTGATTTGATTGTGGTCTTGCCAATCCCTATAGTGATCTTGCTAGACCCATACTCATGGGATCAAGTTTCTTACATTGCAAGAACACTATACAAATTAATGCATAAATGATAAAGCAAGGTTTTTTGACCCTACTGATTGGTCTGGTGTCCACTACACTCATACTTGCTGTACCACATCTTCCTAATGCTTCGATCATCCTTGCGCAACCATCATATCATCCAAATTAGAGCTCCAAATAACAATATCTTGATGTTTGTATGAGAGCCAATAACCCTTTCCACCCCTCCTAGCCCCCCTTATAGACTTCTAGTGGTGCCCTTTGCCCCTCTCTACATCCTTCCATCCCCATCATTTCATCTTACCCTATTTTATTTACCATTCCTTGCATTTTTCCCACTCCTTTTTCCCTTCTACATCCTCCTAGTCCCATCACTATTTTTTTCCCTTTTCAATAAATCACCGAGATTCATTTTCTTCCGTCATCACCTTCTTAAGGGGGCATCATGCATTATAGTCTAGCTTCTTCTACTCAAGACTAGGGCAACCATGTTGCTTTAAAAATCTTTATGTCATTCATATTCAAACTTCTTTGAAATAGTATTGTCCTAACACTATGTCAAAGAGGGAAAAAATTTAGACAACTAAATCTGATTACACTATTAGGTAATCTTATTTAGTTATCTTCTAGGATATTATTGATTAAATAATAATTATTTAATTAATTAATCATCATCCCCTAGTTAATTTATTTATTTAATTGACTATAGAGCAATTGATGAAATGAAATGATAACCCAAGATAAATTTATCAATTAAATCCCTATTCCTCTATTAAATTAAATAGAACCTCAAATCTATTTGATTTCATACTACATCCCCCATTTATTAAATATATCATTTAATAGATCATCTCAAACCCCTAAACCATCCCTAAAACCTATCTTTACCCTTAATCCAACCCATTCACCCATACTAACCTCACTTATCCTCCTAACTAAACCTTCCCATCAAAGCTAAGCCACTTGCACCCTAACCACCTTTCTAAGCTAAGTCTAGTCCCTCTCCTAAACATATGCACAACTTTAAGCAAGGGTTAAGACTTGCTAACCCAAGCCAAAGTTAATAAGTCTCCCTTGTCCTCTTCCATCCCCATCCAAGAGAATTAATGGCTCTTACATGCCACTAATGTCTCTTACATCCCTGTTACCCACTCTTCCTCCCTCATTACTCCTTTTGACCATCCATTTTGCCCATCCCTTCACACTCATCCTCCTTGTGACAAGTGTCACTCCATGATTAGCTATAAAAAAGCACAATCCATGTGCTCCCATTTCAAAGCATCCTAGCCCTCCCTCACCATTCTTCCTTCCTTGCATCTTGACCCTCCATCTCACTACCCCTTGGCCTATAAATAAAGCCCTTGCCTCTCACAATCCATCAATGCAAACTTTTAATGCTCCATTAACTACCACAACCCAACCATTTACACCATCACCATGCTAAAATCCATCCACACCTCCATTGCTGAATCTTTTGCCCACCTCCACACTTGATCACTCACCACTTGAAGCTTGAAGTATATTGGAGCACACATCCCTCATTGTTGGACACATTAACGTCATCATACGAAATACTTGAGGAGCTTACCATTTTTTGTTTGCTTTCCTCCATGGTGTTTTCCTTTGTCTTATCTTAAAGTTTTGCTTAATATCTAAGTGTGAATGTTATTTTAATCTTTGATATTCTTAGCACACTAAGTTTTATAGCACTATAGTATATATATATGTGTGTGTATTACATATATACATGCATAAACACATGGTATATATATATATATATATATAGCATCTATACATGTATATTCTATATGTATATATAACATGTATATATGTATGTATGTACATACGTACGTACGTACTTATGTATGTATGTATGTATGTATGTATATGTATGCATGTATATACACATGGTATATATATACATGATATATGCATATATACATGATATATATGTATATATATATGTATATATATATATATATATATATATATATATATATATATATATATATATAAAAGATCTATATGCATATATACATACATAAAAAAACAATATATAAAATGAAACAAAAAACATATAAAATAGATAAAACAAGGAAAACATCATACCCTTTTCGAAGGTTGGTGATTTTGGATGCCTATCCTCTTCCTTGCGCTTTTGATCGATACTATTTTCCATAGTCGAAAATGACTTGTGGGGTCGTGCAAGTCATTTTCCACATTCCATTTTCTTTTGTTAGTTTCGATTGAAACTATATTGAATAGTTTTGATTGAAACTAATTAATATAGTTTTGATCAAAACTAAGGAGCCCGACAGTGGGGTTAACAAACCCTGGTTGGGCTTCACAGTTTTGATCAAAACTACGCGGCACATAAAGTTTCAATAGAAACTTTGAATTTTATTAGTTTCGATATAAACTAATATGTTTCTATCAAAAATTTAAGAAAAGTTTCTATTGAAACTAAAAAAAGGAAATTTCGTGGTCACGCAATTTTGGAGAATTTTCTTCCTCTGAAAAAGTATAACCCACTATTGTGGGTTCACCCATTGTTGGGTGCCTTCTCTTCCCAATCACTTATTTTGTGGTATGCATTGGCTCCTTTTTCTTCTAATGTAGTCACATCTTATTTTTTGGTGGTTTATAATGTCTTATCTCCTTTATTTTTGAGTCTCTTTGGTTGTGGCCCCTTTCAAAAGCTTTGAATTTACCTCTAATATTTTTTTCCTTGCCTGTCATTTCAACTTGATGTTAATTTCTTGATCTTCTTGTTTCTTTGTTGTAGGGTTTAGGTCTTATCCCACTTTATCTCATTACAACAACAATTAATATAAAATACCAAATATTATTCTCCATAACCACCATATATTATTCTCCATAACTCTTCCACTAGACAAGGAACTACCATAATCATTACATAGATTCAATATAGAAACTTATGATACTAGCTCCTTAATTTTGGGACTTCTAACATGGGCTTAAAAAATTAAAAATAATATAGAAGTTTTGAGTTAGTGTTTTCTTTTTTAGGTGTTTGGGCTAATTGAAAGTATGTCTTAAAGAGTTTTTCTATTTGATATAATATCTATAGCACTAAACCCCATAATGTGGATTTAAAAATATTATATTTTTTTCTTTATCCCAATTTTCATTTAAGTAGAACTAGAATTAATTTTCCAATTCCACCTATCAAGATGGAGGAATAAATGCCCATTTTGGGGGTAAATGTGATTTAACAAATCTCTATAGTTTCATATGTTTTAACACAAATAATAAAAATGTCAATTCAAAAATTTAACAATCAAAATTCTAGTCTAAATCTAGCAAACAAATGAATCATAATGTAAAAATATGCTAGTATAGAATTTCAATTGTGTAATGTTTAAATGTATAAATGACCAAGGACTAAAATCAAAACCTACCTTAGTTATGATAAAAAAGGGAAACAAAGCTTAAGAAATTATTTAATTATTCAAATTACAATCATAAAAAAATTATTCAACTTTGTTAAATAAATATTTTTACTCAAAAATATTATGAGACCTATATGTTGCAATTGTTATTTTTCTCCAATTTTTCTAAATATTTTATTTTTGTTTTGGCAAAAAACTATATTTATATTAATAATAACTAGTTCAAAAATAGCTCAAAAAGAAAAGAATAAAAAAAAACTTTGGTCATTGCCTGATACAAAAAGGATGTAGAAGAAGAAAGAATGCATCAAGAGAGAATATCTAACAAAACTAATGAATCCTTCTGATTCCCAAATCAAGAATATTGTGATTACAAGGAGCACAAAACTCATATGAATATAATTCATTGTTTGGTGTCGGAGACAAAACCAAGAGCCAAGCCAAAAACTATCATAAAAGTTTCCATCATTATTCCACATCTAAAACTCCAATTGAGATCATGATATTAGAAAGCCTCTGATGCAAGTGCAATCCAAGACCCTAAACTACATACAATATCTAAAAAGAACAACTAATCCATAAAAGTAAAAACATGTGAAATCATAGAAAAGCAGTGATTTACTATCAAATAAAATATGAGAAGGGTTCAACATTATTCTAAACATATACTTTTTTTCATAATATTAATTGAGTTGGGGAAATCAAGGAGGTTAAGTGGGGAAAGAAAAGAGTTAATATAAACCCCATCAGTACCCAGATTAGCCAAATAATTAGGTAAAAGATTGCCTTTTCTATAAGTATGCATGATGTAACATTAAGATAATGAATCAAGAAGATGGCATACTTGATGCAATATATAATGTATGGACCAATTATATACATG
The DNA here is from genome assembly GCA_028749045.1 of Cupressus sempervirens. Taxonomy (NCBI): domain Eukaryota; kingdom Viridiplantae; phylum Streptophyta; class Pinopsida; order Cupressales; family Cupressaceae; genus Cupressus; species Cupressus sempervirens. Next base: position 277,765,968 of record CM053789.1, on the reverse strand, counting down.
AAATTTAATACATACATTAATAATAATGGATGAATTCCCTTCAACATGTAACATAAATATAGATAGTGATTTTGCAAGTTCTAAACCAAAAAGCAAGGCCAATGCCTCAACTTTTTTATTAGTACACAGAGGGAGATGAGATGATTTTTCTGCAATCACATGACCTTTAAAGTGTCTAATGACTATGCCATAGCTAGATTTTCCTGGATTTACTCTAGAGGCCCCATCAAAATTGAGTTTGAAATAATCCTCAATTGGAGGAATCCACTTGGTTTGTGCTAAGATAAGAGGAATCTTGGATGGACACAATGGAGCAGGAAGATAAGGAAAAAGTAAACCCTACCACTAATGAATAACATAGCCATCCCAAGGAGAAAATACATGTTTACCCTTATATTTACTTACTAAAGCATTAACAAGCTCAACAATTGATCTCTCTAATCCTTTTAGAAATTGATAGATTGGAGATGATGTCTTTCTAAAAATTCTCTTATTTATTTTCCACCAAATTTCCCATACTATAGATGTAGGGATGTACTTCCAAAGACATGAAAACATTTATTCCAAATATAAGATTGGCCATGCCTAGAATAAATCCCACAGAGAGTTAGGTAATGGCATATGGAAATTAAGCTTATTAAGAACAAAGTACCAACAATATTGGGTAAAAGGGTAGTTTAAGAGGAGGTGATCTATTATATCTATAACTTGCAGACAAAGCACATAGTTAAACAGATCAGAAATGTTCAATCTATGAAGTTGATCATTAGTTAAAATTTGGTTCTTTAATGCAAGCCATGCAAAACATCATTCTTTTGGCAGAACTAAGCTATTCCATCATAACTTAAAAGCATGATATGTGACTTGATTAAAATGGTTTTGTTGGAGAGTTAAGTATCCTTGTTTAATAGAGTATTTTCCATCTTTAGCTAGAATCTAGAAGAGGTAATCTAGTTGATTAGACACAAAAACATACCTTTCAGCTAATACTTGTTTGAAAGAAGAAACCTAATTGTGGACATAGGAAGAATTGAGGGGTCTTGCCAAATGACTAGCCCTGTGAATATGAGAATAGCTGAGACATAATTAGAAAAAGATGTCCCTTAAGCTTGAATCATTATGTTTGAGAAATCCTTTAAAGAATCAATAATGGCAGGGGGGGACCCATTCCATGAATCAAACCAAAAATTGACACTATCCCCATTGTTCACTTCCCATGATATGAATGAAGTGATAACTTCTTGAAAAGCCATCATGAAATCCAAAATGATAGAGCCCATTGGCGGGTCTAGGATAGTAAGAACTCTGGAAGGTTCCAAGTTATCTAAATATTTCTCTTGTAAAACATGACACCATTTTGTAGAAGATTTGTCATAAACTTTCCAAACAAGTTTAGCACCAAAAGTCCTATTCCTATTAGTAATGTTGGGAAGTTTGATATGTCTTGAACTTTGAAAGAGGTTGACAAGGCATGATTCTTTTATCCATTCATATTATCTAACCAAAGAAAGTTGCGGATTAAAGTTCCAATTTGAGAGATGATACCTTTGGGGGATTGTAGAATGAAGAAGTAATAATTAGGAATGGTAGAGAGGAAAATTTTGATAAGAAAAATTACACCCAAGAGGGATAACCAGTGAACCTTCCAAGCACTAATTCTATTTTTGATATGATCAATCATAGATTTCCAACAAGAGGGTTTTTTTAATTCCATACAAAAGGGAACACCAAGATAAGTAGAAGGCAAAGGATCAAGGGAAAAACCAAGAAGATGGATTAATCTTTGAGTAACCAATTGAGATGTATTAAAAACATCAATTTTAGATCTAGTTACATTGATTCATTGTTCCGAAATTTGTGTATATAGATCAATAGCTTTCTTCATACTTTGTGCTTCTTGATATATAGATGATCTAAAGAGTAGAGTATCATCAAAAAAAAGATAATGGGTCATGGACAAAGATGTACCCACAATATTGATGCCTTTCCACAACCCTTTTTGATTAAAAGAATTAATAAGCTGTAATGTCCCCATTTTAGCAGTTGACCAAGTGTGTGCGCGTTAGCCTTGTTCTACATGGTCCCGAGGGCTAACGAAGGGTTTAATGGGATCTTGGAGTGTTTTGGCCTAGTCATTTCTAGTTTGGGCCAAAACGAAGTTGATTTACTTAGTTTCAGGCATACTTACTATTTTTAGTAAGTCGGCAGGACACAGTGCAGGTCAATTTTGGTGATTGGACTCGATACTCCTCGGTGAGAGCTTTTCGATGAGCTATCACTCGCATTATTCGGAGTCCGATTGCTAATACATTTTAATGCCTGAAGTTTTATTAAAGTAACGTCTAATTTAATTGTAAAATATTAAAGTGTTACTTTAATATATATTTTATGGTGATGTGTACCCAAGGGAGACATAAGGGGTATTTTAATATATGTTTTATATTACACATCTTTTATCCCACATTGCCCATATGAGTTGAGGGGACCCGTGGGAATAGAATAAAAGGAAGCATTTGTGGCTTCATTAGAGAGGTTGAATATGAGAAGAAATTGGTGTGTGAGTTGCAGCTTTGTTTTCGGCATTTGAGGACGTCTATCCTCTCTTGTAACATTCTAGACGTCATTCCCTTGGGGTTTGGCCTTTGGAATTCTTTCTTATTGGCTTCATTATCAGGCAGTTTAGTTGCATTTCCGGCTACAGGAAGATTTGATATTTTGCTCATATCTTCTTCACTACTTGTCCAACGCTTATGCCGCTTGGAGGGAATGGTATTATGAAGGTAGTGGACTGATTGGAGGACAAAGTATTGTAGCAGCAAGTTTGTAAGCATGGGCTGGAGTATTATGACAATATTGCTGAAGTAATTAGTGAGTTGATAAATCTGCTATGTATTTGATTTTATGAATTCTGAAAATAACATTTTATTAGCAGCAGTTCATTTCCACTTTGCATATCATTGTAGTTGCTTTCTTGTTTATGTTGTATGATACCAATTCCATGCACGAAACACAACAAACAATAAATGTTTGATTTCCAGAATTATAAGGGGTTTAAAATATTAAACGGAGAAATAAGAAGTTGAATGCAAACTGTTTGACATAATTCCTTTCAGCAATTTGGTTTATTTTTTTGGGACATCCAAGGGTGTCCATTATAGTGGTATCAGAGCTATAAGTCCTGCCATCCTGTGGAGGTCTTATAGGGAATTTGGAACAGCCGGATAGAGGGAAAAAGTAAGTAAAAAAAACACAGGCTAAGCATTTATGTTTGAGCATGCGACAGGGGTCTTATAATTTCCGCGATACCAGAGCAAGACAAAATAGGATTTCAGACTTGCAAAGCAAACAGTCTAGTACATCCGTGCAGGGGGACATTGAATTCAACCATACAGACACAGAGGAGATATTCTGTGATCAGGACAATAATATGGGTGATCGAGATGACAGGAATACAGGATTAGGCGGAGGCAGAAATGCTAGTCCAGATCAAGGGGAGGTACTATTCCGACAGTTACTGGATACATTAGAGCAGGGGCAGCGTATGCAGCAGGAGCAGAATAGGCGAATGGACATGATGTTGCAGCTCATGGCTAGACAGATGGGTGTCAATATTAATCCAGGTGATGCCAACAACAGAAACAATAACAATGAGGGAAACAATAACAACGGGGGAAACAATAACCATGAAGGCCAAGGCAACAACAATGGTCCTGAGAATAACATTAATGGTAATAATGGACATGGCAACAATGGGAATGAGGCTGATAACTTTAGACACGTTGCACACCCAGCACAGACTGTGAGCTCGAGACCTCTTCTACCCACTTTTCCACCCAGAGATCCGGTTCATCCAGTAAACGAACCGCAGATTACCGAGTTACAGGATCAGTTCAGGAGGGACTGGGAGGCTAGTGGACCAGAGTTTCAGGCGGATATTTCTCTTAGAGATTATATGGACTTGAGGATGAGACACATGCCTAAAGCAGGAGGGAGGAATCAAAACTTTGAGCTGAGGAAGAAAGTTGGAAAACTTTCTTTACCTTATTATGATGCTTCAGGGAAGATGACTGCACGAGCTTGGGTGCAGAAGGTAGATACATACTTGCAGCTTAATCTTATGCCTGAGGAGGAGGCTATCAAGTATGCGGCTATGCACTTGGATGGCGTTGCACATGAATGGTGGCATCATGGCATGGTGACTTTAGGGCATAATCAGATTACATCTTATGAGGAATTCACCGAAACATTGATTGGGAGATTTGACACTAAGGATCCCGAGTTACATTTCAAGGAGCTAGCACAGTTAAAACAGTCAGGTTCTGTGGATGCTTACATTGCCGAGTTTCAGTGCTTGTCTGTACTTGTTACTGATATCTCTCCTAGGAGATTGGTGGTGTTATTTTGTGATGGTCTTGCTGATCCATTACGAGGTTGGGTGAAGGGACATGATCCACTCACGTTAGCTGAAGCAACTAAAAAGGCACGAGATTTAGCCCCTTCGGTATACAAAGGAAAAAACCATTCAATAGATTCTTCCTACCGCAAGGACAAAGACAAAAAATCATTTCAGAAAGAGTATAGCAAACCCAAAGAAGGATCAAAAGGACTAGACAATGAAACCTTGAATGAACTTTGAAAGAAGAAGCTGTGCTTCCATTGTAGAGAGCCTTGGGACTTATCTCATAAATGTTCTCTCAAGGCTAAGGCAAATCAAATGGAGTATTTTTCAGCAGAAGAGTCAGAGTTAGAAGGGGAGGATCAGCACTTCGATTCAGATGAGGGTAACACTATAGAGGAGAGCAACATTCCTAAGGATGATAGATCGTTGGCACGCTTGATAGGGGCCCAAAAGGCAATCACATTTAAGGTCAGGGGTACTATCCAGGGGCAGAAAGTGATATCTCTTATTGACACTGGGGCTACACATAACTTCATAGATGCACAGTTGGTAGCCAGGAGAGGGTTACAGACAGAGGAGCATGATGGGTTTAGAGTCATGGTGGCTAATGGTGATAAGTTATTATGCACTCAGAAGATATCTAATCTTTGCATCAGGTTTGGAGATGGCTACGAGTTGGAAGATGAGTTCTATGTTGTGGACATGGGAGATTATGATGTCATCCTCGGCATGACATGGATGGCTTCACTAGTTGAGTTCACACTCAATCTAGCGAAATTGGAGATGAGATTCCAGCATGAGGGGAGAACTGTGGTACTTAGAGGGCTTTCAGATGGAGGTTGCAGAATAGTGTCCTTGAGGAGAATGCAGAGACTTTTTTGTCATGATGACATAGAGTGGGCGACAGAGTGCCACATTATGCCAACTTCACCAGAGCCACAAGAAAAGAGTCATCCACTAGATGTCCAGAAGATACTTGATAGACACGCTAAATTATTTAGCGATATTCCTCATGGGGTTCCTCCTGACAGAGGGATGGAACATGTTATTGAGCTCGAGGAGGGAGCCAAACTAGTTATGATTACTCCCTATCGTCATCCTAAGAAACACAAGGATGAGATAGAGAAGGCGATTAAGGATTTGTTGGAGATGGGGCATATCAGGCCCAGTAAGAGCCCTTTTGCTTCAGCAATAGTATTGGTAAAGAAGAAGGATGGGACAATGCGCATGTGCATCGATTACAGGGCACTGAATAAGAAAACAATTAAAAATAGGTATCCCATTCCTAGGATTGATGAGCTGATTGATGAGTTGCATGGGGCATGCTTCTTCACCAAAATTGATTTGCGATCCGGATACCATCAGATCAGGATGAGAGAAAATGACATTGAGAAAACAGCCTTCCGATGTCACTATGGCCACTTTGAGTTCATGGTTATGCCATTTGGTCTAACCAATGCACCTGCTACATTTCAAAGTTGTATGAACCAGGTATTCAGAAAGCAGCTGAGGAGATTTGTCTTGATCTTCTTTGATGACATCTTGGTCTTCAGTAAGACCTAGGAGGAGCACTTACATCATCTGGAGGAGGTGTTATCTATTCTGGAGAGAGAGTCATTGTATGCCAAGGAATCTAAATGTGAGTTTGGCATGACTGAGCTCCTTTACCTGGGGCATATCATTAGTGCAGATGGCGTTCGGGTTGATCCCGAAAAGATTAGAGCTATTGTAGAGTGGCCTACTCCCACAAACCTTACACAGCTTAAGGGATTCTTTGGTTTATGTGGTTTTTATAGAAGGTTTGTTAAGGGATTCTCACAGATTGCTACACCCTTGACAGATCTTACCAGGAAAGGAGCCTTCGTGTGGACAAGGGCAGCATAGAGGTGTTTTGAGCATTTCAAGTAGGTAATGTCTTCATGTCCAGTTCTAGCTCTACCGGATTTCACAAAGCCTTTTGAGCTTCATTGTGATGCATCAGGTGATGGGATTGGAGCAGTATTGATGCAGGAGAAGCATCCCATTGCATTCGAGAGTAGGAAGCTTCGAGGAGTTGAGAAAAGTTATTCTGTCTATGACCGGGAGATGTTGGCCATAATGCATGCATTGGCCAAATTTTGATCATATTTGGTAGGTGGACGTTTTGTGATCAAGACTAATCACAACAGTATTAAATACTTCATGAGCCAGCATGATCTTAATGACTGGCAACAAAAATGGGTGACTAAATTGCAGGCTTATGACTTTGACATAGAGTTTGTCAAAGGTAAGAAAAATGTGGTGGCTGATGCCTTATCTCGGAGACCTCACTTATGTGCTCTGGCAGAGATTTTAGGAGATTGGAGAGATCGGATTATAGCAGAGTATGTCGGAGATGCTTGGGCTTCTGGATTGATTTCAGGTACCATACAGGATGATCGCTATGAGGTGATAGATGGATTGATCAGAGTTTAGGACAGGGTTTATTTGATTCCGTCATCACATTTGAGAGAGGCGATATTGAAGGCATTTCATGATGCACCCACAGCAGGACATCCGGGGGTCTTCAAGACCTACAGGCAGATCCGAGAGCAGTTTTCATGGAAAGGGCTCAAGGATGATGTTCAGAGGTATGTCAGGGAGTGTATGGTTTGTCAACAGAATAAGGGAGAACACACATTTTCTGCAGGTTTATTACAGCCCTTGCCCATTCCTGATAGGAAATGGGAAAGTATTTCGATGGACTTCATCACTGGTTTACCACGAGTGCAGGGAAGGGATTGCATCTATGTGGTGGTGGACTGCTTGACGAAGTTTGCTCACTTCTTTGCTATTCCGTCCACTTACACAGCAGCACAGGTGGCAGATCTTTTCTTTAAAGAGATATTCAGGTTACATGGGCTGCCCAGATTCATTGTCAGCGACCGGGATAGTAAGTTTATGAGTGTTTTTTGGCAAGAGTTGTTTAGGTTGTGTGGTACAGATCTTACACCTAGCACTAGTTATCATCCGCAAACAGATGGGCAAACAGAGATTGTGAATAAATGGGCGGAAGGATATTTGAGGAACTATGTAACTACACAACAAAAGGCTTGGATCAGATGGTTGCATATGGGAGAGTATTGTTATAACACCACTTATCATATGTCCATCAAGATGACTCCTTTCATGGCACTCTATGGTTATGAAGCACCTAGCTTCATGGATTTAGTTTTGGGGGACAGTAGAGTGCCCAAAGCCAAAAACTTATTGCAGGATAGTCAGGACATCCTGAAAGTGCTCAAAGAGAATATACAACAGGCCCAGAATCAATAGAAATTGTATGCTGATCAGCACCGAATAGAGCGTAGCTTCGAGGTAGGGGATATGGTTTACTTGAGGCTACAACCATATAGACAGTCATCGCTCAAGAAGAGTGGAGCTGAAAAGTTGAAACCTAGATTTTATGGTCCCTACAGGGTGATTCGCAAAGTGGGCAAAGTCGCCTATGAGCTTGAGCTTCCAGAGGGCAATCGAGTGCACAATGTGTTTCATGTGTCTAGGCTTAAGAAAGCCATTGGTCAGAGTGTAGTGCCTTCTGCAGATTTACCCCCTTTGGATGAGGAGGGGAAGCTTGTGTTAGTACCTGAGGCTATTGTGGATACCAGAGAGAGGAAGCTTAGAAACAGGATAGTGAAGGAGTATTTGGTCAAATGGAAAGACCTGCCGGAGGAAGATTCTACATGGGAGAGTGAGCAGGTTATTCAGCAGGCTGGACTGAGGTTGCTTGAGGACAAGCAATTTCAAGGGGGGCGGACTGTAATGTCCCCATTTTAGCAGTTGACCAAGTGTGTGCGCGTTAGCCTTGTTCTACATGGTCCCGAGGGCTAACGAAGGGTTTAATGGGATCTTGGAGTGTTTTGGCCTAGTCATTTCTAGTTTGGGCCAAAACGAAGTTGATTTACTTAGTTTCAGGCATACTTACTATTTTTAGTAAGTCGGCAGGACACAGTGCAGGTCAATTTTGGTGATTGGACTCGATACTCCTCGGTGAGAGCTTTTCGATGAGCTATCACTCGCATTATTCGGAGTCTGATTGCTAATACATTTTAATGCCTGAAGTTTTATTAAAGTAACGTCTAATTTAATTGTAAAATATTAAAGTGTTACTTTAATATATATTTTATGGTGATGTGTACCCAAGGGAGACATAAGGGGTATTTTAATATATGTTTTATATTACACATCTTTTATCCCACATTGCCCATATGAGTTGAGGGGACCCGTGGGAATAGAATAAAAGGAAGCATTTGTGGCTTCATTAGAGAGGTTGAATATGAGAAGAAATTGGTGTGTGAGTTGCAGCTTTGTTTTCGACATTTGAGGACGTCTATCCTCTCTTGTAACATTCTAGACGTCATTCCCTTGGGGTTTGGCCTTTGGAATTCTTTCTTATTGGCTTCATTATCAGGCAGTTTAGTTGCATTTCTGGCTACAGGCAGATTTGATATTTTGCTCATATCTTCTTCACTACTTGTCCGACGCTTATGCCGCTTGGAGGGAATGGTATTATGAAGGTAGTGGACTGATTGGAGGACAAAGTATTGTAGCAGCAAGTTCGTAAGCATGGGCTGGAGTATTATGACAATATTGCTGAAGTAATTAATGAGTTGATAAATCTGCTATGTATTTGATTTTATGAATTCTGAAAATAACATTTTATTAGCAGCAGTTCATTTCCACTTTGCATATCATTGTAGTTGCTTTCTTGTTTATGTTGTATGATACCAATTCCATGCACGAAACACAACAAACAATAAATGTTTGATTTCCGGAATTATAAGGGGTTTAAAACATTAAACAGAGAAATAAGAAGTTGAATGCAAACTGTTTGACATAATTCCTTTCAGCAATTTGGTTTAGTTTTTTTGGGACATCCAAGGGTGTCCATTACATAAGCCTACTGAGGGCCTTTGCCATAATGATTAACAAGATTGGAGAAAGAGGGCCACCTTGACAAACTACTTGGGAAGAGGCAAAGAAACTTGCTAGTGCACCATTAATGAGAATAGAAAAATGTGCACCTAAAATGCAAGCTTTAATCCATTTAAACCACTTAGAAGAAAAACCAAACTGACGAAGGACTAGAAGAAGAAAAGACTAATTCAATTTATCATATGCCTTCATCATTTCTAGTTTAGCAATAGAGGCTGCATTATTATGCTCTTTGATGGTATGAAGGGTCTCATGGGCTATTATGGTTCCCTTAGTTGTTTCTCAACTAGAAATAAACCCCTATTTTCTTCTATTTATGTTCTAAATAAAGTGTTTGTGATTAAATACATGAAATTTGAGCAAGTCACCTAGATAGGCAAACAAAGTTGTCAGGACTTTGCCACTAGATCATTTGTGGACAATGGCAAGTGAAAATTTGAAGAATTTTTGAAATTTGAAATTTAAAATTTAAAATTCGTTTATCTAGGACACCAAAGTTGGGCCATATTACCATGTTAAAATTTGAAGAATTCATTAATTTTTCAGTAATTTTTTTAAATTTCCATTGGAAAAGACATGTGTAAGAAATAGGTCATGCAAACTATCGAGATAGGTTGAAAATTTTAGAACATGAATAGAAAGGTATAAATGGACATTAATTTGAAAGAGCAAGAAGTCATAAATACACATTCCATCAGATATTTTAGTGAATTATTAATATCTATATATTAGCATAGACTCTTTGCAAAATCTCACACATTTAGAAGAAATAGACATTAAATATTAGAGATGAAATAGACATTTTAGTGAAAGTTGCATAGACTCTTAAATGGGCACTATTTAATAGACTTTCAAATGGGTGCCACTCTTAAATATCATACATTAAGAAAAAAATTAAGATAGAAAAAAATAACATTTTTAGTCTTGAAATAAAGCATGTTTAAACAATCCCTCAAATAGACACCATTTATATGGTTCTTCTCCACATTTAGCGTCGAATTCAACGAGTAAAAGATTATTCAGTAATCGAATTGATTCCCACACTCAATGTACACTTGAACTCTTTTATCTTTTAATATATTCTAGGGCTTTGTGGTTTTGCAGTTGGCATAATCCATGAACGAGGGTCTGATTAATGTCTCCTTTAAAATTTTTAGAGATTTCGTTGCAAGAAAGATTCTTCTTGTTTTAATTGATTTTGAACACTTCACACATTAATAAGATCCTGTTTATGTTCAGTTTTTCATAGCTGCATTTTAGTCGACTGGAGATGTCTCTTGCAGTAATTAATCCTCTCCCATGCATGCTTTCAGTTTGCATTCGCCAACAAACAGATTCTTCATAAATAAATATAGAAAAATATAATCTATTAAAAATAATGTTTCATAATTATTAGGTGATTAAAACGGAGCAAGGATGGTCATCTTGAATGTACCAATCCTAGTAAAATATATCCCTTCCAAACAAATACTCACCAATCAAAAGTAATAAGGTATTATAAACTGCGCTTGTTTCGATATATGCATCCTAAATAACTTGCCCCCAATCACATTATATCAAAATGAATATTCATTTCAGACATTACACTGAATTTGTCGTCATAACTGACTCTATAAAGAAGTCTCAACAAAAGAAAACGCAAGCTCAAACACACATTGGTAATTCAATAAATGAAATTCTCTTACAAGCCGGTGTAGCTGTAGTCGTATTCTCCACGACACACGGGACAAGTGTTGTTAACTTTGGTGGCTTCCAAGATGCACTTGTAATGATATACGTGTTTGCATGGCAACTCCTTCAATATATCTTCAGAGCTATTTTGCTGTAAGGGATCCAAGCATATGGCGCATACGTTCTCAGCATCACATAATTTTATTCCTTCACTGGGAACTCCCAAAATGAGTTTAGCTTCTCCATCAGCAGCATTCACATTTGAAACATGAGTGCGTCGACGTGGACGTGACTGGAAATAGACCAGAAAAAATTGATATATAATATTACGCGCCACTGCCCTCCCTCGCTCTTCTCTTCCTCTTCTGCTACCCATTCTTCTAATAACCCAATTACCAATATCTTTTACAAACTAATTAAATCTCGGCCGTTTTATACCAAGTTGTAGCCAAAATAAACGAAAAAGATTAAGAACTAAATTACCTCTTCCACAAGTATTCTATCAATTCTAGCTCCTCTTAATTGCTGCTGAAATTAGACCCCTTATCACTTCAAATTGCAAACCTGTCAAAAAAATTTGAAGACAAGTTCCGATTGAGAATTAGGGATTGCCGTAACATATTTATAGGCCACTACTGTACATGCAAACATGCACATCTAGAGTATTTTCCGTAAATGAAAACACTTCGGATAAAAATAACATTATTTTAACTTTGAATTTGTCCGATTTAATCAACTGCATGATCTTGCGTGAAGGTCAGTTTTGAATTATTACATTTAATCAACCGCAGTTCATATCTCTACAAACATCTGAATTTAGAATTATATTTATAAAAAAAAAAATATTGCTGATTTAACGAGATGTTTTTAATTATTTATTTTTGAATTTGCTATGTTGAAACATTTTTGTGTCATTTAATGAAAGAGATTACGTTTGATTAATATATTTTGTCAAATTAAATTCGTTTTTATAATATTACATTATTATGTTAATAAAATATTGATATGAAGTGTTTGTTTAAGAAAATTTGATCCACTTTTTATATTATTAAATTTATAATATATTTTAATATAAATTTATTTAATTATAATTTATTTGAAGATTTAAAATTTAAATATAAATTTATTTAATTATATTTTATTTGAAGATTTAAAATTTAAAGAATATTTTTGTTGATCTTTTATAAAATTTTGTATTTTGGAAACATAATATTTTCTTTAAAAAAGATATTGAAAGAATTAAATTTAAAAAAAAAAAAAAAAAATTTAATCAAAATTTGAAATCTCATATGACTATTTTTAAAGTATAAAATAATATGTTTTATTTTATTTTATTGATATGAAATTTGTTTCATTTATAAAATAAAAATAAATAAATTAACTTTTTTGAAATTACATATTAGAAACATATAAGTTTTAACTTTTCTTACCATTGCTACACCTATTGAGGTTTAAAAAAATGGAGTCATCATTTTACGCCACTTTTGTCATTCACTCATTTCATTCTTTTTTTACTAAATGGCATGGCACATGTCCATGTTTTCCTAACTCCTCCATACCTTTTCTTTCTCATATTTTTATATCAATTTCAACAAAATTATGATCCATATGTACTCTTGTATTTTTCTATTTTACAAGGGGAGAGGAGTTAGTCCAATAGGTGCTATGTTAGTGGACTTGTTTAGAGCCCACAACTATAAACCTAGCACCAAAACGTGTTAAGCATAAAATCAAAACTTAAAGAAATAAAAGCATAAAAGTAACAACGCACAAAAAGTACACATGATGGTTAATTCATATTTTCTAAATATACTAGTATTAAAAAAAAAGTTCTAGTCTTATCAACTAATCAACCATTCTATAGTATTCACACCTTTTGCACAACCTAGTACAAGATCATAGCAAGATCTACAATAACCTATTCACTTAACATCAGATGACACCACTTTCTAGATTTATTAAGTGGGTCACCCAAGACATAAGTGATAGTATGGGGCTAACATTGCAAACTGGACAAGTATATGGCCAAAACAACTTGCATTCTACCAAAGCAATTAAATTTATGTTTTCTAGAGGCTATTAGTGAGAGTGATCAGAAGAGCATGGAACGTTGTCATTGATGCCAACAACTATTATTTATGTTGGCCATTCTAGAGATCAAATACTTTATTAAAAATTTCAATACTTGGAATATCTTGAATTTACCAGAAGCATTATTCAAGCAATTAGATAAACTAGTTTAGTATGAGCAAAATTTGAGGAGTTAGGCTACACAATTGCAAAGTATGGAAGTAGACATATGATAATGTATAATTTGATCATTGCAAGGCTTCAAGTGATTTCATAATGGAGATATTTTTTCATGGGCATTGAGTTTACTATTTTGTGAAGATCAAGGTAATTTAGTAAGTTAATTTATCAATGTGATGAACTAGTTCAAGATTAGTCATGGTAAATGGCCTATTTTGGTTGAGCCAACATTAAAGTTCTATACTCTTGATAAGATATAATTACGTAATTGTTTTGGTTGAGGATTCTACACTTTTCATTTTTGGGAATCAATAGGAAAGACTAATGATTTAATCAATGCAATTGGTGATATATTAAGGAAATTAATCATTGAAACTAGACCAAATACTCATTGATGAAAGGAGCATATCTAAATTCATGGATCTATACTTTTTTATTTCTAGATCTAGTAGAATTTTCCGAGACACCCTACATCATCATCTACATACAAGTATTGATGCATCTTTGTGGATAGAAAATCCGAATCTACCTTGGAGGTTTCACAAGCAAGGTGAATATTACATTTGTCTTTTTTTTTTTACATTCTTTAATTTTAGGGTTGATTCATCAATCAAGAATTGAATAAGACAAGCCCCTACCCACAAATAAAACACCCTTTTCCTTATTTCTAGGTGTAGGTTTGTAGTTTTGGAAGCAACAATCTCACATGTCTGAACTAGGGTTTTGAATTACAGACATAGCTACATAAATTTGATCTTTGCACAAATCAAGTCAAGGTTAACCTCATTCCTAACCCATCTAACCTTTGACCTCTAGGTCATCCCTATCTAGAGAACTTTAAATTTGTAGAATTTATAGATACTATTTTTTAGATCCTTGATCTTGAATAATTTAAGATTCAAATAGTTTCTGACAACAATTTTTTAGATCTAAGTTTATTCCCCTCATTGGCTTCAAAGGTGAACTTTGTGCTTCAATTTATTATTTCATTGAATATATCTTTATTTCTTAGTTATGATGATTTTATGCATTTATAGATCTTATGTTTTCCTTTGCTGTTTGATTTTAATTTAGTTAATTTTCTTGCACTCAATAATCAATCAATCAAACCAATCAACAATATTAAAATTAAGGAAAATAATATCCAAGAGAAAATACTAATTTGAGTATAGATCTTGAGAAGAGTTTTAGATCTAGCACTTTTACCCCTTAGATATCCATAGGGCTACATTGGTCTAGTTTGAACCTTTTTGAAAGGTTATCCTTAACGATCCTCCTTTCACTTTCTCTAATGTGACATCTTAAAAATTAGGGAATAGTTGGCCATAAATATTTCAATCTTAATTCTCATATTACAAAACATAAAACCCTCCAAAAAAAAATCATATAATTTTTATGTTATATAAAGTTAAAGTTTTAGGTTAAAATTTGACAAGGTGAGGATTTCATATGGATCAAACCTAAACCATTGAATCTTATAAATTGTCTTTTAATGACCAAAGGGATATTGTTGATACTTGGGAATTGTTGATGATCTAGTTGGACATATAAGATAATGAGCTAGATTTAATAGAGGGTGATATAGTTGAAGTGGATAAAAAATATAAAGTAATAGGGTATTTTTCACCCTTAATATATGAAGGACTAAATGGAAATAATTTAAATACAACAAGTAAGTAAAAAATATATGAAAGATGTTGATTTCTTTGATCAGATTATAGAAAAGTAGATACAAGATAAATTAAAACACCTAGACTCAATAATTACCCTCGTAAAATCTTCCACTAGAACGTGAAAAATCCAATTATGAATATCACATATTTGGATTAATATGAATGATAACATGTCATTAAG
This sequence comes from Cupressus sempervirens, assembly GCA_028749045.1. Lineage (NCBI taxonomy): Eukaryota > Viridiplantae > Streptophyta > Pinopsida > Cupressales > Cupressaceae > Cupressus > Cupressus sempervirens. The sequence goes on along the minus strand of CM053789.1, from coordinate 277,750,841 downwards.
GGGTGTGGGAAGCTTAGTTTTCTATTGGCTACCAATCTCCCTACTAGGGGGCATTAGGAAAACTTCTATTCTATCTGCCTTTGGCCTTTGTTGGCATCCATAGTTTTCTCTCCATGGTTTTTTTATAGTTGTTGGTGTTGACATGTTTTGGGAGAGGACCATTGTTCTGTTGTTTTTGTGGCTATAGGGGTTTTCTGGCTTCTATGTGTCCCTCTTATTCTTTTTTGGGACTAGATGGGCCTTGGACTCATGTCCTAGTTTTTAGAGACTTTTGACATTTTTGTTGGTTTTCTCCCCACAGTATTGATGAGGATAAATCATTTGTCTACTGTTCTTTGAGTCTGGTTTATGGGAAGTAATTCACTTCCTTTTCAGAGTTTCTACTATTCTAAGGCCATGGTTGCTAGGTTCTTGGTATGTGATGGGTTGTCCTACTACTACATCTCTACAATTTTTGATCCCTCTATTGTTGTTTTTGGGCCATCCCTAAAGGGCTTCTCTCATTCCCTTCACCATTGGCTATCATTTTTTATTGACTTGGAGGTGACTCTAAGAGGACCTACTATTATTTTTCCTAGCCATATTTCTAGCTTCACTTTGTCAAATATGATTGTATCTTTGGTTGTCTTAGTGGTAACCTTGTGTGTTCATCTTTAGAGGGTATTGTGGCCCTTTTATTCTTTCCCATTTGTTGAGATTGTTATTCCTCTTTTTTATTTATGCAGTTTTAGTTGATGGGTCCTTTTCATTTGGCTCTTGGGGAACCTCTCTTCTTGAGGTTGGTTTCCCACTTTTCTTCAAGTTTTTCTTTCTTGAGAAAGATGAAGTGTTTGATATTTTGGGAGAGAAAATATTGGTTTTGTTTTTAACCTAGAGTCTTCCAAAGGTGGTCCTTGGGTGGCTCTATTCCTACTTGATTCCTTCTGATGTGGATCTTATTCTTATTGAGAAAAGATTTAGAACTAAAGATGGTTTAGGGGCCTTTCAAAAATCCTAAAATGGTTTTTGAGTCAATGATAAAACCCTGGATGTGGTTAGTCAAATTTTATGGGTGTTTATCTTTGTGGCTAAGTGCAAAAGTTGGGGCATATTATTGTTCCTTTTGGATTTCTATTACAAGGCATCATTTTGTCATTTTACAGGCATATAGGTAATTTGATTTTATTTCTAGTGTTAGTAAGGCTTTTGTTGTTAGTTTTAAACAAGATTTGTTGTATAGCAATTATTTTTGGATGGGAACATGTGGTTTTCTTGGTAGGGTAGGAAGATATAGGATCCTTAGGAAAACCTATGAAGGTTTGGGTTGTTGAGATTATGTGTGTTGCACATATTGCATAATATTGTTTTTAAATATTTTTTAATTTAATTATGTAATGTTGCACCTAAGAGCACCTAGATGGACATGCAACATGTAAAGATTCCCATATAATATCCTTGATGAGTTTTATTGTAACATTGTTATAATATTTGATATAATTATTTAGTATTGGGAAAATGAATTAAATGTCCAATATTAAATGTGGGTTGATATGGGTCTGATAGCACATGGTTTATGTAATACTTTTGTGAGAGTTTGTCACTATAAAAAGAAACCACAAGGGTATTTCTTGGAGAAGGACAAGGACAAAAGGAAAAAAAGAGAGTCGTGAGATAGGTTAGCAAAGGGAGCATTTGTGATAGTTACAAGCATGACATGGGACCTATCAATTCATTCTTGTTCACATTGATTGGTTGGTTGTGGCTATGGATTTGTTTTCATAGTGTTATGATTTTATTTATTATTTTGTATTATTTTTTAATTAAAGGTGGCACCCAAACATAAAATACTTAGGTTCATAAAAACTTTAATAACTTTTTAATTTTTATTTTTTCTAAAATTAATGTATTTGTTATCAATCTAAATATAATTCTTTAGAAGTTAAAAAAATATATTTTGAAAAAAGTAAAAATTTGATCAAATTATGGCATCTGTACATGAGAGGCTTTAAAAATTAGCTTAATAACCAGTTAAAAATTAATAGAAAACAACTATTCAAATAAATTTTTAGGGAAAACATTCTCATCAACCTTTATTGTGTTAGGTAACTTCCTTTAAAAGGATGTACAAAAAATCATTTATTTGTATCAAAGTATGGTGTCCGTACACGAGTGTGGTATGTTCCTGAAACAAGCATTTTGAAATAGTGGGTTTAAAAGATTCATATACAAAAAATAAAATTCTATCATATGGGTATTCAAATAAATTACATATTTGAAAGGTAGAATCCGAGCACTAGAATTTTTATTTATTTAAGTTTTCTAATATTCAACCTCTAAATGCGTCAAATTTTGACATCAATTGACAAGAAATTCTAAAATAGGAAAAATACTTCTTCTTTTTGCCCAAAAGTGAGACCCAACTTCTTACAGTGTTCCTTAGATGGTCCTTCTCAACTTCTTCATTCTCTATATTTATAAAATGAAAAATTTCTCCTAGATCCTACTCTATTTTATCCTCAACAATATACCACTCTTCTATTTCTATATTTGAAATACAAATAATGCTGGCCACCCTAGGTTTAAGACCACTTTCCTTAACTATATTCAAGGTTTCCATAGATTCTATGTTCTAAAAAGTCAGATGCTTCCTTGATTGATCTTTTGAATATAAGAAATCCTTAGATTTTAGGGGAAATTGCTTTAAAAGGTTTGAAGTTCTTTGAACATATGAAATGGAGTCTAGAATATAATCATCCCTAGAGTAAAAAATATATAGATATGTTGTGGATATGATCATTAAATAATGTAATAAGTAAACTATAAATTCATCTATTAGTGACAACTTTGATTGGTTTAAATTCTTGATTATCTAACCTAATATTTACTAAGATCTTGATTTCATTGGATTCCTTAGAGTAAAATTTAAATCCTAAGGATTTTCTTATTGAGTTGCCTATGTATTTCAGTATTTGAGATTGTGCTAATTCAAATGGAAAAGGTTTAATTTCTATCCATGTTGGAAGAATTAATTACTTAGCACTATATTCTTAGAAATTAGGGACCCATTTAGTAAAATTAACATTATATCCTTTATATAAACATAAAGGTCCATTAATTAATTCATCTCTAATTGTTCTATTTTTAAATTGTCAAAGTACTAGAGAATTAAATAGCTTGAAGAAAAATATGTTTTTAAGGAATATTAATTGTAGAAAAATATATGCTTAGTTTTAAAAGATTTTTAATTTTAGAAAATATTATAAATTTTAAAAAAAACTTCCATTAGAAAACATTAGTTCATCAATGTTAGAAAGATGCTAGAAAACTTTAGAAAGTAATATAAAATATTAGAAAACTTTAGAAAATACTAGGTTCCCTTAACCCTAATAATGATGTAAATAATAATTCTAATGATAAACCCTAAAATTTAATCCTATCACTAACCTTATTTAAATTTTAAACTCTAACTAACTTGAACAAAAATCCAACCTCTAACTATAATATCAACCATGGTGTATGTTAGCATGAATTCTGATGCTATGGGTGAGCATAACAAAACATTGATATGATGTATTGATGACTATGTTTGTCATTGATGACAACATATAAATAAGTTTGTAAAGACTGACAAAGCAAAAGAATATGATTTTTATATTAAGAACATTATATTACTTTTCTGATGATGCATAGTTTCTAGCACATACTACCATATGTCTTTGTTACAAGGGTAAGTGTGCAGAACCTAATTTGATAGTATACAGAAGATATGATTGATCTAAAGAGAACCGTATGGAAATAGAGTATTAGGAAAGCAGTTCCTATTGTGTGATTGCTACAATTCATCAAAAATGTATTGAAAGGTTGCATAGTTAAATAGAGATAGTATATTGGTTGTTGATGATATTAGAGAGTGCGCATGTATGGAAGTCACATGTGTGAAAGTTTGTTTATAACTGTGAGCCGACAGGATTAATTAAATGTGCATTCATTTAATTAATGTATTGTAATTAAGTGGGAAGCTGACTCAAGGATTTATTATTGAGCATGGTATAAAGGAAAGATGTTTTCCATGTTCAACATATAAAGAGCAGATAAGACTTGCAAATTATTGAGTAGTAGAGCGCCACAGAAGAAAAGTGACTTACCAATGTGTGCAAGTGACCTTAAGGGTTATTGTTATTGAGTACGGAGTTCGAGATCTAATTGAATGGTTTGAAGGAGATGAAGTCCAATGTATTGGACAGAGGAAGAAATAAAATCTTGTTTCACATCTATTATTCTGAAAGAAATAGTATCGAGGTCAATTGGACAATGGGTTAATTGATTTGATCCTAAAGCTATTTGAATAGTGAGTTTAGCTATCTTCCACAACTCCTAACAGAGTTGGCACAACTCCTAATAGGGTTGGAATCTCCTAACAAGGATTCAAAGTCTCCTAATAGGGACTCTTTATAGTAAATGTTGTAATAGACTCCTAATAGGGTCTCTAACAAGGAATATTATATTAGTACATCATCTTGTGGACATCATTTCCACCAGGGTTTTCCCTCTGATCAAGGGTTCATCTTGTCAACATATCTGGTGTAATTTTTTATTGGCATCTATATGGTTGTTGTTTACTTTGGTTGAATGGTCAAGTTTGTTTAAAGAGGATATATGTTTTAATTATTGAATAACTGATTCAACCCCCCCTCCCCCCTCTCTCATTTATCTTGGTGGACTATTATTTTAACAATTGGTATCAAAGTGTCAGGTCCTTGAAGAAAAAGATTAACAACTTTGGGAGATCTATGGTGAACATGTTTAGAAAGGAAAGTCCAAGATTTGATGGCACCAATTATGACAACTAGAAAGAAAAGATGAAGACTCATCTTTTGTGCATGGGTCTAAGATATTGGCTTATAACCAAGGTATCTAAGAATATTGTGGAAGAAGACAATCTTGAAAGTTGTTTAGAGGAGTAGAGAGAAGTATTTATGTGCAACATAAGGGCAAGAGAAGCAATATTTTCAAGTCTACTTGAAAGTGAGTATAGTTAGGTAAAACTACACAAAACATCTCATGAAATTTGGAAAATATTAGAAGCTAATTATGAGGGTGATACACATGAAAAAGAGTTAGATTACAAAATTTGCACTGTGCATTTCAATATGCTAGAATGATGGAAGATGAATATGTAAGAAGCTATATTGGCAGAATATCTAAGATTGTTGCAAGAATCACATCTCATGGTGGAAAGAAATTGGATGATGAAGTAATATGGAAGATGTTGAAAATTATAACACCACCTTTCAAGATAGTAACATAGATGATTTAGCTAATGATACCCTGTATTGAAAATTTCAACAAAGAAACATTGCTTGGTAGATTGGAAGCTACAGAGTTCAATCTGTAACAATATGAAGAATTAGAAAGAGTTGAGATAGTATTTAGTGCATTAAGTGTTAAACCTAGTCTAGAAAAGAATAAAAAAGTGCAAGGAGACATTTCTAGCAGCAGCAAGTCTATTGAGGAAAAGATCAAGGAAGGAGTGGCTCTTCTTGTGGAAAGAGAAAAAGATGGTAAGAACATTTTTAAGTGTTGGACATGCAATGAATATGGTAATTATGCATCTAATGTCCTACAAGATAAAGGAAGTATAAGGGAAGATTCAAACCTAGAAAATCTAGAAATTGCTTATATGTTAATGAAGAAGAAGAAAAGCAATTTGATCAAAGAAAAAGTGAAGATAAATTGGGACTCATAGCTATAAAGGAGGATGATCTTGACAAAGAGATTAGAGAAGAAAGTGTTCTGATTTCACAAGTTGAAAGGAAAGATTAGATCATTGATAGTGGTCGCTCACATTACAAAATTAGCGATATGAGAAAATTTGTCAAATTCAAAAGCCATGTGGAGGGATTGTTAGAGTAGGGAACAATGCAACCTATCACATTATAGGAATTGGATCTATCACACTTGATGGTAAAACAAATATTGATGATGTTTACTTTGTTGATGGACTAAAACATAATTTTTTAATAGTTGGACAACTTATGGACAAAGGTTACCAATTATAGTTTGGTAATGACACATGCATCATCAAGGACAAGGAAGGAAAATTGCTTGGTACTAGCACAAGAACCAAAGGTAATGTATTTCAGCTAAACATATTCAAAGAAGAAAGTCCTACATCTGACAAAAGAAAATTTGGCACACGAGCCATAGAAATTCTTGGTGAGTTATTAGATTTGTGTAAAGAATAGACTATTGAGTTTACAAATCTAGAATCCTTCTATTGCATACAAAGAAAAAACAGTACAAGAAAAGATAGATCCATAAGAAAAGATGATACAAAGATAAAAGAAGGTATTTATCTACTTACAAGGAGAGATCTTGAAGTTATGAAGTTTCTTGTTTGTTGGACATGTAAAGAGTTTGGTCATTTTTCCAGTAAATGTCCTAAGAGGTTGAGAAAAACTAGAAAGAGTTTTCTTTCTAATAAAGATGAAGAATTATTGAGTGATTATAATAAGATTAAGCAAAAGGAAGTAGTAGAAGAGATAGCTTTGGTAACTATTTTTGATATAAATATGGAAGTCATCGCTAACAATGACTTGCATAACATTGTGTTGAGAGAAAAAGTTGTAGAGAAAGATTTCAGACTAGAGTATGTTAACACTAAGGAATAGATTGCAGACATTTTGATAAAAGTCTTATCAAATAATACTTTTGAGTACCTAAGAGGTATGCTTGGGGTTATACCCCTGCCTACTTTAGAATAGAAGATGCAAAAGTGCATCAGTCTAGGGAACAATGCACCATTGTTAGATTAGACTAAATGCTAATGCTTCCTAAATGGGGGAGTATATGTGATGAACAAAGTCAGAAAAGGCCTCTTCATAATTGGTTATTGGTATGCAACAATGTCTCTAGACACTTGATTTGTTTATTGATTTATATAAAAAAGTTGGACTTGTGGTTGTGCTAGTAAATTATTGTATCTTTGAGAAATTGAACCATTTGTGTATTACCTTTGACATTGATGTCAATGGGGGAGACATTTGTGTTTTCCATGTTTAACATATAGAAAGTAGATAAGACTTGCAAATTATTGTTTAGCAGAGCGCTATAGAAGCAAAGTGACTTACCAATGTGGGTAAGTGACCTTAAGGGTTATTGTTACTAAGTATAGAGTTCCAAATCTGATTGCATGGTCTGAAGGAGAAGAAGTTCGATGTACTAGATAGAGGAAGAGGTAAAAGCTAGTTTCACATCTATTATTCTAAAAGGAATAGTACTGAAGTCAATTAGACAATCGGTTCATTGATCTAATCCTGATGTTAGAAATGCTTTAGAATAACTGAGAGGGGGGGGAGAGAGAATTAGTTATTCAAGGTCCAAATGTCCTATTCAAACTTTTTCATCAAGTAAAGTGTGCCCATCAAACTATTCATTCATCCAAGCTTTAACTTTCCTATTTAGCAAGTTATTGTAAATCAACATGCAAGCGAAACACATAAAAGATCAACACATAACATAGTGATTTATGGGGGAACCCAATTTGGGAAAAACCACTAGTAACATGCAACTCAATTCTCACTCTTCTGAAGTGATGCCCTATGAAAGACCTTCCTTGGTAAAGGCTATAACACACTGTTAAATGTGATCTAGTTAAAGGATTTAACAACCCTATTAAAAGTGGGGCTGGTTAGAGGACTTTAGAACATTCACTTGGAATGTCACCCTATTAAATGATTTACAAATGGCTGCTAGACCAACCTAAGTCCATAGGATTTTCTTTTACCCTAATTGATACAATTTCTAGAGAGTAACAATAAGGGGTCTTGAATTGATTACATAATACAACTCAACTTGTAGATCTTAGATCACTTCTCAGCTCATGACATTGCCTAGCTTTCAGTCTCTGTAACTCTGATAGCTTGCCCTCCTTTCAAGCTTAGCCTCTATGAGTCTCCATGCCCAATGTACTAGTGCAATCCTCTCTATCTAACCACTTGTCAAAGTAGAGCCTCTATGCTCTATTCTTCCTTCTCTTAGATGCCCTCTCCTTAACACCCTTTCAACTACTTTGCAATTTGGTGTTGGGTGATGTGACACACTCCCCTGCCCATAGGTGGTTAATTAAGTGGTGTTCCATGTTCACTAACAGTCATGGCTTTTTGGTGCAACGACAAATGGGCCTAAAAATTGGTATCAGAGCTTGGTTTTGGCTTGGTCATGGGTTCAAATCTCCCCAGTGCTTTCCCAACCTGCATAAGCACCTGGTATGCGCATCGAGGGGGAGATTGTTGGGTGATGCGACGTGCTCCCCTGCCCATAGGTGGTTAATTATATGGTGTTCCATGTTCACTAATAGTCATGGCTTTTTGGTGCAACAACAAATGGGCCCAACATTTGGCACTCCAACAACTCTTGCTTCTTGGTCTATGACTCCTTAAATAGAAATCTGGAACTTCTTTTCCTGTTCTATTCTTCCCTCCTTTAATTTTAATTCATATGGATTAAGGTAGGATTCATTGAATCTAACTCATATTTTGTTTCTTCTAGAAACATCATGAAGAATCCTCTTGAATTTGCTCAAAAATGGTTTACATAAAATTTTGTGCCACCAACTCATCATCCTTATCCCCCAACTGGTTCACAAAATTCAAGGTAACAACTTTGTTGGCTTAGATTTGGTGAATCTTTGTCATTTCCAATAATGCAGCAACTCGACACTATTGAAATTCTGGTGCTTGACACATACTGTGTTACTTAGCATCAACTATGTTTTATTTATGCTCAACACCTAAAGTTTACTCGACACCTACTAAGATTTTCTGATGCTTGACAATTGTTATTTTGTTCGGCACTTGAACTTCACTCGACACCTAAAATTCACTTGGCGCACACTAGATTTTCCATTTGCTTGAATCCAACTAAAAATTTGCTCAGTTTAAACTAGCTTGCTCAGCACCCACTAATGAACTTAGTTTAGGCTTTGCAATCAACCTTGTTCTAAATTATACTTCTAATGTTTCTACATTTGACCATCCTCTGTGTCTTTGAGTATGTTACCAATACATCATTTAATCAATGTCTTAACTGATCCTTGTACTTCATTACAAAATCATAACTCAACCTTTCCCTTAGGTACTCTTGTTACATCTTGTTGATTAAATCCTCTTCATCAATCAACTAAGTGATAGTACTTGGATCTTGTAAGAAATTGTCATTCCTACAAATAGTAGGTTTGACATCAATGACAAAACAATGATTGAAAGTATTCTTTTAACAAAAATCTCCTTCTTTCAATCAATCTTTTTCATCAATGATCTTTTCAATAAGATTTCCAACTAACTCCCTCTTTGGCATTGATGGCAAACAAAATTGATCAATCATCAGACCAAACTATTCAACCATGTTATCAAAGTGCTAACTAGGTTAGAATAGTAAGTCAAATGCTAAAAAGTAATTTTGTTACCATCAGTTGTCTCATATCCTTCTCTTGATCTACTCTCCTAATTACTTTACTTCTATTTCTCCCTCTTAGCTACTATATCCTTTCTTGCATTCTCTCCCTCTATATGCACTACTCATCTTCTTCTATTCTTTGTTCTAATCAGCCTCTTCGTCTTCTTCCTCAACTGCTGATTAGTTTTTGATATTTATCCCTCTTTGACAACAATGCTAAAGAAATATTAACATCTTAGCATCATACCATGCAAGTGTAGCATTTGCAGGTTCATTCAATTTCTCTGTCTATCACTTTGCTTGTGACTAATTTGGATCTTCATCACTTCAATTACTTTAGGCATGAATCCTAAAGTAAATATCCTCTGCATCAATGTGTAATACTTCAACAATCAATTCATTTGATGTAGGGGAGATTTTCTTTTTCTTAAGTCGCCTTGGCTGGGGTATCACCCCTAACTTACCTCTAAGATACTCAAAAGAATCTTTAGGTAGTGCTTTTGTGAAAGTGTCAACAATTTGTTCTTTGGAGCTAACATATTCCATTTTCACTTGTTTGTCTTCCACCAATTCTCTTACATAGTGATACTTGATTGCAATGTGCTTGGTTTTGGCATGCATTACAGGGTTCTTTGATATATTGATAGGATTTTTATTATCATAATAAAGTATCATAGGCTCATTTACCTCTTCCTTTATGCCTTGTAACAGATGTTTGATCCATATAATATTAGTGCAATATAGCAGTTGCAACAAATTTAGCTTTTGTAGTGGACTATGAGGTACAACTTTGCTTTTTGTTGGTCCATGTAATCAATCTTCTTCCCAAGAAAAGTGTTCCTCCACTAGTGCTTTTTTTGTCATTAATCTTACCTCCCCAATCTGTATTAGTATAGGCTCTTAATTCAAACTTTTCACTTCTCTTGTAGTACAAACCAAAGTCATCAGTTCCTTTTAGGTACCTCAGTATTCTCTTTACTACCATTAGATTATTTTCTCTTGGATTTGTAGAGAATCTTTCCACTATTCCAATAGCTAATGCAATGCATGGTCTACTATGTACAACATACTACAACTTTCCAATCATTGACCTATACAATGTCTAATTCACCTCAGTTGACTCATCATTCTTTGATAACTTATGTCCTGTCACCATTGGTGTGCTTACTAGTTTTGAGTCTTCTAATCCAAATGTTTTGAGTATCTCTTTGATGTATTTTGATTGGGTCACAAATATGCCATGCTTCAATTGATGTGCTTGTAATCCAACAAAGAACTTGATTTCTCCAAACATTGACATTTCAAGATCATGCTTCATTTGATTAGCAAAATCTTTGCATAGAACATATTTTCATCCAAATATTATATCATCAATAAAGATTTAGATATCAAAATGTCTTTACCTTTTTCTTTTTTGATATACAGGTTCTTGTTGTTGTCATCTATTCTCTCAAATCCTATCTTCACAAGATATTTATGCAGTCTCTCATAGCATGCTCTAGGTGCTTGCTTTAAACCATAAATTGCCTTATGCAGTTTGCAAACCATATCCTTGTTGTTGTCATCAAAAAATCCTTTTGGTTGTTCTATGTAGACTTCCTCTTCCAGTATGCCATTCAGAAAGGCCGACTTCACATCCATATGGTAGACCTTGAAACCTTTGTAAGTAGCATATTCAAATAATGTTCTTAGTCCTTCCATTCTTGCAACAGGTGCAAATTTTTCCGCATAATCTAGTCCCTTTTCTTGTGCATAGCCTTTGCAAACTAATTTGGCTTTGTTTCTTGTTATCTCACCATTCTCATCAAGTTTGTTCCTAAACACCCATTTGGTACCAATTACATTCTTATCAGCTGGCCTTGGAACTAGGGTCCATGTTTTGTTCTTCTCAATTTGGTCTATCTCTTCTTCCATAGCTTTATACTAGTCATCATCTTGTAGAGCATCTCTCACTATTTTGGGCTCAACCTTACTTCATAGGCATGATTCATTTCTTAGTCTATTCCTTGTCATTGATCTTGCATCCTTGTCACCAATGATTTGATCTGTAGGGTGATGTCTTCTTACATACTTGGCTAACCCTAGTTATGTCCTTCTTCCCATGTTTGATCCTTCAACTTCAAATTCATTTTTCTCTTCTTCATCTGACACTTCATCATTTATTTCATGTACACTACTTTCAAAATTAGAATGTGCATTTTCTACATTCTACATCTTGACTTCTGAATGTAGCTTGGCATTCACTAGTTGTGACTCGGTTGATACTGAGATTTGTTACTGATTTCCAACTTGATCAGCAATATTTTCTTCAACAATCATTCCTTCATAGAAGTATGCAAAGGATCTATAATCTTTTGATTGCTTACACTCATCAACTTAGACTTCTGTATGCTCATCAAAATTTATATTTGCACTCTCTACAATTTTGTTAGTGTTAGTATTCAAACACTTATATTCCTTTCTTTTAGTGGAGTATCCAAGGAATATGCCTTTAGCAATTTTTGCATCAAACTTTCCATTTCTAGTATCTTTAAAAATATAGCATTTACAACCAAAGACTTTGAAATGTTCTACATTAGGTGAGTGACCATACCACAATTCAAAAAGTGTTGCACTTGTTCCTTTCTTGACTTGGACTCTATTTAGAGTGTAAACAATAGTACTTACAACTTCTCTCCAGTACTTTAGAGCAACATTTTTCTCCATCATCAAGGTTCTAGCATAGTCTATTACTGACCTATTCCTTCTTTCAACAATACCATTCTAAGGTGGAGTTCTTGGTGCTAATGTTTGCCTTTTGATACCTTTGTCATTGTAGAATATCTCAAATTCCTTTGATGTAAACTCTCCTCCTCTGTCTGATCTTACGCATTTCAAACTCTTACTTGTTTCCTTCTCAACTTCTGCCAAATACCACTTGAACATATGAAATGCATCAAATTTTTTTTTAAGAACATAGAAGTTATCATCCTAGAATAGTCATCTACAAATAGCATTATGTATCTGTCTCCTAGGTAGCTTTGCACTTCTATTGGACCACATAAGTCTATATGGACTAACTCTAGTACTTCTTTGGAAGTGTATGCTTTTCTTTTGAAACTAGACTTAGTCATCTTCCCTAGTTGACATTGTTTGCACATTGTATTTTCAGGCTTCTTTAGTTTAGGAAAACCTTAGACTTTCTTCTTTTTGCTGATACTAATCAGATTGTTAAAGTTAACATGACACAATCTTTTATGCCATAACCACATATTATCAAGTCTAACAATAAGACAAGTTGCATCTTCCATATCTAGGTAAAAAAAAATACTCCTATATTGTTCACCTTTTCCTATCAGATTTCCATTAGTGTCATAGATGTTAGTAGATTTGTTTCCAAATTCAACTTTGTAACCTACATTGCCTAACTATGATACACTCAACATATTGTAGTTCAATCCTTCAACATAGTATGCATTATCACATGGGATTTTCTCTATAAGTTTAATTGAGCCTTTTCCTTTGATTTGACATGTAGCATCATTACCAAATCTAACACTATTTCCATCATATTAAGTAAAGGTAATGAACTTACTTTTGTCTCCTATCATGTGATGTGAGCAACCACTATCTATGATCCACTTGTCATTCTTATTCACATAGGTTACCAGTGTTGTTGCTTCATCTTCATCTGATTCATCCTTCATAGCTACATAGACTACTTCATCATCATTCTCATCAGAATCTTCTTCAATAATGTAGCATCTGTTGTCTTTGTCCTTGTAATATCTGCTATGATATTCTCTCTTATTCTTGTACTTATTTACTTCTTTATAGTTCTTCTTCTATGTACACCTTGCAGCAATATGACCTACTTCATTGCAATTAAAATAAATGATAGGCAACTTACATTTGAATTTACCTTTTCCTCTATGAAATCTTCTTGCCAGTAGTGCTTTCAACTATTCCACATCTTCCTCATTTGTGTTGCTATCACTGGATGCATGCTTTTCTTTTCTACTCGTCTTCCTTGATGTCACCTCCTTAGTGTCTTTCAATGTCAGCTTGGCCTTTAAAGAAGTTTCAAGGTTCTCAAGTTTGTAGTTGTCAAAGTTGGACAATTCAAATGTAGTAAATCTTCACACTATTCCTTCACAAGTTAGTCTATTTACTTGTACACACCTTAGCTCTTGGATGGATGAAACTTTAATAGCATAGATGGGGAGCAGGGTCTTTAAGTATTTGCTATTGATAGTCTCTTCTTCCAAATGACCACCCAGACTTCTTATTGCACTTACCACTTCTTTCATTCTAGCAGCATATTAAGCAACATTTTCACCTTCCTCCATTTTCATGTCATCAAACTTTCCACGAAGGCTTTCTCTTTTTGCTCTTTAAACATTTTGATCTCCTCCATAGATATTTGACAGGGCTTTCCACATCTTGAATGCAGTATCAGAACCTTTGATATCATCAAATTTAGCATTTCTGAGTGTAGAGGCAATCTCCAACATTGCCTGATCGTGTTGCTTCCTTTTGTTCAAATCATCTGCAGTAAGAGGTCTAGTTGGATCTACATGTTCTATTTCAATTGAGATTTTTTCATAAGCACCTATTGATCCAAGGTGTGGTTTCATTGGAATTTTCCATGCAATGAAGTTATCTTTGTTGAGCTTGGGAACTAATCTCTTGGACATCTTGATCTTCTTGCTTCTAGTACCTTGAAACTAAATTAGTAGATGGCTCTGATACCAATTGTTAGAAATGCTTTAAAATAACTGAGAGGGGGGAGGGGGGTGAATTAGTTATTCAAGGTCCAAATGTTCTATTCAAACTTTTTCATCAAGTAAAGTGTTTCCATCAAACCATTCATTCATCCAAGCTTTAACTTTCCTATTCAACAAGTTATTGTAAATCAACATGCAAGCATAACACATAAAAGATCAACACATAACATAGTGATTTTTGTGGAAACCCAATTTCGTAAAAACCACCAATAACATGCAACTCAATTCTCACTCTTTTGAAGTGATGCCTTGTGAAAGGTATGCCCTATTAAAGGCTACCACACATTGTTAAATGTGACTTGGTTAAAGGATTTAACCACCTTGTTAAAAGTGGGCCTAGTTAGAGGACTTTAGAACATTCACTTGGAATGTCACCCTATTAAAAGATTTACAAATGGATGTTAGACCAACCTAGGTCCATAAGATTTTCTTTTACCCTAACTGATACAATTGCTAGAGAGTAACAATAAGGGGTTTTGACTTAATTAAAGAATATAATTCAACTTGTAGATCTCAGATCACTTCTTAGCTCATGAAATTTCCTAGCTTTTAGTCTCTATAGCTCTGACAGCTTTCCCTCCTTTCAAGCTTAGTCTCCATGAGTCTCCATGCTCAATGTAGCAGTGCAATCCTCTCTATCTAACCACTTGTCAAAGAAAAGCCTCTGTGCTCTATTCTTCCTTCTCCTAGATGCCTTCTCCTTGACACCCTTTCAACTACTTTGCAATTTGGCACTCCAATAGCTCTTGCTTCTTGGTCTATGACTCCTTAAATAGAAATCTATAACTTCTTTTCTTTCTTGATTCTTCCCTCCTTTAATTTCAATTTGTATGGATTAGGTAGATTCATTGAATCTAACCCATATTTTGTTTCTTCTAGAAACATCATGAAGAATCCTCTTGAATTCCCTCAAAAATGGTTTACATAAAATTTTGTGCTACTAGCTCATCATCCTTATCCTCCAACTGGTTCACAAAATTCAAGGTAACAACTTTGTCAGCTCAGATTTAGTGAATCTTTGTCATTTCCAATAATGCAGCAACTTGATACTATTGAAATTCTAGTGCTCAACACATACTGTGTTACTCAACATCAACTATGTTTTACTAATCCTCAACACCTAAAGTTTACTTGGCACCTAGTGATATTTTCTAATGCTTGGCACCTGTTACTTTGCTCGGCACTTGAACTTCACTCAACACCTAAAGTTCACTCAGAGCACACTAGATTTTCTATTTACTCAACTCCAACTAAAAATTTGCTCGGCTTAAACTAGCTAGCTCGACACCCACTGATGAACTTATTTTAGGCTTTGCAATCAACCATGTTCTAACTTATACTTCTAATGTTTCTAAGTGTGACCATCCTCTATGTCTTTGAGTATGTTACCAATGCATCATTTAATCAATGTCTTAATTGATCCTTGCACTTCATTACAAAACCATAACTCAAACTTTCCCTTAGGCACTCTTGTTACATCTTATTAATTAAATCCTCTTCATCAATCAACTAAGTGATAGTACTTGGATCTTGTAAGCAGTTATCATTCCTACGAATAACATGTTTGACATCAATGACAAAATAATTATTGAAAGCATTCTTTTAAAATCAATCTCCTTCTTTCAATCAATCTTGTTCATCAATGATCTTTTCAATCAGATTTCCAACACCTGAAGCTATTTGAAAAGTGGGTTCAATTGTCTTCCACAACTCATAACAGGATTGGCACAACTTCTAACAAGGTTGGAATCTCCTAACAGGGATTCAAAGTCTCCTAACATGGACTCTTTATATAAATGTTGTAATAGAATCCTAATAGGTTCCATCCTCTAACAAGGAATAATTATATTAGTACATCATCTTGTGGGCATCATTTCCACCAGGGTTTTCCCTTAGATCAAGGGTTTCTCCACTCAACATATCTAGTGTAATTGTTAATGTGCATCTTTATGGTTGCTATGTAATTTGGTTGCATCTTTATGTGCATCTAATAACCCAATTACTAATATCTTTTACAAATTAATTAAATCATGGCCATTTTATACCAAGTTGTACCCAAAATAAACAAAAAAGATTAACAACTAAATTACCTCTTCCACAAGTATTCTATCAATTAATTGCTGCTGAAATTAGATCCCTTATCACTTCAATTTTGCAAACATGTCAAAAAACTTGAAGATAATTTCTGATTGAGAATGAGGGATTTTTGTAACATATTTATAGGACAACACATACTTCTAGAGTATTTTTTTTAAATGAAAACCATTTGGATAAAAATAACATTATTTTAACTTTGAATTTTTCCGATTTAATCAACTGCATGATCTTGTGTGAAGGTTAAGTTTGAATTTATTAGATTTAATCAACTGCAGTTCATATCTATACAAACATCTGAATTTAGAATTCTATTTATAAAAAGAATAATACTGCGGATTTAACGAGATGTTTATTATTATTTATTTTTCAATTTGCTATGTTGAAACTTTTTTGTGTCATTTAATGAAAGATATTATGTTTGATCAATATATTTTGTCAAATTAAATTCGTTTTTATAATATTACATTATTATGTTAATAAAATATTGGTATGAAATGTTTTTTTAAAGAAAATTTGATCCACCTTTTATATTATTAAACTTATAATATATTTTAATATAAATTTATTTAATTACACTTTATTTGAAGATTTGAAATTTAAAGAATATTTTTGTTGATCTTTTATAAAATTTTATAATTTGAAAACATAATGCTTTCTTGAAAGAATTAAAAAAAGATATTTTTAAAAATAAATTTATTCAAATTTTAAAATCTCATATTACTATTTTTAAAGTATAAAATAATATGTTTTATTTTATTTTATTGATATAAAATTTGTTTCATTTATAAAAATAAAAATAAAAAAATTATCATTTTTGAAATTGCATATTAGAAATATATAAGTTTTAGCTTTTCTCACCATTGCTACACCTATTGAGGTTTGAAAAAATGGAGTCATCATTGTATGCCACTTTTGTCATTCACTCATTTCACTTGTTTTCTACTGAATGACATGATACATGTCCATGTTTTCCTAACTCCTCCATAATTTTTCTTTCTCATATTTTAATATCAATTTCAATAGAATTATGATCCATATGTACTCTTGTATTTTTCTATTTTACAAGGGGAGAGGAGTTAGAATGTGCATAGGTCCAATAGGTGCTATGTTAGAAGACTTGTTTAGAGCCCACAATTATAAACCTAGCACCAAAAAGTGTTAAGTAAAAAATCCAAACATAAAGAAATAAAAGCATAAATGTAACAACCCATGCAATGTACACATGATGGTTAATTTATATTTTCTAAATATACTAGTATTAAAAAACAAGCCCTAGTCTTATCAACTAATCAACCATCCTATAGTATTCACATCTTTTGCACGATCTAGTACAAAATCATAGTAAGATCTACAATAAACCATTCACTTAACATTACATGGCACCACTTTGTAGGTTTATTAAGTTGGCTACCTCAGATATAAGTGGTAGTGTGGGGCTAACATTGCAAATTGGATAAGTACAAGGCCAAAACAACTTGTATTCTACCAAAAAATCTAAATTTATCTTTTCTAGAGGTTATTAGTAAGAGTGATCAGAAGAGCATGACATGTTGTCATTGATGTCAACTTATGTTGGTCATTATAGAGATCAGATTATTTATTAAAAATGTCAATACTTGTAATATCTTCAATTTACTAGAAGCATTGTTTAGTCAATTAGATAAACTAGTTTAGTATGAGTAGATTTTGAGGAGTTAGGGTACACTATTGCAAAGTATGGAAGTAGACATATGATAATGTATAATCTGATCATTGCAAGGCTTCAAGTGATTTCATAATGGAAATATTTTTTCATGGGCATTGAGTTTACTATTTTGTGAAGATCAAGGTAATTCAATAGTAATTTATTGGTGTGATGAATTAGTTCAAGATTAGCCATGGTAAATGGCCTAATTTGGTTGATCCAACATTAAAGTTATATACTCTTGATAAGATATAATTACATAATTGTTTTGGTTGAGGATTCTACACTTTTCATTTTTGGGAGTCAATAGGAAAGACTAAGGATTTAATTGCTACAACTGCTGATGCATTAAGGAAATTAATCATTGGAACTAGATCAAATACTCATGGATGAAAGGAGCATATCTAAATTCATGGATCTATTCTTCTTTATTTGTGGATCTAGTAGAATTTACTGAGATACCATACATCATCATCTACATACAAGTATTGGCGCATCTTTGTGGATAGAAAATCCAAATCCACCTTGGAGGTTTCACAATCAAGGTGAATATTGTATTTGTCTTTTTTTTTTTTGCATTCTTTAATTTTAGGGTTGATTCCTTAATGGAGGATTGAATAAGGCAAGCCCCTCCCCACAAATAAAGTACGCTTTTCTTTATTTCTAGGTGTAGGTTTATAGTTTTGGAAGCAACAATCTCACATGTCTGAACTAGGGTTTTGGATTGTAGACATAGCTACATATATTTCATTTTTGCACAAATAAAGTCAAGGACAACCAAATCCCTAACCCATGTCACCTTTGACCTCTAGGTCATCCATATCTAGAGACCTTTAGATTTGTAGAATTTATAGATACTAATTTTTAGAGCCTTGATCTTGAACAATTTAAGATTTAGAGAGTTTCTGACAAACAATTTTTCAGATTGATGTTGAGACTAGAGGGACCTTGGATTCATGTCCTATTTCGGTTAGAGACTTTTGAAAATTTTCTTGATTTTCTCCCCATAGTGTTGATGAGGCTAAGCCATTCATCTATTGTTCTTTGAGTCTAATTTATGAGAAGTAATTCACTTTCTTTTGAGGGTTTCTACTATTTTAAGGCCAAGACTGCTAGGTTCTTGGCATGTGATGAGGTTTCCTGCTACTACATCTCTATAATTTTTTATCCCTCTATTATTTATTTTGGGCCACCCCTAAAGGGATTCTCTCATTCCCTTCACCATTGGCTATTATTTTCCTATTGACCTAGAGGTGAGTTTAAGAGAACTTGCTACTATTCTTGCCTAGTCATATTTCTGGCTTCTCTTTGTCAAACATGCTTGTATCTTTGGTTGTCTTAGTGGTAACCTTGTGTGTTCATCTTCAATGGGTATTGGGGTCATTTTTATCTTTCCCATTTGTTGAGATTGTTGTTCCTCAGCTCTTATTGGAGATTTTAGTCATGGGGTTTCAGTTGATGGGTCCTTGTCATTTGGCTCTTGGGGAATCTCTCTTCTTGAGATTGGTTTCCCATTTTTCTTCAAGTTTTTCTTTCTTGAGAAAGATAAAGTGTTTTCTATTTTGGGAGAGAAAATATTGGTTTTGTTTTTAACCTAGAGTCTTCCAAATGTGATCCCTAGGTGACTCTATTCCTACTTGGTTCCTTCTAATGTGGATCTTATTCCTATTGACAAAAGAGTTATAACTAAAGATGGTATAAGGGCCTTTCAAAAATCCTAAAATGGTTTTTGAGTCCATGATAAATCCCTGGATGTGGTTAGTCAAATTTTATGGGTGTTTATCTTTTTGGTTAATTGCAAAAGTTGGGGCATATTGTTGTTCCTTTTGGATTTCTATTACAAGGCATTATTTTGTCATGTTACAAGTAGATAGGTAATTTGATTTTATTTCTAGTGTTAGTAAGGCTTTTGTTGTTAGTTTTAAACGAGATTTGTTGCACAAAAAATATTTTTGGATGGGAAGATATAGGATCTTTAGAAAAACTTATGAAGGTTTGGGGTGTTGAGATTAAGTGTGTTGCCTAATATTATTTTATTGTATTTTTAAATTTTATTATGTAATGTTGGACCTAGGAGCACCTATATGGACATGCAACATGTAAAGGTTCCCATAGAATATCCTTGATGAGTTGTATTGTAACATTGTGATAATATTTGATGTAATTATTTAATATTAGGAAAATGAATTAAATGTCCAATATTAAAATGTGGGTCAAAATGGGTTTGGTAGCACATGGTTTATGTAATAACACTTGGTGGTTTTGTGAGAGCTTGTCACTTTAAAAGAAACCACAAGGGTATTTCTTGTAGCAAGACAAGGACACAAGGAAAAAATGAGAGTCATGAGATAGGTTAGCAAAGGGAGCATTTGTGATGGTTAGAAGCATGGCATGGGACATGTTGATTCATTCTTGTTCACATGGATTGCTTGGTTGTGGCTATGGATTTGTTTTAATCGTGTTATAATTTTATTTACTACTTTGGCATTAGTGTTTAATTAAAGGTTGCACCAAAACATAAAATACTAAGGTTCACCAAAACTTTAATAACTTCCCCCCCCCCCCCTTAAATTAATGTATATGTCATTAATTTAATTATAATTCTTTAGAACTTAAAAAGAGAGTTTTTGAAAAGAGTGAAAATTTAATCAAATTATGGTGTTTGTACATGAGAGGTTTTAAAAATTAGCTTAATAACTAGTTAAAAAATAATAGAAAACAACTATTCAATTAAATTTTTATGGAAAAAATTCTCATCAATCTTTACTGTGTTAGCTAACCTCCTTTAAAATGATGTACAAAAATTCATTTATTTGTGTCAAAATGTGGTGTCTATACATGAGTGTGGTATGTCCCTAAAACAAGCATTTTTGAAATAGTGGGTTTAAGAGATTCCTGTACCAAAACTAAAATTTTGTCATATGGGTATTGAAATAAATTACATATTCGAAAGGTAGAGTCCAAGCACTAGAATTTTTATTTATTGAAGTTTTCTTATATTCAACCTCTAAATGCCTCAAATTTTGACATCAATTGATAAGAAATTCTAAAACAAGAAAAATGCTTCCACTTTTTGCCCAAAAGTGAGACCCAACTTCTTACAATGACCCTTAGATGGCCCCTCTCTAATTCTTCATTCTCTATATTGATAAAATGAAAATTTTCTCCTAGATTTTGATCTATTTCATCCTCAACAATATACGCCTCTTCTATTTCTATATTTGGAATACAAATAATGCTGGTCACCCTAGGTTTAAGACTACTTTCCTTAGCTATATTCAAGGTTTCCATAGATTCTATGTTCTAAAAATTTGGTTGCTTCCTTGATTGATCTTTTGAATCTAAGAAATGCTTAGTTGTTAGGGGAAATAGCTTTAAAAGGTTTGAATTTCTATAAACATATGAAATGGAGTCTAGAATATAATCATCCCTAGAGTAAAAAATATATAGATATGTTGTGGATATGACCATTAAACCATGTAATAAGTAAATTAGAAATTGATCTATTAGTGATGACTTTGATCAGTTTAAATTCTTTATTATCTAACCTAATATTTACTAAGATCTTGATTTCATTGGATTCCTTAGAGTAAAATTTAAACCCCAAGAATTTTCCTATTGAGTTGCCTATGCATTTCAGTATTTGAGATTGTGCTAATTCAAATAGAAAAATTTAATTTCTATCCATATTGGAAAAATTAATCACTTAACACTATATTCTTAGAAATTAGGAACCCATTTAGTCAAATTAACATTATATCCTTTGTAAAAACATAAAGGTCCATTAATTCATTCATCTCTAATTATTCTATTTTTACATTGTCAAAGTAATAGAGAATCAAATAGCTTGTAGAAAAATATGTTTTTAATGAATATTAATTGTAGAAAAATATATGTTTAGTTTTAGGAGATTTTTAATGTGAGAAAATATTATTATTTAAAAAAAAAAAAACTACCATTAGAAAATATTAGTTCATCAATGTTAGAAAAATACTAGAAAAATTTAGAAAGTACTATAAAATATTATAAAAATTTAGAAAATACTAGGTTCCCTTAACCCTGAAAATGATGTAAATCATAATTCTAATGCTAAACCCTAAAATTTAATCCTATCCCTAACCTTATTTGAACTTTGACCTCTAACTAACCCGAACTAAAATCCAACCTCTAACTATAATATTAGCCATGGTTTAAACCATAGACCTCCTCATAATCATAATCCTAATATAAATCCTTACCATAACTATAATATTTTCCATAATTTCTCTAACCAATTCTAACCATAATCATAAACCCCAACCCTAATTTAAACTAAAGATTTAACCATAATATTAACCATGTTGTAAACTCTAAATCTAGCACTAGCTCTTAAACACTAACCATAAATCCTATACTCTAGTCCTAATTACAATCCAAAACTATGACCCCCATGAAAAGCATAATCAAAACCATTATATTAAATATGATGCTAAATTTAACCCTGCCCATAATCCTAATCGAACACCGTAAATCTTAATCCTAATCAAAACTGTAACCCCTATCATAATCATAATACAATATAATTATATACTAATGTCCTTACCATAACCATAACCATAACCATAATCATAACCTTATATAACCTAAACTATAATCCCATTTCTAAATATATAAACCCTAACCCAAATGTTAAAGATTAACCCTAATTGTGCAATCATAATCCTAAACAAGATCATATTATAAACCATAAAGTCTACCATAATCATGACCATGTTGTTAATATAAACCCTTATCTTAACCTTAAACCTAACCATAATTCTAACCATCATATAAATAATAAACCTAACCATTGAAGATAAATAGTGTTTAACCCTTTTTTTTCACATTTAATAATCAATTAGGATACTGAAATTTCCATAACAACAAATAAAAGTTAACACTAACTATAACACTAAATCCAACTAAATGCTAACCTTCAAAAAATAGAACTATAAACCTAATATTGAACGAAACTAAACCCTAACTCTAATAGTAATTGTAGTTATAATAATAAACCTTAACCTAAAATACACCAAAAGAAATTTAAAATAAACTTTGATTGAATCTTCATCTGAGCTCTATTTGATCTCTAATTAGAGGGCTCCATAAATCGTAACATTTAGTCTTAGCAAAAACTAGATAATAAATAAACTCTACTTTAATAGTCAATCAACAACCATAATCCTAATTAATTCTTAACTCTAATTGAAACTCTTGATTGTTACCCTAACCCAATCTTTCTAATAAACATTTCTCCCTAACTTTAAGTGTTATTCTTTACTAACTATAACCTTCAATAGGAATTATCTCTAATTTAGACACAAATCTAATTAAATAAAAATATAATTTAGAATGTTCTTAATTTTCTTTCTCATTATAATTTTAAATTTTGTTTTGTATTAGGGTGAAATTGTGTTTATGTTTATGATTAGATTTTCCTTTGACTATGTTAATTTAATTCTACAATTAAAAGTCATTTTGGTTTCATATATAGTTAATTCATTGAAAAATAACTCACACTGAACCATATCCTTAAATAATAATATTGCATTAAGTTTTATATTTGACCCTACATTAAAAACCAACTTGCACTTAAGTACCTAAAATTGATTTAAACCCTAAAAATAACAAAACATGGATCTAGGAACATATTTGAATGCTAATCTAAGTTGATTATGTGATCTAATGCTATTTAACCCTAAATAAACATTAAGTAATCTTTAACTATAATTTTGGACAGTAATCCTAAACACCCCTAAACATAATTTAATTCTAAATCTACTTTAATATTTATCCTAGGCCTATTCCATCCACACTTCTAACTCCACTTACACATGTAATAACATATTTAGATTTTTAGAAATATGATTTACCTATTATTGAAATTTAAACATTTAATGTGTCTCTTTTTTACCATGGTAGAAGTAGAATTAGAGTGATTAACAATACACAAACTCTAAGTTTGCAATGTCATTGCACATTGTATATAATATACACAAAT
The DNA here is from genome assembly GCA_028749045.1 of Cupressus sempervirens. Lineage (NCBI taxonomy): Eukaryota > Viridiplantae > Streptophyta > Pinopsida > Cupressales > Cupressaceae > Cupressus > Cupressus sempervirens. The sequence goes on along the minus strand of CM053789.1, from coordinate 277,726,840 downwards.
ACCTTGTTTTTTGGTTACACATCTTCAACTAAAAATGTATTATATTGGCAAGAACAGGTTTTAACAAGATAGAGGAAGTCCACCCTCTTATCACTAATAGGGTCTTCACAATACAAGAGATGTTATATAATTGGATTATTCAATTAATAAAAATACAATAATTTTTTTAACAAAAACTAGTTTTAATATTAAATTATATTATATTTTTATTTAACTATATGTATGATATATAATTAGATATCTTATTGTTATAATTTTGATTTTTTTTTTCATGATTATATCTTTATTAATAATATTAAACCATATATTCACAAAAATGTTGGGAATATTGGATCACCCTGCAAGAGTCACACAACCTTTAATCAAGCACATACAACTTAAACTAATCATGAAATGAAACATGAGATCACCCGAAGAAAGCCTGCTTAGATAGCTAAAGTGTTAGAATGTTTAGAATAACTTAGAGGAGGGGGGGATCTATTATCCAAGGTCCAAACATACCAATTGAACAAACAAACACTTAAACAACTTCAGATCTTATCATCCATTAACTTGGCCTCTATAGTAAACTTTTAGTAGCATAAACTATAAGTCCATTAACCTAAATATAATAGACTTGTAGAATGTAAACATTAATAGTAAATCATCACACATAACATCCACACAAGTTTGACACTAGGATTTAACATGGAAACCCAATTTGGAAAAAAGCGTTAGTAACATGTCAGCAATCTTTCACTCTTTTGATGTGAGCTCTGTTAGGAGCCAAAATTGTTAAAGGATATAAAATAGACTATTAAATGTGACCTTGGTAAAGGATTTAATCACCCTATTAGGAATGTCCTTGTTAGAGGACTTTAGAACATTCCATTAGAATGCCACATTGATTTATAAGATTTACATATACTATTAGGTCAACCTTGATTAAAGGATTTCAAAACTAATACAATGGTTAGAAAGTAACAACAAGTTTTGATCTGATAAATACAACTCACTTTGCAAATATAGATCTTACTTCAACTCAAATTTTGATCCACTCTTTAAGCTTCATTGTCATCTCAGTCTCTGATTCACTTGGCAACAAGAAATTGCTCTTCTTCTTTTCTCAACTCTTCTCAGCCTTCTTGAGTTCACCAATCAATAGCATCAACAACCACTTCAACCTTCAATATTTTTAAGGTTATCCCTTATACCTCTTTAAATAGGCAATTTTGCTCTTTTACTACTTAAACACTACCATAGATCATAGGGTTAGGTCAAATTCATTGAATCCTTCCAACATTTCATCTTTTCATTTTTGTTCTATAAAATTCTCCAAACCTTTCCTTGAATCCTTGTAGAGAAAAAAACAAACATGGTTTCCCTTGATTTAAATATTTTAGGTCATCCATCCTTATCTTCAACATGCTTTCCATATTCCAAGAAATCAACTTTGTTGGCTAGAAATTATGATTTCTCACAAACTGTCAAAATGTTGTCCCTTGGCCAACACCATGTTTGGACACTCGGTCATTACTAGGTTACTTGGTTGCTACTAAATTTCCTATTTAGAACATATACTGATGCTCAGTCAATACTAATGTTTGGTCAACAATTATTTTGCTCGACACATATTGTTGCTTGGTTGAGACTAGTATCACTTAGCATATACTTCAAGTTTCTTAATCTTCTACTTCATTTCTTAGTCATGCCTATACATTTGGTCAATCTTTGATCACTTCTTTAAGGTTTTAGTAAAACTATCTTCTTCACTTGCAACATGATTTAAACAATCACTTTATCTTGTCAAAGTCTAAATAATCAAGTGTCCATTTTAGTTTCTTCCTATAACTCAACCTTTCCACTAGGTGCTTTTGTTATTATCAACTTCTCAAATCCTCTTCATCAATCATCTAGATGTGACACTCAAATCGCATAGTAAACTGTCTCACCAATAAGGTTTGACATCAATGACAACATAACAATTGTTCCAAATTGTACTTTCCAACAATCTCCCTCTTTGGCATTGATGGAAACACCTAAAGTTACCATGCAATCCAAAACATGTACTAAATCGAGAAAACTCCCTCTATTTATAATATCAAATCTTCATTAATATTCTTAGTTTTATTTTGATTCTCATCTCTATATCCAACAATCTCTTTCTTACAGTTTCATTCTAATTCTCATCCATGAAGCTCTGATATGCAACTCATAATCTCCCTCTATAATATCAGATGATGAAATCAATAAGACTGTTTTGTATTGTTGGCAATACCTTAGTTCTATGAACTCCTTCTTGGTTGTTCATTCTCCCCCTCTTACTGATTATATGTTCTCCTTTTTTCTTATGGTATCTCCCTCTTTCATGGTAATCTCTCCCTCTTTGACAACAATGCCAAAGACACTTTATCTATTTACACATCTTTCCCATGTAGATGTCTTTATGTTAGTACTTAATTCATTCTTTGTCATTTGTGCATGACTGATAAAACTATTGGAAATGTAAAGAAGTAACATATAGAGGAGGGCTGAATCAATTACTACAAAAATAAACCCTAGATCCCTTAAGATGTCAACACAATTTTTAAAACAAAGCCTTGCTGAAACTTGATTAAGACTAAATATATTATCGTCACTTGGTTAACACAAAATATATTACTGTCATTCGATTAACATAGAATATGTGGATCTTAAGATATTAAATTTTATTAACATTTATTAACTTCGTTGCATAAACATAAAGGAAATAACATGAATACATGACCAAGATTTAACGTGGAAAACCAATTTGGGAAAACCACCAATTGTAACTAGTTACTATTTTCACTTTTTAAAAGTGAGCCCTATTAGGAGCCAACCCTATTAAAGGTTACAAACAATACAATTAGGTGTGACCCTGTTAGAGGATTTAATTCACCCTATTAGGAATGACCTTATTATAGGTCTTTAGACACTTCAATCTAGAAATGCCACCTTGTTAGAGGATTTTCTAAATAGGTGTTATGCTAACTTTGTTAGGAGATTTGATTCATCATTATAATTATTAGAAAGTGGTAATGACTTGACCTAATTTTTGATGCAACTAATTTTGCTGATTCAAATCTCTATTCTAGCTTAATTACTTGATCCTCCTTGATCAAAATATTCTTTGTAGCTCAGTCAACTCAGATACTCTACCCTCTTACAGATATCCTTCCAAATTCGCTTCCTTAATTTATCTTTTTCAATTTTGTAAAAATTTTCTTTAAGAAAAAATTCACCCAGTAACTAAGAACTCAAACACAAGCACAACTATAGACTAGAAAGGAGTATGATTAAAATAACAATGTATTCAATTTAATATGCACATTAAGAGTACACTAGGTGTGCCTATATATAAAAGCCTTTGAGATGCATCTAGAATGCCTCAAATTAGCATCATGATAAGTCATACAACTAGGCACATGTACACCAAATATAGATTATCCTCCATTAAGCACGAAAGTAAGTGCAATGATGAGAGGATAAACCTACAATGTGTGACATGCAAATCAATGTTGTAGACAACATGTACTAAAATACAGTTGTGTACTTCTATGTTATCGACATGACAACTCAAAAAGGTACACAAACTCCTATGTGTCTCACATGATAAAATAATAAAATAATGAATGAACCTAAGTAAACTTAAGTGTAAATACTAGATATGTATTTACACCAACACCCCCCCTTAAGTGCAACTTAGGGGATTCCCTTAAGCTTATGAAAACTAGAATGAAATGCATGATGGGTCCTAGTTACTAGGCCATGTTGGGTACCCATGTACATAATGAAAAGGAAATATCTCATAAAGTGGAGAAAGAGGGAAAACCTCATGGAAAAACCCTCACCCAAAAAGAGAGATAAAAATAGGATGCATGGATGGATGGAATAATCAAGACCCCCCCCCATTATGACATACATGATCAAGTATATACAAGAGAGAAATGGGAGAAGGACAAAACCCACTAAGAGAAAAAAGTACTCCCCATAAAAGAGAAGAAGAAGGAGACAAGGTAGTCCCCCCCTAAAGGTAGTGTGTTGACTAGTGAGAAAAGCTCCAACGTAGAAGCTAATTCATGACTATTGAATGATGTTCCTCCCCTTTGGAAGAAACAATGGCAGAGGTACTCATGAGACACTTCCCCTATGTGTGAAAGGAATCTCAATGATGAAAGGTGTCTTTGAAACTTGTTCAAGTGTCCTTGTGTTGATATTGATGGTGGCTCCTTCCAATACTACTGAGAAGAAGTGCATATCTAGCAAGGAAGCATGTAGAACCTATTTCAAAGAACCAATAGTCTCCTCAAGTGATAAAGAGACCTCTTGTAGGTGTTGTACATAAGTACCCACAATTGCATCAGCCTATAAAGACTAATCATGTAGAGAATGGACATGAGGGTCAGAGTGGGCCCTTGAAAAAACTATAGAAGGATTGTCCTCAATAAAGAGAAGTGGTAGATCATCAAAGAAGTCTCCCAAATTGGCTATGTGTGAATCTATGAAAAAAGTTAAAATGTCTAGCAAGAAGTCATCACATGGAAGACAAAGTGTACCCTGCTATGCTGAAGTACACGAATCTATCACTATGGCAATGGATGAAGAATTTGCCTAAAAAATAAGATGAATATCATCTAGGATGTCTCCCACATCTTTAATGTGAGAATCCATGAACAGGCCTACAAGGGCAAGAAGGAATTTTTTGCATGAAGGTAAGATAGGAAGACATGAAGTGTCTTGCTACACTAAATCTAAAGCATCTATGGCTGAAATAGGATCAATAGGAGCAACAAGAGCATTTGGAGGTGTGATCTTATTTGGAGTTGAAGAAACCATAGCTAGAATGACTGAATGTAAAATATTCTCTAGAGATGAAGGAACACATGGATCTCCATATGCTTCCCAAATAGACATCCAAATATCATAAGGAAAACTTACCATTCTAAGAGGAGCAAAAGATTCCTTACTCATACTGTTATAAAAAAAGTGATGAAGGTGCACAAGATGTGTCCAATTAAAATGTGGTAGCAATGAATAGAGATAAGGAAGAAATTCTTGATGGTCTCTTAGATGATCAAGTATCAAAGCACTTGATTTGTGATAAATCCTTGTTGTCAAATGTGGTCTAATACCAGACTGAAAAATCTGACAAGACTCCATGAGATCAATCAATGAACCTCCCAAAATGTAAAAGAAATCAAAGAAACGCCCCCAATGTATTATTTAGGCACTTGGTAGACACTTGCCAATTTAGGGCCTATTTTAAAAAGTTGTACTTCTGTCCATAGAACCTATAATCTGATTCTAGATTTGGAAAGTAGAAAAAAGAATAGGCACTTAAAAAAAAATATAACTTGATTATGTGTCTAGATGAGCCTGTACTAAGCATTTGAAGTGGCAAAAATCAAGATTTTTGAGTTGCAAAAAAATTCAGTAACAAAGATCTCAAACCAACTACACCATTGTGTAGATCATGAAATTCTACCTAAAACAAAAAAAATGCTCGCAAAAAAGAGTCCATATGAGGAAGATATCATTGTTTGAAAATCACACCATTATAATTTGTCCTGAAATGCTATCGCACCTCCAAAAATCAAATGGCTCTAGATTTTTCCTTAGATGTCTGATTTAGATGAAAAAAATCTGATTTGGGGTTTTTTTGACCTTTTGAATGTGATGCAAATATCTAATTTGCACTAGCAAGCACCAATATTCACCTGCAAAAAATTTCTCCTATTGCCCAATGGTCAAAAAAAATTCAAAAAATAATGCTAGCAGAGATGCAGATGAAAAAAATGCAGATCTAAAAATTAAATGTATAAATCTAAAATTATCATACCAATTCTACAAATTGGTCATTCGGGTGCTGGTTTGCAAATTTTTTTTGCCTCATAATCAACTTTGGCCTAGGGTAGGAAACTTTATAGCCGATTTTCACTAAATTGACATTCTGAATGCAATGGCAAGGTAAGATCTGGTTCTAGATGCTCCCAATTTCTACGATACTCTAGATCCGGGCTGAGGTGCTAAAGCAAGAAGATTGTCTCAAATGAGTATGTGAAGAGAAATTCTCCAAGAGATCTGATACCATGTAAGAATTTGGTATAGCTTTGATACCATGTAAGAATTTGCCTTAGGGAAAAATTCACCTAGGAACTAAGAACTCAAACACAAGCACAATTGTAGACTAGAAAGGAGTATGATCAAAATAACAATGTATTCAATTCAATGTGCACATTAAGAGTACACTAGGAGTGCCTCTATATGAAGGTCTCTGAGATGTATCTAGAATGCCTCAGAATCAATATCATGATAATTTATACAACTAGGCACATATCCACTATATATGGGTTATCCTCCATTAAACATGAAAGTAAGTGCGATGATGAGAGGATAAGCCTACAATGGTGTAACACGCAAATCAATGTTGTAGACAACATGTGCTAAAATAGAGTTGCGTACTTCTGTGTTGTCAACATGACAACTCAAAAAAGTACAAAAACTCCTAAGTGTCTCATAAAATAAAATAATAAAATAATACAATATAAATTATGCATTAACCTGAGTAAAGTTAAGTAAGTATAAATATTAAATATGTATTTACACCAACAAATTCCATAATTCAATCCTCAACTTGACTTTATATTTATATGATTCACCTTGCCAAGTTGGCTTGAATACTCTTTCAATCAAAAAATAATCATCCTTTAAGTTAGCTTGCATTAACCAATAAGTTTAACAAACTTAATATACTAACAATTAGCTAATACAAAATTGAGTACTTGGTTAACATAGAGGAGGGTAAAAGTACAAAGTTGTGTCACCTTTTAGGCTAACTTATCAGAATGATGGAATTTGAGTATTTCTATCTAAAAAGCAATTTTCTTCAAACATATGATCTAGATAAAATAATTGTAGGTAAGTTATATATGGTCTGACACTTTTCCAAGTGGAAATGACTATTAAATGCATGTTTTATACTAGTTTGTATTCAATTACTAAAAAAATAAAATTATTTCAGAAAAGTGATGTTTCAATAACGCTTAAAATTATTTCAGAAAAGTGATGTCTCAATAACGCTTACTATTTTTTGTAATATTTTTTTAGTAACATATAAATACTATTTTATAGAGCTCAAAGTCAAGAACATTCTCATATAGATTTTATAGTGTTTTAATTAAATCTAGTATATTGTAATTAAATTTTGTTACAAGTGTGTAATTTAACACTTGAAAATATGTCGATTTTGAGAAAGAAAAAAAATCATATGAAAAAAATAAAAAATTATATAGCATTCTAGAGGGGAGAGTCCTCTTTTAGAATATATAATTTTTTTCCTAGTTAGAATAGATTTTGATAAGTAGGAAATTTCCACAGCAAGTCAAATTGTGATATTGCTATTAGGATTTAGCTATGTGATTTAGAGTCAAACTCATTGACCCATCTTTCATGAGTAGTGATTAAACATGAATCTGTATCTCATGAGAATAAATGGAACACTTAACACTCATTGGATCTAGGTGATGCTCACAGGGGTGAAGCACCGGGACTTCTCGGGAAGTCACCCATCCCAGTACTACTCCAGCCTGAGTGCGCTTAACTACGGATCTTCCTCCATGGTTAAAATAGATTTGTTTCAAAAAAATGTGGTGGGAGATGAAAACTATCAATTTCAGGTGAGTTGAAATTTGAATCATTATAAAAGAGAAAATATAGGTCTAGAGCCAATTTTTATTTTTGATTGTTCTAGCTATATATGTTATCTATAACATAGTTTGAGATAATTTAACTCCATATAATTTTGTGGTGGGAACTAGACCCTTGATTTTCAGTAGCTAAAAAATTATGTATGAAAATTGGGAAAATGTATAAATTCTTATTCCAAATACTTATTAAAAATTATAATCCTAAAATTCATCAATTTCTACACATTTCATTAGTTTACTTCATTTCCAAATTCAAAATAATAATACCAATTTTATGACAATTAAGGTGAACAGTTATACTTTTGTTAGCCTTTTCCTTTACAAAAGGGTAACATAGGTTTGTGCTTTTACCGAAGATCCCTTCATTTGATGACCAACTTAGTTAGAATAGGAGTTCTAGTGTTAAATGACCCAACTCAATTATAATAAACTTCATGCTAACTTTCCTTTAATAATTGACTAAAGTCAATTAATACTAACTTGGTTTTATTAACCAACTAAGCTTGGCCAATACAATTTCTAAACTGGGTTAATAATGAATGCTCAAGATTTACAAAAATTGCCTTCAATGCTTGAGTGAGATCGACTATCACTAACTACTCGATAAGGCTTGCCATTTTGTGTAACATCAAAGACAACATAAAATTGAATAATTATTTTCAACAATCTCTATCTTTGGCATTAGTGACAACACATGTCATAGTACAATAGAATTTTAGAGAAAGATAGAAGTAAGGATAATTTATCCTTAGTTTGATTATGATTCTCATCCATGAGAACTCCCTCTATTAGCGAGAACTCCCAAAGAAAACAATCTCTCCCTCTGGAATGATTTTCTTTAACTTCTTTGACTTTGTTGACTACAAACTCTCCCTTTGACTTAATTGATACAAACTTTATGACATGATAGAAAAATCTCCCTCTCTGACATCTCATGCCAAAGACAACTTTCAATGGATATGCCATGTGCTTGATGTACTGATTCATATGCAATCTATTCTTACAATATTGCATCAATTTGACCGATCTTAAAATGCTCAGTTGATGCATTACTAATCTTTGTTTAGTGAGCTTTAGATAGGGGAATGACCCCTAGCTTATGTCTTAGATACAAAAATACATCCTTAGGTAATGTGTTGGTGAATATTTCTGCAATTTGTTCTTTTGTATTCACATATTCCAATCCCACCTATTTTATTGCACTAATTCTCTCAAAAATGATATTTAATTGCAATGTGCTTTGTCTTGGTATGCACCAATAGATTCTTGGAAATGTTAATTGCACTTTTTTTATCACAAAAGATAGCTCTACTAGATCCTTGATTTCTTCCTCCACACCTAACAATAGTTGTTTGAACCAAATGATGTTGGAATAATTGACTGTTGTTGCAACACATTTTGCTTTTTCTATAGACTGAGAGATACAATTATGCTTCTTGCTTGTCCAAGACACTAGCCTCTTTCCAAGAAAGAATGCTCCACCACTAGTACTTTTCTTGTCATCAATACTTCCTGCCCAATTAGTATCAATAAAGGCTTTTAATTCAAGGTTGCTTCCCTTCTTATACCACAGACCATAATCCTCAGTACATTTAGATATCTCATAATTCTTTTTATTTCCATTATATTATTTTCCTTTGGATTAACAAAAAATATTGCTACCCTAACAATTGATAATGCAATATTAGGTCTTGTGTGTACTACATATTGAAGTTTTTCTATCATTGATCTATATTCAGTCTAATCTACCTCTTTGGAATCATCATTTTTGGAAATCTTATGTTGAGTAGACATAGGTGTTCCAACTAGTCTAGAATCCTTTTTTCTAAATTTCTTCAATATCTCCTTGATGTACTTTGATTGAGTAAAGTAGATGCCATCCTTCTTTTATTGAATTTGCAGGCCAACAAAGAATTTAATCTCTCCAAATATTACAATTTCAAATTCTTTTCTCATTTCCTCAGAAAATTATTTGCACAAGTCATCATGTCCAATGAATAATATATCATCTACAAAAATTTCTTCTATTAACATCTTCTTTTCTGGACCTTCCTTGATGTATAGATTGTTGTTGTCATTTTTTCTTTAAAAACCAAATTTTACCAAATAACTATGCAATCTTTCATACCAGGCTTTGCGGGCTTGTTTGAGACCATATGAATCTTTGTGTAATATGCAATCCATAGTCCTTTTGTTAGGATCTGTAAAACCTTTAAGTTTCTCAATGTAGACTTCTTCTTCTAGGATTCCATTTAAGAAAGATGATTTTACATCCATTTGACATACTTTAAATCCTTCATGTGCAACATATGAAAGTAGTGTTCTAACACCTTCTAGTTTTGTAATAGGAGCAAATGTTTCTCCATAATCAATACCTTCTTCTTGAGCATAACCTTTGCATACTAACCTTGCCTTTTTCCTTGATACTTCTCCATTTTTATTCAACTTATTTTTGAATACCCATTTTGTGCCAATTACATTTTTTTCCTTGGGTGTAGGAACAAGAGTCCAAGTTTTATTCCTTTCAATTTGTTCAATCTCTTCATCAATTGACTCAATCCAACTTTCATTGTCTAATACATCTTTAATAGTTCTAGGTTCAAAATCAATAAGAAAACATGTACCTTTTAGTTTGTTCCTTGTCATTGTGCCTTTTGACTGATCTGTGATGATGTGTTTGGGTGCATGATGCCTTCTGACATATCTAGCAAGTATAGGTTCCTTCTTTTTGGATTTTGGACTTAATTCACTTGGTTCACCATGATCAAAATAATCTTCTAAATCATGCTTGAGTCCCACTATCTGTGACTCAAGTCCTTTAGACTGTAACACGGGTTCCACTATCTGAAACTTGTCCTTTTGACTAAGATTTGGGTTCCTTAGATTGTGACTTGGGTTGCACTGGCTACAACTCGAGTTGAATTGGAGATTTAGGAGACTCGAGTGGTAAAGACTGCTGATTTCCAATTATTTTTGCTTGAACTTTAGGTAAAGTATCAGGTTCATAGTAGACAAAATTTCTATGGTTTTTAGGTTCCTTGATGCTTTATTCTTCACTCTTTTTTGCAAACTCATCAATTTTAACATGTGCACTTTCTATAACCATGTCAGTAGTAAGATTCAGACATTTATATGCTTTTTTTTTTGTTGGAGTATCCTAGGAATATGCCTTCATCACTTTTCAAATCAAAATTTTCTTTCCTTGTTTCTTTTAAGATAGAACATTTTCTTCTACATACTTTGAAATAACAAAAATTTGGTTTATAGCTATACCATAATTCATAAGATGTTTGATTTAAATCTTTCTTTAGTTGAACTTAGTTCAAGGTATGAACTACTATACTAATTGCTTCCTTATAGTATTTGCTTTCAACTTTTTTCTCTATCATTAGTATTCTTACACAATCCATAATGGATATATTTCTTCTTTCTACTATGCCATTTTCTTGAGGTGTACCACATGTAGATACTTATCTTTTGATTCCTCTTTCATTATGGAATTCATTGAATTCATTTGAGAAGAATTCTCCTCCTTTGTTTGACCTTAAAATTTGTAGTTTCTTTCCTATTTCTTTATCCACTCTAGCCAGATACCACTTTAATTTTTGAAAGGCTTTATATTTTTCTTTCAAGTACATCACTATCATCATCCTAGAATAATCATTAAAGAATGAAGTGATATACTTATCTCCACAGTAGATTTCTATGCCAACAGGTCCACAAAGATATGTATGAACTAACTCTAGAACTTCTTCAGAATGATAATTCTTACTTTTGAAGTTTTTCTTTCCCATCTTCCCATTTTGACAATTTTTGCACATGCCCATGATATTAGGTTTCTTTAGGCTTAGAACACCTCTTCTCTTTTATTCTTGCTTATATTGACTAGGTCATCAAAATTCACATGACACAATATTTTATGCCATAACCATCTTTCCTCTATTTGTGCTAGGAAACATGAACTTTCAGTTAGATCTAGATAAAATATATTACCTTTTGTTTGATTGCCAGACCCAACTAGATTTCCTTTCCCATCTAATAGCCTGACCTTTCCATTCATGAATTCTACCTTGAATCCAATGTTATTCAAGTGTGCCATAAGTAGATTGTTTTTCAGTCCTTCAACCCAATATGCATTGCCACATCTGAGATCATTAGTTAATACAATGCAATCTTTTCCTTTTACATAATAGGGGTCATGATTTCTAAATCTAACACTCCCACTATCATAGCATTATAAGTGCTCAAATTTTGTTTTATCGCTAGTCATGTGGTGAGAACAACCACTATCTATGATCCATGTGTCATTCTTTCTAATATGTGAAATGAGGGCCATCTTATCATTTTCATCATACGATTCATCTTTAATAGAAATTTAATCTATTTCATCATCATTACTACTATTTGAGTCTTTAGCCATGTAACAAGATTTCTTACCTTTATCATTGTAATCTTTGGAGATTTTGAAATCTTTCTTGCCTTTGTACTTGTTATACTTTTTTTCTTCTTTTCCTTCTTTGTTCAGACACCTTGCAACAATGTGACCAACTTCTTCACAAGAAAAATAGATTAGGGGCATTTTACCTTTATACTTTTCTTTTCCTTTAGGGAATCTTCTTGCAAGTAGAGCTTCAATGGTTTCAAGGTCATCATAAGACTCATCTTCACCTTCACTATTAGACTATTTTCCTTTAGATTTTCCACCTTTATTTTTGAGCAATAGTTTATCTTGAAATGTAGGCTCAATGCTACCATAGTTAGGAACATAGTTATCAAAGTTTTCTAATTTAAAGGATATCAACCTTCCCACTAGTGCACCCAAAGTTATATAATTTTGGGGATCACATCTAATTTCTTGAATATATGAAACTCTAATTGCATAAATAGGAAGAAGAGTTCTAAGTACCTTGTTGACCACTATCACATCAACTATTTTCCCTCTTAAGGCTCTAATTGCACTCACACTTGCTTTGATTCTTTCACTATATTATGAAATGTTTTCATCTTCTCTCATCTTCATTTGATCAAATTGACCTCTTAGAATTTCCACCTTAGCTCTCCTTGTCGTGAGCCCAAATTAAAAATGATATATGAATATTCGAATAACATATTATACAATGATAATAATTAAGAATAATACTATTATAATATATTATATAATAGTGATATATTTGACAATATAAAAATAAAACAATATATAAGATTATAGCATAATTGTAATGTAAAATATTATATTATAATTATACTATTAATGAGTTAAACTAATTAAATAAAAAATGAATACCTTGATTATAAATGATATCAAATACCAATAATAATTTTATAATGTTCCTACATGGGTTATATTATGAAATGGACATATTCGAAGATAATATTATAATATAATTGAGAATTAAATATTATTATAAATCATATTTAAAGAAAATATACTACGTAATAGTATTAAGAATAATGATATTACTAATAATATTATTAATATGTTATAATTACATTACAAATCAATAAGATGATAATACATCTAACTATTATCAAACATAAATAAATAATATAATTACAAGAAATGGTAATAACTACTAATAATTAATAATCTAAACCAAATATTAATAATATAATATTCAATATAACATCAATATGATATCAATAGGACATCAATATAATAATATTAATTACTGATATCCATTCCTAATATTATTTCTTAAAACTAATAGTAAGTGATATTATATATGCTATGTTAATTCTGACGTGGCTTAAAGATATGTGTTATTAACAGTGAGAGAAATCAAACAAAGACAAAGATGCCTTCTACTAAATCTAGTCAATGATTAGGTAGAGTATTTAGAAAATTAACAGTGATGATAATTGGACAAAAGCGATGATCGATACAACAATCTAGTCAAACATCATTTCATAAACTTGGCCAAATATGGGAAGGTAGAAAGAGTCATTACAATTATAGCACATAGAAGTATCAAACCAAGCCAAGACTTCCATGATTGTGTCTGTTATCATATAATGTTGAAGGTAGAAGAAAATTATTTAGTACTCATCATACATGTTGATGTAAGAGAAGAGACATGCATCGTTATAAGAAAATACTTACTCAACAATGAATCTAAGCTATCTATAAGCATACCTTAGTGATCCGAATAGAATAATGATTAATCAATAAAATGGAAGGCTAAACATAAATTAGAGAATATGCTAACTAGTAAAAAGTATTTATTGGAAGGAGATGGCTTATAATGCAAGGGATGCGGTTCACTTCATACAAGATAATCTATCACATGAAAGAAGACGTCCTTTGGAATTCTGGGATATATATTGAAGATCAATTCCATTCTCAATGGGGGATAGAAAACTCATAGCATATAAATACATTAACTACTCTTTACAAGAAAGAGATTGAAGGATAAGAGAATATGGGAGGATTATATAGGAAAGACACATTATTTAGAGGAAGCTACAAGTATATTGACAGGTTACTAAATCTGTATTCGGAGTCTAGAAACAAGTCTGATAGCCAGAACACATTGGATAAATAGTCAATAGTAATTGAATAGAATTATTTATATTATATTAAATGTATACATACATTCCAATCACTCAAGGTTCACTTATGAATCTTCACTCACGAATCCATCAAAACAAATCCTTTGATGATCCATATATCATTATTCCCTTGAGAGATCAACCAAACAAGCAATCTTAGGAAAAATATGATAGAAAGGATACAGATAAAAGGAAAAATTGTAAATAAATAGGACCTCCAAAAAGGGTTCATTACACTCCTCCATAGATATCTTTCAACTTGATTGACATTTCATGAGCAATAGGACAATCTTTGACATCATCAGATTCAACATAATTGAGAGTAGAAGCAATTTTAATCATCATTATGTTGTGATTCTTCTTTTCCACAATTTGGTCCATAGACAAAGGTCCATCAGATGCCACGTACTTGTTTTCTAGGTATTTTAGGTTTTTGTCTCCAATGGTTTCCAAATGTAGCTTCATGAGTTCTTACCATGCTTGGAAGTTATCTCTCTTCAACTTAGGAATTTACCTTTTGTAAGACATCTTTATTTTTAGCTTAGGTCCTTGAAGCCTTGTCTGCAAGCACCAATAGATCTAATTCCAACTGTTGGAAATAAAAAGGAGTAACTGAGAGGGAAGGAGTGAATTAGTTACTACAAAAAAAAATCCTAGATCTGTTAAGATGTGAACATAAATTTCAAAACAAATCCTTTCTAAAACTTAGTTAACACTAAAAATATTACTATCACTCAGTTAACATAGAATATATTACTGTCACTCGATTAATACAAAAGATGTGGATCTTAAGATATTAAATTTCATTAACCTTTATTAAATTAGTTGCAAAAACATAAAGGAAATAACATGAACACATGAGAGACCAAGATTTAAGGTGGAAACCCAATTTGGAAAAACCACCAATTGCAACTAGTTACTATTTTTCACTCTTATGAGGTGAGCCCTGTTAGAAGTCAACCCTATTAAAGGTTACAAAACACATTGTTAGCTGTGACCCTATTAGAAGATTTAATTAACCCTATTAGGAGTGGCCTTGTTAGAGGTCTTCAGACACTTCAATCTAGAAATACCACCTTGTTAGAGGATTTTCTAAATACTTTTTAGGCTAACTCTATTAGGATATTTGATTCACTGCTACAATTATTAGAAAGTAACAATGACTTTACCTGATTGTTGATGCAATTGACTTTGCTGATTTAGATCTCTATTCTGGCTTAATTACTTGATCTTCCTTCATCAGAATGTTCTTTGTAACTCAATCAACTAAAATACTCTGCCCTCTTACAAATATCCTTCCAAATTTGCTTCCTTAATTCATCTTCTTCAATTCCACAATTCAATCCTCAACTTGAATTTATATTTATATGATTCATCTTGTTAAGTCAATCTAAATACTCTTTTAACCAAATAATTATAATCCCTTAAGTTAGCTTGTATTAACCAATCAGTTTAACAAACTTAATATACTGACACTCAGCTAATACATAATTGAGCACTCAGACAATATAGATGATCCCTTCATTCACCAACCAACTCTATTAGAACATGAGTTCTAGTGTTAATCGCTCCAACTCAGTTAGAACATAATTCATGCTGACTTTCCTTTGATAATTGATTGAACTTGGTTAATATTGACTTGGCTTCATTAACCAAATGAGCTCGGTCAATACTATTTTTGAACTTAGTGAATATCAAACACTCGACATATATAGAAACTACCTTCAATGCATGAGTGAGCTTGGCTATCACTAACTACTCAATAAGGCTTGACATTTTGTGTAACATCAAAGACAACATATAACTGAATAATTATTTTCAACAACTTCTTGTCCTTCTTTCTTTAATACTACTCTAGGAAACTCCTAAAGTAGGACTATCTACATCAACTTGTAACATATTCTAATTGACATATTTGATGTAAAGCTCCAACTAGACTTAACTAGCCTTGTCTAGGGGAATTACCCCTAATTTACCTCTTATATATTCATGAGCATCCTTAGGTAAAGCTTTATTGAATATATCAACTATTTTCTCCTTAGTATTCACATACTCCAATTTCACTTCTTTGCCTTGAACTATCTCTCTCAAGTAATGATATTTGATAACAATATGCTTAGTCTTTATGTGAATTACATGATTCTTTAATATGTTTATAGTACTAGCGTTATCACAATAGATAACGACTGGATTAGTAATCTCTTCCTTCATACCTTTCAACAATTGCTCGATCCATTTAGTGTTTGAACAATTCATTACTGCTGACACATACTTGACTTCAGTTATTGAATGAGAAATGTAGTTCTTCTTCTTCCTTTTCTATGAAACTAGTATCTTTCATAAAGAAAATTCTCCTCCACTTGTATTTTTTTTGTCTTCAATATTTCCTGCCTTATCAGAATTAGTGAACACCTTTAGTTCAAACTTATCATTCTTCTTGTAATACAATCCATAGTCTTATGTTCCTTTCAGATATCTTGATATCATTTTCACTCCCATCATGTTATTCTCATTAGGACTAGCACAAAATCTTATAACTATCCCAATGGATAATGCAATACTAGGTTTTCCATGAACAACATATTGTAGTTTTCCAATCATTGATCTATACAATGTCTAATTCATGTTAGTAGAATTGTCATTCTTTGATAACTTATGTCTAGCGGACATAGGTGTCCTAATTGGTGTTGAATATTCCATTCCAAATGTTTTCAATATATCCTTGATGTATTTGAATTGAGTAATGAAGATACTTTGGTTCATTTGATATACTTGTAAACTAACAAAGAATTTGATCTCACCAAACATAGACATTTCAAATTCCTTCTTCATCTTAGAAGCAAATGATTCAAGCATAATGCTTCCTTCCCTCCAAATATAATATCATCAACAAAGATTTTAGATAGCAATACCTTATTGTTTTTACTACTCTTCAAGTATAGATTGTTGTTATCATTAGTTCTTGCAAAACCAATATTCACCAAACAATTGTGTAATCTTTCATACCATGATCTAGGAGCTTGTTCCAAACCATATAGAGCCTCGTGCAACTTACATACAATATTCTTCTTGTTGGGGTCAACAAAACCTTATGGGTTCTTAATGTAGACTTCTTCTTCAAGTATTCCATTCAAAAATGTAGATTTTACATCCATCTAATATACTTTAAATCCTATATGAGAACAATATGCAAGTAGTGTTTTAACTCTTTCTAGTCTTGCAATAGGGAAAATTTTTCCCCCATAGTCAATTCCTTCTTCTTATGCATAGCATTCTAGACTTATTCCTTGTGACTTCACCTTTTTCATTTAGCTCATTCTTGAATACCCTCTTTATTCCAAAAACATTTTTATGCTTAGGTCTAGGTACCAATGTCCATGTTTTGTTCTTTTCTATTTTTTCACTTTCTTCATTCATTTCTTGTATCTAGTCCCCATTTTTCAAAGTATATTTTATAGATTTGGGCTCAAACTCACAAAGTAAACATGTTTCACTTCTAAGTCTCTTCCTTGTCACACCACTAGATTCTTTGTCTCCAGTGATTTTCTTAGGTGCATGTGTCTTCTTACATATTTAGATAGTACATGTTCTTTCCCGCTCTCTTCTTCTATAGGTTCATCTTGAAAGATGATATCAAGCTCATTATCTCTCTTTGGTTCATGTTCAGGTTCATTTTCTATTTGCTCGACAATGTCTTCTCAATGTTCAACTCTCTCTCTCTCTCTCTCTCTCTCTCTCTCTCTCTATATATATATATATATATATATATATATATATATATATATATATATATATATATATATATATATATATATATATATATATATATATATATATATATATATATATATATCAAAATTGTTTTGCTATTTCTTGACACCTATAGTTTGCTGCTCGACAATCAAAATTGTTTTGCTATTTCTTGACACCTATAGTTTGTTGCTCGACAACCTACTATTTCAAATCAGCATTCCCAATTTGTTATTGATTTGTAAATTTTTTCTCATGTTGAGGTGAGGTGTTGGGAGCACCTTCATTCACATATATGAATTTACTATAGTCTTCATATTATGTGTTGCATTCAACTTCATTCTTTTCTGCATGTTCATAAACTTTCACATTTGCATTTCTCACAAATTTGTTAGTGTTAGACTTCAAACACTAATAAGATTTTCCCTCACTAGAATAACCTAGGAATATACCTTCATCACTTTTAGCATCAAGTTTTCAATTTCTATTATCCTTAAGTATATAGCATTTACTTCCAAATGCTTTATGTTAGGTTCATATCATTACCATAATTCAAAATGTGTAACAGTTGTACCTTTCTTGACTTGTACTCTATTCAAAGTATAAACTATTGTACTTAAAACTTATCTCCAATATTTTTGTGAATTTTTTTCTCCATAATTAGTGTTCTATAATAGTCTATTATTTATCTATTTCTCCTTTCATCTATTCCATTTTGAGGAGGGGTCCTTAGTGGTGACATCTGCCTTTTTATTCCTCTATCATTATAGAATATGTTAAATTCATTGGAAACAAATTCACTACCTCTATAAGATCTCAAGTACTTTAGACTCTTTCCTATCTCCTTTCAACTCTAGCCAAATACTACTTAAATAATTTAAAAGTATTAGATTTTTCTTTAAGAAACATCACAGTCATTATTCTTGAATAGTCATCAACAAATAGAATGAAATATTTGTGCCCACAATAGTTTTGAACACCAATAGGCCCGTAAAGGTCAATATGAATCAGTTCTATAATATCATCAGAAGAATATGTCTTGCTTTAGAAACTATACTTTGTCATTTTTCCCAATTGACATTGTTTAACAAATTGCCAAATTTTACATCTTACTCTTGCAGATTTTAATGCCATCAAACAACATACCTTAAGGCTGATGCAATCTCCAACATAGCTTGGTTGTACTCTTGCTTCTCTTTTAGTTGGTAAGCTCTTAGAGGGATTGTTGAACTATATCCACATATGCATTATCCAAAAAATGTATTGTACCTTCTCCAATTCTTGCTAGATGTAGCCTCATCAAAATTTTCCATGCAGTGAAGTTCTCTTTGTTCAACCTTCACACCTCCTTTTTGTCCATTTTGATCTTTAGCTTCAAGTACCTTCAAAATTTTATTTACAAGCACCAATGCTCTGAAACTAATTGTTAGAATGTTTAGAATGAGTAAGAGGGGGGTGAATCAATTATCCAAGGTCCAGATGTACCAATTGAATAGAAAAACACTTAAAAAACTTTATATCTTATCATCCATTAGCTTAGCCTCTACGGTAAATTTTTAGCAACATAAACTAGTAGTCCACTATCCTTAATATAAAAAACTTGTAGAAAGTAGACATTAACAATAAATCATCACACATAACATCCCACCAAGTTTGACAATAAGATTTAACGTAGAAACCCAATTTGGGAAAAACTACTAGTAACATGTCAGCAATCTTTCACTCTTCCAAGGTGAGCTCTATCAGGAGCCAACCTTATTAAAGGTTATAAAAAATAATATTAAATGTGACCTTGTTAAAGGATTTAATCACCCTATTTGGAATGGCCTTGTTAGAGGACTTTATAACATTCTATTAGAATGCCACCTTGATTAAAGGATTAACATATGGCTATTAGGTCAACCTGTATTAAAGGATTTTAAAACTAATACAATGGTTAGAAAGTAACAACATATTTTGATTTGAAAAATACAACTCACTTTGCAAATATAGATCTCAGTTGGGCTCAAATATTGATCCACTGATTGGCGTTAATTATCATCTTAGTCTTTAATTTGCTTGGTAACTATTCAAGCAATCACTCTTCTCCTTTTTTCAGAATTCTTCTTAGGTTCAACAATCAATAGCATCAACAACTACTCCAATCTTCAATCTTTTTAAGATTAGCCCTTATACTTCCTTAAATAGGTAATTCTAATTTTTTGCCTTTTAAATGCCACCATAGATCTTAGGGTTAGTTCATATTCATCAAATCCTTCCAACATTTCATCTCTTCCTTTCTATTCTAGAAACTTTGCCAAACTTCTCCTTGTATCCTTATATAGAAACACAAAAACATGGTTTCCCTTGATTTAAATGTTCTAGGTTATTCTTCCTTATCTTCAACATGCTTTCCATATTCCAAGAAATCAACTCCATTAGCTAAAAAATAACAATTTCTCATAAATTGTCAAAATGTTGTCCCTTGGCCAATACTGTGGTTTGGCACTTGGTCATCACTAACTTACTCGATCACTACTAAATTTTTAGTTTTGTAGATATACTGATGCTTAGTCAGCACTATTTCTACTTGGCACATGTTGTGGCTTAGTCGACACTAGCATCACTTGATATATACTTCAAATTCCTTAATCTTTTGCTTTGTTTCTCAATCAAGCCTATGCATTTGGTAAATCTTTGATCACTTCTTCAAGGCTTGAGTATGTAACTATATTCTTCACTTGTAACATGATTTAAACAATCACTTTATCTTGTCAACATCTAACTAATCAAGTGTCCATTATAGTTTCTTCCCATTACTAAATTTTTCCGCTAAGTGCTTTTGTTATAACCAACTTCTCAAATCCTCTTCATCAATCATCTATATATGACAATCAAATTAGATAGAAAACTCTCTTAGCTATAAGGTTTGTAATCAATGACAATATAATAATTATTCAAATTGTAGTTTCCAACAAAAAGTAGTATCTTTGAATGGGGATAATATAAGCAATTATCCCCATGTATAAATAGAGCCCAATGGTGGGATCTTTAGTAGACCACCCATATTTAGTGTCTTTTTATTCTTCTCCATCCATCATGGAAGGAAATATTTATAGAGCTAGGCAAGGAAACCCCTTGAAAGAGGTGGTAGTAGGCTATGTAGAAGGACCACTAGCAATAGGCAAGCCAAAGTAAACATGAATATAGTAGGGAATAGAAAGCAAGAACAACCTCTTGGTAGAGCCATGAAATGATAGAGAAGTCAAATAGTGTCTCTACACATTGCTACCACTTCTTGGAGAGAATTAGTGAATCTAAGATGATGGGGTGTGGGATAAAAGAGTTGTGACCATAGCAACGTCCATGAGGCAAAGTGAAACCAACAAAAATAAAACCTAACAAGACTTTGGAAACTATACAAGGAGCATGCTGAATTTATTTGTTTTTCTTTATAACTATGATTATGAAAATAATTTTTGTGATAAAAATATGTTATAAATTATAGAAGAATAAAAATATGATTAATTAAATATCCAAAAAATGGCAAGTAGAGAAAACATCATTTTTGCGAAAGATGTGAATTGTGCGATAGAAGACAAACAACTATGTGATCAAGGCTGGAAAGCTAAGAAGATAGGAATTTTTGAGAAGAAATCAAAACCTAATGTTCGTTTAGTGCTGCATCAATTTCCAAAATTCTAAAACCCTAGCAAGGAGAGGAAAAACTAGGGGAGAATCCACTCTGATGTACCTCCCTTTGATAACAATCTCCTTGCAAAGATCAATTCTGTTATAGAAACAACAAACTCATTTTTGGTGCTAGATGAGCAAAAGGAATTGGAACATGTAGATGAAAAGTGGATAAACCTCAAATATTTAGGGGCTTCTTCAATAGAAATCTTGACAAACGATGTAGAGAGGATAGGAGTTAAGACTTTGACAATTGCGGTTGGGAATGTCAGCAATCGAGCCACTCTAGTCTCGAATCAGGTATCTTCATTTCATTCCTTCTAGGAGAAAATTAGCAAACCTATGGTAAAACATGAAACTCCTAATTATGAATTGCTCAAAATTTTCAACTCCTTGGGCTCACATAGTATTCACCTATCATTCTATCTATGACAAGCCTTGATAATGAAATCTAATTTTTTAATCTTACTAAATATGCATAACAAAATAAAAATGAGTTGTTTTCTTAACATATAGGTTTTCTATCTAATTCCTTCAAGGATCTCCCAAATATTCATAAGAGTCACCTTAGAAAGACTACGATCACAAGCCTCGATTCTTCCTTTGCTACACCTAATACATATATTTGTCCTTGTTGTAGAAACTTTGTATCCAAACTCCCTGTTCATCCTAAAATTCAGCCCCCTCGACTCCCAAACCCAATTCCATCAAATTTGAGGAAAAATTCATTATTATTAGTAATCAAGATAGTGAAAATTGTTGGAAGGAGTGCCAAAATGTTGGTTTATTTGCATTCTAGAATGGGCCAAAATCAGAAATGATCAATCTCATCAATTGGTTATAGGAATTCTGCAATAACTAGGTAAGTATCTCTCACCATTTTGATAGATTAGTATACATTCATTGTAGTGATGAATATTCTAAAAAAGACTTCCTCTTTGTCTTTGAATGCTATTTTAAAGATATGATGTGAAATTATTTGAGTGGATACTAGATTGTAAGGAAGAAATGATAAAATTCTTGATCCCAACTTGGATCTCCCTTCAATCCCTCCCCCTGGAACTTTTGCATGTAGAAATTATGAAGAAAATAGGGCTCTCAATTGGTGGTTTGATTGGTATGGATGCATCTTTTAAATATTGCAATAATATCAAACTTTTGATCAATTGTAAGGTTAATAATTTGGATCTCAAACCTATTAAAGTAATAACAAATAGAGCTATCTATAATTTAAATTACCACAGATGTGAAGGTAAAATCTTAGAGATAATTAGACTAGACAATGATAGGAAAATCTTCTTCAAAAATTTGCAATTAATTGCAGATCTTAAAAATACATTCCTTGTGATAAACATAAGGAATCAAAGAGAGTATTAGAGGGATCCCATATATGAGAAAGGTCACCATAACACATGTCAAGATACAACAAGGAAAACAAAGCCAACATTTGAGAGTGGGGCAGTCAAAATAGATAAGACAATAGGGTCAAGTCTATTAACAAAGATCAAAAGTAGCCCACCTCTAATTACCATGATAGTACAAAAGAAAGTAGTAGAGATAATACAAGAGGATAAAAAGAAAGAATCTCAAAGAATAGAAGGGGAAAAATTCTCAATACTAGTAATCAAACTATTGAAGTACCAAATATGGAGGAATGTAAAGGAATCAGTCCTATTATATAGACCTCTTATGTAAATCAAAGCTCTAAAGATCTTAGTAGAGAAAAAGGAAAAATTAATCAAGATATGGCTAACATAAGGTAACAAGGAATAGTCATCAGCAACAAAAAACTCAAGAAAAGATTTAAAAAAAGTCAAAAGGGACAAGAACAAAAGTATAATAAATGGGGAGGAAAAGCCATCAGAAAAAAAGTGAAACATCAGGACAAAAAGCCATTGGAAAACATGGTCAGTAGCATAGAAGAACTAATTCAAGTATTTAGCTTTGAGAATATAGCTAAGAGTAGTGAATCACTGAAAGAGGATCTAATGCAGTGAGTTTTAAAACTAGGAGGAGATAACTACACTTTTGAAGACTTAAAAAGAGATTTGCTAATTATAGAGGGTGAAGACAAAAATAGTAAAGCCCTACAGATAAACAAAGATACACAATTGATAGCTCAAGGTAATAAATCTAAGGAGAGTGGCTTCAAGAAGTTACCATTAATAGATGATATATGTATAGAAGATTAGATAATCCTTGTAGAACAAATATTACAAGAACTAGAAAATGAAGATAAAGATGAAAAAGAAGGAAAATAATCCAAAATTACTTTGAATGTGCAAGAGAAAATAGAGTAGCTGGGACTTCAGATGAACCAAGAAGGGATAAATTCTCCTAAGTATGGAAAAGTGAAAGCAAAAAGAGGTAGGAAATCTCTTAAGGAACCCAGAGAAGTTGATGGGCATGCAAAAGAGAAGCAAAAGATTAGTCAGTTACTTAATCTAGGGAAGGGGAAGATCCTTCCCAAGGAAGTATGAAGATCACTACTTGGAATGCTAGGGGCTTAAACACCCCTAGCAAGAAACAATTACTAAAGTAATACCTAAAAAAATCTAAATCTGAAATTATTTTACTACAAGAAACAAAATTGAATAAGGAGGAAGGAACCAAGCTTGAAAAGAAGCTAGGTAGTTGGAACATTAACTTACATGAATCTAGAGGAGTATCAAGAGGTTTAGGCATAATTTAGAATCCTAGGAAAGTTACTCTAAATATATCAAAAACAAATAACTCTTGGATGAGCAATAGAGTCAAAAACATCAAAACTAACCTTCAGTTCATTTTAGTAAAAATCTATGGCCCAACCTATGACATAGATAAAAAAATTTTATGGGACAAAATTAGCATATTTATCAATAGTCATAGTAATGAACTTATTCTCATAGGCGGTGATTTCAACACTATCTTAAATATAGATGAAAAATTTGGTGGCACCTAGCAAACTTCCCAAGCCTCAAAAGATTTTAAAAACTAGTTTGACCGTAACAACCTAATTTCCATCCTATTTAATAATGGGAAGTTTACATGGAATAATAAAGGGAAGGATTTCTCTTAAATAGCTGAGAAACTAGATAGATTTTTTCTCAAAGGAGAACTGAGTAAATTAAATCTCAATATCCAATCCTCTATTATACCAATAGCTGGATCAGACCACTATTATGTTAGAATTGAATTCTCTAAATCTTTTAAACATGTCAAAAACCCATTCAAGTGTGAAGAATGCGGTTTTAAGACAAATTTTTTTTGGAACATATTAAAGAATAGTGGAATCAAGGTAATTTTAATGGTTCTAAAATGTACATTTTTGTCTCTAAAATGAAAATGCTTAAAGAAAACATACTTAAATGGAACAAAGAACACTTTAATAATATATTTAAAGAAAAATTAGAGATTGAGGAAAGATTAAAAGAACTAAATTTAGAAGTAATTAAAAAGGGGATAAATAATGATAGCTTTTATCTAGAGAAAGAATTACTTGCCAAGTAGGAAATTGTATTGACAAAAGAAAAAGTATTTTGGAGGCAGAAGTCAAGAGAAAAATGGCTAGATGAAGGAGATTGAAATACAAAATTTGGCCATAACTCTACCCTACACAATAGATTCAAAAGAAAAATATGAGAAATAAAAGATCCTCTAGGTACTACCATTGAAAATCTGGATAAAATAGCTATGATTTTTGTGATCACTTTTAGAATATATTAAACAACTATGATAGCTTGAATAGGGTAGCTCAAGAAAAAATTCTAAAACATTAAACAATCCAATCTCCTTGGAAGAAGTCAGATTGGTGTTATTCAACATGAACCTTGACAAATCTCAAGGTCTAGATGGATTCTAGAAATTCTTTTACCAAAAATGTTGGGACATTATTGGTGTTGATCTTTGGAAAGCTATTGAAGCATCAAGAAATGGTGGATCATTGGTGTCTAAAATCAATTACACCTTTCTCACCCTAACCCCTCAAAAAGATGATTCTGAAAACCCTAGGGATTTTAGACCTATAGCTTTATGCAATACAATCTATAAAAGAATAAAAAAATGGTGGATCATTGCTATCTAAAATCAATTACACCTTTCTCACCTTGATCCCTAAAAAAGATGATTCTGAAAAGCTCAGGGATTTCAAACCTATAACTTTATCCAATACTATCTATTAAATTTTATCATTTTTTTTAGCAAATAGACTTAAACTGATTCTCCCTAAGATTATATTAGAAGATTAAACTAGCTTCATTCTAGGTAGATCAATCCTAGATGGAATATTTATTATAAAATAAATGCTACATTTAGCTAATAAGAATAAAGTGGCAAGCATGTTCATGAAATCAAATATCCAAAAAGCATATGACATGGTTGATTGGAGATTCCTATGTAAAACCTTAGAATCCTTTAGATTCTCACTCCAATGGATTAACTTCATATATTAGTGTATTTCTACTACTAAAATTTTAGTCCTTATTAATGGTACCCCTAAAGGTTTCTTTGAAACTTCAAGGGGTATTAAACAAGGAGATCCCCTATCTCTATTTCTATATATTATCATGGTAGAAGCCTTCAGGAGAGCAATTACTAAGGCTCACAATGAGGGGAAAATAAATGGTATTACTATAATAGAAAATACCCCCAACATTACCCACCAACAATATGCAAATGATACCATTTTGCCAAGTGAAAGTACAACAAAAGAGACCCTAAACATTAGGTCTATCATTCAACAGTATATGGAAGCATTGGCTCAAAAAGTGAATATAGAAAAATCCAAAATCTTTTTCATTAACACCAAACCTGAAATGGAAATGTAAATCTACAGCATCATGGGGTATGAAAGGGGCACATTCCCATGTAAATACCTAGGTATCAAGTTAGAAAAAGGTACTAAATATAATAAGGCATGGAAAAGTATATTGGCTAGAATGGATTCTAGGATAGGAGGCTAGAAAGGTAAATGGCTTACAAAAGCTAGTAAAGTCACCAAGATTAGATCAATGTTGTCTACTATCTCAACATATCCGATATCCTGCCTTCCTTTGTCTAAACATATCAATAAGAAGTTTGAGGCAAAACATAGAAGCTTCCTTTGGAATGATTGTGAGGACTTAAAAAAATTGTCCCTCATAAGATGGAAGAACATATGTAAACCAAAGGAGTTTGGATGTTTAGGTATAAACAACTTAAATTGGCAAAATGAAGCATTAGGGGCTAAACTTACTTGGCACCTTTTTGTAGAAAGGGATCATAAATGGGCTAAAGTTATGTATAACAAATGCTTTAATGCAGCTAATCTCTATTCCATCTTTAGGATGAGGACCCTCCCCAAAATATTTAAAAGTTGAAACTTTATAGTTAAAAGTCAAGCCCTTATTAGAAAATATCTCACTTGGGACACTAGAAAGGGTGATGAAGCCTTTTTCTAGGAAGATTTATGGTGTGGGTACCCCCCTTGTAGACAGCATGGGGATTCTAGTAAGCATCAAAGAGAAATTAGTCAAATACTACGAGTAGAAGGTCAAC
Organism: Cupressus sempervirens; assembly: GCA_028749045.1. Taxonomy (NCBI): domain Eukaryota; kingdom Viridiplantae; phylum Streptophyta; class Pinopsida; order Cupressales; family Cupressaceae; genus Cupressus; species Cupressus sempervirens. Next base: position 277,699,649 of record CM053789.1, on the reverse strand, counting down.
GATTAGAAAACCAAAAAATCTATTAATGGGAATCACAAGCTAGGAATGGAAATCTGTGGATAATATAAACATGGAACCAACAGAAAAAAAGGCATATGAAAAGATAATCTAGAGTAGGAAAAGTAAGTAAGTAGAAAGGAATGAGAATATCATCTAGGCAACATCAAAAGATGGTAGATACAATGTTAAAAATGGTTATAGAGCTCTCATTCACACCCAAAGATGGGAAAGAGTAGAAATCCCACTTAAACTCTGTTGAGAATCATCCTATTTTCCAAACAAAGGTTTCTTTTTATGGCTTGCATTTTAGAATAGGATCCTAAGGGCCAATAGAATCCACAAGTTGGTTATTGAGGCTCCATCTAGATGTGTGTTATGTAGACAAGATAGTGAATACACTGATCACATCTTATACAAATGCTCATATACTCAACCTTATTGGGAATGACTCAGTCACATGTTGGGCTGGAATGCTCCCATGCCAGAATCCCTAGTTGATTTTCTCAAAGGTTGGCCAATAGATAGTAGTAAAGCTATCTATAATAGAATGTGGAATATTTTCCCATCTATCCTCATGTGGGAGGTATGGAAAGAAAGGAATATAAGAATATTCTATGATCAAGATATGTAGCTAGATGAGATTATCTAAAAATTTGAGGCATGTATAGTTGAGACTTTAAAATCTCACCTTAGGAATACCTAAAAAGAAGAAGGATCATTTTTGAGTTGGGATGGGTCAATAAAAAAGAAATAAAAAAACCTTATTAACCCTCCACTTATTTATAAAAAGAAGAATAACGAGGCGAGGGAGAATTGTACATGGATCCCTCCACCGATTGGATGGACCAAGTTAAATTTTGAAGGGGATTCAAGAGACAATCTTGGATCTGCAAGAATCAGATGTGTCATTAATTAATGACTTAGGCAAGTGGATTTTCAAAAGGGCTAAATCCATAGATCCAATGACTAATAATATGGTTGAGCTAGAAGCTTTGTAAGGACTCCAAATTTGCCTAAATCTAGGCTTATCCATGATTATCACTGATGGAGACTCTCAGATTGTACTAAATGCAAGTAGGAAAAGAGCGACACTCTAATTGAGTCTTAAACTTGAAGTTAGAAGTAGTTCTTAATATTCTGGACTGTTTCATGTATACTCAAATTTTTCATATTTTTTGGGAAGGTAACAAAAAGGCAAATCAACTTGCAAATAAGGGTGCTAATGGTGAAAATACTTTAGTCTTCAATGATTGTTGGTTTTAAATAGGAGCCCCCAACTCTTATTACATCTATTAATATTTAATCATGAGCATTCTAATAAACAACATAAAGCAGCTCTAGTTATAACTAGATAATTGATCTAGACTAGCCATGTAGAACAATTTAGGTTTTCAAGACACAATTTTAATAGTATCCCCATCTCAAGTAAATCATATATCCTAATACATTCAACACCTATACCCATCATTAATGCAGTTATCTCCATGTATATTCATATAATATCATTTATACAACAAATATAGGGGAAGACAGAGAGCAAGTATGGATTTGTTGAACTAGTAATAAAACTTTAAATTAAAATATTAAAAGGTCTGCTAATTTAGATGAATTATTCATAAGGAGTGAAGTTATCCTAACTATTATAAGAAATCCAATATGATATAAGTTGATTATTCATCATCAGAAGCAAATATTTCTAAAAATGTTGTTTTTATCCCTATATTAACATCTAAATCTTGTTATATCTCCCCTGACTTTTCCATCATGGTGTAACACTTATAACCATCATGTATCATTTCATAGTGGCATCAACTAATGTCAGCATGAATCCAGGTGCTTCTAAACACTTCTCTTGAAGATTTTTTCCTTTTATACCCTTTTTATCCCCATCTCTTTCAACCTGAGCTTGTTTTAACCTTATTATGGATACCAATATCTATGTATTCCATGTATTGGAAGTGTAGACAATGGCATTTCATGGCAATGTGAAACTTGAGAGATGGAACTGATTGTTAAAACCAATGGATGATATAACAAGAATTGTGGTGATTTGTGCCCTAAGAGAAGGAATTTTTAACTATAGTTTCTCATGGAGAATAAATAGTGATATTATAGGGACATTCATAGGGTGTTTGGCTAGAGCCAAAGTAGAAAAATGGGCAATGATCAGACTTTTCCATAATGTGTTTGATCCAGTTTGGTGAGTGGGATTGGAAGAAGCCATTATGAGTTTACATGAGAAAATTAGGACTCCTCTTCCAGAAATGTATATGGTGCATCCACCTAGGAGCTTCAATTTGGCCATTGTTCCAAGATGCCCTTCTCTGGTTATTTGAGAGCATGCTACCTTTAATCAAGAACGACTTAAAATAGAAGCTACCATCCAATTTCTCCTCAGATGGAGAGGGATCATAGAGGATGGAGGAAAGGCTTCGCTCAAAAACTACCTTGGCATTTTTAAATCTTATATCCATCTAGGCATGGAGCTTGAGAACCTAGAAGCACTGGTATTTTGCAACCCCAACATAAAAAATCAAGCAAGGAAAAGGGTGCCTTCAAATTTCTGCCACATTTCCAAGCTACAAATCTCAAGGATATTGCTGAAATCATTATGGTTTTCTAGAAATAGTAGTTTGATACACACACAAATTATGTGTGTATGTCAAGTTTTTGAACTCCAGCAGACAGGCTGAGGGTTCCCTTGTTTTGTTTCCTCTGTTTTGCCATTAGCCCCTTGTGTTTTGGTTTGGTCTATGTTAGGTCCTTTTTGTCTCTTCCTTTTAGCCTAGTTTTTTCTCAAAGTTTGCTAGGTTGGTATGCTATGGGCAAGCAATGATTGTATCTAAAGTTTCTTATTTCAGAATAGTATTATAGATAGTATGCTCTGTGTATAGTTTGTGTATTATATTAAGGATAATATTAGATCTAATATAGGTTGTAGCTTGATACAATGAATTATGGCATCTGTTTTAGACGAAGATTAGCAAGCTTGTTTATAATTTTTAGTAGCTCAAGTGCCTCCTAATCCTAATCTTTGTAAATTCATGATGATATTAATATATATGAATTTTATATCAGTGGTGAGTTTTATTTTCCCTTTTGCCTCTTCTAAATGGAGTAGTGTATCCGAATTGAAACTACTTAGGATGTATTTTTATTTTCTTAATAATATTGTGGTCTATTTTTAGCTATGATAGAAGAAATGTATTGTGAATGTAAGAGGATAGCATACTAATATCAATAACTAAACTGAGTAGATTGGAAGGGTAATCAGGATGTGATATAGAGCAATACACAGAGACAATTCTAATAAGAACAAATTCTCAGTATGATGTTTAATAATGGCATTATTTAAATAAGTAAGGGTAGAAATCTTATTTCTTTTATGAAAGATTTAATCAATAAAGTATAGTGAGTCCAAGATTAATATATTAAAACTTGTTTTAGTAGGATTCAAAGTAATTGAAAATGTTTCTTGTTTTGATTAAAGAATGTTAGGATCAAAATTACATTAGAAATGAATATGATTGAGAGAGTGTAGCTTCTAATTGGGTTTGATTCAGTATTATTGTCCCACATGGATAACCAAAGTATCTTAGTAATATCCTGCAAGGAATTCAAGTTATCAAATGCTTTTTGCTAACAACACTAACATTTGATTTAAGCTATATGACTAAGTAGCAAGATATTAAGGAGAAAGCACCTTAGGAAAAATAGCTAAGAAGAGGTATCTACTAAGAGTATAGAGGTCTGGTTGAACCATTAATCTCAGATATAGGATTATGATTGATCAGTAGAGGAATCATCAAAGATTACAAAATTTAGAAGAGGACTCTTGTCCTTCTCATTCTAATGATAATGAAACGTTGAAAAATGACAAATGGGGTATACCCCTTTTAATAATGTAATAAAAAAGAACTATGGTCCCAGGCAAGACTGGAGGTTTTCTTCTTTGTTCTTTCCTACCAGTGCCCATTTGAATAGAGATACTTTGATGCTCTATTATTAATTTTTAATATAATCAAGGCTTTAACCATTTATTGATTTAAAAATAAAATAAAATAAATTAATGTATATTTAGTTTAATAAAAAACTTTAAATATGTAATTAACAACCAAATAGAGACTTATAATCTTGCATTTAAGTTTTTAATCCATGTCAATCTAAGTTTTGATAGTTTACATTATAATTATTCCACATAAATATGATTGCATCAACTGATGTTTATGGCAGAAAAGTTAAGAAAAAGTGATTTTTCGTTAATAGGGATCCATTCATGTGTGATTTTATTAAACAATGATTTCAAATTTTAATCATAAAGTTTTACGTACTAATGGTAATAATAAAGAATTCAAATAATGGTGGATTATCCTATTTGAATTTTATGCACCCCTAATAGTTATCCATTTTTTCTTCATTAACTCTTGACAATACTACTATATCCTAATGATAGATCCGATCTAAAATGTTGATGCCACTAAAATGCACATAGTTGAATTGAAAAGAAATCAAGATGAAAATATTCATTATTTATTTTCTTGCATGATCATTAAATAGACATATCTAAAATTATAAAAGGACACAAGAATCAAATAGTGGAGAGAGAGAGAGAGAGGAGTAGAGAGAGAGAGAGAGAGAGAGAGAGAGAGAATTAGGGAAGGAGAGAGAAAGGCAAGGAGAGGCGGGAGTGGGGGGTGAGGAGACTCAACATTGATTCTATTTGGACATTATTCATAATGATAAAGGATTTGAATAAAAGAACTTGTGGTAGAAAATATTTCATACTTAACAATTATTATGTAATTTAACTTTAGATATCTCTCCCTACAAGCTAATATTTAATATGTGGGAATCTCTCTCTCTCTCTCTCTCTCTCTCTCTCTCTCTATATATATATATATATATATATATATATATATATATATATATATATATATATATATATATATATATATATATATATATATATATATATATATATATATATATATATATATATATATATATATATATATATATATATATATGTATGTATGTATGTATGTATATATGTATGTATGTATGTATATCTCTCTATCTCTTTATTACAAATTTCTCCAATATTCATTTGTCCTTTCATATTGCACAATATTAAGAGATGATGTATAATTTGAATGTGTATTTTCTAATTGTGGTATATGTAACTAGAAAACTTTTTAATTTGGGAAACTCATAGGTATAATAATATCGATGAACTAAGCATAAAAATTGAACATATGGGTTTAACCATGGAGGAAACTCCGTAGTTAAGCATGCTCAAGATGGAGCAGCACTAGGATGCATGACCTCCAGAGAAGTCTCGGTGCTTCACCCTTTTGAGCATCACCTAGATCCAATGAGTTCTAAGTGTTCCATTTATCCTCATGAGAGATGGATTCATGTTGAATAACTAATCATCAAAATGGGTCATTGAGTTTGACTCAAAATCACATAGTTAAACCCTGATAGCAATATCACAATTTGACTTGCTATGGAAATTATCTCCTACTTATCAATTGAACATATGACAAAAAGGCTATTATCTTCATAATTTCTATTGAGTTCAAGAAATTAAAACAAATAAAATTTATACTTCATCTTGAAACAAAAGTATTTTATTTACAAGTGGATAATAAAGTTGGGAATTATAATACACACACACACACAAATATTTACAACTAAAAATCAAGGCTTATCAACAAATCTGAATAATAATTAGAGATTTTAATTCTACAATATATAATGAGTCAATTTTACTTGAAGAAAAATAAATAAAAAAGAGATTATATCTTAGGTGTTAAGGTGTAGACAAAGTCTCCGTTGACAAATATGAAAAATATAAGAAAATAATTATGAGTTTCTTTAAATTCTATTATTAAGATGTTAGCATGAATGCTAATGATATTTCTATGGGAGAGTATCTTAGCATTACTTGAGCTCTAGATAGATTGTTATAGTAGTTACATGTTGCATTCATGGCAATATTTGTCATTGATGTCAACATACTAAAGATTGGCAGAGTAACAAACAATGATTGAAATAGTATGGTTTGAGGAGTAAAGATGAGGTCAAGCTCATAGTTGGGAACATATTTTATAGAGTTTCTTGATTTTGTGGTTAAGTGTGAATGCATAACGTCGAAGACTAGTAACAATTATTCAATATTTGTAGAAGATAGTTCATAGATAGAGTTCCTAAGAAGTGGCTTCTTGTAATCAGATTATATCTCCTAACATGGATAGAATCTGGTTGAGAGAAGATAGAAAGAGGAAGAAGCCATCATGATGATGATGACATCAATGAGTGCATGAAGTGTGAGGTTGCACATGTGAAAAATTTGTAAAGATTTTGAGATGACAATATTGTATAATTATGGAAAGATGTAATATAACATGTATTATTTTATCTTGATGAGGACCTAGTGTATTTTTAAATTGAAAGAAGCCTCAAGGCTGAATCAATAAACTATTTTGAGGACTTAAAATAAAGGAAGTTTTTTTTCCTTGGTTGTAAGGAAAATGTGTATGTGATTTTGTGAAATGATATGCAAAGTATAATGTGAGTAAATGATCTAAGGGATTATTTTCATGTGAGTTTATGGATCTAGTATTGAGATCAAAAAAGTATTTAGTGTAGTAGAGGCACAGTGAATGAGAAAAATGATTACATTTGGCAGAGAGTAATAGTGGATAGTTGATCATTTTCTATTGTTTTGAAAGGAATAATATAGAGGCCAATTGGACAGTGAGTTCATTGATATTTTCCCTAAATATGTCTCGATGTTGGGTTCTTCTGCCTTCTATGTAATGACCTGTACCAATAGGCCACTAAACAAACCGTAGATTTAACACACTGCTAAAATATATTGCTGAAATAAAAGAAATAATAGTGCCAATGTATTCATTCAATGAAAAACAAATGTTCTTACAAATGATATGGAAAATTTCAGCACCAAAACATTATGACATAGCACATTACAGAGACACCCTAACTGGTTGTATACAATTGAGAACTTGTTGCAACTACAGATTGAAAAGAAGAACCTGGATTGATCAAATGGTGGAGACTGAATGATGTAGATGATCTGGTGAAAGTGCAACTCCACTAGAAACTCCAAATCAGCAATTAAGCACAAATGAAAGGACTGAAATATCCTTCCTACAGCTGCAATAATTCAGGTGATCTCTCACACCCTCAAAATTGCGTACCAATTGAGATTTTTTGTTCTCAATGGCCAATTGTGACTATTTTCAAAAACCCTAGGCTTCACAATGCACATAAGAAAAAATCAATAATAAATCTCGATGATAGACAATGACCCCTCAATGCCTATTTATTCTTTTTTCCTTGATAGGTCAGCCTCCCTTTTTAATTTTTCTTCGCTTCTTCCAGCAACCTTTAGAATCTTTTTTTATTTAATTTATAAAGTTACCTTGTAATATTTTTTAATTGATAACTTTATAATTAATTCCTCCAAAAAAATGGAACATTACATTCTTGAACTCATAACAGTGTTTGCACAACTCCTAAAATGGTTGGAATCTCTTTATAGGGATTCAAAGTCTCCTAATAGGGACTGATATGTACTGAATGAATTTCATTGGCTCCTAACATAGTCTATCCTCTTGCAAGGAACTTATATATTAGTTCATCATGTTGTGGGCACCATCCCCATTGGGGCTTTAACTTTGATCAAGGGTTTCCCTAGTTAAAAAATCTAGTGTTATTGTGTATGGTGATCTTGCTATGGTTATTTCACTTATTGATTACATGTTTCAAATTTAATAAGGTATATAAAAGTTTTTTTAATTGGATAACTAATTCACCCCTCGTGCCCTCTTCATTATCTTGGTGGACTTTATTTGAGGATATTAGAGAAGGTTCTAGAAGGTGGACAAATAGGAAAATATTAGAGTTTTAGAAGTCAACTCCATAATAGGATCACCAAACTACTGCTCTTTGAAGTCAATAAAAGCTAATGATAGCCAAAGAAACCAAAACTTATCAACATCCACAAATTTTCAATATGATTAGTGTTCAAAATCTAGTTCAGAAAAACATACACAACTTTCCCACGAAAAAAGAACTAAAAATTATTTGCTAATTTATTATGGGCTCTAATGGTGTAATACTTTTCATATTGAACCATTAGTTCAAGTAGAAAATTAAATATGAGAACCTCTGTTTGTTAGCAAGGAATTTGATAGTACCTAATGTTGTTTAACCATCTTTGAGACATAAAGGTTTTATAAGGAGTCTCTTTCACCAAATCAACTTTGATACTAGTAAAAAATGTAAGAGGTCATAAAATAAGAATAACTAATTATTCGTAAGAAAATTATTTCTTACTAGACCAGTCTAATTGAGCATACAAAAGAAAGCTCATGGAAAACTTGGTAAATGAGAAATATATAAAAAGAAATATTCTTTTAGAAAAGGTCCAATTGCCCAAGTATAGGGATTACAATTACCACAACGATCTAAGAGGATCACCAATTTTCCTCCATATCAAAATTAAAAGTTCTTGAGAATGGATTGAAGAAGCTAATCAAAGAGGGAGATTGTTGAGAACATACAACTATGAAAAATATGCTTCAATCATTGTTTTGTCATTGATGCAAAACTTGCTATTTGTTGGTAAGACAATTGCTTATAAGATTTAAGTACTATCACTTAGTTGATTGATGAAGAAGATGATCAAAAGAGGTAACAATAGCACCTAGAGGAAAGGTTGAGTTATGATTATGTAATGAAATACAAGAATCAATTAAGATAGTGATGACATGATGTATTGATAATCTACTTAAGGTTACACAGGTTGGTTACACTATGAAAGTTTAGAAGAACAAGTTACACAAAATTTTTTTGCCAAGCTTGACCAAGTGGATAGTAGGTGCCGAGAAAAGTCAGTGCAAGACAAGCAAAAAATTAGTTGGAGCTGAGTAGAAGTTCATTCTAGTGTATGCCAAGAAGAATAGTGGATGCTGAGTAAAGTTTAGTTGATGCCAAGCACCAGTAAACTTTAGCCCGTGTCAAGTAATTTTATAGTGGATGTCGAGTAATGTAGTATGTGTCGAGCATCAAAAGCTAGATAATACCGAGCTACTGCATTATTTAAATGATCATGAATTTGATGGATCTAAGCCAACAAGTTTGTTTTCTTGGATTGTGTGAGCTACGTGGAAGATAAGGTTGATGAGCTGGTGGCACAAAATTCAAGGTAAACTATTTTTGGGCAAATTCAAAGTGGATTCTAGGAGAAGTTTCTAGAAGAGATATGGAATTTGGGATAGATTCATTGTATCCTACCTAATCCATGTCCTAAACCTAATTTGGATGATGGACAATGAGCAGGAAAATATCTTAATTTCCTATTTATGGGAATGGCTAGTCATGAAGCAAGGTTGTTATGTCCAATAACCTAAGGAAGACAAGGAGTCAAGGGTTTTGCTTGATCAAGTGACCTAAGAGAAGAGTCTGCAATAGCATGTTAAGCAAGAAGGCTTAAGGGTATGAATGCTTGAAGGGTGAACAAGCTATCAAAGCTACAATGAGTTAAAGTTAAGAAGAATGGATGGCTGAACAATGATCTGTAATCTAGAAATGAAGTTGTAAGTTGCATCCGATCAAAACCTTACTATTACTCTTTAACAATTGTATTAGTCTAGGGTAAATCCTTTGGATTAAGGTTGACCTAACAGTCATTTGTAAATCCTTTAACTAGGTGACATTCCTAGTGAATGGTCTAAAGTCCTTTAACAAGGCTCACTCCTAATAGAGTGATTGAAATCCTTTAACAAGGTCACATTTAACAGTGTGTATTGTAACCATTAATAGGGTTGGCCTTTCAGAAGACATCACTTCAGAAGAGTGAAAAGAGTAGCATGTTACTAGCGATTTTTCCCAAATTGGGTTTTCACATAAATCATTGTGTCAAGTATGTTGATGAATCTATTATGTTTCATGTTTACATTTCTGCAAGTTGAGTTGACAATAACCTACGAGTTTATAAGTGATTGCATAATCTTATGGAAGCATGCATGCGTATAAATATTTTATGGATTCATTAAGCTATGAAAAGTTTTTTATATACATCTAGACCTTGGATAACTAATTCACCCCCCCTCTCAGTTATTCTAAAGTATTCCAAAAAAACTACCGTCAAAGAGCCTAATAGATAAAATATACATACACGACTTTCCCACAAACAACTAAGAATTACTTATAGATTTATTGTGAGCTCTAATAGACTAACATTTTGAAAACATAATCATTAGTTGAAGCAATATATTAAATAAGAGCCTCTATTTTTTAGCAAGGAATATGATAATGCCTAGCCCAGAATTGCTTAACCATCAATGTAGTGAAGAGGATACATAAGGAGTCTCTTTCACCAAAAGACTTTGATACTAGTTGGAACTGTAAAAGGTCACAAAAGAGAAATAATTGAATAACCATTTAATTCTTATTAAACCACCAAACTTTCTTAATAGAAGTTGCAAAGGAAGCTTCACTAGCAATCCCATTAAAAGAGACATATATGAAGTAATCCTTCTATTAGAAAAGGGCCAACTACCCAAGCAGAAGGATTACAATTACCATAATAATCCAAGAGGACTCCAACTTTCAACCAATTAGAGTCTTAAATTATAACCAATGGATAAAACTCAAGGCTTATTAATAATATTAAAATAATACTTTGAGATTAAAATTCTAAAATATATAATGAGTCAATTGTACGTAAAGAAAATCAATTTTATAAAAATTAAGATTATATATTAGGTGTTAAGGTGTAGACGAAGTCTCCATTGACAAATATGTAAATAAAAGAAAATATTTAGAAGTTTCTTTGAGTTCTATAACTATGATGTTTGACATGACTATTTGAGGATATTAGAAAAGGTTCCAAAAGGTTGACAAACAAGAAAATATTAGAGTTTTAGAAGTCAACTGCATAATAGGATCACCAAACTACTACACTTTGAAGTCAATCAAAGCTAATTGGTTTTAAAGTTATAATGACTAGTTATGTATAAAACTAGGTTCATCCTAATGATCAAAGAAATCACTCTATCATATTTAAACATGACATCATTGAGTGTAATTTCTTGATAAGCTTCTCTCTCTCTCTCTCTCTCACACACACACACACACACACACACACACACACACACACACACACACACACACACACACACACACACACACACACACACACAGAGGTGTTGAATGAACAAGTGAGAACAATGTTTTGCAAAATTTTATTAAAACTCTATCCAAAATTATCCTTGGATAAGATGGTTAGGAAAAAATGTCAAAAAAGATGAGAAAGTCTTTCCTGTTGCAGTTATATTATATTCATAATAAAATGAAATATGAATCTTTGAGGGTGAAGATATAAACTAAACATGTTGAATGAGTAGTATAACATTTTTTCTTATAGGAGCTATAAGTTTTCTCTTTTATATTTTGAACCTTTTTTTGTTTCTAATAAGATTTTTTTCAGCTTTGAGAAAACATTCCAATAGAGGTAACTAGAACCATATGTCTGTTCTCACCATTTACTAGTTGGAAGGGTGGTACTATTAGCGTTGTTATTCTATTTTTCAAGGTAATAATATTTAGTGTACCATGAATAGGAAGTATATATAAATTAAATGGACATGTTAAATTTGATGGGATGTTTTCCAAATAGAATTCTGTCAACATCAAAGTTGATTTGATCTATTTTACGAAATTTAAAGTAATAGTTAAAAGACAATACTCATTTGTATTCATTGTTTACATGGAAGTTACATAAAACATTTCATGACAAATTATAGAAGTGCTAAATGTTTCATTCATTCTAGTGAGAAATAAGTTATTATGAGTCGTTACCCATGACATATACATTAATAATTTTGACTCAAAATATAAACACTTAAATCCAAACATTTATTTCAAAATATATGAATTATCAATTTGATAGTTTTATCTTATTAGAACTATTACATTAGTGTAGGAACTAGTTAATTTTAAAGGAGGAATATCATATGCACTCCAAAGTCTCATGTCATAATTTTGAGAGTGGCAAGATCACATTCCTAAAGGCAAATTGGACCATTTGAATATTTCTAAGCGGCGAACAATATTTTCCAAATTATATAATTTTGTAATGTAAATTTGTAGTTTCTTTGCCCCTTCATTCGAAGTCATCATCCACGTAGAGATCGTGGTTAATAAAGTAGTATAAACGCAATTGCGTATTACATTGCTTGCTTATAAAATATATTTTCTGAAAAGGATTTAGAAGTTGACCTATGCTTTCCAAATATGCTTTCTTATCGCATTGGTTTCTCAGCCACGAAGCTTCCATGTATGTTGAAATATCAATAAATCTAGGGTGTTCTGCGACGTAATCTTCAATGCATCCATTGTCTATACATTGAACACCGCTGTCTTATTGCAGCGATTAATAGAGAACCCAACGAATTTTTTTGTTTCTACCATGGACCATAAAGAAGATCTCTATATTCCTGATTGCTTCAACGATGATCTTGAGTCGCTGAGTGACTTTGTGGAAGGTAATGATGAAAAATTTCATGTTTTTTAATACTTTCGTGAATGCCAAATTAACATTGTTGAAAGTTTTTGAGCAGCTTAGTCCGTTTGTAGGTCTTTTTCTGATTTAGAGGTTTATAGTTTTTGTTTTAGTTTGGTAGTTGCTGTTTGTTCTGGCTTCTGATAAGGGAAACGAGTTATGACATATGAAACCATTTCCAAGTAAGGACATGTATCATTAAAAGTGTATATTTAGATCCCCTAAGATGAAAAGCAGTTGTCATATATGTGTCATGGGAATATGATTTCGAGGAGAGAAATGAAGGTATTCCATGCAAATCATTTGATCTAATCAATTTGAAGTTTTCATAGACATTCAATTACCCTTTTTCTTCAGTCTCCCTCTTTGCATAACAAGCTACAGTTGTGTGCAGTTATCTTGGAAAATAGTTTTAGTGCTATTTTTATTTCTGTTTGCAGATGGATCTCTATCTTTAGTTTAGATGCTTTTAATTGCATGTTATCTTTCACTTATGGGATAGCTGCTTTTGTACTTCTTTTTGATAAGCACAAATTTATGCTTTTAAATGTTTTTGATGTATAGATAGCAGTAAAAAATAGGGGTCTAATCCCGAAGTACATAAGGCTGGAAACTGGTCAGTAGTTACCTCCTATTATCTAACCAATATCTTTTTTAGACATCAAAAACATTTTAATGGTTAACACCATAACAAGGTACTTCAAAATATTAGTATAAACCGTACTACTCCTAACATACATATTTTTCCAAAAAACAATCCAACAACATAACTTACAATGCTGTTAAAATGATTAAGATAGCAGCCAAAAGTGGGGGTCTAACCCTGTAGTACATAAGGCTGAAGACCAGCCGGTAGTTACCCTCTACTATCTAACCAATACTTTTTTTGGACATCAAAAACATCTTAACGGTTAACACCATAACATAACAGGGTACTTCAAAATATCATTATCAACCATACTACTCCTAACATACATATCTTTTCAAAAAGTAATCTAATAGCATAACTTACAAGCACTACTGTTAAAACAATTAATATCCACACTAACCAAAAGTGTCACATAGGGCATAGAGTTCACCATTAACTATAACATAATAAAAAGAAAAAGAAATAAAAGCACAGGGGCTAGTTCTCATCCTTCTCCTTTAGGTCTTCCCCCTTCTTTTCATTAGGATACTCCATGGGCAGTTTCTCCACCTCCTCCTTGACGGGTTTCTCTAGTAGAGGCTTGAGGCAATCGTTCATCAGGAAGTTGTAGAGGGAGTGTGCGGTCTCACTCTCTTTTCTCGCATCATTCTCCTCCTTGTTCACCTACAGAAAGTATAGAGTTGTGGCTGCCGAATGCAAGATTATTGTAGAGAACTCAGCAAGGGTTCTAACCTTTAGACACAGGGCTTTTGCATTGTTGGCCAGGTCATGCATTGATTTCTCTATCCCATCTAACCGAGTTTTACTTTGGTCATGGCCATGGTTATGACACTCTTTCTTCCCCCACCCTTAGCATCTCCTTCATAAAGGAGGAGATATCTTCCCCCAAACTTTTATCCAGAGACAAGTTGGCTTCCAGGGTGTCCAAAATGTGGGAAGAGCTTGAGACATCCTTACTCTCAATGCTAGGGTGTATAACCTTCCTCTTCTTCATGGTGGCTCTCTTTTCACTCTCGTGGACTCAGAACTCACATCCTATTTGGAGGGTGTCTTAAGATTTTCTATTTTAAGCCTTTTGCTGGACCTTCTGGTAGCTTTATTACTCCACTTAGTAACTATATCTGAGTCATTAATGCTGATATTTTTCCTAGTATTCAGGAGCTTTTTGTCCACCTTCTTTGAGGTTGAACTAGGGCTAGGGGGTTAACAAGAAGAGGTTGAGGGTGAGTTGGAACTTATAGAGTTTAAACATGAAGGCTTGGTGCAGGATATAAAATGATCTTCCTAACATTAAACACACTATCTTCCATCGAATATAAAATAAGATGCGGGAACTAAATAAGGTCCTAGTTCCTAAAGTGGTTTAAAATAGGAAAGTGGTAATAATACAACACCTAGAACTGGTCTTTGAGAGTAATATAACACATAATGACATAGCACACTATGTTCCAAGGTTTGGGTGGGCCCTCTGGAAAATCCACCCCACATGCTGAAAAAATTCAGCAAATTTTGTCATATGGATTAAGAACTGTTAGTTTGGACAGCTATTAGGTTGTTTCCCCTAGGTATCACTTCTCCTCACCTTAGACTTGATGTTACTTCTACTATAATATGTTAATCAGAACATTGTTGAAAGCTCTTTGCTATCTCGAATTTTATAAAAAAAAAAAAGTTCAATTCAACCAAGATATATAAATGATTGACTATGAAATGAGTTCTTTTTGTTCATTCAGATGAAGACGATGAAGATCTTGAATCCCTGGATGGCTATTCGGAAGGTAATGATAAGCGCGATTCAACGGGAGGAACAATCATCCATTTCTACACTTTCATTAATATTAGATTAACATTTGAACGCTCTTTGCTTTCTCAATATTTATATATCAGACATATATTACTAATTATCGAATGGTTTGTTTTTCCCAAAATTCAGATGAAGATTTTGAAAGTCAACGGTATAGTTATGAAGAAGCCGCAGAGATTTTGGGATCGCCGAGTGAAGGAATAAATTGTGATCCAGAGAATCTTTGTGCCATATGCCTTGATCCCTTGCAAAAGTGTTGTGGGGATTTGAAGGAGTTACCATGTAAGCACGTATTTCATTACATTTGTATTCTGACATCCACTAAAACTAAGAGCAGCTGTCCCATGTGTCGTGGGGAATACGACTGCAGGGAAAGAAAATCAGTTGATCATATCGAGTATACACAAAATTCTATTTTCACAGGCTTAAACATTCGTTGCTCTCTCGCTAGATGGATCAATATTGTATTTTCAGGCCTGAAATGGAAGAAGATTTTGCAACCTTTGATGAAACTGCTAAGGTTAACGAGTATGGCTACTGGGAAAGAAACACAGACCATATTGAAGTTCCCCCAAATTCTTTTTATGTAAAGTACTTACTTGGAAAAAGCTCTTGCACGGATAGAATTGGAAGAATCTGTTGCATATGGCATACAAAACCGGTGCCATGTAAGGAAATATATATTCTCAGATCCGGCAAGATGAAGAGCAACTGTGTCATGTGTAATGGGAATACGACATGCAAATCATTAGACAGGTCATTCTTAAACATTACTTATGAATCGCTTATCAAGTAAGAAATTAAGTTTGGAAAAATAAGTCAATTTTGACTATTCAACACTTTTAACTTAGAAATCAAGTCTTAATATGTGATGTTTAAAGGTTTTGGCTATAGAGGGGTCAAAATACACTTGCATAACAATTTTGTTTGTATTTTTTAACAAATTAACATTCATATAAAAAATTATAATTAATTAATAAAAGTACATTTTGGTCCTTGTACAGACAGTGCCATGTTTAAATGGTCTTATTTAAGCCCTTTGAATTGACTGTTTTTCAGGATGATCATCTGCACTTCTTTTTCAATCTCCCTGCTTGCATAATAAGCTGCAGTTGCGTGCAGTTATTCTAGGCCACAGTTTGAGTGCTATTTTTGTTTGGTAATAGATGAGAAAATTGGCAGTGTCTATGTAGCTGATTAAATTTGACAATTATTATTTTTCAAATATTATTATACAATTATTTCTTATTTTTTATTTAATTAAAAAAAAAAAAAAAAAACCATTCAGTCCACTAATTAGCCATGGTGAGAAAATGTAGTGTGGTTGATATTAGTAGAACATATATTTGAAATCACTGAAATAAGTTAGGGATGAACTTAAATGAATGATTTAACCTCTCAAAAGCAACAATCTTAATGATAATTCCTTATCAAAAGTATTCTGACTCAATTACAAATTTGTTTTTTAAATTTAGTCTCTTTAATTTAATTTAAAATTTATTTTTATTATGATATGATTGTTACATTAAATATTAGAAATTAGAAATATAATATATATTCTATGTCATATTAATACAATATAAATTTCATTTTATTACAATAGAATAATTATATTTATTATTATATATTATATTTAATTTAGTAAATATAAATATAATATAAAATTAGCAATATATAATATTTATTTATTATAATAAATGTTAAATATATAATATAAAATTGTTATAGATGTTAAATGTAAATCTTATTCATTATTATTAAACTTATAATTATAATTTTAAAAAATTAATTTGTTTTGTGGTCAATCATATAATACTTTTTTTTTAAAGTTTTGAAATTATATTTCAATTATGTCTTTATTTTTACAATGATAACAAAGGTAGTTCACATGATGGTTTGTATTATGGTTAGAGTTATGGTTTTGATTAGGATTACAATTTAGGATTAGGAGTAGGAGTAGGATTACAGTTAGGATCTTAGTTGGGGTTGATGTTTGAATCATTGCTTTGTTATCATTATGGTTAGAATTAGGGTTTTGAATAATGCTTATGGTTAGATTTAAGATTTATATCATGGCTATGATTAGGATTAATATTTAGGGTTAGGATTAGGATTGGGTCTAGAATTTTTGTTATGATATTATTTAAAATTAGATTGAAGGTTTACAATAATAATTATGGTTATGTTTAGGATTTATATCATGGTTGTAATTATGGTTAGGGTTATGATTAGGATATTGGTTAATGTTTGGATTAATATTAGTGTTATAGTTAGATTGAAGTTATGATAGTATATATGGTTAAATTATAGTTAGGCTAAGGGGTTACATCATGAATAGTTTTATGGTTATGGTTAGGATTCCTTCTTAGAGTTAGGGTTAATTTTAGGATTAAGGTTAGATTTAGAAGCATGATTACTTTTATGGTCAAAGCTACCATTAGGATAGTGTTTTAGGCTTATGTCATGGTTTAAGGTTGGGGTTATGTTTGAAATTCAAGTTATGATCATATTTTAGATTATAATTATGTTTAGGATTGCAATTTAATATTTGTGTTAAGGTTACAAGCTAATTTTTTTATGGTAACAAGGCATGATTATTTTTCATTTGAGAGGAATTTTAATAAATTATAGACCAAAATGTTCACTTGTTTGACCTTCAATATCTCTTTGGCATACCTATTGCACCCCAAGGTCTGCTTACTAGTAACTAACAAGTGTGAGTACTTGCTGATGTGGTTTTGTAGTGCAAAAATTAATAGTAACTAGCATTGTCACATTTTACAACTATTTAAATAGATTATTACAACTATATTGTATATGTATATGTAAGAAATTAAAAACAATGGAATGGTTGAAGAAATGAAAAGTATACTTTTAATTTTAGTTTTATAAAGAAATATTTAAAAATTATTTTAATGTTGATTATTTAGTCATATAAATTATTAATTTTTATTAACAAAGATTATTTCATTATTTATTTTAATTTTAAAATCTAAATTTTATTGAGAAATGTAGATGTTATAATGTTATTAATTTTGCGCAATGTATAAGATCTAAAGTTATTTTATTTGTTTGTAGCTAAAATTTGGCCAAGAAAAATGCAATGTGGAAAACCATCTATAAAAGGGCTCCTCTAACACAAAAACAAATCACCCAATCACATTATTTGTACAATATTAAAAAATAAAAAAATTATAAAACTTTAGAGAAAGTCTAATTATCTAAAAATAGTTATATGTGATTGGTCCAAACTAATTCAATATTCGAGCAATGTGAATGCAATAGTACATTACCTACAAAAAGTACAATAATGATCATGTAAAACAAGATGTATTATATGAGTAATTAGTATATATAATTTAAAATATAAATTTATATGGGCATTTTTCAATAAATTAGGAGTTGGAATGATTAAGGTTCAAGAAAAAAGTATTTTATTTTAAATATAAGAATGAACTATTTTTAAGAAATAGAATTATTATAGATTAAAAAATAGACTTTGTTTGTTAGTGTAGGGGAAGTTATCAACTTGAATTATGTCAAGGTTTATTTGAAAAATTGGTATATAAAATTATATCATAAGATTAATTTTTTTCTAAAATCATGTTGATAAGTAAAGGTGTTCCATAGTGCAATATGAAGTGGACAAAGGAAAAAATCAAAGACTCAATATAGGCACAGTAACATAAGATTTGGTGAAAGTTGAGACTAAATACAATGACACACAAAGAAAAATAACTGAAGACTCAATACACACACAATAATATAAAGCTTGGTGAAAGTTGAGACTAAATACAATGACAATGTAAACATATCACAATAAATATATTTATATTTGAGAATAAATACAATGATAATGCAAACATGTCACAATAAATATTTTTATATGGATGTTTTTCATTAGATTTAGTAGCCCTATCTTTAGATGAAGATGATGAAGATCTTGAATCTCTTGATGGCTATTTGGAAGGTAATGATGAGCACCATTCAACAGAAGGAAGAATACCATTTCAACACATTTATGAATATTAGATTAACAATTGAATTCTCTCACCCTCCCCCCACCCCTGACAAGTTGGGGTGGCCTTTTGAGAGACTAAAAAAGGGTGAATTGTTGGTGTTCTACTCTATTGACTTGGGCATTTAATAGTTAATGTGGCATAGCTTGATGCCTTTTGTGATTGGGTTATTGTAATACAAATGATTAGACATATGTTAATGAATGTGGACAAGGTGCCTTTTGGCCACATCTATGAAGAAGACAATCATGTTGTAGATAGGTTGGTAAGTGTAAGAAAATATATAGAGGGGTTCAAAAATTGGGATGACCCTTCATCCATCCCATCAGAGGTGTATGAAGTGATATGCCATGATCACTCTGAAATCATGCATTAATGACTATGCCATTATTTATTTAATTGGGGGTCTATTTTCATAGTTTTTAATGAGATAGCTTATAGTTTAGATGATGGAGTTATTTAGCTTGTGTATGAAGCTAAAAAAATTGGTTTTCAATTTTCTTGGGTTTGTTCTTTCTTAAAGCTATGTGTAATATTCACAAACACATAATAGAAGAAGCATGAGAGGGGATCCTTATTAGATTGAACTAGATGAAAAGGAGTATCAGAGTAATAATGTTCTCTAGGAGACCCTTGAGCATGGTGGGATTACTAAGCAGATCATAGGTATCAAGGGCTATAATCTAAAGCTCTCCCAGAAAATTATGGAGTCTCAGGATGATGGGAAGGTTATGGTGGGTTACATTTATTTTGTGATTATGTCAAAGTCCATTTCTACCATTATCAGGTTGACCATGGAAGGAGTGAGGATTCAAACGAATACAAAACTATTGTTGAAAGAGGCTCTAGAGTGCTTTCTTGGCTTGAGAGAGAAAATTCCTGGGTTTCATTATGGGTTAAATAGAGAGGCAATAAATGGGGTGTGGCTAGCCCTAATGAAGGTGCTCATTCAATTCATAACCTCCAAAGGAAGGTATGAATGGTTTCATTCCCACATTTTCCCCATGTTAAATCATTTTCAAAGGAATGATGCTTTATGTTTCCCATTTTGGATCTACTCTTCTCTTTTGTTCTCAATGAAAAAGTGTTAAGTTAAAGGATCCTATTGAAACACTAAGGTCTTTGGTTTAGACTCTATGAATTCCATTGGAATTTGACCCTTCATTCCTCCCCTCACCTTGCCCCTCACCTTAATAAGCAAATTTTTAAAGTCATTTCTTCCTAGGTGATGCAAGCTTGCACCTTGACCACTCCCAATACCTCATCTAGTTTGGTTGTTAGGATTATGCCCCACCCCCATAAAGTAAAAAATAAGAAAGATGATCTCCTTGACACTTGGGATGAAACTTTGGCCATTTTGGATGAATCGGAGAAGGGTTCTTTTTCAGCTATAGAGATAGATTGGACTTGAGACAACTCTTCTTAATTTATTTTATTTTCCTTTCCCTATGATCTGCCATGTACCCTCTCTCCCCTATTGTGGATCAGGTGTCTAGGGAACCCTCAACTAGCCTAGGTGAACCATTGATTTAGATACTCTCACCCTGCATTCGATAGAGATTGCCTCTTGTTATAATAGGTTAAAAGTAGTAACCAAGTGGTTTCAATTCTAGATGGACATTGTATATGAAGATTAATAGGCTAAAAGCTATTGCAAAGGAAAAGTGAAAATTGGTGGACTAGATGTCAAGCCTTAGGGATGAAGTGTGGTGGAATGTTTGTTGGAAGCTAGGTGATAAGCTTCATAAGTGTGAACAACTAGAGGAGCAGGTGAAGGAAATCAAGAAAAATGTGTTGTTAGAGGAAGAAAATAATAAAATGCTAAAGGCCATGGTGTCCATAAAGAAACTATAGGATTGGCTTGGGAAAAAATTTAACAATTCGGTCTCCCAAAAAAACTTGCTTTAGGCCAAAATGGAGGAAGGCATTGGTAGTTTGAAGGCCTAGCTATAAGAAAGGTTTGTGGAGAGTAAGCACAAGGAGGAGACTCTAGAAAAGAAGCAAGGGAATCCCGAGGTTGAGTGAGACTAGGCCTTTCTATCTTCCTAAGTGTTGTGGTTTCACAATGCACGCCCCATTTCTCCTAGAAATGCGGACCCCCTAGTAAATTTTTTTTCTCCTAGAATCTTAGTCTAGGGCTTGGGACATTTTTTGGACTCCATCTAGGGTTTGAGTCTTGTTTTGGACTCTAGCTAGGAAAACACAGATACTGGAATTGACAATTTAAGAGAAGAATGGTGATTTTAGTGTTAAAGAGTGCACTAGTGCACCTAGTGCATGTACACACCTATCCAAGGTGCACAAGTGCACACTTTCTCCCTTTGGAGATGGGTACATGTGCACCTGCATAGGTGCACATCTCCAAAGGGTATGCATGGTCATGGGTCTATAAATACCTAGGACCCCTTCTCTTCTATCATTATGTTCATTTCTGCTCCCAAGACTACACAACCACTCCTCCAAAGGTGCAACACTTTGCCAACCTGCACATAAAGAAAAAACAAGTCAGAGACAAAGGTGTGCACATGCACACCTTTATTGAAGATAAAATACTCATGAAGCAAAAAAAAACTATGGAAAACCAAAGAAAGGTTGTGGTCACCTTGCCAAGGTGCACACATGTGCACCATTCTCTTAACCTAAGTAAGAACTTAAGTAATGATGCATAGATGCACACCTTGCTAAGGAATACATTTGTGCACCATTAAAACACTAAGGGGTGCACACATGTGCACCCCATAATGGTATGCATATGGACACCCTTATCCTTGCAAAACCAATTAAGCCTCCCCCCCCTTTTAGTACATGAACACATGCAATGTGTGCAGTAGTGCACATGTGCATGTGCACACTCCATAAGGGTTCACACCTATGCATTTGCGCACTCCACAAGGGTGTGTACCTGCACATGTGGGCACTCCACAAGTGTGCACACCTACACCATTATGCACTCAATAACCTTCCAAGGGTTATTGAGCACACCTAGCACACCTATCAAGGTGCACAATGTGTGCTAAATTTCATATCAAAGCTTTAAAGGGGTTTTAACTAGTTTTACTAGATTTTGGTGTTCTAGGTCTTATATTTTTGGTAATTAGGGTTTTTTTAAGGTTTGATGTTCAACCTTCCAAACTAATATTTTTATGTTTTGTACAGATAAAAATGGTTTCCTCATCATCCTCACTTGTGGAGAATATGGCTCCAAAACTAGTTATTTTCAAGTTTCAAGGTGCATTGAACAAATCACACTTTTAGTATGCACATTTAGAGATTAGAGATACTGAGTTGAGACATATAGATTGGAATGCATACCTGTTACTCTGGAATAAAACTAAAGAGACGTCCCCAGTGGTCTTGACACTTATCAGTTCAAGGTTGTCAATGTGGCATCACATTCAACATCAATACAATCTTCAAAGTTGGTAATTACATTGGCAGAAAACTATGTGTTAGAAGAAAGAGTGGTCAAGAGTATCATAGGAGAGACCATCTTAGACCTAAGACCAAGGAACATTGAGAAAGTTTTCCATCTCTCAAGAGCCAATCAATATGTGAAAATCACCTGTCATCAAGCAGAAAGATGGTATAGGGATAATGAAAAGGAGGCTATAGAGATCATACAACCATCATTTTTTATTGATAGGAAACCCTTGGGATGAAGAACATGAAAGGTATATATGACTAGAGGATACATAAAGGATGACATTAGATACTCTATATTACTTCTAAGAAGAGTCATGGGTCTACCAGCGGTTGGAAATCTCAACATTTGGATGGTACATTTCATAGTGATCATCAAATTGGCTAAAATTCCAATTGATTGGGTCACAATACTAAGTGAAAACTTAGATGAGCAGTTGGTAGGAGTCAAATCTGACCCAAGTGTTACATGACATCATACTTGGTGTATTTACTAGTGGTAAGAACAACTGACTATCCAAGATTGTACAAGAAGGGGAGCATGCAAGATGTCAATGCTTGGCCCTATGTGGTATACCCTCAATTGGTGAAGAAGAAGCTCTTAGATTTGAGCAAAGAATTCTAGATAATGAATTATGGCTTCATATTTGTAATCATCCATTTCATAGAGGATGATTATCCTAAGAGGATGTTAGTAGAAGCAGGAACAAGGATTGTAGAAATTGGTGCTTACTATATCTAATTAAAGACATTGACTTATCTAAGGGTAGCTAGTAGAACTGTAAATTTGAAGAAACTCCTGAGGTATCCATTGGATAGGCTCATCTTATTGGAGATTACAAGACAACTCACATCTGCATATGATAGATTGAGGAAACACAATAAGAAGACATGTGTATGGCCCATTACTATTGGTCCATTTGAAGTAAAGAAGAAGTAGGATATCATGACCTTTGATGTAGAATGAGATCAATATCCCTTGGAAGATTACAACTCCTTTTGTCCATTTTTTGATAATATTGTTAGAGTACAACTTTTGGTAGGGAAACAATTTATTCATGAAAATGTAGTAGAAGATCATTGGATGATTGCGATAGATGAATATAATATCCAAATAAGGGATTATTGTAGGATGACTCTATATCTGGCAGGAAGTACCTTGAAAGTAAAGGTCCCACTGAAGGTTGTCCAAAAAGACACTAAAGATGTCTTAGATCCCTTATACAATTGTGAAAAAATATTTGATAGAAAAATCATGAATGAAGAGATTGACGAGGATGAAAATGTAGACATCAATCATAGGGAAAGGAACGTAATTCAATTGACAAGAGAATGGATCAAAAAACCCTTCAAATTGGACCCAATTCCTGAGACAGTAATCTTTCAGGTCACAACATGCCCAGTTAAGTGGAAAGGTGCTAAAGTTATAGTACCAAATTTCCCTATGCAATCTCTAGTAAGGCTGGAAATACTACATCAACATGATAGGGATGTGTTAGTATTCATATGGACCCAATCATTAAAATTTTCAATTTATGATCTTGAACTCCTTCAAACAATGGTTCAAAGTGGTTTAATTTGATCATGTAGGTTCAATGGTTCATTCTAAGAGGTTTAGATGTACGACTCATTGGCTTGGGTTTAGTGATCCATAACTAGTTCAGAAATATAATTTGCTAGTTCACAAGTCCAAGATTTAGATTTCCATTTGGAGCATATTTGGAATAGTTCAGGAGGAAGAGATTGGTTCAAAATGAAATGTACCCTTTCTGATTTTATATGATATTTAAAGTCTCTAATCAGATTTTAAAATCAAACAACCAATATTTCAAAAGATCAACCAATTTCTTAATAAACCCAAATCGGGTATGCTCGAATTAGTGCCAAAAACTTCACATCTTCACATATTATTAATAAATCTGAAAGTAGAAATTTTTACAAAATTTTTTCCAGAATAATGGCCAACAAAAATGACATTTCTAGATCTATATAGAGTTTACACAATAGCTTCCAAATGGAGGACAAAACAATGCTCATCGGGCTCCTGAAAACAACACAAAATAGCCTAGAAACACCACAAAACACTGATAATCTATTATAGAAGTATAACCATGACCTAATACCTATATTTAGCTCTATTTTAATATCTAAATGTCTGAAATATAGCAGCAAACTAAATTGATATGAAATACTCAACCGAAAACACCAAACTCTTACAATAAACACACCAGAAAATCACTAATAGATTCGGCACCGATTTGAGACGGCTATGTGTCGCAATTATGACATAAATGTGTCATGACTGTGACAGACATAGATGTCGTAGTTATTTAGTCAGAATTTACGACGTCTACCCTTGCCGTCGCATTTGCGACGCCCATCCATCGCTCTGGAACCACCTTATTGTCACACCAACCCCGTCATAATTCCTCTTCTTTCTGTCGACATTGCGACGGGGTTTCTGTCGCATTTGTGATGCCCATCCGTCGCTATGCAGCCATATATTTTTGGTTTAACTTCCATAGCCGTCGCAATTGCGACTCCAATTGCGACGGGGTTGTCGTTGCATGTACAACAACCCTGTCGCAATGTCTGGGGTTGTCGTCGTGCAATTGCGACGGGGTTGTTGTACATGCGACGGCAACCCTGTCGCAATTGGTGTCACAATTGCGACGGATGTGGAAGTTAAACCAAAAAAAAAAATATTGGCTCAAAACTAATAATTTTTAAAAAATTACTTGACCTTTAAATTACTATCCATAATTTATTGCAACATAAATAAAATAATTAAATACACTTTCTAAACTGTGACATTTTGTTTAAGAAAAATAAGAAATTTTTAAACAAGCATATTACACTAAGATGTTTAAACAAAAATCTAAACCAAAAGTTCTCTTTCTGCCTACCAAAGCCATTAAAAAATTGAACTCATCTAACCACAAATCCAAAAAATTGAATGTTGATAAATGATATGATCAAAGAATATATTCTTACAATATAAACAAGTAATTTTTTATATTGTAAGAATGTATTCTTTGATCATATACCTTGTCTTTTACATTATCTTGTCTCGTACAATGCATTTTTTATATTGTAAAAATGTATTCTTTGATCAGAACCATACTTTGTCTCGTACATTATTTGCATCTTCGCATAATAGTTAGTATTGATCACCAAGGCACCCATCCACCATGGAGACACTTAACCTTGATGCTATGTACAAGTGAACTTCGGATAATCACTTGTCTATATCGTCGACGCTAGTGACCTGCATGATGGACCAATGACTTGATTACTGGTAGCAACCATTATGCGATAATCATCATGATATGCATCAAACTTCATATGCATTGCCATCAATAGATATGCATCCCCTCATGATACATACATTGTCATCCACATAAATGCATCCATTTATGATGTTCCATCACATGCATACATATATTCATGACGCCCACACCATATATAGACACATCCATCTAGATGTAAATGCATCATTATCATGCATCATCCACATCATGTTATCATTGTCACGTTATTGCATTCCAATCCACATTTCATTAAGCATCATATAAGTATGCACATATCTCTGAAAAAAGGAAAATCATCAGATCTAATACAACAATAACCATAGATCATAAGACTAATGAATCACCATACATCATTAGACTAAAGAAAAATATGATCGTCCATCACTTTCAATTCATATATCGACCTTATAAGTTTAACATAGTACAATAACATATGCTGATAGTATTATCCACCTGGCAATTAGTGATTCATGATTAATAGCCTAATTGGCTGGCAATTATTAGCAATAATCACTCACGATTAGTTCACTGAATAATCATGAATGATTATTGGGTAACAATATAATTAGCAGTTGTTATGAAGGGTGGCATCTTTCCACCTGCAAAATTTCATAGTTTGATGCACATATATATACAGGTCAATCAGCTCTCCAAGAGGTAGTGAAGAATTGAAGTTTGATAACTTATATATTCCCTTGCGGAAAGTGCTCGACTTAGGAGCATAGAAGGTTACTACCAAAAACACTAGTACAAGTTATTTAACTGTATATCAGAGACAACATCCATTAGAGAAGCATAAACCATATTTTCCATATCAGAGACAACTTCACAATCTAGAGAATCAGTGCATAAGCCATTCAAAGATATACCTGAGATAGCCTATCTCTGTCCATGAACACCATACCAATGTGTATTTGCACCATGGATTAAATAGGGAGATTAGAGACAACCTTTCAGGTTATTAAGCATATTTTTACATTGTTATATTTGGCACAGCCTTCGCTTATTTGTATGCTACATTCTGTACTGTACATAAATTCAGCATTTGCATTTGGACTTACCAGGAAGAAATTTCATTCTGATCATAATTGTGTATGCCTTTGTATATTTGAATCATTTGCATTATTTACTACTTGTTAATTAAAATTGGATCAATAAAACAATTATTTAAGTAGGAATTGTATATTTTCAGTAGTGTCTCATATATACCAAAAAGGGGACATACAAACACCTTGTATCTGGATGGCAGTGCCCGTGAAATAGTAGGTCTTAAGATAGCATCGTTAATTGTTTTAAACAAAGCTTGTGAAGCTCTCAACTCAGCAATCTTTTTTAAAAAGGATTCTAACTATTCTCCAATATTCATCAAGATATGTAGCTGATTCTGCAAATGATGTTGGGAAGTCCACCAAATTGCTTCATAGGCTTCTTCATCCTCACCACAATCTTGGCTTATAGACTCTTCCTTTTGGAGGAGATTTACTAGTTCCTCAAGACTGGGAATATGTTTCATGACATTCAATGTTGTCACAAACGCCTTGTATCTGAATGGTAGTGCCTGTAAAACAATAGGCACCAAGATAGCATCATCAACTATTTTACCCAAGGCTTCTAAGGAAGCTCTCTATTAGTCTCTTGTAGAGTACAAGAGAATATAGAAACAAAAAATTAACATTTTTGATAAAAGGAGTTGAGAGATATACAAATTATTTTCAAAACAAAATTTTACAATAATTCATTTTGAGATTTAGGAAAGAATTAAAAATAGCTCCCCACAAATTTAATCATATATACAGGCTTCTAAGTTTTACATACATTTCTACAAGTAAACTGTTAGAGAAAATATAGGAAACCAATTGAAGAAATAGGGGAGAGTAAGATGAAATGTAGCTTACTAATCACCCAGATTAATTCTAGAAGCTTGGCATTTTAGTAGTTCTTGGACTCTTGGGTTTTGTGATGTCTGTTGGGACCATGATCTGTGACTAAGGTTGTCAACCCACCTAGTTTCCTTTGCCTTGTCATCCAATGCCACTTATTCCATGATTCAACAACATAGATAAAGTGAGCCTACATCCTAGACAAGGTCCAAAAGTCCTAGATAGTATGGACCTAGTCCACCTAGTCCAAACTCATCGCCACAATTGACTCTTGCAAGTTCAAGAGGAGATGCAACCTATTTTGCTCCAGCAAAAACTCTCTTCAATATTTTTAAGATGTTGAGGCTTTGGTCTCATAGGAAGATGTCAATGCTATTATTTAAAAACAAAGAGACTACTCAAACAGAGGCAATAAGGGAGCACAGAGTCACCACTTTATCACCTAAGAAACAGAGATCCCTGTGCTCATTACATCACAAGCACTTGTATGCTTGTCAACGCATATAGGGTTTTGATTGGAATGAAACACAATCTTGGAGCAACCAATATTGATGTTTGGAGACTTACACATCCCACTCATTGCTACAAGCCAAAAAGCAAGATAGATTGGGAAATTGACAAAACAGTGATGTTATGAATAGTGACTTCTATGCAAGACTTCAATCCAAGATGTGAGACTGCTTAGCAATTCCTTCAAATCATGCTAAATCTATTCCTAGTATTCGCAGACATAGCATAAACATCCTATCTTCCTCCTTTGTCTAAGGCACACCTTCCTTTCTTTTTCGAGAAGTACAAGAAGTGGAAATTGATAATTGTAGCTTAGAAAGGTAAGTTTGAAGTAGAGTTCAAGTTGGAATGTACTTGTAGGAATTAGACTTCAAGTAGACTCTACTTTTCCCAACTACTGTTATAAAAGGAAGCTAAGGGTTGAAATAGAGTTCAAAGAAGGGATTTCTGATTTCCAGCAGGACAAAAAGGATAAAGTTTACAACAATCATCAGCAAGGGAGAAGGTAGCTATATCAAGTATATCCCAGGTTTGTTGTTTTGTTTGTAACTTGTTTCAGAGCCATTTTGAATGACGAACTCATTGAAAAGGATATAAACTGTGTATGATTTTGTTTTGCTTTTCTAGTTTTCTGCTACTTTATTTTGTTAAATAAACCTAGTAGTGTAAATATACATCTGATCTATTTACCTAGATATTGGATTTAAGAAATTAACATAGTATCAGAGCTTTAAGGTCTAAAAGAAAAGCACAAGACATATAGCAGCCAAAAGTCTCGGGTTTGAAGACATGCTAGATGGGGTTTCAAACTTCTTGCCATGGAAGGGAAGAGTCAAACTACTTTTAAAAGGACAAGACATGTGGAGAATGTAGAGAAGGTTCATCCAATGCAAACATATCTTTCACTTCGGGCAGCACAGGATAAGGAAACTAAAGGACAAGGGATGATCCTAGATGTTGTAAAGGATCACTTGATTCCACATATAATAGAAAAGACAAAAGCCAAGGACATGTGTGATGCCTTAGTTGGTATCTTTCAGAGTGAAAATATGACGAACAAGATCTAAAAGTGCCGGATGACCAAATCTGATAATGTTATCAATTACCTTATGAGGATCACACAGATCCGTGATGGAGTTCTTACTGCCCCAATGAACTAGCTGCTAGTTCACATGCAGATTTCCTTATTTTTTCCTTATAGTGCACTTTGAGTGCATTTTACATCATTTAGGGGCTTTAATAGCCTATTACATCATGTAAACACTACCATCCACCCATAACTCTTCCTAGGACACCCTAGGACTTCAAATGACCCCTTACATCATATTGACTCCCTATTTGTGCCAATTTGAGCTTCACTACTTACATCTTATTGAGCTTCACTTTGTTTCGAGAATAGTTTAATATTCTCTACTAAACAGGGCCAACCACGTGAAGGTGGAAGCTCATTTGGCCCCACCCCCCTCCCCCTAACATCACTCTACATTCCCCATTAACATCTAACATTCATTCATTCTTTCAACCATTAATAAAATGTAACATTCAATCAATATCACATGATAACATTCATTAACACATTAGATTCATAAACACACAACATTCATCAATATTTTGCATTAACACATAATTCATGAACATTCATTAGCACATAATTAAATTCATTGAGACATGAAATTCAATCATTATCAATTAAGGTATGTAGATGAAAATCATTTCTTTTTTTTCTTTCTATTTCTTTTTTCTATGTAAGCTCTAAGAGGAGCATCAGTGTCATCATCAATTCCCCCCTCGTCAGTTCTTTTCTCTGTTCTTAATGATCTCAAATTCATATGCTGTTGCAAAGGGGGGTCCTCTGCAATAAAAAATAAAAGAGTTAAATTAAAATAATTTATTATAATTGTTACAAGTATTTAATTATTTTAAATAACATAACTGTGGCGCTCTTTACCTGATCTGACCGCATCACTTTGTCTAGACTCAACGTCAACACACTCATGAACATCGACGCCTCGATCCTCTATAGCTGCTATACAAAATGTTACATTTATCCAAACACCAATTGCAATTACATATAAAAAATTTAATAGCAAATGTATACCTCCACCACTGGGATGCACATCATGCGAACCTTCAACATTCATAGATTATGTAGAAGGATCGTCAAGCTGCATTCGAACATCCTACGCATTGTTATCATTGCTTGCTTAACATCAAATAGACTAATTGGTAAAGTATTCAATTTGAAATAAATTTCATTTAGTTTATTTACCTATGGCTCAGATGCATCATTATTAAAACCTTCCACACTAATTTCAGATCGTAGCCATTCAGCCACGGCTCTATAGCCTTGTTGGAAGCCAATTCTCTTATACTCTTTTGTGAGGCATCTCTTGAACTCTGAGCCCTACATTTTTGCGTGGTATGGTGAATTTTACTTGCATTGTTTCATCAACCAATGGAGGGTAGTTAAAATATCAAAAGGAAATACAAAAGTTGCAAAAGTTGAGGATCAAGAATACTTACAACTCGTGCTTGAAGTTTCGAAAAACCACCAGAGCCGAGCTTGTGTGTCCCCTGCTTTTCTAGTCTTGCCTTTGATGTGTCAGGAAATCTATGAAAAGTTTGAAATATGTTAGATAATATAAATATAGAGGTTAATTAGTACATAATTACATTCTCAACAGTATCACATACCTTGGCGGTGTACTCTCTACTGGTGTAATTGTATTTTTCTTGTCAGCTTTATACTTTCCATCCAAAATCAGAGCTTGCCACTCAGCCTCAGGAACATAGGGCGGACGCTCATACCTAGGGTTATCTCGTAAATTTTTTCTGTACTGGTCCCTAATATACTTCAAACATAAACCAGCTTTTTCAAGGAGCTTGTTTCTCTCGAATGCACGAGGTCCAAAGAGTTGGGTCATGCTCTCTAGAAGATCATCCTTCAATTTTTTGTCTTGTTGATTCCACCTTTTAAGTAAAAAAAAACATGTTAGACTCATAACTGAAGTGAAGCTACCTTTAATATAGTTCAAGAAATGGATGAAAAGGAAAACTATTCTAGCAATGATATGAAATCAAAATAGTGGTTTGGGGTTTTAGTTAGGATATGATGTTCTACCAGGTACGCACGGTGGGCCCGAATATTCGCAAACACTCATCACCAAGTTTTTTCCAAAAAACATCATTCCCTACAAAACAATCATGGGATCATTAGTCGATGAAGAGTGATCAAAAACTAAATTACTATTATATCACTATAGAATAATAAATTTAAAGTACCTGGAACTTTGGCTACTTTTAATGGAATGCCTTGATCGTCGCTGACGATCAATATGACATCCTTCACCGTTCCCGTGCTAGGAACATAGGAAAATCCAGGGAATGATGTTGTAGCTCCTATTGTAAAAAGTTTCATAAGTTTCATAAGTTCAGATAAATTAACCTATTTCAGATAAATTATTGCAAAGAGAAATTTGGAGATATTTATTGCAAAGAGAAATGGGTTTTTTACTTTATCTACATCTGCAAGGATCACCCTCTTTTATTATTAGTTGTTCCAACAATCAACATCAACTAACTAATCAAGTCAATTCAAAAGAGACATCAATTTAACCATCTCCTTGCTTGTTGGGCATTAAGGGTTGCCCATATCCTAAAATGCTGAAAGTATCCTTGTACATACCGTTAAAGTGGATAGTGATACAAAGATAGTTTAAAGCTCTGATCCCTTTGGTTCTTCATCATTAAATGACTAAATCTATTATTTCAAATTAAATCTAAACACGTTATAAATTACAAAAAAATTAAAGAAAAGTATAAAAAAAACAACAATTATGCTTACCCTAATCTCAAATGAAAAGAATGGAATCAAATTTTTAAAGGTATTTCACTGTTTGTTTCTGTCTTTGTTGATTGGTGCCCACATTTGTGGCACTGCTCAATTCTGTATTTCTAGTTGTAAGTAATCAAACTCGCCATTTTGTTTTTTAATATATTTTAACAGCAACTGTTGGACAACATTAGTGACTTTGAAAGGGACTTCATTTCATATATTTTGCGGCAAAGGTGTTGTCTCTTGCCATTGTTTAACTTTACCTCATCTTTGTACCCTTCTGCTAGAGATTGTGCTATTTTGCAGCATACTTGTGAGATTGTGCACATGACAGATTTTTTAGCTAACCTATTAAAGAGGCTAAATCTTCAAAGAGAAAATAAATTTTGGGTCCCAGATTCAACTCTAATCTATTCTGCAGATTTTGTAATACATCCTTCCTTTCACCTTGGCATTTAATGCCTAATATCAACAGAACATTTTGTTGGCTATTTTGTTTCTAAGTTCTAAAGCTTTTTTTTATGTTAAGCTTTCAAACATATCAGTTTCTCCTTTATGATTACATTTTTCTATTTGCAAACCAGGCACAGCTTCTCATTTGTGTTTCCGTTAGGGAATGTCATTTCATTTGTGTTTCTGTTTGGGATAAGTCATTTCATTTTGTTTATGTTTGGGATAAATCATTTCATTTGCTACATTTTGAATATTTTAAATGTAAAAATGAAAGATATTGCAAATCAATTGTTCCTTTATTATACATTGACACCATGTGCATGACAAAAGAGAGAAAAAGAGGGATTTGTGTACCAGTAGATGGTGCAACAGTCGATGCCTGTAAACTGTGTGTTGTCGACTCAGCAGTCGGAAAGAGATTTGTAGTTGTCCTGGATGGAGACGGTGTCATCATAGGATCTGAAGCTAAAGAATAAAATTGATAGAGCATGCATAAATATAGAACGCATGCATAAATTTAGTCTTAATTGCATGTATTGTCAATGATTATGATAATTTCTATCTATATTCAATGGAAAACACAAGTGGGGAATGGAACATGCAATCTACCTGAACCACCTGCAGCACCCTCATCATGGGAATGGGGCTCGAAATCACGCAAAAAACTCTGTAAAGACAACACATCCATATTTTAATTAATGGCATAAAAGAGCATAACATAAAAACTATTATTGAACTCTTGTTATAATTAAAAATTTCATTAATACTTACTTTTAAATTTTCAGAGGTGTGCAACAATTCAGATGCCCTATTATTTATTTCCTGAGTAGTAGGCTTAATGGTTGCCAAACGTATAATTTCTCTGCCAATTTTCTTTAGCAAGTTTTTAATCGAACCGATCGGGTCATCGGTCTCTGGTAAATCAATATAAAATGGGTCCTCCTCAGAGGTGGATTGCTGAGGGAGTGCAGGTTCCTTTCCCTCCCTCCAACCACTAGCCCTCTGTGACAACAATAGTATTAGTATTATCAAAATTACTCCAAAACAATGAAGAAAACAACATTAAAAAAATAACATTTTGCTTCTATCTAGTTTGCACAATTACAATGAGTTTTACCTGCTCATGTGTAGATGAGCCGGGAACATCGCTAGCATCCCCTCCAGGCGGTTGCTCCATATTGTGCCCTTGTGTCAAAGATCAAGTATAAAAATGTTAGCCAAAAATTTATTGACTAAATGGTATGTTGGAATCATTGATTAGAAGTTGGTTTAATAGTATGTACCACCCCCATGATAGTAGCCTTGTTTGTATATATGTGGTTCAAATTGTAATCAATAAGAAGCTCTTCCCCTGCACATATTGACTTTATCACACAGATGAATACACGATTTCCCTCGCGCGCCTCAAATATGCAATTGGGTTGCTTTATAGTTGACCCAGGTCGTGTACTATTTATAAAACCCGCAATATTCCATGTTGCTTTTGGCCTTCCATCAATGTATATAGCCACACTTTTACTTTGATTATTGTCTTGCTGCTATATATAATTTTTCGAGAGGGCATACCTATGCATACTTTTTTTATATTGAACAATATGCATCCAACTTTTGTAATCATAACATGGTCCAACATACTCCATCAATTCAGAAAATTTGTTGTAAGACACCTTTATGCCGTCCATAGAAAATAGGCCCAAACCATGTAATGATGATGGTGCTATGTGATATATCCTCTCATTAACACAAAAATCAGTGTTTATTGGAGGAAGTTCCTTGGGTACCCAATGTTTCTGTAGATGTTGGTACCTCAAGGGCATGTCGATGTTGCCTTCTGTATCATCATCATAAGAACATGACCCCCCTTGAGCAAGGAAAAATTTCATGCATTTATTGAATTTCCTTCTAGTCCTTTGACCTCTAGTTAATCTCCCTGTTCTAGATAAACTGCATGTCTCGCTTTCCTCTTCTATTCCTATATTTACCTCACTCGAGGAAGACACTTCTGACAAATACCTATTCGCTGCTACTTGCAAATGGGAGAGATCTTAGAAGACATCAATCTTACTATTGATAAGTGTATTAAATAGACTGTCTATAAGAAGTATTGACTTATACCTGTCGATCCATGAGACTATGCGGGATGCTCCTGAAAGGGGTTCAGTTTCCTGCAAATGTAATTCAATTATCATGAGTATAATCACATCATAATCATAATCACATCCATCATAAGCATCACATAAAAATTAAAAACATTAAAAGGTACACAATATAACACTTAAATCAGGCTCACATTATAGATATTATTCTAGTTACAACTCCCTTTTATAGATATTTAATGAATTCCCTTTTCTAAACTAAACACTTACAAATGCTTTTGACCTGAAAGAAAATAAGGCTCAATACATTCACACATCAATATGTGTTTTAAATAGTTTTATTTAATTAATTTAGATTAATAGTTAATTTAGATTAGCAGTATTCTATTCTATTTCTATTAGCATACCTCTAAATTTCATCATCATCATCCTCGTCATCGTCATCATCATCATCATCATCCTCCTCATCATCATCATCATCCTTGTCATCATCATCATCATCCTCCTCGTCATCATCATCATCCTCACCATCATCATCATCATCGTTGTCGTCGTCATCATCAACATCATCATCATCAACATCAACATCATCTTCATCTTCATCATCATCATCAGTAGCAACATCTACATCATCTTCTACTTCTTCGATATCTTCGTCTTCCATCGCATTATACTTTATTGGCCTTCCTCTCAGTTCATGTCTAACAACAAATGACCAACCCGGTTTATGTGGAACCTCTGAGTAAAATACCTACTCACATTGGCTTGGATGAACATAGGGCTCATCCCCAACTGGCTCAAATGACCTTGTATTAACCATTGTAAATCCATTATCATGTTCAATAATAGTTCTATCAGGATCATTTGGATTAAGTCGTAGCCTGTACCATTTGACAACGAAGAGTACTAATTTGAAGGAACTAAAATCACAGTCTAGTATATCATCCAAAGTGCCATAGTATCGATTTTCAGACTCTCGAGGATGTAAGTCGTTTCTAGATGAAATATTAGTCACTTGAAAGACTGCAATTATTCCTGAATCACAAGTTTTCTTTGTGTCATCCAACACTTTGACGCAAAATTTTTGACCATTACAGAACATAGCCTTGTGGTGTTTAACCCGCAATAATATGTGAAACATGTCAAAATTATTGTATCATGAGTTGATAAACATACTGGTGATTAATAAATTTGTACGTACCTAGAAATCTCTTAAACCACATGCTAAATCTATTTCCCTTTGTGTAACATTGGAATCTCCATTACGATGAGCTTCTTTAACCAATGAAGATACACCTTCCCATGTTAATGTCCGACCAGAATGTTGACATTGTTCAATCCATACCGTCATCCAATCAAGATTGTTTGCAATATACAAATGTAGTGCATCCCACTCTCGAGCACCTTTCACTTTCCTCAATGTGCCTTCCCAATCAAGTACTCCCCTTCTAATTTTTTAAAAGGCTCGAGATCCCAAATTTGATCTACACGAATATTTGATGCAAACTTAGGAAGATATTCAGTAATGTACACTATAGTCTGGTATACCATATATATCTTTACCATAGAACCCTCAGGATGTGCTCTTTTTCAAACCAAAGCCTTCAAAGATTTCAAGTGCCTCTCAACCATCCACATTGACCTACTGTGTACAGGTCCACACAATTCAATCTCCTCAACTAGGTGTATGAGGTAGTGTTCTTGTGCATTGAAAAAAGTTGGAGGTAGACACTTTTTCATTTCACATAGTAAATGAGGAATTCTTCTCTTCCAATAGTTTATATCTTCTTTATGGATTTCTTTAGATGACAACCACCTACATTAAGAGATTCAAGTCACAAAAAATATATAGATACGAGATTTTACAAAATAATATACAATAGATAACATAGAAAGAAAAACAAATCACGAATATAATAAATATATACAACAAATTGAACAGATATTACTTCTTACCTCATGTATTTTCCAAGATCGTATATCACTTGTTTGATGTTATTGTTAAAGGGCTCTGGGAGAGATAGAGGAAGCACGTACTGCAGTAATTATAAACCAATCATTTCATTGTTTTCTAACATAACATAACGAACAGTACACGTAGTTTATGAATATATTGTAAATACAGAAGAACATAACTTACCTTGATGAAAGTATGCCAATCATGCGTTTTGAGCCCTGGCCCAAATTCACTTTTTTTTGATATGAGATTGTTTATGTTCGCAGCAAATCCTGTGGGAAATCGAATTTTTCGTATGACTTCTTTTATGGAATCACTTTGTTGCTCCGTTAATAACCAAGGAAGGGCACTTATATTAATCTGATCTCTGTTGCTATTTGAGTGAATGAAATTCTTCAATGCATGATTGGATTCATGAATGTCATTACAAATTTTGACAATTTTTTCTTTGTCACGCCTTCCATCTAATATTTTCCACAATGTCTCTATTATATTCTTTCCAATATGCATAGAATCAAACAAATGCACAATTTGTAAGTGCTCGTAGTAGGACAACCTGCTAAATTGTCTGGGATAGCTTTTTAGTCCCTTTGGAAGGTTGTCAGTACTGCCTTGACGACCTTCACAATCATCAATTACACAATTAGTAAACAAAAATCTCAATAGAAATATATAAATTACAAACATAAACCATTAGGTGGAACGACATTACCTCGATGATTAATTCTATTATATTCCAACTTCCATAGGCAAGGTGTCATTCTTCGTGGCTTTGATGTAGTCTCTTCTTTCCCATTGAAAAGATGTTTTTTCGTACTTGGATACTTATGATTCCTGTGGAGGAAGTGTCTACACTCATCAAACACCTGCTTTCTTAAACTTTTTGAATGATGAGATTTCATTTTTGGACCACAAACTGGACATGCAAATTTTCCCTTTGTTTGAAGACCTACAAGATAATGATATAATTTGATTATTAAATATGTTGATTTTTATACATTAATGAATTATCGTGCGCAACTTGAATTCACTATAACATACCACAAAAATGTGTTAGCCCTGGGGCATCATGTATTATCCATGCAAGTATTGCATGGAATTGAAATTGTCTCTGTCCTATTGGTCTAGACACGTCATACATAGTGACACTGTTCCATAACTCCACCAACTCGTTGATAAGAGGCTCAATATATACATTCATATCTTTAACTTGATATTTACCTACTTGAATGAACAGTAACATTACATAATTATTGTGACCGTTTTACTGCAAGATTTGTACGTACATGTAAATTAATAACTATCAAATGATAAGATACCTGGAAAAACCATTACCAACATAATGTGCTCCCTCTTTATTGACATCCACGGAGGAATGTTATTGTTGATAACAAAAATAGGCCACACCGAGTAAACAGATCTCATCTCTCCAAATGGATTGACACCATCCGCTGCCAATGAAAGCCTAAGATTACGAGGTTCTTCTTTGAAGTGTTGCCACTTTTCCTCTATGTGCATAAATGTCGAACCATCCACAAGGATTCAAATAATGTCATCTCAACTTCTATTGTGTGCATGATAATCCATAAATTGAGCCAAGCTACTACACCTGAATAATTGTCGCATCCGTGGAATAATGGGGATGTAACGAAGAACCTTTTGAGGAACCTTTTTTGTTAGTTGATTTGTTCGATATCTACTTGTATGACATACAGGGCATTGTGTTGCAAATTCATGTTCTTTATAATATATAATATGATAATTGGGACAAGCATGTATTGCTTGATACTCCATTCCAATATCTTTCATAATAGTAGATAATTCTCAATATGAGCGAGGTAGAATATTTGATGATGGTAACAAAAACTCGCCTATCAATCTACAGGAAAAAATATAAGTTGTTAATATAAACAATATTAGTGGTACATTATTCACCCTTTGTTAACTATAAAGACATATATGACATACCTTCACATACGTGACATAGTTATGTTGGATAAACCACTCATAACCTTCAAGTTCAACAACAACAATACATCAGAGAGAAGAGTTGTTTGGGAGTCTTTATATAGGGGCTCGTATGCCTTCTCAAGTAGAGGTACATCGAGGCTATCATCATCATCATCATCAAATATGCTTGGACTAAATGTGTCATGGATCAATGTATTTATACCATCATCTTAAATTGTGTTTTCTAGCGCATGATCATCATCTTCCATGGGATCATTGTCTTCACCTTGGATATTTGCACCTCCATGTTCCTCCACTTCAAAAACTATATTCTTCAAATTGTTGTGGTTCATATCATGTACTTCCCTAGGGAGATCAACCTATATAAAATTGATTAACATAAATAAACCATGATCATCAACTCATCATCAAGTAATTTCATATGTATATAAATTGTTAAAATGATATAATGAACGAATTACCAGTGGATGATAGTCATGCCCCCCTTCAATATGACCACTCTCCCTGCAATGTCTCTTAGCTGTTTTGATTAGCAGTCTTCTATGATTTAAGCCCTTACAAATTTTGCAAGGACAATAACATTTTCCATCACCTTTTCTTTTCAAGTTAGACCATAATCTAGCGATTGTCTCCCTGTTTTGTTCTTCACTTATATTATCTGACATGATCGTTCTTTGCAGAAGCAAAAATCGGGCTATGAAAACTTCGGTCTACAACTTTCACAAACTAAGAAAAACTGTCAAAAGTACACAAATCTTCTTAGACCTAGCTAAATACTTTAATATTTTAAAAAATACTTTCTTTGACTTTATTCCTAAGACATTTAATCCAATCACCTTTTATAACATTCAATCAATTGCTCTAGGAAAATTTTTGGATAAAATTATTTGTAAAACTTTGACCAACCACCTGAAGGTCTTATTTCAAGAGATCTTACAACATTAAGCCACTAAAAAATATGCAATTTTCATACCCAAGTGTGTTGTTATATAACTCGTGCAACGGCCTTCTTTCTTAGCTGTAGAAACTCTCCAGCAATCAAATCATACAAGCTACAAGGCCTAACAGCAATTTCAAAACATATAAGCTAAAAGTCTAGTTAAAATATATATTAGATTAAAAAATATGCAATTTTCATACATGAGTGTGCAGCTATATAACTCATGCAACGGCCTTCTTGCTTAGCTGTAGAAGCTCTCCAGCAATCAAATCATACAAGCTACAAGGCCTAACAACAATTTCAAAACATATAAGCTACAAGGCAAGACATATTATATGACATGGCAAAAGGAACAAAATTTACAAGTGTTAGCAAGACATATTAAACGACATCATAGTGCTAGAGAGATCACAATTATATGAGTCTAGATTTTGATTGTAGTCTTTCAAAATTGTGTATGGACTATGGTAGTATACGCATTACATAAAGACCATTGTTATGATAGATTATAACATTTTCATTTCTGTTTTATGCATGTGAAGAGGAGGATATTGCAAATTGGAGCAGTAGGAGGTCCTCCACACTATCTGGTCAAAGATAGATCTATTTGGTGGGGGCTTTCCTATAATGGTAAACCTTTGGCTTTAACACAGAGTTGTTTAGCCAAGGCTTGGAACTTAAAGGGGATCTCGTTGATATAGGACATTATGGATGGTGGGCAGCTAAGGGAGTGGGAGGATATCAAATACAGATTTAACATTCCTGACTCGCAGAAAAAGACATATACCCTTATTAAGAAAGGAATGCTTAGTTGTAAGCCAAAAGAATTGTTAGATGCTAATGGATCCTTAAAAAAGATTAAATGGATTAATGGTAATCTGTTGTCAGAAAGTACTACCAAAAATGTTTATCTCTATATGAAAAATGACTCCTCTCTCATAGCCAGGGTGTCTCAGTGTTGGGGGAAAATTAAGCCTTTTTCTATTTGGTCTTTTTTCTTTGAATACATGTCGAAAAGTAAAGCAGAGCCAAAAAAAAACTTTGTTTCAAGTGGTTGCTCTTATTTAAGAAGTTAGCTCTTGGGAAAGTCCTTTCATCAATTGGTCTTGCTCCTGTGTGTTGTAATATTTGTAATGTTCATGAGTCTTTTGA
This sequence comes from Cupressus sempervirens, assembly GCA_028749045.1. Lineage (NCBI taxonomy): Eukaryota > Viridiplantae > Streptophyta > Pinopsida > Cupressales > Cupressaceae > Cupressus > Cupressus sempervirens. Next base: position 277,659,054 of record CM053789.1, on the reverse strand, counting down.
GTACCTATTTTTTGAATGTTTATATGCATGTAAGATATGTTCTATTTTTTTGGGGTCTCCATGTAAGTAGAACTGTATTAATAGTTTTTCCTAGTCAAAGATCCTTGCTGGATATGTGGATAGATTTGATTCTAAATTCAATAGTTTTTGGTTTGTTCTGGCTATTGAGGTGTTATGGATTCTATGGAAGGACAGGAATAAAGAAATCTTTCAAGCCAAGAGGAGTAAGCTTACTGAGTTTAATTTTAAACTCACCTATTTTTATATTATGTCACAAGTATCATTGGTTCTTCAAATCAAAAGATCAGACTTTATGAGGCTAATCTGTGAAGGGTGCTTAATGATAAAGAAAGATCAAGTTCAAGCTGCAAACTATGTTTCAGGATTCCAATCCTTCTTGGCTCCAATAGAAATGGATGAATTGAACAAATATATTAGTGAATGTTAGTTGCAAGATGTCCCTCAAACTGAGCTTCCTCAAACAGGTTGGGAAAATATGTATAATGAAGAGGAGGATCAGGTTGATGTTGTTCAATCCGGTTGGGGAGCTGATCAGCAATCTGGTGGAGGTTTAGTCCATAATCATGAAGAGCAGGGACTAGTGTAGCATGATGGTTGGAATACAATGCCCAATCAAGATAATAGACAGAGTGAAGCTGATCAAGTGTCTCACGCAGAGGTGTCCAACGTCAAGGATGGATGAGGTCAATTTCAATAGTGAATTTTCAGATTATAAATTTTCTAATATTTGTAATGAAAATGGATTGTAGTCTAAGTATAGCTAGTTAAAAAGAACTGATACCGTCACCCCCTAATTTTGTAATTGTATATATTCAAGGGGGTGTGAAAAGTCCTTTTTTTTTTCTTTTTCTTTTCGAAACTCTGAACTCGTGATGTAGATATTTATTAAACTATCTTAATAGAATATATATATATTATTATTATTGATAAATAGTTAGAATAATAAAATTACTAAAAATAATAATAACTCTAAAAATAAAAATAAAATAAAAGTGAAAATATATGAACTTCAGGATTGAAAAAATTGATTGGCAAAATTAATAAAAGAGAGATGAAAACAAAGAGGGAAACTTAGATTTTAAATGAAGCTTTTGTATTTAAGAGTAATAAAAGTTTTAAGTCTTCAAATGTCGGCCGATATTTCTGAGCTACATTATTTCAAGACTAAGATTCGGTTGGCATTCTATTTAATGACTTTTTTGAAAGCCAATTTTTCCAATCGCTGACGAGTGATTATTTTACAGGACGAAAATCGAACAGACTGTGAAAACCACGAATAAATCATAATACAATAATTTGCCAATAATTGTTTCTGTAAAAATGCTTAATTTTGGCTGGATAGATGCTACAAAACTATATTCCTAAAGGCCATATCACCTGGATTAGAAAAGGAAGTTCAAATTAGAAACCACAAAATTTAACAGCGGATATCTATTGTTTGATTTATTTTTCCTGATGAAGCTTATCTAGACGAGCAATTTGCAACTAAAAAGTTCAGACCCACAGTGGAAAAGGTGCGATCTTTGTGAAATAGAAGAGGAAACTTGGAAACATACATTCATTCTACATAAAATTTAGATTTCAAACAAAGAAGAAACATTTACTGTAGCATCACATTGCACAAAGAACAAAATCAGGAAATAACTCTGTTAAGAATTTCAAAGAGGGTAATGGCAGTTGCAAAGGAGATAATGAAAAGAGTTGTCTTCTTAGAGAGTATGCACTGAAATGGTTCAACTCATATATCTCTAGGAAGCACACTTTTAAAGAGGTTGAAGAGGAAGCAAATAACATGCAAAATGCAGAGCAAGATCACATGAGGAAGAGGGCAAGAAGGGATATAGATGATGGTAGCTCTCACTTTAAAGAGGTTAGCAAGATCTAATGTTCTTTTCTGTAAACATCTTCTAAATGCAATCACCACTAAATGTACTATTCATATTTATAAAAGAATGAATACTAAATATGTAAGAAATATCTCCTCCATATGAATACCTATTTTACTTCTAAAATTGCTAAAAAGTTATAGTTTCCTTTATTCCATGAATATTTTTATTGTGCTTGTAAGCACTACAGAATCTAAGTGGTCGCCCATACAGTTTCCAATTACAGGTGGACGACAGGTGGGCAACACAACATTTTCCCCTCCATGATTGCCTTTGATTCTGGCTATTTGAGATAAAATATTGGTTTTTGACATGATACAATTTGCGTCTCAGATGTCAAAAAGTGGGAGACGCTCTTATATGCCGTTGAGGATGAACCGACAAAGGACAAGCTCTGACTTCCCATTGGGTAATTTTGGTGCATTTCAATCAGCTACTTAACAATTCAATCAAATAAATTATTTATTTATTATATTTAATACATTTAGGCTAAATACATGGGTGAGAGGTCATAAATTGAAATCTTATAGGAAACATGTATGCACGTCTTCTTTGTAACACAGTTAAATAGTTATTTTGAGAAGTACCGAATATGCTTATATTGCTGTAAGTTTCTATAAATCCATGTACACATTACTTGATATCATAGATTATAACAGAATTGTTTTCTTTCTTTCTTTTGATTGCAGTTATCAAGAAACCAATGGAAATAGAGAAGCAGGGGGTTTTGTTGGCATATGAACTTCTAGTGTCGCAACAATCTGGAGTGGTAGCTCATAAGATATTAGAGCATGTGGAATAGTTTCAATCATTTTCTGAAGGAAAATCTTCAACTCATTTAAAATCAAATGATGATTGTCAAATTTCATCAAGATCTCTAGAACCTTTGGCTTTGACAATTAAAGGTACATCTTCCTCAAGATTTTTGGGCATGTATCAAATTTTAAATCTAATTTTATGTGACAGTTTTGTAATTCATTTTTTCAATCCAATTGTAACTGTATTGTAAACTGTTAATAGCTCAATTACAAGCCTATAATCTAAAAACAAAACATCAATTCTAGTAGAGCTCTAAATCAAGTACATTAATATATAATAATTCAAATATACCTTCTCACACATTGTTCGAATAGACTCCATTGTTCTCCAATCCTTCAAGACCTTGTACATAATTGTATTTTTTCAGCATTAAATACTAACTTAAAATGACATGAAAGAAAAATATTGTTGATTGATGACACAAAGAAGATAGAAAAATAATACTAATAATAATAAACAGACAATGATAACATGCCGGGAATAATACTTAATGTGATTTTTTAAATATAAACACACTAAAAAACCTCCATTTTACATCTGAAAGTATATTTAACAAGCAATAAATTTTCATTTAATTTTTTCCTGCATTTGAACAGTTTATATTTTATTTATTTTCTAATAATTTCTTCTCATTTGTTCCATAGAAAACACAATACCAGTATCAAGTTCAAACAGACTCTCTACATTAAATATTGCAACACCTTCATTTTGTATTAGTCATTGCAACATCTGCCTTGGACCTATTGGAGCATCATCTAGTATTACTAATGTTGTTGAAAGTATTCCAATAGTTCCAAAAGAGATGAAATTCTTTCAAATGTGTTTATCAGATGTATATGGGGTTCCTGAAAAGACAAAAGGTTTTCAAATGTGTTTATCAGAGTTATGTAAGGTTAATAATGGACTATGTCCCTAATTTTCCCCCTTTCTCAAATTCAAAACCCCCGTTTTGTCAAATTTGTCCGTTGAGCGAGACCATGACTACACAGGGGTTGCAAAGATCTTGAAGAAATATGACAAGACAATGGGAGGCGTGTTACGACAGCCATTCATCCAGGAGGTTCTGCAATAGCCATTCTTCACCATAGAGCTTCTCTCCAATCTCGTCAAGAAATGTGAAGAAAAACCCTCGAATTTGAGCAATGTCACATGCTAGAGAGCATTGGGCTTTCGTGAAGCATCCAAGGAAGCATTTTTATAGAGCGCGAGCTCACAACAATCCTCTCAATGATTCGCACTTTCCTGTACCTCTCTGTCCAGCTCAATTCGATTATGCTGACCATTTCCCTTCATATTTATCTGGAAAACATCTCCAAGACAAAAAATCTCCAGTGCCTAACCCTAATGGCGAAGCTCAAGAAGAATACGAAGTCTCGAACTCTAAGGATTTGAAACCAGCGAACGAATGTTCTGCCTCAACTGGTCAAGAAAAGAAAATTCCATTTGCAGATATTGGCTACGGCTTTGGTGGGCTTCTGGTGCAGCTTTCACCCATTTTCCCATCAACCCTGATGATAAGCATGGAGCTCTGCGACAAGGTAAGCGAGTATGTTAAAGAAAGAATTTTGGCTTTACGAAAAGCGAATCCGGGCCATTATGATAATATCTCTGTAGTGTCCCTACTAAGTTTGTTTCCAGAGCATCTAAAAAGGAAAAAGGAGGAGAAAGAAGCAGCAAAAACTTTTCCATACCTTGGGTGCTCGATTTCGCGATTCGGAGGCAGTGATAATTCTCAGCGGCAGTGGAGCTCGATTCGGCGGCAGCAGATAATGAGCAATGCACCTCTTTTTTTTTTGCCTTATAGCTCGACGACATCACAATTGTGATGTCGTCGGGCTATAAGGCAAAAAAAAAAGCCAAATGCAAATTGACGTCGCAAAACACTCCCATAATTTACAAATTTGCACTGTTCCGCACAAGGGAAAACTCTATATAAGCTTACACAAGGAATGGTCTCAAAATCCCATCCTTAGCCTCCTTAGAAACCTAAAAAATCTCATCCTTGGGTCCCCTTCTCCATAGGTTTGGTAGCCTCTGAAGAACAACAAAGCAATGAGCAAAAATCAAGTTCTAGAATGAGCCTGAAATGCCTCCAAATCCTGTTAAAAGAGGGAACAACCCTAAATCATGAGCAAGAAGGTTCAATAATACATATTTTAATAATAATTTTCATTTATTAATTCATTGGTTTGCAAACATTCGCCCCTTTTGCCGAAACTTCACTTTTTTGAGTCTGCCTGCCTTAGCAAAAGTTATTATTTTTTAATTATTTGAAAAGGGGACATAACAAGTCCTCCCCTCCTAAATTTTGATTTTCCTCAACAAATGAAGGTTGGGATGCTCAAGAATATGTGCTCCTTCCCAAGTTGCATCCTCTAATGGTAATCCTTTCCATTGGACCAAATGCTCTATGATGCTCCTATTTCTCAATCTTTTATCTCTTGTATCCAAAATCTCTTCTAGTATCAAAACTAATTTACCTTCATAATCAAGAGGTGGTAATTATATAGATACTATGGTTTTTTGGCCTAGAACCTTCTTTGGGAAAGAGACATGGAAAATATTATGTATTTTGTTGTTTGGTGGGAGCTCTAGTTCATAAACTACCTCTCCTACCTTCCCAATGATCTTATAAAGCCCATAAAACCTTGGCTTGAGCTTCTCTACCCCACTCCTCTTCAAGGTTCTTTACTTATATGGATGCAACCTAAAAATTACCAAATCTCCCATGTCAAAATATTTTTCATTCCTTTTCCTATTAGCATACAACTTTTGTTGGTTCTGTGCATGTTGTAGATTATCCTTGAGGGACCGTATTATGTCTTGGCTTTGCTTGACAAAATCACTTGTTGTAGGTACTCTGCTATCTAAAAGTACTAGATCAACAATGGAAAGGGAATCATAACCATAAATAACATGAAAAGGAGACATACCAATAGACATGTGATGAGATGTATTGTAACATATTTACTTTCCTAGGTGCAACCATTTCACCCAAGCATGTTGTTGATTTGAAACATAGTTCCTCAAATATCCGTCTATCCATTTATAACTATCTTGGTTTGTCCATCTTTTTGAGGGTGATAGCTAGTACTAGGAGTGAGTTCAATTCCTCCTAAATGAAAGAGCTCCTTCAAAAAAGAGCTAAGGAATCTATTGTCTCGGTCATTGACAATGTTTCTAGGCAAGCCATGTAATCTAAAATTTTTATTGAAGAATAATTCAGCCACTTGTGATGCCTTGAAATCAGATTTGATGGGAAAGAAATATAGACACTTAGTCTATCTGCTACCACATATATGCAATCCTTACCTTGAACCTTGGGCAACCCAGTGATGAAGTCCATGGAAATACTTTCCCATTTCTGTTCAGGAATAGGAAGTGGCTGCAACAACCCTATAGGAAAAATTTTCTCACTCTTTTTTGTTGGCATACAATACATTCCTTAATGTATTTAAGGACATCCTCCTTCATACTCTTCCATGCAAACCACTCTCAAAGTTTTTTGTATGTCTTGAAGTATCCTTAATGACCAACCAAAGTTATGTCATGAAAGGCCCTCAATATCCTCTCCTTAATTTTTGATCTTGGCACTAAGAAGAACCTATTATCATCCACTAACTTATCCAAAATCTTGGTTGCAAAGGAATCTTTAGCATACTTTTAGATTATGGAGACTTTCAAATTAGCTGAGATAGATGTTAAGGAACACAAAGTGGGTTTTCTTGAGGGAGCATCAGTAACCACATTATTCTTTCCTTTCATGTATTCAATATCAAAATCATAAGCTTGCAATTTTCTTACCCATTTTTGTTGAGGAACATTCAAATCCCTTTGGTTGAAGAAGAACTTGAGGCTATTATGGTATGCATTTACAATGAATCTCCCACGTACTAAATATTGTCTAAACTTATGAAGTGCATGCACGATTGCCAACATTTTCTTATCATAGATGGAGTAACCTTTCTCTGATTGATCCAATGAGTGCTAAGTGTTTTAGTTATTCTCATGAGAGATGGATTCATGTTGAATCACTACTCATGAAACATAGGTCAATTATTTTGACTCAAAATCACATAGTTAAATCTTGATAGCAATATCACAATTAGACTTGTTGTAGAAATTGTCTCCTACTTATCAATAAATGGATCATTTTCATTTTAAGCCAGAAGTGGAAGAAGCTTTTGCAATTTTTGATGAAGCTACATCAGTTAAGGAATATGGCTACTGAGAAAGAAAAATAGTTCATATTGAATGTCACCCAAATAATTTTACATAAACTACTCTAAGGAAAACATTTTGCACAGTTTGAAATGGAAGAAGTTGTTGCACTTCTTGATAAAGCCGCATAGGTTTTGAAGTCCCTTTGAGAAAAATTTATTTGTAATCCAAAGAATTTATGTGTTATATGGCATATGAGACCTTTTCCAAATAAGTTAATATATCATTAAAAGTGCATATTTAGATCTCCTAATATGAAAAACAGTTGTCATATGTGTCATGGGAATACTATTGCAAGGAGAGACATGATGGTATTCCTTGCAAATCATCTAATCTAATCACTTCTCAATTTTTACAGACATTCAATTGCCCTTTCTTTTTAGTCTCCCTCTTTGCATAACAAGCTACAATTGTATGCAGTTATCCTGGTCAATAGTTTTAACTTTCTTATTTTTTTCTATTTGTGAATGGATCACTATCTTTTCTTTAGATGCTTTCAATTGCATGTTATCTTTCAATTTTGGGATAGCTTCTTTTTCAATGCTTCTTTTATAAAGAAGAATTTATTCTTTTAAATGTTACTGATTGTTAAGGTTTGAATATTATGTTGAAAAATGTATAATTTTTATTATTATACATGCAATCTTATTGGCTTAAGAGATTGGAGCATCTTTGGGGCCTTCACGTTGTTTGGGAAAATAAGAAAATTTAAAAATAATAATTAAAAAAAATAAAATTATATATTGGAAAGTGCTCTTAAGGTAACACGATATATTAAAAAGTGCTTGAAATGTAATATTATATTTGATATTTTAATTTAAAATGTAAAATTATGTGCAGTTTGTTATTAATCACAAGTTGGAATTATTAAGATTAAAAAGAACTTGTTTGAATTTAAATATAATTTTGGACTCTTTTTTAGGAAATAAATATATTATAGAGATAAAAAACTAGACTTAATTTGTACAAGTAGAAGTTATCAACATGAAGCTTGTTACAATTTATTTAAAAAATACTATATAAAATAATGTTATAAGGTTGTAAATTTTTATGATCATGTTGATGAGTTGACAATATAAAAGCCTTTGACAATGTAAATGGAAGTGGACAAAGGAAATAACTAGATACTAAGTGCATGGACAATAACATAAGGCTTGGTAAAAGTTAAGACTAAATGCAATAACAATGCAAACAGGCCACAATGTAACAACGTCACTAGTTGGCTTGCAATTCCTAATGCAATGTAACAAGGTCACTAGAGCTCATCATCTATATGTTTGGCCAACTCCATGGTGGACAAGATGTCATGCAGTAGTAAAATGGAGCAATACAAAACTAAAGTCATAATAATTTTAATGCAGAGGGATTTCCATCGAGGATATATTGTGTTTGATGATATATTTTCATGGATATGAAAAGTATTATAAATTTAGCCCTTATTTTAGTGGAAGTATGTGATCTCATATGTGTGGTAAATTATATCAAAAGAAAAAGTTGATAGCAACATATTATTAACATAAAATTGCAATCCACTATCCCAATAAATACTAATTTGGAGAATGTAAAACATTAAAAAATAAACATCTCAAATAACATCCATACAAGTAATACCCTAAGATTTAACATGGAAATCCAATATGGGAAAAGCCACTACCAACATGTCACCAAATTTCACTCTTCTAAAGTGAGCTTTGTTAAGAGCCAAACCTATTTATGGTTATAATACACACTATTAGGTGTGATCCTGTTAAAAGATTTAATCACCCTATTATGAATGACCTTGTTAGAGAACAAAATAAAATTTCATTTGAATATCAACTTGATTAAAGGTTTTACAAATGGCTATTCGGTCAACCTTGATTAAAGGATTTTAATTTCTATAATGATTAGAAAGTAAAAACATGTTGATCTAATAAATGCAACCCACTTTACAAATAAAAATCACAATTCAGTTCAATAGTTGATTCATTGACTGAGCTCCATTGTGATCTCTATCACCAATTTTCTTAGCAACCCTTCAAGTAATTACTCTTCACCTTAACACTTCACTCTTCATCCTTCTACTCAAGTCCTATAATCAACAAACTCAACAACTACTCCAACCTCTTCTAGGTTAGCCCTTATGCCCCCTTAAATAGCTAGTGTAATATTTTTTTGCTTAAATGCCACCATTGATGTTAGGTTTAGGTCAAATTCATCGAATCCTTTCTCCCTTTCCTTCTAGAAACTTCTCCAAATTCCTCCTTGAATCTATTCCTAGAAATGCTCAAACATAGTTCCTCTTGCATTAAATTTCTAACTCATCAACCATTATCTTCAACATGCTTTACATATTTCAAGAATTCAACTATGTCAGCTAGGAATCTCAATTCCTTTACAAAATAAAAAAATGCTGACACTTGGCCAAAAATTTATTCCATGGCCTCAGTCATTGCTAGATAACTTAGTTATCACTAATTATCTTGCTCGGGTTACACTAACTTTTCTCAGTCTTTTTACTAGCGCTTGGTCCAACTTTTCGAATACACTATCTTTATTGGTGCTTGTTCAACACAATATTTTCTCGGCTTCTATTGTTTACTGAGTCAAAACTAGCACAACTCAACTTCAAGTATAAGTTCCTTAATGTTCTTCTTTGAAGCTTGATGAAGCCTATGTATTTTTTCTTCATTGATCATCTCTTCTAGGCTTTAACAAAGCCATCTTCTCCACTTAGTGCTATAATGAAAAAACACATTATATTGTCAAATTCTAGCCAATCAAGTTCCCATTTTAATTCCACATAACTCAACCTTTCCACTAGGTCTTCTTGTTATCTCCTCTTTTCAAATACTCTTCATTAATCATCTTTATATAGAACTACAATTAGGTAGAATTTGTCTCATCAATAAGGTTTAACATCAATGACAACATAGTAATTGTTCTAATTGTAATGTTTAATAGTCTCCCTGTTTGGCACTAATGGAAACACCTCTAGTCACCATCCAATCCAAAAACAACCAACTTGCTTATGTCAACTCCTTCTATGTTTAGTAATTGATATTCATCAATTATATCCTTAGTTTCATTTTGATTCTCATTCATGGAGCTCTAATATGAAACACTGCCTCTAGTAACTATTCCAATAGCTGCATTTTTCATATCAAAACAATTTCTCTCTTTCTGATATACATCTTTTGAACTGCATAATCTTTTGATAGTAATACTTCTTTCACTGATTATTGCATAGGTAATTGGAAAACTCTCCCTCTTGAATTTTTTCCTCATGGTAACCAACTTACAATTTCCTCCCTTTGATTATTGAAGGTAACAACTTCGTATATTTTTTAAACTATTGATGGTAACTCTATATTATCCATCTTTCATTTATGACCTCTTTCATCTATAATCTCTCCCTCTTTAACTTCTTTGAGTAAATCTCACTCTTTACTCATGTTTCCATGGTAAGCATAGAATATCTTCCTCTTTAACAAGGATGCCAAGGATACTACAACATCTTCATTAAATGCTATCTCATACATCTTCAACATGTAGAAATATCTTGGTTAGTTATGTGTACTAGATTCATTTTTTGTCATCTTGCTTATGACTAATTCAAATTTTTCTGGTTCTATCCTCATAACTTTATGTAGGTCCTAAAGAGTGACCTTCTACATCAATTTGTAAGATATTTAGACAAAAATATTTTGATGCATAGCTCCATTTCAACTTAAGTAGCTTCATTTAGGGGAATCAACCCCAATTTACCTCTTAGATATTGATGTGAATCCTTATTTAAATCTTTTATGAATATATCATCTATCTATTCCTTTGTATTAACATACTCTAATCTCACTTCTTTTATCTTGTACCAACTCTCTCAAGTAATGATACTTGATAGTAATATGATTTGTCTTAGTGTGCATCATAGTATTTTTAGGTATGTTTATAGAACTTGTGCTATCATAGAATATACAAAATGGTTTAGTGAGTTCTTACTTCATCTCTCCCTTCATATCTTCCTTCATTTCTATCAATATTTTCTTGATCCACACTATGTTAGAATAATTAAGTGCTACTACTACATATTCAACTTCTACTATAGAATGGGAGACACAATTCTTCTTCTTACTTGTCCACAAAACTAGTATCTTTCCTACCAAGAAATCTCTACTGCTTGTACTCATTTTGTCATCAATATTTCAAGCCAAATCTGCATCAGTATACACTTTCAATTCAAAATTTTCATTCGTCTCATAATACAATCCATAATCCTCTATTCCTTTCAGATATCTCAATATACTTTTCATTGCCATAATGTGATTCTCCTTTGAATTTGCAAAAAATCTAGTAACAATCCCAACTAATGTTGGAATACTTTGGTATAACTGCAAGGGGGTGGGGGTGAATCAGTTATTCAAGGTTCAAAATTCTCAATAAAAATTTTGAGTGCTTAACAAAACTCATACATATATATATGTTGATCATGTATCTTGCATGCACCCATTAGATCATTCAAAACTTAAACTTGTAGGTTACTGTCCTAGGTCAAAATCACTTTTGTAGAAATGTAAACATGAAACTATTAGTTCAAGATTTTTTAGAGTCGCCATTTTTATTTTCTTGGTCCGCTTTTGATTTCAATTATTTATTTTGAACCATTGGTTTTGCCTATTGTTAGTCATAATATGAGGTAAAAAATAAACTCTTTCAATAATTCATCTGCAAAAGTCATCCTAACATCATTCCTTCCTTAATGTTTATTGTTGGCCAACTTTGATCCCCATATTTCCATGGAAAGTATATTGATTAAAGTCATGGCCAAAGATTCAAAATTTCCCTATGTAACTTATGAACCCATTGTATCAGTTGTAAATGGAACAAATTCACTTTAAACCTCTTGTACCATTTATACAATTTGAACCAAGTTCAAAAGGTTCATTGAGTTTATCGCTTCAACTCTTTTTTAGTTCACATTGAATATCGTTAGTGGGCCCTAACCTGACATGTCATAGAATCCAAAGAGGAAATGTGCTAGAGTTGGATGACTCGTCGAGTCTGACACACTCATGTGTGACTTCATCATTTGTGGAAAGGAAGTAAAATTATTAATGTTTGAAGTAAGAAAATCATTAATAATTGCACCATGATTTAGATTTGAAGGATAAAAAGTGAAGATCTGGCACATGCAAAGGAAAATAATTGTTTAAATATTTGACTTTTTATTTAACAGCAGCCACCATTTTGTCCCATCAATCTTTTCTCATGGCATGTGTAATTTATAGTGTCCTTCACATAATTAATGCCCTACCTCCATTCTCAAGTGTTTAAGATGAAAATCTTTTCATTTTAAAGGGCATAAATTTCTTTAGCTGGTTTAGCACTAAGATTTTGAGGACGGAGAATCACCTTTTGTAGTTGTCATAGTCATTGCTCTTTAGGTAAACCTTGTGTTCCCTAACTCTTTTTCTTTTACCTATTAGCAAAAAGATTGTGACTGCTTTTATTATCAAGTAAGGGGAGAATTATAAATCATGAGGTCAACATTGCATATATTCAGGAACACCCACATCCTGCATAGTAAGTCACTCCTTGTATTAGATACAAACCTTTTAGGAGTTGATCTAGGCGGAGTAATGGATAGGTTATGTGAAAATCTTTTAGACTTCTATATATCTTCTAGATACAGATTTCCTTATGGTCTCCACCTTCCTGTCAACATATCTATGTTTGGAGTTCATTCAAGAATGTATCCAAATGTATGATACACCTATTGGAAATATTTTGAAAAGGGATAGAAGTGTATTGCTAAGCATCACTAGAGAAATCATGTCCAAGCTATTTCATCTTGAAGAGATTTTTTTTTTTGATTTGACCCTTGTGTAGCCATTGTCCATATTTTCAAAAAAGTCTAACATTTATAGAAATATTATTGCAAAGAGTTGGACTAAAACTTCTTACAAAGGTTGTTCTAGGTTACCCAAAACCTTCATGAAATGTCAAATGACCTTACAAGTGCATGATATATTGGTTTTGTTGTATCAGATTTGTGGCTCTCTAGACATTTCTTCTTTTAAATAATAGATGTACTTTTATATTCAGATTGTGTTGAAAGGGTCTCAATTCTTGGACTGGGTTGAGTTGATTTCTAGTTCCCTAAGAAATCAAGTCAAGGGAGCTTTAAACTTGAAGAAAGACTTCTATATATCTTCATATTCAATGTATATGCTAGCCAATACTTAAGACTTGTAGTATTTTCCCCATGAACCTTGGATTAAAAATATTACTATATATAATTACCATCCTATGTTGCATAAATATATAGCCTTAGGAAACTTGAGGAAGGTCCATGATATTTTCTCAGGGAAATTGTGTTTTGAAATGAAGTGTCTTCCCCATTGTAGATTCTCTCATGAATCTCAAAAGTTTGTTCAATCTTTTGGTAGCATATACATCCAATTCCCCAAATTCACTTATGTGAGGATAGCTAGTTTTGATGAAGAACCCTTACAGCTCCCTAGATTTTCTTTAGATTATTTTATCTTGATAGAGGTGTGTCAACAATTGATTTCAGTCATAAAAAAATATACTACTGATCAAGCTTCTAATACCATCTTCCCACTCAAACTAGCAAACTAACTTGTTGAAGTATTTACATGTCCCTAATATTGAAGACTTTTGGAAAGACTATGGAGATGAATTGGAAGTTTGGAGAAGGGAGTCTACCACACTCACCATTTCCCAAATTAAGCCTTCTCAAGTCTACTACACTCACCATTTCCCAAATTAAGCTTTCTCAATTGAATTTGGGTGTAGATGTTGTGGGTATTGAAGAAGATAAAGAAGATTCAATAGACATCCAAATAATTGAGTCTTTGATTTCCAACAAGGCCATTATAAACTGGGTTTTTGAGGAAGAAGACAATATTCTTGAAATAACAAAGGTTGTCCTTGAAAGAACAAATTCTTGGATAAAAATTAAAAAGATCAAACATGCTAAAGAACCAACTAATTCTAGTTTTAATGCTAATCTCAAATCTGCAAGTAGTAAGAGATCCTCAAGGATTAATAGGATGCAAGGTAATAATTCCCCCCAGTACAAAATGCTCATTCCAAGAACAAAACCAAGATGCCAACACTTGTTGGACCTAATGAAGCTATCTAGGTTAATAGTGAACCTAACAAGGATATGGGTGGGGTGCTCATTGACAATCTCCAACAAGTTCAAATGAAAGTGGGAACCTTTTCTCAGAGGATATAAAATGTAAGTACTCCAGTCAAAGGCAATGAAGCTCAGAAAATTCCTAATTCCACACCAAACTAGTTGGTTGCCTCTGTCAACAAAAAGAGGAAACCAATATTGATGACATTGTGAGAAAGTATACAAATAGAGCTTCAAAATCCAAGAGAACTAAAAGCTCAACTAGAATAGTGTTTGACTAGGAAATAGGCAATAACAATACAGAAATAGCCACTTACGACCACAAAGAGGACACTTGTATATTGGATTTGAGTAATTTTGATATTACTCACACAAAATTAGGGGTGATCAAACAAGAGATGAAAGAACACTGGGTGGAATCATCTACTAAAAAAATTATTTTGTAATTGCAAAATGATGGTGTTGAAAAGAATAAATTGAAGGCCAAAATATGTGTAATGGTAGAATACATAAGATCATTAAAGGGGTAGATTTAAAAGACTAATGGTTTGTCTCATCCTACATTTGATCCCATTGCACTCAAGAATAAAAAGTTGATGAGTGATTTAAAGAAGGAAAATACTGCTATTTCTATAATCCATAACTTGATAGATCATGTAACAAATTTTCTCTCTAAATTTATATAGAATCTACATAAAATATTTATGCTTGTTGAGGTAGTGATAAGTGAAGCCTGCATATAAGTGATAGTATGTAAAATATAATTTGAAATGCTATTAGCTATGGTGACTCAATTAGTAGATGTGGAAGAGTATGTACCAAATAAATTCTTAGAAGAAAATCCCTTGCAATTGGTTGACATAGGACTTATCCATGTATTGCAAATGAACATAGCTTGGTGAGTTGCTAATTATGGTTCAACCATTACTCATGTGCAGTCTTTTGAAAAGGAGTTCAAAATAGTTTGAGATGGTGTGAAAAATGATCTTCAAATCATTAGCTCAACTCCTTTTGTACCTTTCAAAGAAGGAGGTTTCCTATGTACAAACATTGGTTAAATAATATGAAGAGCCCTTACATGTAATCAAAGATGGAGGTGAACTGACTATGACAGACTTCACCAAGATTTCCAAGATAGAGACTATGATTGAGATATCCAACCAAAAGCTCCCAAAGTAACTTGATAGCATCACCAAGATGAAATAAGACAAGGACACATGGAAAAATTTCCTGTAGAGCATAAAGAGTTGAACAATAATTCCATGTCCAAGTTCATAGGTGCATACAGAGTTTGGAAATTTGCGCAAGGACCTTCAAATCTAGATGACAGTGAAGAAGAAGAGGAGCCGCTAAAGAAATAGGATGATGTCTCACATTAAAAAGACTTTTTTTTTGTTTCTTTTTCAAGTTTTAACTATTATTTGGTTGTTTCCTAGGTCTACATACCCATTAAATTAGATTATAATACTATCTAAGAATCAAGTTTTGATGGAGATTCTTGGACGATTCTCTATTTAAGTTAGAAAATCTATAGTGTAAAGGGTTGACAATTTTTTATGGAAGCCATACTGTGAATTTTAATCTAGTTTTTAGTTATAAAAATATTTTGGATTTCCAACATTATACAAAAACATGATTGTTTTTGGATCATAGAATATTCTATAAATATATTCAAAGGCTGCATACTTTAAATTATTCACTATTGGTTTAGGATTGAAATTACATTAAATTATGGGATATCTTTCTAATGCTAGATGCTTATATTGTGCATACTTTAGATAATCTATCTATTTTATACCTCTTTTAAATTATAATTAATGGGGAAATTGTGGGTTCACCTCATTCTATGCAATATTTGATTTATTTAGTTTCTATTTATTTGATTATCCCCCTATACTAGAATAGATGGGATGCCTTATTACTTTCTAGTTAAAAGTAATTCTTATTTGAAAGAGTGTTCTTATTGAATATTTGATAAGGGGGCTAAACCTTATTAAAATTTAGAGAGGAATTAAAGAACAAAAGATTAATCAAATATTAGAAAATTATATTTTTCTTATGAGTTTGGACATAAAGGGGTTTTAATTATTTCTTTTATTAAAAGACAAATCTGTTTACCAACATATTTTTGGCAACTCTACTAGGGAGTCAAGTAGAGAAGATCTAGTATTTCACCAATAAATAGCAGATATCATGGTCCAATATAGTACTCCCATATTATGATATCTTTCCTATTCTTCAACCTAATCTTGGCTTTAATGATACTTGAGAAGGTATCATATCTAATTTGAATGCAGTAGCTTAGCATGAAAGGACAAGTAACCAACAATATTTACAAGTTGCTAGAATCCTAGAAAGGGAAGAAGAAATTGTTGAACAATTGAGAGGGATTCTTGTGGTTTAAGAAGCTACTATGGTAAATAGATTAGGCCAAGAACCAATGAGAAACTAAGTAGGAAAGATTAAAAAAGATAGCTAAGAGAGTATTTACAAGGATAGATAAAGAGAGGGGTTTAATTGATGATGATTTTGAAGGTTTAATGTTGTTTGATTTCAAACTTGATCATACCCTAAGAAGGAAAAAGAAAGTCTAGTTAGTTAGTAGACTTGCATCTCCACCACCTTCAATAAAATGTTCCTTTGTTCTACAAGCTCTTTTTATCCCTAGTACTATCACCCCCTCTATCCCAAATATTCAACCTTTGAATATCATCAATCAAACTATGGCTTTCTGGGGCCAACAAAATGGACCTCTCCAGCTCGAAGAAAATCTTGCAACTATGCCTAAAAGCACTAAGGACTTCCTACCTAAATTTAGTGGAGATGGAAAAACACTAGCCAAATACCATCTAAGTTCTTTCAAAGTTTCTTTTAGAAATATAGACATTTCTACCAAAAATGTTGCTATTTGACTCTTCATCTAATTTATTGACACTATGGCCAATTGGTTTAACCACCGCCTGCATGCTTGCATAACTAATTGGGATACCATGATTCATGCATTTGAAGCATGTTTCAAAACTCCTAGTGATGGAAAATCTCTCCTCATCCAATTGGCACAACTTAGAAAAAAATGCATGAGCCTATGCAGGAATTTGTGGCCTAATACAAAAAATTTTTAGAGAGAATTCCCATAGGCTCGAGGCCCAATGTTGAGAATAAAAAAAAAGATTATTTCTAGGAGCCATCCCTCCTGATATTCCTTTTCAAATGAGAATAAATGTACCTACTAATTTTTCTTCTGCTAAAAAATTAGCTATCCAATTAGAAGATTGTAAGAAAACTTTGCAACAAAGAATATAACCACCGTTTCCACATAACCCATAATAGATCTAAAATAAATACGGAATTAAAATCCACATGCAAGAGAATAGAAAACATACCCACAAAATTGTGACACAAGATATACCCTGGGAAACCCTCATTGAGGGAAAAACCCAGCCTCCAAAAGCATCCATCATCATGTATTATTCTGCAAAAATACCATTGCCATACAACCATGGAAGCCTTCATGGCCATAGCCACAACCGAGAAAACTATGTGAACAAGCATGAATCCACACATCCCATGCCATGCTTTCAACCTTCACAAATGCTCCCTTGGCTAACCTGTCAAGCCTTGTCCCGCTCGACTCTTGCCTTTTCTCTTCTCCTTGTCACTCTCTCTCTCTACAACAACTACCCTTGTGGCTGCTTATCTAGTAGCAAGTCCCACAAAACCACTAAGTGGTATTACATAAACCATGTGCTAAAACCATGTGCTACCTAACCTACTTACCCCACATTTAATATTGGGCATTTAATTCTTTTCCCCCAATATTAAATAATTACATAAAATAATTTCACAATGTTACAATACAAATCATCAAGAATATTTCACGGGAATCTTTACATGTTGCACGTCCATCTAGGCACAACATTACATAATAAAATAAAATAATAAAATATAACAATATTATGCAATGTGTGCAACACCCATTATCTCAACAATCTCCCACTTGTTGTATACATTGCATAGGGTCAATCTGTAGCCACATAAATGAACAAGGGAACAATCCCTCCAAGCACATCCACCATCATGGATCAAAATACACCAAGTGATCCATCCTGGTACCCACAACAAAATCAAAGTATCCAGCATCTCAAACATGAATGATCTCACCTCCTATTATGCCACTCCCACTGGACATACATAGAAGCCATCCAAAGAGAAAACCACCCAACTTGTCGCATTAGAAGATCATAAAATCCTGTGCCAACTAAAATTCGAAGCACAAATAACCTGATCCAAAGGTAATCACATGTATCTATAGTTGTCAAAATATCCATAGCTGAAATAGCACCCACAACAAGTGCCAAACCCATCCAACTATCCATACCTCAAAGGTATAACAAGCGAGTCTCATATCATCGACATATCCAATCTATAACCTGCAATCACAAGCTTCAAGAACAATACCTACCACATATATACCAAGAAGCTCCCACTGCAAAAGATAATGTCAAATCTATAACCAGTCCACTCAACACATCTCAAAGAAGTGAATCCATGTAGTATCAAGGACATCCACAATACATAAACTGATAACCTGCAAGAACAACTCTCATAACAAGTCTCCAATAGTCTCCCGAATTCTCCACAACCAACAGAGGAAAGAGATAAAGGAATAACCATGTCATCTCTCACATTACATACATAAGCACAAACCAGTGATCACAATCTCTAACCAATCTCAAATCCAATGTAGGCAAAACTGAACATCCAAGAAGATAACCAAGACCAGAGAAACCATGCAAATCATAACCTGTATCATGTCCTTCTACACACATCTCTAGATGTAAACTGTGCAAGTATGATCTCCTCCATAAAACCCCAACAAGAAGCCTCAACAACACCCAAACCATACCATATAACTCATCATGGGTGTAAGCCTCTCACAAGAAGATCAAACTCAATAAACCCATTCCTAAACCAAGGAATATGCCCAATATAAAACCATCTCCTAAACTCAACCAGCATAACAACATATGCACATGGAGATAACCAATGCTTAACCATCTCTCAAATGAACCCTCCAGAACTAACTCCTGTATCATAGCTCAAGATCCATATCCATGAAAGACAAGCATAAATATAATGCAACTGAGAGAAACAATGGGCTATACCTCTCAAGTAGCAAACTGCCAAGTAGACCAAGAGTGGGGAATGAGAATGCTCATCAAGATACCCAAGTCTCCAACCAAGACTCATCTAAGAACAATCTCCTCTCAAGTCCATATTAGGTGACTGCCCCTCGGACTTCCTGCTGAAACCATCAACTGTCCCAACAAATACATCTCTAATCTAAGAGAAATCAGCATCACCACCATCTTTAAGTATCCATGAGCACCTGTAACCAATCAATCCATGCCAACTCCAAATGCAACATAGCAATATCATGAAGTATCCAGCTTATGATCAGTGTACTCAATACCAAGAAACTAAACCAAGATCAATGTCAAAGTTCCAACCATGGCCTCAGGAACATAAATATGACAACATGATCTTACCATCTCAACCAAAGAGATAACATGCTCTATATGAACATACCATAACATGTCACAACTCTAAATGCGTATCAAGAGTATACCATGACATAATAATGAAACCATCCTCATACCAAGGTTAACATGCCAAATAAAAGCATAAATCACACCTTTGCCAAGAACCCTATGAGTCTTCAAGATGCAACCATCTCCACACACCATAAAGAACCATCTCCACATACTAGGAAGAACCATCTCCACACACCATGAAGATAACCAAGAACTCCATGAGTCCTCAAGATCTAACCATCTTCAAACACCATGAAGATAACAAGTGCACCATGCAAATGTTAAAGATATTTCTGCAGCAACAGGATCTAAGAAAAACCTCCAACGTCTGCAAACACTCAATAAATATATCAATGCCAACAACTCCCACTCAACCGTGGTACCAAGTAACCTATGGCATCATAAAATCCATCTCCTATATGAAGATCCAAATCAAACAAAGAACTAATCCTGCACTGTCACCCCATCACTGTCACAAGCTCCCACTAAACCGTGTATCCAAGCTATCCATGACATAATGATGAAAAAACCATCCTCTAACCATGAGAATCAACCAAGGCATCAAACCATCAAAGAACTCAAAGTGCACATCATGAGCTCCTCAAAAGAAACCAAATAACCATGATCCTCTACCAAGAAGATATACCACCATAACTAAATCAGAAATCCAAGCTAATGAACATCAAGGATGTACCTGTATAACCAATCATGTCATGCCAAAATCCATGACACCATGATCACATCCATGAACCGAGCATCTGGCTCTCAAAGTGTCCAACCTGCCAGCATAGTCAACCACAATCCTCCACCATGACTGTACCTGGTAACAACATCTCATCCCTTCTACATGAAGAAAATAGTAAATCATGTGACTTAGGGCATAGACAACCCAAATCCAAGCCACCAATCTGAATATGCATCAATAATGAAAGATCAATGGGCAAAGACAACCCATAACCAAGCTATAAATGCAACCTGTAAGTATAGACCGCTTACAACACTGCACAACTTGTAGATCAAACAAGTCATCATGCATATCCAAACCAAACACTGATAACCATATCATCATGAGACCAATCTGAAATATGAACTGAGTATACAATGACATCAAATCTTAAATCTCCAATGCCATAAACTCACAATGTTACCATAGTCAAAATATATCTATAAATTGTTCAAATAAATATATCAACAAATAAATCATGCCAAACCTTCACCAAATCTAAACCAATGTGTAGAGCTCTCCAAGAGCTTTTCGTTGACTACTCGAAGTCAAAAATCTGACTCCGTATGCCCAAGTTATGCCCCAATTCGTGCTCAAAATAAATAACATCTGACTTTAGGGCTCTTAAAACCTAACAAAATCTCAAAATCATAGAACTAAACCTATGCCATGTTTTATTTCTCTGAATTATCTTTCCAACGCCTATAAGAACTTTGAAATCCGATATTCTGAGAGAAAGTTATGGCCGTTTTACTAAGACAGTCTTTTTACCATTTTCAGTACAATTTTTCATTTTTTATTTTTTCAGTACGAAAATTCCGACGGGATTAAATTTGACAGCCATCATGGGCTGAAACCAAAAAACTCTTTCATTTCCTCTGAACATGGCCAAACTAGGGCATATTATATATCAAATTTTATGGAAATGTCGACCCGGATCCAATGGTGAGGTCTGTTTTTACCCAGGAGGTCATTTCTACATGCTACCCCCCAAAACCCTCATTTAAATGAAACATCCGAAAAAATCTTTTTGTCCAACAATTTCACATGCCCAAATCTTTTAACATCCCATCATAACAGCAAATCCAAAACCCTCAGATCTGCAATAATTATTCATATATCTTGCCCCTTTTTTTTTTTTTTTTTTAATCCTCTCATGCATTCCCATGGATTCAATCTAGGGTTACAATAATAAAACCATAGCTCTGATACCACTTGTAAGGAAACTTGGCAACAAAGAATATAACCACCGTTTCCACATAACCCATAATAGATCTAAAATAAATACGAAATTAAAATTCACATGCAAGAGAATAGAAAACATACCCAAAAAATTGTGACACAAGATATACCCTGGGAAACCCTCATTGAGGGAAAAACCCAGCCTCCAAAAGCATCCATCATCATGTATTATTCTGCAAAAATACCATTGCCATACAACCATGGAAGCCTTCATGGCCATAGCCACAACCGAGCAAACTATGTGAACAAGCATGAATCCACACATCCCATGCCATGCTTTCAACCTTCATAAATGCTCCCTTGGCTAACCTGTCAAGCCTTGTCCCGCTCGACTCTTGCCTTTTGTCTTCTCCTTGTCACTCTCTCTCTCTACAACAACTACCCTTGTGGCTGCTTGTATAGTAGCAAGTCCCACAAAACCACTAAGTGGTATTACATAAACCATGTGCTAAAACCATGTGCTACCTAACCTACTTACCCCACATTTAATATTGGGCATTTAATTCTTTTCCCCCAATATTAAATAATTACATAAAATATTTTCACAATGTTACAATACAACTCATCAAGAATATTTCATGGGAATCTTTACATGTTGCACGTCCATCTAGGCACAACATTACATAATAAAATAAAATAATAAAATATAACAATATTATGCAATGTGTGCAACACCCATTATCTCAACAAAGATGACTTGATAATTATAGGAAAATGGAGAAAATATGTTCAAACCTCTAGTCCTTAAGTCTCTATGAACATTGATCTTGTAGTTCAAAGATTGGTCAACGATGTTATCACCCTAACAAGGTAGTAAGGTAGACCTAATTTCTATCCAAACCAATATTAGAACCAAGATGGATGAAATAACTTTCTTGCATAACAAGGAAGAAGTTTTTATTGGTTACCTAGCCCATAGAATAAGTTGCAGAAAGAAGCACCTCCTAGTAAAGAAGTAATGTGTTCTTTTCACCTCACCATAGATCATGATAGTGAAACATGTGCTAATTCTATGACGCACTTACACATGAAGGAAATTAAAGGTTAACATGAGATTATGACTGAAGTAGAATCAGACCCACTTGAAATAAGCAACTCACAAACATTTTTCTTGGAGTATGAGTCTAATTTGGACAAAAGTAGAGATTTCTTGTTAGCCACAAACAATCCCTCATGTTCTATACTAACAATAGGTTAAAAAGAATCAAAATATTCTCTTAGAGAAACTCCAAGTTTGCAAGGTATGAAAGGGAAGGACTCCATGCAATCCACTAGGGTCACTTCCAAAGTTACTCAAAATACTTTTCCTCAAAAGAATGTTGTAAATTCAAGCTCTTATTTTGATATAGTCCAGTATTGTAAGTCTTGCACTGTTGTCATATCCACTACTAATTATTTGTAGTCTAATCCCAAAGAATTAGATAGAATAGTTGACTTTATAAAAGGTGAGTTATGAAATAATTCCTGATTCATTGGAGAGACTTCTGATTCAACCAAACCCCTTGCTTCAACTACTGAGCATACCCCAAAATAACCCATAGATCTTGAAAATCCAATGATTATTTAGATAGATAATTAGGATAGAAAGCTTAATCCTTTTTATATTTCCCTATTGCTCAATGGGAGAGAACTTAGTAATTGTATTATTGACTCTAGCACCTCTGACAACATAATATCTTCCTCTATTGTCAAAGCTTTAGGACTAAATCTTACTAAGAATCATAGAAAATTCTTTTCTATGGATGGTAAGAAGATACCTCTAATAGGTCAAGTAAAGGATGCACAAGTAGTCTTGGCAGTGTACCCCAACAAGAGATTGAAATTAACCATCTTGGTAGCTGAAATACTAACGAGTAATGAAATGCTACTCAGTAGAACTTTTTGCAAAGACATGGGAGAAGAGACTAAAATGGACTAGTTTCAAGAAATTATCCCTATTGGTAATAAGAAGATCCATTTGGCTCCTAAGGAGAAGAACAAGTATATGATATTTCCTTCAGATGACCCCAAATCCCACATTTTGTATTAGGAATGTCATTTTGGTAACTAATTTATTTAGTCCAGGGAAGAGATCAATTCTTCAAAAGAAGAAGAAATGTAGAGTATGGAGTTTGATGGAAGATATTCTAATTCTAGATCAGCATCAAGGGTTGTCCTAATTTCTCCTGAAGGAGACATGTCAAGATATTCTTTCAAGTTAGATTTCCCTAACACCAATAACACTTTTGAGTATGAATCCTTCCTTTTGGGATTGCACAAAGCAAAGATGAAAGGGATAAAATTGCTTACTATAAAAAAAGATGTTGAACTAATTGTGAAGAAAGCTTGAGGCCTCTACACTATAAAAATGTCTAGCTAAAATAATATCAAAACCTAGTGTGGGACAATATTGAGTTCCTCAAGGCATTTGATATCGAAGCAATCCCTAGGAGAAAGAATTCTTGAGCAAATTCTTTAGTAGTATCAGCTTCACTACTTCTTCCACATCTAGAATTTGATTAGAAGCAATATAGAATTGAGAAGATCTATCATCCTAGTGTGCCTAACAATGTAAATCATTGGCAGATCTTTAATGATGATAAATCAATTGAATAGTTCATGGCCTTTGCAAGATGTTTTGTTAATTTTAATTATGAGGGTTCCTCTAAAACACTAAGTGAAGACCACTTAGCCCCCCTGCCCCCACAAATAGGAGATAGTTTAGTTAAAGGGGAACATGATTTCTCATGATTTGGTTTCTCTTGAAAATATGTTTTCATCGAAGAATGAGGGTTTAACCAAACAAGAGGCCAAACCATGAAGTAAATAGAGAACATGATAAGATCAATGTTGGGAGTCGCGATGATTCAACATGGATTTCTATTGGGAAGACATGTTCCCAAGAAGAAAAAGAAAAGCCTAAATCATTATTAATTACTTTTAAAGATGTTTTCTCTTAGAGTTGTGATAATTTAAAAAACATTAGGAATGTAGAAACATAAACTCTATTCCATTGAAGCTGGAAGCTATTCCTTTCAAGTAAAAGTTGATAAATTACAATCCTAAAGTGTCTAAAGCTATTTTGAGGGAAGTAGAAAATATGCTTAAAGCACAAATCATTTATCCAATCCACAACTCTAGTTGGGTGGCTAATATAGTCCCAGTATGAAAGAAGAATAGAGAAATAAGGATCTGTGTGGACTTCTGCAATCTAAATCAAGCTAGTTTCAAAGATAACTATGCACACCCTATAATGGAACAGTTGCTTCAAAAGGTGGAAAGTATAGAAATGATGTAAATGCTTGATGTTTTTTAAGTTATAATCAAATTAGTGTGGTAGAGGTAGATCAACACAAGACTGCTTTTATAACTCTTTGGGGCGCGTTTACTTATAACAAGGTGCCTTTTGGCCTCATCAATGCTAGTGCCACATTTCAACGAGCCATTAATTCCTCTTTCAAGTATTTGAGGGGTAAAATTATTGTAATTTATCTAGATGATTTGACTATATTTTTCTAAATATAGGAAAGATCATTTCAAAGATTTATTTACTATACTACAGAGATGTAGAGAACATGGGATATCCTTAAATCCTAAAAAACTAGTTTTCTTTATTGAAGAGGGGAAGTTTCTTAGACATATTGTGTCAAGAAAGGGAATTTAGATAGTTCCCAAGAGGATAAAAGACATTCAACAATTAAGTCTTCCATTGAATAGAAGTGAGGTCAAATATTTTTCTTAGCCAAGTTAATTTCCTCTAAACTTTCATACTAGATTTCATTGAGCTCACCAAAGATATAATAAAGATGATGAGTGAGAAATAGGATTTTAGATGGAAAGAAGGAATTCAAAGAGATTAAGAGATATCTTGCCCTTGCTCCAGTATTGGTGACTCCTGGCTTTAGGAAAGACTTCATTATTTATTGCTATGCTTCTGAGCACATAATGTCAAGTATTCTAACATAGAAGACTAATCAAAGTATGGAGCCACCCATTGCATAATTTATGAGTGTACCATTGAAGAAGCATTAATTAAAATATCCACTCATTGAAAAGTAAGTGTTTTCTATTCTAAAGGTAGTGAAATAGTTCAAGTATTATATCCTTCAGTCTCACTCGGTTGTTTATGTTCCTAAAACTATTGTGAAAAGTATCGTGACTTAGCAAGATGTGGGGTTGAATAAGAGAGCTATGTAGGTGGCTAAATTTTAAGAATATGACATTAATATAAAGCCAAAAAACCTGGTAAGAGGGAAAGATCTATGAAAGTTAATTGCTAGGAACAATGGCATTATATCTAAAAATGATGAATTGCTACAAGTACTATTGCTAAGCCTAACTAATTATATTCTGTTAGAAATAGATAATACTAACAGGTGTGAGGGATGAATTAGCATTCTACAAATTTTTTCCCACAATAGAATATTGTTAATTACTTTATAAATTGCATATAAAAGTAAACCAACAATGCTGAATAGTAAATATAACCGTGCACACAATGAACTCATAACACCATTATTTATTAACTGGGGAAACCTTGACCAAGGGAAAAATTTGATGGGGATGATACCCACTAGATGATTCACTAAACAATAGGATCCTGTTAAGGATATTGACCCTATTAAGAGTCTATGAAGTACATATAGTATCTCAAGTCCCTATTAGGAGACTAGGCCTTGTTAGAATCCTCAATCCTATTGGGAGTTTCTTCGACCCTATTAGGAGTTGTTAGAACAAATACAATGTATGCAAGAAGAGCCCACTTCCCTAACATGCAATAATACAACTCAGCTCTTCACAAGAATAGATATACATATAATACTCCTTGTCTACTGTACTTTGCACTTATTTTAATCATAAATCAGAATTCACATCACATAAGGCTTTACAATTCTTTCAATCTCTTTGTGTAATAGTTTTTATTATATAACACTTGCACATCTATCATAAATAGCACAGTTGTCTTCACAAGTTAAGATCTTTACTTATACCTTGCATAATTACAAAACTATGCTCAGTCCGCCTTCATGTGTTCACATGCTTGACATAATATAAAATAACTTATGGATTAATATCCACATAGTTGTATCATTATAACTTAGTAATTATTTCATAACCAAAATAATTCCTAAGGCCATGTAATCTAATTCTCTGCTATGCTTTGTTCTACACTATTTAATACTTGCATTAGTATTTTAACCATATCTTGTGTTGTAAGATCCATATGTACTTGCACACTAATACATGTCATCATGATACTATCATGAATCTTTCCTCATGATCTAACTCTTAATGAGTCATCAATACACTTAACATCTATACACTGTGCTACTATAAACTATCCAGTACTTAGACAATTTTCTAACTCTAAATGCATAAATGAAATGTTGAATGTATGTTTCCATAAATCAAAGCCATAAAGACATCTATTGGACCATATTTTCAATAATCTTCCTCTTTTGTACTAATGGTAACATTTTGGAAAATTGGCTAAGTCCCAAAAAGATGTCATACATAACAAAAAAAAAAAAAGTAACTATAAAATTGCCTTTAAAACAAAATAATTGTATTCATGTTTCGATGGATCATTACATTCCTTATCACTCCTTTACATTGATACATAAGTACACTTCCCCTTACAATAGCTTACATATACAATATTACACCCCCCCCCCCTTGTGCATGCTCCTTTGTACTTACATAAACAAACATGCAGTTTTCCTTACATTACTCTCCCCCTTTGACATCAATGGAAAAGGTGTCAAAATTTGTATATAAAATTTGGTTCACAACTACTAATCAACCTATTAGTCTAGAAAAACAATCTGTATACATAACCTTTAGTCATTCTATCTCTTTCTTCTAGTTGTCCTTCATTTTCTCTGATGCCGATTAGTACACAAAGTGCATATGATGCCACTTTAACTACACTTAAGTCAATATAGGAAAACTTATAATAGGAAGCCTTAGCTGTAAGATATTCCTCAAGTTGTCTCTATAAAATACTAATTTTAGATGACAAAATTTCTCTAAGACTAGAGAATCTCCTTGTTTTTTTCTCTTTCTCAAATTCCAAGTCTCTAATTATACCATGTATCTTCTTCACTTCTGCTCCATAGTCTCCAATTTTGGATTCTAGGAGTTGGAAATTGACAAATATCATTTCAAGCTCACTTAAATTTCTTTTGATATAACTCTCAAAGTTTTTAAGGTACTTGTATGACTACACACATTGTCCATATAGTCTTTTACCTTCATCAATATACTTTCTCAGTCCCTTGATCTTTCCATCAAGTGCCTTCAAATAATTTCACATTAGTGCATACTATGTTGAATAGTGTTGCATCATGTGTTACCTGAGCTTTCATTGAAGCTATTTCTTCTAAAGTTGTGAATTCTTTATCAAAGGTTTTCACAAACTCCATGGCCTTTGACTACAAGTCTGGAATGGCTATAGTTGTAGTAACTATCTTCTACATTCTATCCAAGACTTCAGTGAGAGTCTTCTCCAAAAAAATTATTGATTTTTTCTTCTTGAACAACTTACTCAATGTGCTCATCAAACACTTCCAATCATCATCATTAGATGGTACTAGTGATTTTTTGGTGCTGCTATTGATGCTAGAGCTGCTATAGGAATGAGTGGTACTGCCTTCAATTTTGCACTCTTCTTCTCTTCCTCAACCTTCTTCTTTTCTTCAGTAATCCTTTCTAATTCTTTCTTTGCTTCTTCAAATTTCTTCTTGTTTTCTTTTTCTTCCTTTTTATATTCTTCTTCTCTTTTCCTCCTTTCTTATTCCTCTTTCTTCATGTCTTCTTCTAACTTCTTTTCTTCCTTTTCTTTTATTTTCTTCTCTGCCTATTCTCTTTGTATCCTTTCCTTTCTCATTACCTCTTCTTCTTTCCTCTTTTCTTCTTTTTCATCATTAGAGCTAGAGTAGGTAGTGATATTACCAACAATAGTTGCTCCATAACCTACACATGGATTCTCCTTTATATCCACAGTTATGCATGTACTATCCACTTGTATGGATTTAGTACCCATAATGATGTGAGGTGATGAATGTGCCTTCTATGTCTCCTCTTCTTCTTCCTTTGCACTAGAAGGTGTATCTTCCTATACATATGTTGGACTATTAGCCTTTTTTTGTGCACTCACCTTAGGTACCAAGGAAATATATTTTACTATAGCCTCCTCTATTTCTTATCTTACTTGCTCATAATTTCTTCCCATTAGTATAATTGTTCTTCTTTTATTCCTCAACAAAGGCTCAATACCCTTAAAAACTCTGTTTGATTCCTCTTTGGATCCCACATCACATAGTTATTTATTGTTGTGATCCTCATATTTAGATCCTCTTCTAACACTCTCTTCTTTTTATTAATCAATTTGTTGTATAGGTCTTAGGGAATCTTATTATATATATTCTCAAATTTCTTCTTCTTTAATATCATATTTCTTATGATAGAATTCTCTAACAGCCTTCTATACATATTACTATACATATTGTAATATTGATGAACATCTATACAAAATTATCATCATTTATTATTTGCATATTCATATTCTTTACCTTGGGTTTCCAAGCTTTCTTTCCTGCTGTTGTTCTTGCTTCTTGTGCATCTTGTTCAATAGGTTTATCTTTAGCTTCATCTTTGAAACTTTCAGAACTACTTATCTGCATTATTTTCCTCCTCTTTCCTAGTCCATTGGCAATCTTCTTGACCGTTTTCTTGGTTTGTGGTGCAAGTTCTTGCTTAACCTTTACAAATCTCCCTAATTTCCTTTGTGTAGTAGGTGCCTCCACCTCTGGCTGCCTCCTAGTATGTTCATGTCTTTCTCTTACTAGTTGCACTTGTGCAACTATTGCATAACGTGCAATAGGAGCTTGCACACAAGGTTGTGCCACTATTATTCCTTCTAAAGGTCCTACCACAATAATGGAAGTTGCTGCCAATACCTCAATTTTACCACTAGCTTTCATCTCCAATGCAATTCCTTTAATCTTATTGAACTCTTGTCTTGTCATGCTAGATTCCATCTCCTTTCCAACTTTTTCCTTCTTTCTTTTCTATATAGTTTACACTAAATGATTGTTGATCTCTCCTTATAGGCTTAATGAATTTGATTTCAGGAATCATTACTTCCATGCAGGTATTGTCTGTCTCCACCATGAAGCATTAATCTTCCTTGTACTTCTCTACCATAGAGGGAGGTACTCTAGCATAAATAACATAGTGTAAGGTAGGAGAATCCCCAAACGCGATGTCCTAACCCCTAGAAATATAACCACACAATGGAAATACAACAAGAAGAAGCAATAATGCAAGATTTGATACCAATCACAACTCTTTATTCATATAATAACTGTTTACATGCAATGTGTCAGGCTGTAAGGCCTTCTCGATTAGGGCCAAATACAAAGCAATTACAATAATAGTTCTATAAGATCCCTCAATATCCAATCCAAACACTAGCTAGTCCTAACCCACACTCTGGTAGAAACCTCCAAGGAAGATCCAAGTTTGTGCTCGCAAGCCCACTAAGCAATCTCCTTGTTTTCCAAGCTACAACTACTAGCTCTTCTCAAACTCTATCCAAGATCCAAGTGTGAATGACCTCAAATTTTTCCCTCTATCCACACACTCACAACTCCACCAGAATCCTATTGTAAATTACCTCACATTCGGTCCACTATCCATAGAATCAGGAAAATTGACCCTTTAGCTTGCTCCTTCTCTCCAAGCTTTTACTAAGAAGAGATCACACCTTCAAGCTTCCACACCTTTTAGATTTCACACCTTGAAGCTTTCACACCATGAAGCTTGATTAGAAATGCTCATATGCCTTGCTTAAATAAGCACTTTCAACCCAAGATGTTACCAACACAACCAATGTGCGATAAAAGGTAAATGCAACTACCTTCCAACAAATATTTAATTCCCACCCAAATACAACTAAGCACGACCACGTGGCCCAACAAATATTAAATGCATGATTTAATAAAATGTCCACAAACTTCTAGAATTCCACCTACACACCTTGATAAATGGAATGAAAACTATTTTAATTTATTTTTCTATTTATGCCATCTATGCACCTCGAAAATAGAAATTTTTTTTCTTTTTTTTCTTTTTTTTTTATAAAAATTTTTCTTTCTATTTTCATCACTTTCTCTCTCCTCTATTTTAAAAAAAAAATCCCATGCAAGATGCTCCTACATTAGACTCCTTAGGTAGATAGAAAAGTGTACCCCACACTTTGATAGAAAAAGAAAAATCTACAACCATCTTCATATTCACCAAAGGTTGCCACCTCAATAGGGACAAGAAAACCAATCTACACATCATCCACATCTACATCACTTTGTCAACACTAGAATCTTAACCATCCAATCAGCATGTCATTGCTCATAACAAGATGCTTTGCAACATACAACTCATTACGAACAACAACCAGATCATCCATGACCAAGTGCTCTACAATTTCCATGTCATATCCAACTGACTGACCAAGAAAACCAATGTCCATCCCAACATCAACAAGGTAAGGGAAGTCTTCATCAACAACCTCTAGCTGCTCTACAAGTTCTGTATCATACTTCACAAACTGATCAAAAAAACCAACCTCTTCCACTTCAACCTTGTCATACCATCTTCTTTCTTGAACAAGTCACTTAACCGACCAAAAAAATCTCTTCTAGATTGGTAGACTCAAGCTCTACAAACATCTATGGAATGCCTTCCTCATCCTATCCTTATCTCGATTGACCAAACTAGTTTCAAACTAAGAAACCTCCTTCTTAGCTTGATTAGCCAAACTAGCTTCAAATTGAGTAGACATCTTAGAAAACCTCCTCTCCACCACATCATGGAGATTCACAATCATCTCAGGGTCCAATATTCTTGGAGCCATCCCCCAAGATCTTTGTAAACCCTCTGCAACAAATCCTTCCCATGCTCCTTGTGACAACCTCAAATTGTTTGCAAGTTAGATTGCAACCTACCATCTCGCATGAACAATCAGGAACCACATCACAAGTCTAGGAACATGGATCTACAATACAAAGTTTTTTATGATCATGCATCAACAAGATCAGTTTTCCATCTTTGCATCCATCAATCCATTGGCAAGACCTCTGCAAAGGCAAGTCAGAACCATGATCTCCCACCTCACAACCAAGAGATCTAGCACTCTAGAAAGAAAAATCCACCACCAAATCAAAATCAACTTAGGTATACTT
Organism: Cupressus sempervirens; assembly: GCA_028749045.1. Lineage (NCBI taxonomy): Eukaryota > Viridiplantae > Streptophyta > Pinopsida > Cupressales > Cupressaceae > Cupressus > Cupressus sempervirens. The sequence continues at coordinate 277,627,183 of CM053789.1, read as the reverse complement.
CTCCAACCTAAGTCCTAGTAAAAATTGCCACAAATTTTCTGATCTGTCTACACACTCAGGAACAACTATGTTCTGATACCACTTGATGTAGTACAAGGTAGGAGAATCCCTAAAGGAGATGCCCTAGTCCCTGACAATATAACCACACAATGAAAACACAATAACAAGAAGCAATAATGCAAGATTTGATACCAATCACAACTCTTTATTCATAATATAACTATTTACATGCAATATGCTAGTTTGTAAGGCCTTCCTAGTTATGACAAAATACAAAGCAATTACAATAACAATTCTGGAAGATCCCTTAAGATCTAGTCCAAACACTAGCTAGTCCTGATTCACACTCTGGTAGAAACCTCTCAGGAAGATCTAAACTTGTGCTTGCAAGCCCACCAAGCAATCTCCTTGTTTTCCAAGCTGCAGCTACTAGCTCTTCTCAAACTATATCCAAGATCCAAGTATAAACTACCTCACATTTAGTGCTCTATCCACACACTAACAACTCCACCACAATCCTGCTATAAATTGCCTCACGTTCGGTGCTCTTTCCATAGACTCAAGAAAACTAGACCTTTAACTTCCACCTTCTCTCCAAGCTTCTACTAAGAAGAAATCACACCTTCAAGCTTCCACACCTTGTAGATTTCACACCTTGAAGCTTTCACACCTTGAAGCTTGATTAGAAATGCTTATATGCCTTGCTTAAATAGGCACTTTCCACCCAAGATGTTACCAACACAACCAATGTGGGCTAAAAGGTAAATGCAACTACCTTTCAACAAATATTTAATTCCTACCCAAATACAACTAAACACCACCACGTGGCCAAAGAAATATTATAATAGTGCCAATAGGATCTATGTAACGTAGGACTCGATAGCCCCTTACCCTACCCTGGGTACCCTCATATGATGGAAGCAAATCTTGTTTGATGATGTCTTTGGGGGCCACCCTCTTAACATCATCAAAAGATGAATCTCCTAAAATCTTAGTGCTAAGCTACCTAGATATGTTAGCTAATACATCAGGGGTAAATGAATGATGTGCCCTAAATCTAGTAGTGAGATCCTATAAACTCCTACATATGGTCACACATATATCTTTATATAAACCATCATCAGAGGACAGTATAGAATTCTCTAATCTAATAACCTCCTACTCTGAAAATGTAAATAATGCATCAATATCAATGCATGGAGGTGTCGCAACAGGAGCCACACTAGAACCTCTAGTAGGAGCCACACCATGAGCCACACTAGGAGCCACACCAAGACCTATAATAGGAGCCGCAACACGAGCCCCACCACGAGCCACACCTTGAGCCCCACCATGAGTGCCACCATGAGCAACACCAAGAGCCACAATAGGAGCTTTAATAGGAGCCTTAGCAGGAGCCATAATAGGAAGAGTCACAATAGGAGCCTCATAACCCTCAGGCTGATGAGCAAGCTAATCGTGTGAAGTCATATATATAATGGTCAAGCTAATATATATTGTAAATGCACATATACATACATGTAGTCTAGTACAAAAATTTATATTTAAATGATACAAATTGTATATAATCTAATCTACACATCAACATATCATACATGAGAAAGAGAACTCATTAGGGTTACAGTTTGGATTAGGGTTAGGGTTATAATTAAATTATATAATTAGGGTTTGAGTAAGAGTTAGAGCTCATTAGGGTTCAAGCTATCTAGTTAGAGTTAGAGAACTATAAAGTTAAGATTAGGGTTTGAGTTAGGGTTAGGGTTAGAGATGGAGTTAGGGTTAGGTCAGATTAGATTAGGGTTAAAGTTAGGGTTAGAGTTAGAGTTAGAGTTAGAGTTAGAGTTAGTTAGAGTTAGGACTAGGGTTAGGGTTGCAATTAGAGATAGAGTTAGGACTAGGTTATAGGGGTATAGTTAAGTTTGGGTTAGCAAATTTAGGTTATTGTTATGTAGTTACAACTTTATAATTAGGGAACTATAGAACTACCTAGGTTATAGATAGGGTGAACTAGGGTTAGAGTTAGGGGTGGAACTAGAGATAGGATTATGATTAGGGTTACGATTAGAGATAGAGTGAGGACTAGGGTTAGGGTTGGGGTTAGAATTAAGGGGTTATCTTGTTAGAGTTAGCGTTAGAGTTAGAATTAGAGTTAGGGTTAGGGTTAGAATTAGAGTTAGGGTTAGCGTTAGATTAAGGTTTGAGTTTGAGTCAGGGTTAGATTATGTTTAGAGTTTGAGTTAGGGTTAGATTAGGGTTTGAGTTTGAGTTAGGGTTAGCTTAGGGTTAGAGTTTGAGTTAGAGTTGGATTAGGGTTTGAGTTAGAGTTAGAGTTAGAGTTAGATTAGGGTTTGAGTTAGGGTTAGGGTTAGATTAGTGTTAGAGTTAGAGTTTGAGTTATGGTTAAGGTTTGAGTTAGAGTTAGAGTTAGGGTTTGGCTTAGGGTTGGGGTTAAGAATTAGAATTAGAGTAAGGGTTAGATTAGGGTTTGAGTTTGAGTTAGGCTTAGATTAGGGTTTGAGTTTGATTTAGGTTTAGATTAGGGTTTGAGTTTGAGTTAGGGTTAGATTAGAGTTAGAGTTAGAGTTCGGGCAAGTTAGGGTTAGATTAGGGTTAGGGTTAACAATAGGGGTATAATTAAAGTTAGGGTTAGAAAATTAGGGTTAGATTAGGGTTTTAGTATGAGTTAGAGTTAGATTTGGGTTAGAGTTTGAGTAGGGTTAGATGAGGGTTTGAGTTTGAGTTAGGGTTAGATTAGGGTTAGAGTTCTAGGGTTAATAATAGGGGTATAGTTAAAGTTTGGATTAGCATAAGAGTTTAAGATAGGGTTAGATTAGGATTTGAGTATGAGCTAGGGTTAGATTAGGGTTAGACTTTGAGTTAGGGTTAGATTAGGGTTTGAGTTTGAGTGAGTTAGAGTTAAAGTTAGGTCATGTGAGCTTTAGATTAGGGTTAGGGTTAAGAATTAGAATTAGAGTTCCAGGGTTAACAATAGGGGTATAGTTAAAGTTTGGGTTAGCAAATTAGGGTTAGATTAGGATTAGAGTTTGAGTTAGGGTTAGATTAGGGTTTGAGTTTGAGTTGGGGTTAGATTAGAGTTAGAGTTAGAGTTAGGGTTAGATTAGGGTTTGAGTTTGAGTTAGGGTTAGGGTTAGATTAGTGTTAGAGTTAGAGTTAGGGTAAGGGTCTAAGTTAGAGTTAGAGTTAGAGTTAGTTAGAGTTAGGGTTTGGCTTAGGGTTAGGGTTAAGAATTAGAATTAGAGTTCTAGGGTTAACAATAGGGGTATAGTTAAAGTTTGGGTTAGCAAATTATGGTTATAGTTCTAGGGTTAACAATAGGGGTATAATTAAAGTTTGGGTTAGCAAATTAGGGTTAGAGTTTGAGTTGGGGTTAGATTAGGGTTAGAGTTTCAGTTGGGGTTAGATTAGGGGTTGAGTTTGAGTTAGGATTAGATTAGGGTTAGAGTTAGAGTTAGGGCAAGTTAGGGTTAGATTAGGGTTTGAGTTTGAGTTAGGGTTAGATTAGGGTTTGAGTTAGAGTTATGGTTAGATTAGGGTTTGAGTTTGAGTTAGCATTATATTCGAGTTTGAGTTTGAGTTAGGGAAAGTTACATTTAGATTAGGGTTAGGTTTAAGAATTAGAATTGGAGTTATAGGGTTAACAATAGGGGTATAGTTAAAGTTTGGGTTATCAAATTAGGGTTAAAGTTCTAGGGTCAACAATAAGGGTATAATTAAAGTTTTAGTTAGCAAATTAGGGTTAGATTAGGGTTAGAGTTTGAGTTAGGGTTAGATTAGGGTTTGAGTTTGAGTTAGGGTCAGATTAGGGTAAGAATTTGAGTTAGGGCACGTTAGGGTTAGATTAGGGTTTGAGTTTAAGTTAGGGTTAGGCTAGGGTTAGAGTTTGAGTTAGGGTTAAATTAGAGCTTGAGTTTGAGTTAAGGTTAGATTAGAGTTTGATTTTGAGTTAGGTTAAGTTAGGGTTAGATTAGGGGTTGAGTTAGGGTTAGGGTTAGATTAGGGTTATAGTTATATGGTTAGATTAGTGTTTGAGTTTGCATTAGAGTTAGTTAGAGTTAAGGTTTGGCTTAGGGTTAGGGTTAAGAATTAGAATCATTATTCTAGGGTTAATAATAGGGCTATAGTTAGTGTGGGTTAGCAAATTAGAGTTATTATAGTATGTAATTACAACTTTATAATTAGGGTTTGAGTTAGGGTTCTAAAATTAAATGGTTATCTAGTTAGGGTTTGAGTTAGAGTTAGAATTAGAGTTAGGTTTAGGGTTAGAATTAGAGTTAGGGTTAGATTAGGATTTGAGTTAGAGTTAGGGTTAGATTAGGGTTTGAGTTAGAATTAGCATTAGATTAGGGTTTGCATTAGGGTTAGGGTTAGGGTTAAATTATGGTTAGGGTTAGAGTTAGAGTTAGAGTTAGGGTTTAGCTTAGGGTTAGGGTCAAGATTAGAACAAGGGAACTATATATAGGGTTAGGGTTAGGGTTAGAGTTTTTAACAAGTATTATTATGAGTTTGCTAATGCTAAATATATTTTTTTTCCTAAATTTATTTCCTAATATTAAATTAATAATTTTCTAATAGTCTAGTTCATAAATTTTTAAAAAATATTTTCTTATTTTTTTTAATATTTTCTAATATTCTAGTATTGTTTTAAAATATTTTCTAATGTTTTTCTAATATTTTCTATTGTTTTTTCTATTTTTTTTTCTAATAACACTAATATTTTCTAAACTTGTTTCATAATGTTATACTAATATTTTTCTAATATTAGTGATTAATGTTTTTTAAAAAAATTGTAATGTTTTTCTAATATTTTCTAATATTACAAAATAATATTTTTAAAATATTTTCTAATATATTTTTCTAATATTTTCTAATTTTCTCTAGACTAATGTTTTTAAATATATTTTCTAATTGTTATTTAATATTTTGTAATATTTTTTCTAATTTTTTCTTATTTTTTTTTAATATTTTTCTAATAAGACTAATATTTTTCTAAATTTGTTTCATAATGTTATACTAATGTTTTTCTAATATTCTAGATTAACAAATTTTTGATATTTTCTAATGTTATTCTAATATTTTCTAATATTTTTCTAATAAGACTAATATTTTTCTAAATTTGTTTCATAATGTTATACTAATGTTTTTCTAATATTCTAGATTAACAAATTTTTGATATTTTCTAATGTTATTCTAATATTTTCTAATATTTTTCTAATATTTTCTAATTTTCTAGATCAATATTTTTAAAGATATTTAATAATATTTTTCTAATATTTTCTAATGATTTTTCTAATATTTTTCTAATTAGAATAATATGTTTCTAAAAAAAATTCATAATGTTATACTAATATTTTTCTAATATTCTTGATTAATGGTTTTTAAAATATTTTCTAATGTTTTTCTAATATTCTAGACTATTATTTTCTTTGTAATGTTTTCCTAATATTTTGTAATATTTTTCTAATATTTTCTAATATTTATCTAATTTAACACTAATTTTTTTCTAAATTTGTTTCCTGATATTAAATTAATATTTTTTCTAATATTCTAGTCTAATGGTTTTTTTAATAATATCTAATATTTTTCTAGTACTTTCAAATGTATTCTCTAATAACACTAATATAAAATTAACAAATACCAAAAAATTATAAACAAAAAATTAATATAATTAAAACTAACATTAATAAGCATAACAAACATTAAAAACATTCAAATAATGACATGAAAACATTCAAAAGATTTGAGGATAAAGTATTCTTTGAAAACATATATAACATTGAAAATAAGCCCAAAATATTCTTTGAAAACATTAAAAACATTCAAATAATGGCATATAAACATACCCAAAATAGCACAATGACCATAATCTAGAAGAAAATGACGCAACTCTCTTAGCACTCTAATATGTTCGCTCCAACATCCAAAAAAAATCTACATGCTGTGAAAATGAATAGTAAAAATGGAAAATGAGGGTTTTAAATCATAAGTTGCCATAAAAATATGTTCAGGCAAACATAATTGTATGATATGTTCGCACAAACATAACCTATTTTACACATATATGTTTGAGTAAACATATAATTCTATTATATTCATGCGAACATAATAGATATGTTCGTGTGGACATATGAAAAATGGGAATTGCACTTTTTCCAAAGTTTGCCAAATTTCTTCGTGCCACAAAAGTGGCACCCATTATTGTGGGATCACCCTGTACATTATTTATAGAGATTGCCATTTTAAGTGAAAATTAATTAATTACATATGATTCTTAAGATATTATTTTGGTATTTAAATTTTCTCATATGTATTTTTATTATTTCAAGAAATATATGTCAAAGTAATTATGTAGCTATGGAGTAAAAGTTAATTTTTAAATTTCAATTTCAAGTTTTTTTTAATAAATAAGGTATCAAAATTTAAAGTTTGTATTAATTGTAATATAAAATAACATATATAAATTTTTTTTATGAATCATTCTACAAGTTACTATGTAGCATATGAGACCTCAGTGTAATCCAAAATGTTGGACTATTTCTCATGTATACCTTTTAGAGATGAGTCAAGCTTAATTGATAAAAATTATTTGCAAAAATTATTTTAAAAAAATCACTAAGATTATTTCTTAACAAGTGTGAGATGAAGAAGAAGAGCCAATATCACCATCTTGGTTGGATTCTTCATCCTCATTAGGTTTATCTTCCTCTTCATTGGCCTCTACCTCCTCTTCCTCTTTAGCATCCATCTTTGTGGTAACCTTGATCCTCCTCCTAATCTTTTGCATCATTCTCCTTATATTCGACTTCCACTTCTCCCTACTAAACCTAAGAGGAATCCAAACTTCCCATACTATCTAACTTTTCATTATATTTAGATTTATATTCCACATCTACATAATCTCCATAAATAGCCTCCATCCCATCCACTGAAAAAAAACACCTTTTGATGAAGACCAAATCCTTTCCTTATTATGGCTCTTCCAAAATCTTAGATCTCTCATTCCCTACCCTACGAAATAAACAATCATCTTGGAGGCCCACCATAGATGTTTCTACTTCGTCTATTACTCAATCCCATGAAATATTTCCTACCCTCATCATGACTATGTATTAAAATGGAAAGTGGGTGGTCTAGTTATCCTCATCACTATTGATGATGACATTAGAAAGTCCTACTGAATAATCAGCTTTTAACAATCTCAAGAAAATATGTGTTGCAACAAGTTTAGGCTGTTCTACAACCAAAATATATGCAAAGAAAATGGAAAATATTTTTGTAAATTATATTAAGGTGGTTGGTATTATGAAAGTTTAATTCCAAAACCTTTTAAATTATATGCATGATAAAATGATGCTTGAATGTTGATACTTCCTTCATTCTAAGCTTGGTAATGGGTGTGACTAATAATTGACCGATTTAAGCTTTGACTAGGGTATTCATGGTAATTGCCACTATATATAGCTACATCATTGCAACTAGCAAAAAAGGTTGTAAAAACCAACATTGTGAAATTTTCCTAAGTTTGGCAACTTGGAATGAGTGTTTTTCTTTGCTTAGACTTTGACAAAATATTGTCAAGGAAGTTGGAGGTAGAAATTTTATGCACTAACATTTTCTAAAGTTTCGTTTCTGTTTGTAAATTATTTAGAGATCTACTATTAAAGAATGACTCATGTCTAATCACCGCCATCATATATCCTTTTTTTTTTTCACATCCTTGCTATTTTTGTAATAATTTTCTATATTTGACAAGAGTTTCTTGTTTCTTAAAAAATAAAGATCTAGCTAAAGTGAACATATTGGTAGGTGACATGTCACCTGCTAATGTCTTGTAAACCTTGTAGTTGTTATAATTCCCTCTTGATATGACCTTAATTGCATATTTTGTCTTCTTAGTTATGTGACTTCAATTTAAACATCTAGATTGATTTTTTCATTCCCCTTAAGCCATTAAAGGTTTAATTTTTTTCATTGAGAGAGATACACATTAAATTATTTAATGGGTAACCTCATTACTTTAATAACACTTGGCTCAAATAATACCTTTCTTAATCCGATTTCCAAATGCCGAGTCATCATTTTTAAATGTCTTGAATTGATTTTGTTATCATATTGAATGGCCTATATATTATTATTTTTTATAGTTCCTTTTTAAGATTAGGGTATCATAATAAACCAAAATTAAATATTGAATATTGGCTAAGATTATTCTATCAACAACCACTAAATAGAGGATTTGCACCATATTTACCCAATTCATTTTCCATTGAGTTACCTTCTTTCTAGATGTTGTTGATTGTGATATACTCAAATTCAATAATTAAATTTGATATCACCTCAAGTAATGAATGAAGGTTCTAGTATGGTGTTGAATTATATATCACTATAAAAAAAACCTTAACATTGTAATAAAAGGGTTTGTCAAGATGGAGAAGGATGCCTCTCTAAGTTGTCATTGTGAAGATTAATACAAATGCTTCCTCTTGTGGGAGCTTATAACATGAGAGAATTAGTAGTAGAGATACAATTAATAATGAAGCTTCTACTTTATTCTTCCTTATTTATGAAGGAAAAAATTCAAATAATTTGACAGATTCTCTTTCTATTAAGGTTGTAGTTAAGAGAAGATGCTCTTTAGGGAGGAGGAGGATCATCTCTGTGTTATAATCTTATTTTATTGTGAATATTCTATGTAATTAGATTTTTGATGATGGTTATTCATAATTAGTCTCAATAGTTAGATACATTTTAAGTCTATGTATCATATTCAATTCTATATTTATTTATCATATCGCAGAGAGTGGTTGACTCTTTTGTGATGTGGGCCACTGAGAATCTAGAATTATTTGTGCAAATGATGGTTCCTTATAATTATCTTGAGAAAGGAACATATAATTTTGGTGTTGGTTCTCTATCTTGTCATTTTCATTCCTATTTTCCAAATTAAAATTTAGATATATATTTATCGATGTTGATAGTTGACACGGTTGGTACATTGAACTAGGGAATAATTACTTTCTTATAAATAAAATTTCATGGTTTTCGCTCACAATAGGGTTAATGTGAAATTATACAACTATCATGAGTTGAGATTCAACAATTTTCCATATTATGTATTTTTCAAAGAAAGGATCTATACCTAATAGACATCTATTTTGATGTTGAGTTTATATGTATTTTTTCATAATTATTCAAATTGATTTCCATGCATGCATAATTTTACAATAGTACCAATTAGGACCATTAAGGGGTGTAATGTGACACAACTTACCCTCATGTAGGAAAAATGTGATATTATATAAGTATCCTTAGGTAGAAATATTCTATATTTGATACCCCGAGAAGATAATATGCTTCCACCAATGTCATGATTCGTTATGATTCATACTTGCACTAATTAATGAATTCATTTTCACACACACATAAATTAAGTCTACAATCATTTCCAACTAAATTCCTACGACTTATTATTAAGAATATGATATATTATTAAATAGTTTTCTATATAGATTATGAAAAATTTATTAGGTGAGAATAATAGTGCTCTAAGATTGTCATATTGACTTGATGCAAGAGCATCCTAGGGAGATTTTTGATCCTATATGTTGGATACCTTTTGACCTTGGAGTTGGTGGACTTGGTTAAAAGGAGTCGATATTCGGTCACTACTAAAGGAACTTGGTTGTAATTTTTCCCAACCAACTTGGTGACTAAAGGAGCTTGATGATGCTTTTGGTGCTCAGTTGATATTATGATCCATGGAACTGGTGCTTGATGATTCTTTTAGGAGCTTGGTGGACATCCTTGCTAGGTGTACTTTGTGATACTTGGCTTTCTTAGTGGTTTCTATTGATACTCGGTGGTTTGGCTCACCAAATGGTGTTCTCAGAGATTTGATCAACCGACTTGGTGCATTTAATATGGTTAAGCACAAAAATTTGTGGTACCAGCAAGGTGCCTCATTTTTTAAAATATTATTTAAGTCATATTGTGATCACATAATGGTTTTGGTGGGATGAGCCTTTGGCTTGTGAAATTCAAAAGGTAGCACAATTGTACTATTGAAAAAATATATAAGTTAAAAAAACTTGAGGGTTTCTCCTCATTTCTCTCTATTATAAAATCAACCACAAAATTAACCAATCCAACCAAATTCATCACCAAAATCTCTCAAAAATCAACTTGAAATCCCTCAAAACAAAAATCAACCACTTCCATGACATCCACCAATAGCAAGATCTCAAGGGACCCAACAATTTTTTTTTCCATGAAATTGAAAGAGGGATAACCAAGTTAAGAACAATTATTAGGAGGCTAAAGAATTCACTTCAAAATAATAGAAGTAGGGAACAATTGGCACAATCCCTTGAGACGATTGCGAGAATCTACTACTGGTCAATCGGGTCTATGACATAATTAAAGAGAAGAACCAAAAATATATTATGTTGATAAAGTGTCCTATGAAGATGTTAAAAATGAGAAGATTACAAAAGATGACATATGTTCTTTGTTTAGAAATCTGGGGGAACAACACACCCTGAGAACTACAACTAATACATTCTCTATCTATGTGTGCATTAATGAATATATTAAAAATAACTTTGGAGACAAATGGTGGATAGTGTTTGATGCCCTTCCTTGTAAAAATCATGAGGTTCTAAAGTATGTCTTGATGAAATTATATTGTGATTTTTTCCTTGGGGAAATTACAAATTATTTTGATATTCTTTCTTCTCAGGCTAGAGGTGGGAAGTCATCTTTCATAGGTCGGGGGTACTTTGTGACCCTAATGTTGTTAGGGTACCTATTGGAAAAACATATGTAGAGGATGTTATTGTTTATTTTTTTGTGAAGGAGCATATAGGGGCCAATAAACTAGCACTATTAGAGCTTTGACTTAGATCCTCATTCAATGTGTCACTACTTTGATTTTTGGTGAACCTCGTTAGTTAAGTGGAGGTCACATATGCATGTCAAATGGAGATCAATGCATATTTAGCACTTATAGTAGAGAGGATTATGATAATGGGATAATGACAGATGACTTCCTTAATTCCACATTTGACATTGATATAGAAGTAAATATTAATAATCACACTTTGAGCTATTTTGATCACAACTCATATGTACATGAATGACTAATACATTAGTATGTCTTAACATTGTTCAAACTTTAGGGCCAAACTATTGTTGGAACTAATATTGATTCCCTGATCTCATTTTACACCACATCAATGAATCCATAGGTATGTATCAATTTATTCATTTAAATTAATATATCTACTTATAACTTAGTAATATGAAAGGTTGACTCCAGTTTTTTATCCATATGCATTAGTTCTATGGTGGACCATCAACTTTCACATTGGACTCTCAGCGTGGGCATAGTACCACTCATGTAGAGGTATATTAGTTTACATATTAGTTTTATTTTATTTAATATATTTATTTAATAAATTGATGAATAATTAACTTATTTGGCTGTATATTCAATGTGGTTGTAGTGATGTTTATTTGAGGTCACTTTGCTTTCAAATGACTTCATTTTCCTTAGAGGTATATGCATATACTAATGAATTTTAATTTGAATGTCTATAGTACATTATTTTGCACATGAATGTTATGAATGCGATGTCTAATAGATTTACATACATGTGTAATATGTAAATTTTGTACCTTCTACATCGACACTACATAATGAAGGACATGGTGCTACATTCACAGAGCTACCCAATTATATTAATTGATCATGTGGTATAAGAAGTTATGTATCCTTCATGACTAATTTTTATTCCAATATTGTATCATATTAAGATATTGATATTAGAGACTCCTCCACATCTTTATCTGCCTATTGATTAGGGAGCCTTTGTTGTTGCTCCTAGTTTTGAGCCACTGACTGACTTATGAAAGAGTTTGCATAATTTTATTTATTATTTAAAATTTAGTTAGTACTAAAATTAGATATGATATTAATAAGTACACTCAAGTGAAAATTTTGATCATTGTTGTAGGTTCATATTACTCTTGATCATCCATGTGCCCCTAAGGTGGATGTAGAGAGGGATTATTAGCTAGTAGTAAGAAATGATTTTATTTTATTTGTTCATGTATTTAATTTTTCATGTATAATAGTTATTGATTCACATATACTTTTGATTTTAATAGGTCATTTTATAGAAGAGTCTTGACTAACAAACTAGCAAGAGTGTTAAGAAAACCCCCTCATCTACAATATCTCCCTCTACATGCTGATCAAAGAGAGGTAAGGATTTGATTTCTTCCCCTAGAAAAAATGAGTAGATATCTAGGGATGTAGATTTTATGCCTATACAGTGTTATTGGGTATACATTTTTCTATCTTATTTTTATGTATATATCATTTTTTACATATATTGGACATACATAACTTGATGTATATTTCGTCTCTTTTTTGTATCTTATATTTAATGTATGACATATTTGACATATATTTCATGTATGACATTATTAGACACACAGTTAATATTTTAGATTATTGATGTATGACATTATTAGACATTATTGTATATTATTGGTACAAATTTACTTATATTATTGGCCTTAGGTATATAGATGGTTGGATGTATTGGCATGAACCTTGGATGTTGTTATAAATAATATTAAGCTTTTACCTTATGGTAAATACTTTGACCTCCTATTATCACATTGCATTTGATGCTTGTGTTCTTGTATTAGTTGATTAAATGCTAATATTTAATTATTGTAATTCACTCCTAGACATGGGAAGTTTTATGTGCTATAGATATCATTTCCTTCTTTTGATATTTGAAACTATGAGATTAATTTATTTTTCCTTGACTCAAATGTAAGAATGTTATGCATTAACCCCTCCTATGGTTAGATGAAGGAATGATCGTAGAAATTGTATCACTTTTTTCTTTGGTTTTATATTTTTGGCAAATAAATTAGAATATCTACACTCATTTGCTTTTAAGAAACAAGTTGAATTGTGTGAGTGAATAAATTTGTGTGTAGAGATATATTTTAAGTTTTTTTCATTATTTTATAATGTGTCATTCTTTACTCCAATATTAAAAATGAAAATAATAAATAGTTATTTGTGGTTCATTATGAATGCAATATGGACTCAAGTGAATATATTAGCTTTTATTGGACAAATTTTGTGTTCTAAGTATTGCTAGACAAGAATGTTTTAGCTAATTTTTTTTAGCTAGGTATGTTGTTCGAGCATGCATTTAGGTAACTCCATATATGGATAAAATAATATTTTACATGGAATATTTATATTGGGTTATTGACCAAATATTTCTCATGATATCATGTTGAGCTATGTTTTCTAGCACGATGAGTTCTTGACACTTGTTGTACACCATTCTATTAATTTTCTTAGTTTTACTTGTTTAGAATTCCTCATTTCTAGGCTAGGTATCTTTCATGTTAGGAAAGATTCTAGGGAACTTTAATATGTTTGTGGTAGGGTGGTAAAGAACTCATACAATATTGTCAACCTATTGTGTTCTTAGACAGGATCTGGAGCCTCTATTAGAATGGTCAACATATTTGGTACATTAACCGGATTATAAAATTTGTTTTAGACCTAATAATGAATGTATTTGTATTGGTTTTTTAAAATTTTGTGATAATTAAAATTTAATGTTGAATTGACAATATTCAAATGTCTTTTACTCTCTTTGATTTCCATATTTTATGGAGATTGTTGATGTGGCACTGGTTTTGTAGGGTCATTCTTTACATATGGTATCAGACCTCATGGTTCCACACTAGGGCCTTGAGTTCACTGTGCTAGGCACATAGTTGTAGGTCAAATATCTTAATTTATGTTTGTATGACTTGATGACATGGGTCATATATTGTGTCTACCACTTATGATTACTTTTTCATAGAAGGATTGGATGCTCCTTTTGTATGTAATGATGTTTGGTTGACCTTGCATTCTTTTCTAGATTATAAAATTAATTTTTTCTTGAAATGATTGGTAATCTATGCACCTTAGATGGTTATGATTATATTTTGACTGAATTTATGTAAGTGTATAATATGCATAAGTTGTGGAATTATATTTCAAGTTCTTATTTATTGCATGTTTGATGAAATTAGGATGTGAATTTCTATTATCTAAAATTATGGTTGACTTTTTCACTAGGTTATGAATGCCCAAAAAATTTAAGACTTGGCTTGTGATAGCAATGAAAATGTGTTTTATTGTGTAAATGACATGTTATGCATATGTGGTGCAAAAATTATGATGCTATCTTTAAGAGGTTCTTTGATTACCCTAGTACAATGTGTGGGAAGAACATAAATTTTGTTTTCAAAAGTATTACATGCTGCATTTTGCAATGTGTGAGATTATAAAAAGAAAAGATGTGATTATCAAGATGTATTGTGTGTGGTGCATGTTATAGTTTGGTTATGTTCTTAGCGCTCCTTGGACACAACATGTCATGAAAAATATACTCCCTCTTGGTGACTAGTGAGAACCACTATATTTCATGTGAATTGGTTTTCATTTGATTATGATTATCATTCATTTTTCATGAACTTTGCCAAAATGCAGGATTAGCTTGAAATTCTTGTATGTTCCTTCTGACCACCTAGCCACCAATTTCTCCCATGATCTATCTATAGTGACCTTGTTCACTTTTCTTTCATTGGTTTTTTACCCTCTTTTCTTGGACCTTGAATTGAAAATTACAAATCTTGATTTAAGATTTTTTTTATCTTCAAGTGGCTAGGGTGTGTGTGTTTTTGTGATGCTAGTCCTATGATATCAAGTGATGTCATCTATGATGTTTAGTGTACAACATTGATAGAATGTATAAGGGAGTAGATTATAAAGAACATGAAATTCTTTCTATTGCATTAAGTTTTTGGAATTTTATGTATGAGATTTGGAAAGATTACCTTTTGGTTTAGGTGTAACATAGCTATTGAGGAAGGATATATAAATAGATATAGCTTATTTTGTTTCTTTCTATCAGTTAAATTTGGATCAAAGTAAATTGGCCAAATCATTTTATTTTACTTAATATGTGTTGATATGTTCATAAATTATTTCCCTCCCACATTCAATGATTAGGATACTTAGAAATTTGTGGAAAGTAATATGTTTCATGGTTGCACTAAATATCTTCTGATTAGTCTACTTAGATGTCTGTTAGAAGAAGTATGTATTAGGGTTGGAAATTCTAAATTTTAGGTAGGATCTCAATTAGGAAGTGTAAGGCTTCATGGTTACATATGAAATCACCTCAACCATATTTTGTGTCATGATTGAATAGAGAGAATGTCATACACCACAACTTGTTCTTATATGCTGGTTAAGAACACTTACATATATGAAACTTTGAATGCATCTTAATATTAAGATGTAGTATTTTTTGACTCAAAATTTTCTTCAAATATTGTGGTGAAGAGATGGATTGAAGGCCTAGGTTACAGAAATGAAAAAAGTTAGTCTACTAATCTATATAGGTCATTGACAAGCATATCTAGATGATTTTCTCAATTTGTGTTGATCACACATGATATATTGTATTGTACTTGTATGATGCACTTATTGTTTAGTGTCTGATGTGTGCAAGTTGGAATTTTCTATGATTCTTATTGAGGTATGATAGTTTAGATTATACTTGATGTAAACATATGGTGGAATGGAGTTTTAAATATAGGTCAACTTCTTAAGTATATTCATTTATGTGATAGTCTTGGGATGACATGTTGTATTTGATAGTTTGGTCGATAATTGTCATATGAAATGTAATTGTTATTGTATCTTTATTCCAACGAACGAGTCAAAAACTAGTATAAAGTTACATAATTATTGGAGAATATTAATTTACTTGATGCAACTATGTGTAGTCAAAATTTGAATTTGACTTGACTTGACTATTTGGCCTATGTGGCAAGTGTATGGAAATGCGGTCTCCCTATATGAATAAAAAGGGTATGTACATATCCTTATTTTATCTATTTTGGGAATCTATTGTATTTGTGCTATGTATATGTCGTAATCCACCTTCTACGACACCTACTTTATAGAAATTCATAGACACATTTTATTCACTCAAATCGGTCAATGAACCTTGACCGATAATTTTGTCATCTTGAGTTCCTTCTTTTGACTAATAGTTGATAAGTTGCTCAACATATGCTTAAGTCATTTTATATTCAACTTAGAATTTTGGTCAATGTTCCTTTGACACAAGTGACTGTGTGGCCTTTTTTATCATCAATTTTTTATATCTTATTTGTTAGATATGTTCTATTAATTTTTGAGATAAATAAGGCATTATGATATAACACACATTTGGATGTCAACTTTTGCAAGAATTTGTATGCATAATGATTATTAAATGCTAATGAGTACATTGACAATGTTATATGCAAATATCATTATATTTCACAATGGTTTAAATCATAATGACATATATGTAATGCAATTACCTTACCTGATTATGTTTCATGGACACTCACCTATTGATGTGGACAATTGTTACTCACTTAATGAGAACAACATGTTAAATGGTAAGTATGGTTAATTATTTTACTCATGATCAAGGTGTGATTAAAGATAAGTTAAAAGAAAATGTTGATTCTAGATATTTATAATTGAATACTTATCTTCTTGAGCTATTGACACTGAGAATGAGCTAAAATTATTGTGAGTTTATATATATAACTATAGAAATAAATGGATATGAAGTACCTACTATTGAAGTCAAATCCATGTGATGTCAAGGTACGATAAGTAAGCACATGTATGTGTGTGATATTATACGATTTTTAAGGAGAATGCTATTTAATTTTGAGGATCATTCAAACAAGGAAGTAATTGATTTTATTTATGATATATGATAGACTGACATTTTCATGTTGTTCCTGTAAGGTAAGAGAGGGAACAATACGGGTAAATGCAACAAGTTGAGTACCAAAATTATGGAAGTCCTTGAGCAAGAAACATTGTTTCTAGAAATGGGAATCCACTTTAGGCTCAGGTGTCCTATCCTAATTTCAAAAAATGGGTACCCTTTTTTTTTTTTTTAAAAGTACCTATTTCAAAATGTGTACCCATTATTTTCAAAATGAGTACCCATTTCAAAACAAGTACCCATTTCTTAAAAGTTCAAAAACTTAACTTGAAAGCTCATTTTTACTTACTTTTAGAAATGGGTACCTATTTCTTAAAATTTGAATTTCACATGGCATTGGTTGGATTGTGTTTTGGCTTGGGATAGGCTTGGTAGGAAGAAGCCTATCATTGTTCTATAAAATTTGGCTAAGGCACAGGAACAAGAAATATTTTCCTTGGCAATAATTTTTAAAAGGGATTTCCAAATGAAAATTTTGACAAATCAAAAACCCATTGTAGTACTCTTTGTCTAGTTTCTAAAAATGTAAATTTAATGTTAACATGGCTCATTTTAGTATTTTTTCACCATTTATCAAGCCAAATTGGTACCTAAATTTCAAATAGCATGGTTAATTACAATTTTAATAACTTTTTTAATTTTATAGTTTTCGAAAAATAAATTATATGTCATCTATCTACATAGAATGTACTTCAATATAAAAATAATATTTGAATAAAAGGTGATTTTTTTCATTAACACTAGTGGCGGTCTCCCTATGAGAATAAAAAGGGTATGTATATGTCCTTATTTTATCTATTTTGGGAATCTATTATATTTGTTCCATGGATATGTCATAATCCACCTTGTACGACTCCTACTTTATAGAAAGTCATAGACGCATTTTATTCACTCAACCTATTCAATGAACCTCGACCAATAATTTTGTCATCTTGAGTTCCTTATTTTGGCTCCTAGTCAATATGTTGCTCAACATATGCTTAAGTCATTTTATATTTAACTTAGACTTTTGGTCAATGGTTCTTTGATATAGGTGACGGTGTGGCCTTTTTTCTTCATCAATATTTTATATCTACTTTTTTAGATATGTTCTATTAATTTTTGAGATAAATAATGCATTATGATATAACACACATTTGGATGTCAAATTTTGCAAGAATTTGTATGCATAATGATTATTAAATGCTAATGAGTACATTGACAATGTTATATGCAAATATCATTATATTTCACAATGGTTTAAATCACGATGACATAGATGTAATGCAATTACCTTACCTGATTATGTTTCATGGACACTCACCTATTGATGTGGACAATTGTTACTCACTTAATGTGAACAACATGTTAAATGGTAAGTATGGTTAATTATTTTACTCACAGTCAAGGTGTGATTAAAGATGACTTAAAATAAAATGTTGATTCTATATATTTATAATTGAATACTTATCTTCTTGAACTATTGACATTGAGAATGAACTAAAATTATTGTGAGTTTATATATATAACTATAGAAAGAAATGGATATGAAGTACCTACTATTGAAGTCAAATCCATGTGATGTCAAGTTATGATAAGTAAGCACATGTATGTGTGTGATATTATATGATTTTAAGGAAAATGCTATTTAATTTTGAGGACCATTCAAACAAGGAAGTAGTTGATTTTATTTATGATATATGATAGAATGACATTTTCATGTTGTTCCTGTAAGGCAAGAGAGTGAATGACACAGGTAAATGCAAGAAGTTGAGTACCAAAATTGTGGAAGTCGTTGAGGAAAAAATATTTTTTCTAGAACTAGGAATCCACTTTAGGCTTAGGTGTTCGATCCTAATTTTGAAAAATAAGTACCCATTTTTTTAAAAACAAGTACCTATTTCAAAATCTGTACCCATTATTTTCAAAATAGTACCCATTTCAAAACTGGTACCTATTTCTTAAAAGTTCAAAAACTTAATTTGAAAGCTCATTTTTACCTATTTTTAGAAATGGGTACCCATTTCTTAAAATTTGAATTTCACATGCCATTTGTTGCATTGTTTTTTGGTTTGGGATAGGCTTGGTAGGACCAAGCCTGTCATTGTTCTAGAAAATTTGGCTAAGGCACAGGAACAAGAAATATTTGCATTGGCATAATTTTTAAGAGGGCTTTCCAAATGAAATATTTAATGAAACAAAAACCCATTGTAGTACTCTTTGTCTAGTTTCTAAAAATATAAATTTAATGTTAATATGACTTATTTTAGTAGTTTTTCACCATTTATCAAGCCAAATTGGTACCTAAATTTCAAATGGTATGGTTAACTACAATTTTAATAACTTCTTTTATTTTATAGTTTTTGAAAAATAAATTATATGTCATCTATCTACATAGAATGTACTTCAATATAAAAACAATATTTAAAAAAAGGTGATTTTTTTCATTAAATTATGGTGGTTGTACACTAGAGGTTTTCAAAATCCACTTTATAGTCAAATACAAATTTATGAAAAAAATAATATTCAATAAAAAAAATAAGTAGAAATATTTTCGTCAATCTTTGTTGCGTTAGGTAACTTTTCCCAAAAGGAATTAAGAATCATTTTTTTTCTCCAAAAATGTGTGGTTGTACACTTGTGTGGTATGATCCTAAAATAGACATTAAATGAAAAAATGTCTTTTAAACATGCCTACCACAATGTTATTTATATCATGTGGGCATTCCAAAAAGTTACATATTTGAAAACTAGACTTCGACCACTACATTTTTTATTAGTGAATTTTTTCGAGATTCAACCTTAATGTGCCTAAAATTTGGATCTTAAATGATAGGATATTTGAAAAACAACAAAAACACTTCGACTTTTTGGCCAAAAGTGGGACTCAACTTCCTGCACCCACCCACACATCATATAAAATGGGGAATATTGTGCAAGAGAGGTAATTCTAACCTTGTAAAACTAAAGGATGGCAATAAAATTCACAAACTCAGACATAGAAAATATTCCTGAAATGATTACGTATACATGTGTTATATAAAATGCGTGTTATTTCTTCTATATATATATATATATAATCTTTGAAGAAGAATGATTCCATAAGAGTGTGTGTTGGTTCTCCTCAAATGGAATATATATATCTTATCTTTGAAGAAGAATGATTTCAGAAGAGTGTGTGTTGGTTCTCCTCAAATGGAAGTCAATTTTATTGGTAGAATTGACGTACTACATGCATTATTGTAGGTAATGAAAGTTTGATTTTGATTTTGTTATTATGGATTTCTTAAATTTCTTTATAATGAAATTACAAATTTAATATCTCACCGCATCAAGGACAATGCATTTTTTTTTAATGGGAGAAGGATGTCACAACCCATTTTTCAGTCACCAACTTATGGATTATTATTATTATTATTAGCCGCATGGATTTTGAGATAATCTTATCTTTTATAATATTAACGAAAAGAAATGGTTAACAATGAAAGGACAAACCACTATTTTGAAGTTGTTGATAAATGGAAATGTTGGTTATGCTGAGCGAAGGGGAGTAACTGATTTGTAACTAAGAATGGACGAAAGAGGACATTGTCACATCTTGGAGGAGATGTATTTGGGTGGATTGAGCAACCTCGATATTGTTTTTCTTTAATCTCTGAGATGATTGGTTTTTCCATGGAGATGACACTTAGCTAGATTATATGGAAGGTGATATTTGTATAAGGAGGAAAGACAGATATCTGGGGACACCATACTGGAAAAGAGAAAGGATGCGTCCCCCAAAATTTCAACCTCTTCCTGCTAGGCTCCTTATCATATTGTCCATTTGAACTGATTAAATAAAGAGATTTCTTTGACTGTCGCAAGTAATATCTACATAGTGGTTTATTTTATTATTACTATGCATATATTCTTTTCTTGTGGATCGGTCTTGAATAAGGAAGACCTACCTTCTCCTCTAGCCTACCACCTTAATCTTCTTTCCTCATTCTTTCTCTATAGATATTTGCAAAGGAAAGTTTAAGCTTGTCAACACAACCTCGGTGATCCCAGCCTAGATCTGAGCATTTTTTACGATCTGGAGTGGGGATGCAGGTCTATCTTTATCTTTAAGCATTTCCTAAGCCTAGCGAATCGCCTATTTGCAAGTGGCTTGTGCATTCCTTTCTTTCTAACTGTCGTGTATTCGAATGAGAGTGAACATTGATCCAAATATGTGATCGCTTCGCGCTTTGTGGTCAAGCTGCACCCATGGACGTTATTCCACGTTGTTGTTGAACTGCTCTAGCTAACAAGTTCTCCAATTGCACCTCGCATATATTATTGCATTTTATTTTCTCTCTCTGTTCTCTCGCATTGTTTCATTTTTTGCTCACTTGTTGACTGCTAGAGAGTAAGATTGATCACACACCCACCTTTCTTTGTCTGCATAGTGTTCAGCTGAGCTGGCGATTTGAACATACATACATATGTATGTGTGTATCATTGTTATCTAGCAGACCATTTTTTTATGTAATTAACTCTTAAACATGGGAATCTTCATACTATAGATTGTTGATCTAATAGTCAAATCATTTGTCAGTTAGTGACTAAATACTTAATCAGTTTGATTGGCTACATTGCTACCAAGCTTTACAATCGCTACCAAGCCTCACATTTAGATAGCAGTATTTGCTGAGCTTCATAGAGTCTATCGAGATCATCAGTACAAACCATGCAGGAAGTAGTTGTCAACTGAACTCAATAGTGTTAATCAAGCTTATCAGTGTCTACCAAGCTAGTAGTGTTAACAAAGCACAATGAAGGTAGTGTTTACCGAGCTTCAATATCAACTGAGCCCTTTAGTATTTGCTGAGTCACCCAATGGTAACCAAGCTCATTCTATAACTGAGTGATCAATGTGGACCAAGCACTAGTGTCAAATGAATGCCAGAGCTTTCTGAGTTGGTAATGTTGCTGAGTGTTAGAATATCACCCAATTGGTCTTTAGAACCCAAGTTACAAGCATTACACTGACTTGGTGAAGTAGTGACATACATACATAATAGATACATGTGTGTGTGTGTGTGAGAGAGAGAGAGACTGTTCTCTAGCAGACCATTTTATTATGTAATTCACTCCTAAACATGGGAAGCTTCATACTATAGATATCATTTCCTTCTTTTATTCTTTGAAACTATGAAATTAATTGACTTTTCATTGGTTCAAACTTGAGGACATTATACATTAGCCCCTCCTATGGTTACAGGAAGGAATGATCCTAGTAATGGTATCACTTTTTGCTTTGGTCGTACATTTTTGGTAAATAAATTACAATATCTACACTCATTTACTTTTAAGAAACTAGTGGAATTGTGTGAATGAATAAATTTGTGTGTAGTGATGTACTTTAAATATTTTTATTATTTTATATTGTATCATTCTTGACTCAAATATTAAAAATGAATATAATAAATCGATAATTTCTTGTTAAATATGAATGTAATATGTGTTTGAGTGAATATATTAGTTTTTTTTGGGTAAATTTTGTGTTCTAAGTATTCCTAGACAAGAAAGTTTTAGTTAATATTTTTTTTAAGCCAAGTAGGTTTTTGGAGTATGCATGTAGGTAACTCCATTTTAGAATAAAATCATATTTTAGATGGAACTTTCAGATTGGGTTATTGACCAAAGATTGCTCATGATAACTTGTTGGGCTATGTTTTCTAAGACTAAGAGTTGTTGAGACTTGTGTACACAATTCCATTAACTTTTCTCAGTTTTACTTGTTTAGATTTCCTCGTTGTCATGCTAGATATCATTCTTGTTAGGAAATATTCTAGAGAAGCTTAACAACTTTGTAGTAGGGTGGCAAAGCACTCCTACAATATTATTTCCCCTTTGTGTTCTTAGATAGCTTTTGGAGCCTCTGTCAGAATGGTTGACATATTTGGTACACCTTGGTATTCCAGTAACTAAATTATAATTTCTTTTAGACTTGAGAATATATGCATAAGAATTTTTGTTAAAATTTAATGATAATTAAAATTTAATGTTAATCAATCAGTATTCAAATGACTTTGTATCTCTTTGATTTTCACATTTTATGGAGATTTTTAATGTGGCATTGGCTTGGTAGGGGTAGTCCTTACATATAGCCAAATTAATTTTTTTGTTAGATGTGCCCAAAATAGATATGGGTATTTGGTTTAGAAATATACAATTTCTATCTATAAAACAGTCCCTCTTCATCGTATTCACAATGATTGTTTGATGTGAAAATCAAAAAACACTTCCATTAACTCAAGTCTAGTTATGTTGTTACTATAATATTCTTAGTATTGATCATACTTGAATCCTAACTTAGTTTTTTTCAAAGCCACATGGATTGATTCATATATGAAGTCATATAGAGTGAGCTCTACTATAGTAGTTGTAATCTAATCTAGAGAGACATAACAACCCACATGAATGTTTAGTTTGGAAATTTAATTTTCTTCCCTCCTCTTTCTACTATTACTAGAAATGTAAAAACCAAAGTTCTTTCCCCCTCTAGTCCCATTGCATTGTCTTAGATGCCACCAAAATATTATATTAATTGTTGAAGACAAGGGCCTGCCCCTTTTCATTTAATAAAAGACTTTCTTTTTCAACTTAAGTTAGTACATTGTGGTGGAGTCAATTTTATTTTGTTCCCTCCTCTTTCTACTATTACTAGAAATGTAAAAACCAAAGCTCTTTCCCCCTCTAGTCCCATTGCATTGTCTTAGATGCCACCAAAATATTATATTAGTTGTTGAAGACAAGGGCCTACCCCTTTTATTTTAATAAAAGACCACCTTTTTCAACTTAAGTTAGTACATTGTGGTGGAGTCATGCATTATAAATTAATTAATATTTTAATTAATTATTATTATTTTATATGTATTTTTTATTTTTATTTGAATTATTTTTTATTGTTATTATTAGAATTTTTGATAATAAAATTAAATTTACAAAATTGAAGATAATTTATTAGGAAAAAATAAATGTTAGAAATCTAGTAAATGGTAGATTCAAACCCTTCTGTTTCTGTTTATTATTTTTGCTTCCATTCATAGTCTTATATTATATTTTTATTTAATAATAACAATATAATTTAGAAGTGTGATCTAAATATAGTCAAATCTTTTCTGATTTTAATAAAGGCCTTCTACCCTTCTAGGAATGAATGGCTTGTACGTGCACACACATATATAAAAATTTAGAGGAATTTTATAATACTGAAATTCTTGTAATAGGAGGACTCGAGTGTGATACAAGATAGAGAACTTATTATGGGTTCCAATTATGATTATGTTGACTACAAATTACAATTTTACAACCACGTATTTCATTACAACTGTATCTTGGAAGTCACCAAAATAAGAATACGTTTCCCATGTGTCATGGGAAATAGAGTGGGATGTGTGTTTAAAATCATGTATGACATTCTCTTACAATCTGCATCTTTTTTCTTGATTATTCAGGTATCAGGCTTCTACGGAGTTCTCTTTATTGTGCTCTCCAAATCTTTTTGTTCGCAAGAAACTATGTCTTCTACATTTCTTATGGAGATAATTTGCAAAAAACCATGCCTTGTATATTTTCTACGGAGATACTAAGAGACCATTGTTTATCTTTTCTAACTGGTGATCTATGCCTTTGAATTTTAAAGTTTGAATTTTAAAGTCTGCATGAGTTCGTATTTTCTCTCGTTGAGGTCTTGATAGAACTAGTTGTGAGGACGAATTGTATGTGAATTATGAGTTGTGTGTGCATTAAGAAGGTTATTTGACATCTATCTCAAAAATTTAAAATAAATAAAACATTAAAGAATAATAATAACATTTTGAGATATAAATTATATTAGATATTGTTGTATAGTCTTAATTTTAGTTAAATAAAAAAATCAATACAATAATAACTTAATCATTTTCTAATTGTAATGGAAAATTAAAATAATATTTTTATTTCTAATCTAATTGTTATAATTCAATAAATCTACTTATGCATGCAATAATTTATTTAATAAATTACACACACACACACACACACACACAATATGGGTGTGTGCAGGATCATGGTGTGCCAAAAAGTGGCGATCTGAAAAATATGTAGTTCTGAAATGCCTCAAAGAATTTCAAAATCTATTCCCACTTTTTTCCCACCCATCCTGATACTAAATGAAAACAATTAATACCTTTATAATTCCTACTATATCTTTCAATACCAACCTTATATGGTCATCTTTAAAACATCTCAAAAATGTGTTTTTGGCATGTTCTTATGTGTTTTCTACTTCAAGCATGTAGCTGATGACTTTTTTTTAACCAAAATTTGTTGTAATGAAAAGGGTTTCTTAAGAATGTTCTTAGCTTTTCATAAATGTAAGTTTTGTCAAATTATGAGTTCAGTAAGTAATTATTACTTATTTTCTAATGGAGTTAGCTACAAAGTGCTGATTGACATACTGGTTGAAAAATAGCTATAACTTTCAGACTGTATAAGATTTGTGAAATCCAAAAGATGCGTCACATTCTATGCTTTGACTAGTATAAGGAAAAAAAAAAAAAAAAAAACTTAATTTTGATTTTTTTTTGAACTAGTTAAGGTGGTCAGACATGGGAGTTTTTTAATTCTGAAAATAGTATAGTAGAAAATTGATAATTAATTATTTATTTGGAATAAAAATTGCCAAAAATATGCGTCACATCCAAGCATGAGTCTACTTTTTATATCTCAAATTATATTTTAAAATATTATCATTTGATTATGATTAAGCTGGTCAGACATACACCTACTTTTTATTTTTGCCCTGAAATTTTTGTAGTACTGAATTAAAATCCAAACTTTTGACCAATCAAAATTGTTTTTCTCTAGATAAGGCCTTGTAGTTTAGAAACTAGATTCAATTTCCTATAGATTATTTTCTTACAACTTTTTGATATAAAGTCTAGAACCACTTTAAAATTATGTGTCAAGTTGACATAACCCTGATTTGTTGGTTTTTCACTGCCACTTAAGGCCATAGTTTGGTACACCATGATCCTGCACATACCCATATGTTAGTAGTAGGTTTTATCAATAATAAGTTATTTAATAATATGTTATATTCTTAATAATAGGGTTTAAGAACTTGATTGTCGGTCAATGTAAAGTGAAGCCATGAATGCAATTCTAGGTGCACAATTATGAAAAATTGCCCATGAGCTGGTGATAAAATATAAATTATTCTCAACTTAAAACAATTATATGATTCAACATTAAGCCTATGGCTACAAATGCTGCTTCTTTTTTATTTATAAGCAACCAAATGTTTCGTAGTTCAAATTATTCCCTTAGGTGTCCCTAGAGCTCTCAACTAATAACATAAAAAAAAAAAAAATTAATGCTTCATTCTCTTTATAATAAATTATTTTAATTGAATCTATGATTAATCACTAAAGTAGTTAGACATTATACTAAGTCCTAATAACTTATTGACTCGACCTTCAACCTTTCTCAATTTACAATGAATAATATAAGACCACATTAAGATGTCACATCTATATGTTATGCATTGCAAATAACACTTTTCATAAGGATATTAGTGATAATCAACTTCCTGAGAATAATATGTTGAATAAAGTTACCAACTCATCATAGAATGAACATCTATTTTTCCATATAAACCATAGCATATTCAACATGTCTTGATGGTGCAAGAACACCCTTCCAAGACTCCCCCCATTTCATTATTGGTGTAATTAACTTCTCATTAGGAGCATGTGAATACAATAATATTCTTAGCTAATGCTTGTGTGTGTAGGTTAGGATAAGTCTTAAAGATTCATGTTTGGTCTTTGATGGGAATTTTATCTTAACTTTAGGTTGGTATCATTACTTTTCCTTTTTGGTAAAAGGTTGAGTTAGGAGTCTTTTTTGTACAATAAGCATATTTGTGCATTAGAAGAACTTCTAAGGTGGATTATTTTCTTGAAAGACCAAAATGCTTAAACAATACAATGCTATGCGAAAAACTTGTCACCATATGCTATAGATGGCATTAAGAGGTTGGAGGTCTTAGATGAGGTTGGTGGAAGAATTTTTCATTCAAGGATGTTTCGAGGAGACCTAGAAATACTCTTAAAATGTGGGAAAAAAAAAATAATGTTACTCGGGCAATAAAAATTACTCCAAAGTTCCTAGCAAGTTTTCAAAGTTGCTGAACAACTTTTCCCTTTCTTCAAAAATGTCTACTTTGTAATGTCGCTAAAAAAAATCCCTAAAACCTATCTACATACCAAGGGGAAACCTATATAAGGTTTGGAGAACCCTAACCAAGGGTTGGAAATCATTTTATTGTACGAGTATCATACTATTACAATAGACTGTGAATGCTTTTATGGCAGAATTTACTAGTTTGTTTTTGTTTTGGAAACAAATAAAAATTTGGTTGCCATTTTATTGTATGAGTTATTTTTTACATAGTGTACTCTGTCATATACTTTCATTAGATTAGTTTTGTTTTCAAACTGTGAGTTTTTTATTTAAATCCTTCATACTTGGTTGTATATTGTCAATTTTGAAGTGTTCTATGGAAAATGGATTGTAGTTCTTGTTTCCACCATGGGAAAACCTTGGTTCTTTGGATTCCAAGACTAAAGACCCTGAATTGTAATAATATACAAGCAAGGGCCTAGTAAACAAGTGCAAATAATACTTTGACCAAGCCCTAAGCGAGCTAGGCAATGCCTGGCTAGGAGTAATCAACAAAGAAGGAGTTCCCAAGAGCAAAGAAAGAAAGATCATGAATTTCCCTTTTGAGGGAATGAAGAGGAGTATGTAAAGGTTCCATATTGATAAGGAGAATTTTTTTTTAGTTGAGGAATGTGTCTTAAAAGATGGGATAATAGGCAGCCCTTAAAACCCTCCAAAACCCTCATTTTCACCATTAATGTTGTAAGGCCTTTTGGAAGCCTATGACCCTAAAAATCCTTGATTATGGGTCCTATGTAGAAAATATTATTAAGGAAAAATGTGTTGAATCTCTGAGGGAAAGAAGATATAATCCCTATAAATCTATGTGGAGGCTTAATTAGGGGCTCTTCTAGTAGCCCTACTTGAGGAAACTAGGTAATCTGGTATAAACCCATTGTCACCATTAGTTCAAACATGCTAAAAGTGTTCCAATAAAACCTTAAATCTCTTGAAAATATTTGTTGGACTAGGGAGTGTTGGGGAACCCTAGTAGACCTATATATGATGAACAAGTAAGCCATGAAGGAAGATTTTGTTACTTGACCTAGTGGGAAGGTTAGGGTAGGTCAGGGGATTCTCTAAGCAGAAGGAAAACCTATAGACCAAATTAGGTGTTAGAAGAACACCAAGATCCTACTGTAGATTAGTGGCATAGGCTGGTTAGTCTTCGCTACCTATCCCCATTAGATTGGTATTAGAGCCTGTAAAGATGTGGGACAATGCAAGTACAAAGCAAGGTGAATGCAATCACCTAGTGAATCTAGTGATTCTAACACAATGGTAACCAATCTTGAATTGGCTAAGAAGGTAGAAGAGCAAGAAGAAGACAACAGTTTTTTGAGAGAAAGATTAGCACAACTGGAACAAATTTTGAGCGAGGTCCAAGACACTAGAGATAAAGTGAAGGATGAGATGGAGCATAAAGAAGAGAAGGAAGCTAAAGAGAAAGACATTGAGTTGGAAGAAGAAACTCCAACACGAGACCCTATTCTACCATAAGAGCCTTTCTTTAAGGCAATCAAGAGAATAAATAGTAAAGATTTGGAAGGCATTCCACTATTCAGTAACAAGATGGATCCTAATCTCATCATGGAATAGATTGAAGGAATGGAGAACCATTTTGAATGTGATGGTGTCTCTAATGCTTAGAAGGTCAAGGTGGCAAGGTCAAGGTTGAGAGGCACTATTCTAACCTGGTGGAATTTTCTTCAAACAGAGAGAGAAAAAGAAGGAAAAGGTCTTATTGAACATTATCTAGAAAGGAATTGTTGCTAAAATCAAACAAGCCTACGTTATTGAAGACTATGAAATATGGCTACATAGGAGGGGAGAAAATATGAGGCAAAAAGACATGGATGTAAATTCTTATACAGAAGAATTCCAAAAGCTATGCTTAAGGTCTAAAGTGGTAGAAGATGAAACTATCAGGTTGGCAAGATATCTAAATGCACTCAAATTGTCTATTTAAGAAGACATCTACCTTGTCACTCCTAAAATAGTTCATAAATACTATCAAATGGCCCTAAAATTTTAAGAGAAAGGAAAAAGAAAGCAGGACTATACTTCCAAGAATAGAGGAAGAGGTAGAGATTCTAGAGGAGGTCAAAGAGGTGATTCTAGTAGAGGTGGTGAATCAAGAAACCAAGGGGAGAGTAGACTCTTGGAACAAAGTTCCAAAATCAGCACAAGGGGAATTTTGGTAGAGGAAGATGATCTCAAAAAAATAGAGGAAGAGGAGCAGGAAGAAGCAACTCCTACTTTTCCACTAGGAAGTGTTATCAATGTGGACAACTTGGACATCCTACCTATAGGTGTCCTGATAAGCCATTAACCTCTAGTAATGAGAAGAGAGTAGCTTATGCTCAAGAATATGGTAGCAGCTCATGCACTAAGGAAGTTAGCAAATTAGAATAAAAAATGGGTGAGAACTTTATGATTAGAAAGGTACTCATAAGGTAGCTCAATCAGAGTGAACCTAAGTAGAGGAGGGCTCCTTTTAGAGTTAGGTGGAAGATTCAAGGCAAAGTTTACAAGGTTATAGTGATTCATAATCTATGGATAACATTATATTAGATGAGGCAGAAAAAAAGTTGAAACTTACAAAGGTCTCCCATGCAAATCCCTACAAGGTGACTTGGTTGAATCAAGAGAAAACTGTACTAGTTAATGAGTAGACATGGGTTGAGTTTTCTATTGGAGCTTATAAAGAAAAAGTGCTTTATGATGTCTTACCCATGGATGCATGCCATATTTTATTTGGAATACCATGGAAATTTGATAGGAAGGTGATCTATGATGGAGAAGAAAATGTTGTTTCTTTGAAGAAAGATGGAAGGACTTTTAAAATTCAGTCCTTAATAGAGAATAAAGGGGCAACTTCTAAGAAACCTAGTGTGTTACTTAGTAGTGGTAAAGAGTTCTTGCAAGCTTTATAGGATGAGGAGACCATAGGATGTGCCATTATTGTGAAGCCAAAGGAGGAAGCTATGGAATTTCAACCAATACCTCTTGAAGTGCAAAAAATTCTTGATGATTTCAAGGACATTATTTTAGATGGTACACTTGTAGTACTACCACCTAAAAGAGTAATCAACCATCAAATTGATTTTGTACCCTATGCTTCTTTGCCTAAAAAAGAAACCTATAAGCTTACTTTGGATTAGAATAAAGAAGTGGAAAGACAAGTGCAAGA
Source organism: Cupressus sempervirens (assembly GCA_028749045.1). Taxonomy (NCBI): domain Eukaryota; kingdom Viridiplantae; phylum Streptophyta; class Pinopsida; order Cupressales; family Cupressaceae; genus Cupressus; species Cupressus sempervirens. The sequence goes on along the minus strand of CM053789.1, from coordinate 277,596,859 downwards.
ACTATTGGACCAAGGACTGATTAAGAAGATCATTAATCCATGTGTAGTCCTAGTGGTCTTAGTAGCAAAGAAAGGAGGAAAATAGAGGCTTTGTATAGATTCAAGGGTCATTAACCAGATCACTATTAGGTGTAGATTCCCTATTCCAAGAATAGAAGACTTGATGGATTATTTAAGAAATGTTATGTACTTCACTAAGCTGGATTTAAAGAGTGGTTATTGCCAAATTAGAATTAAGGAGGGTGATGAATGGAAGACTACTTTTAAAACCATAGATGGATTGTATGAATGGCTTGTAATGCCATGTGGGCTTACTAATGCCCCAAGCACTTTCATGAGATTAATGAATGAGGTATTGAAGGACTTGATAGGTAGATTTGTGGTAGTGTATCTAGATGAAATACTCATCTATAGAAAAACAAAAGAAGAGCACCTAAAACATTTAAGGTTGGTCATGAAGAGACTCCAAGAAGAACAATTAGCCATTAATCTAGAAAAGTGTGTATTAATGCAGCCAAAATTATTTTATTTGGGCTTTGTAGTATCCAAGGTTAATCTAAAAATGGACCCAAGCAAAGTGGAGGCAATATTGGATTGGCCTACTCCTAGAATAGGGACTAAAGTGAGAAGTTTTCCTGGCTTGGCACAATTTTATAGAAAGTTTGTGAGGAGCTTTAGTGGAATTTGTGCACCAATACTAGACACCATCAAAGGAGGGTTGAAAAAAAGTTCAAATGGATTGAGGTAGTAGAGGAGGCATTTCAAACATTGAAACTAGAGGTAGCTACAAAAATGATTTTAATTTTACCTACTTTTGATAAGTTATTCACTATTTAATGTGATGCACATAATGTAGTAGTAGGGGGTGTATTGAGCCAAGAAGGAAGACCTATGGCATTTTTTAGTGAGAAACTCAATGAGGTAAAGAAGTATTCAACTTATGAGTTGGAGTTGTATGCATTAGTAGAATCTCTCAAGAAGTGGAGACATTACCTCCTACCAAATAAATTTTTTGTCTTCACTGATATTAGGCTTTGAGTTTTATAAATACTGAAGAGAAGCTTAGTAATGGGCTTTTGAAGTGGATGGAGTATCTACAATTTTTCACATTTATAATCTAGCATAAGAAGGGGTAGCTCAACAAGGTAGTGGGTGAATGCACAAAGTTGGGTCACAATTCCACGAAAGTCAAATCTGCAAAATGAAACTTCTTAGAAACGGGTACCCCATTTAAAAAACGGGCACCCGTTTTTGGTTCGGGTGCCCGACCCTAAATTTAAAAAATAGGCACCTATTATTTTTAAAAATCGGGTACCCATTTTTTATTTTCAAAAAATGGGTACCCATTTCTAAATAAAATAAAATTTTAAATTTTTAAGAAACGGGCACCCGTTTTTTAAAAGTAAAAAATGGGTACCCGTTTCTTAAAAAATCATTTTTTTAAGTTTTCGGCAGATTTTACATGCCGCTTTTAGCTTTTCAAAACGGGTACCCATTTTTTAAAATTCAAATAACGGGTGCCCATTTCTTACAACATGAGGCGGAATTTTTTTTTCCTGCCTCGAATTTCGGTTTGGGATAGGCTTGGTGAGACCAAGCCTATGCCTTGGCCTCTTAAGATTTGGCTAAGGCATTGAGCTGACAAATTCATGCCTTGCCATAATTATTAGAGGATCTTCCCGATCAAATTTTTTTACGAAACAAAAACCCATTAGAGCTCTCACTGTCTTGATTTCAAAAATATAAATTTTATAAAGTTATGTTTTTATTTACTATTTATTTATTATTTTTTAATCAAAGGTGGTACCTAAATGTAAAATAGCAACATTCACTAAAACTTTAATAACTTTTTTATTTTATATTTTTTCTTAAATTAATTTATATGTCATGAATCTACATTCAATTCTTTTGAAGTTTAAAAAAAAAAAAATTGAAAAAAGTGAAATTTTGATCAAATTATGGTGTCCGTACACGAGAGGTTTTAAAATTTTCTTTTATAGCCAATTAAAAATTAATTTAAAAAAAAATATTTATTAAAAAATTCAAGAAAAATATTCCAATCAATCTTTGGTGTGTCAGGTAACTCAATTTAAAAGGATTCACAAAAATTCATTCATTTGTGTCAAATTATGGTGTCCATACACGAGCATGGTATGGTCCTGAAACAAACATTTTGAAAAAGTGGTTTTTAAAGATCCATACCAAAAAAATAATCTATCATATGGGTATACAAATAAATTACATATTAAAAAGAAGATTCCAGGCACTACAATTTTTATTTCTGAAGTTTTTTTATATTTAATCTCTAAATGGCTCAAATTTTGGCATCAATTGACAAAATATTTCAAAAACAGGAAAAAGACTTCCACTTTTTGGCCAAAAGTGAGACCCAACTTCTTGCACTAACCCTAGTAGATGCCTTGAGTAAAAACCTTTTGACTATCCAAGAAGTACAAATACAAAGCATTGGAATAGCAAGTTTTAAAGATTTTTATGAAGAGGATGAAGACTTCTCCCAAGCCTACAAGGTATGCCTAGAGTTTGAGAACCATTTCATAGTGAGTTTGTAATGCAAATATAACCAATAACAGAAAATAATAGAACACACAGAAATGAACACAAGGCACCAAGATTTAATGTGGTTCACCCAATCCCTGGGCTACATCCACCAAACAGCAAGTTTGATCTTATTACAATCCAGTGATTACAACCTGATTACAATCCGTAATCCCTTACAGCTCAATACCGCCGCAAGAACCAATTTTGTATCACAACATTATGAAAAATACCCAACCCTAAGCCCTTTTATACAAGCATTAAACTACTTTAGGGTTATAACATGTCAGCCATATGTGGGCCATAATATGTTGGCTACCATGTCGGCTACTGCCCAAAAAAAGTATGTACAGTACTTTCCTGATCAGTCACCATAATCTAACAATCTCCCACTTGGGGACTGATCAGGCTCCACACTAAACAACAATCTCCCACTTGGTGATTGATCCTGTAGCAATACCACTACCACATGGGGCTCCCACTAGATCAAACCATCCTAGACTCTACTGTTCTTTTATTCATGTTCAGTCTAAAAGACCAACCGAAGCTGAAGAGGAGTTCAACTTCTCCCTTGTTACAACCTTTGTCAACATATCTGTTGGATTGTCATTGGTATGTATCTTCTCCAGCTTTAACTGTCCATCCTCCAAAACTGACCGAATGAAATGGTACCGCAACTATATGTGTTTGGTCTTAGAATGCAGAGCTAAATTCTTAGCAAGATGAATGGCACTCTGACTATCTGTGAACAAATAATTATCCTTCTGAGGATGTCCCAATTCTTCCAAGAAGAACTAAAGCCATATCATCTCTTTGGCTGCCTCTGTAGTAGCAACATACTCTACCTCTGTAGTGGAGAGAGCATTAATCTTCTGTAACCTAGAAACCCAACTCACGGCTGCCCCACCAATAGTAAAGACATAACCTGTAGTACTCCGCCTGGTATTAATATCCCCAGCCAAATCTGAGTCAACATAGCCCTATAAATTAGTAGTAGAGCCCCCAAAGTGTAAACACTTATTGGATGTTCCTCTCAAATATCTAAGAATCCACTTGATAGCATTCCAATGCTCAAATCCTGGATGAATCATATACCTACTAACAACTCCCACTGCATGTGCAATATTTGGCCTAGTGCATACCATAGCATACATCAAACTTCTTACAGCTGAAGCATAGGGTACCTTGGACATCTTATCCTCCTCTTCTTGTGTCTTGGGACACATCTCCTTAGTCAATTTCAAATGACCAGGTAAAGGTGTGCTGACAGATTTAGCATTCTCCATAGAGAAATGTTGCAACACCTTCTCAACATAATCAGCTTGAGATAGCGTCAATGTTCTGTTCTTCCTATCTCTGCAAATCTTCATACTAAGGATTTGTTTTGCAGCCCCCAAATCCTTCATAGCAAATGCATGTGCTAATTGGCATTTCAGCCCCTTAATATGATCCATGTTAGACCCAGCTACAAGCATATCATCAACATATAAACATAAAATAATGTAGCTATCATCATCCAACCTCTTAAAATAAACACAGTAATCTAAATGACACCTATTATATCCATGCTTATGCATAAAACTGTCAAATTTCAGATACCATTGCCGAGGTGCTTGCTTCAAGCCATATAAACTTTTCTTCAATTTGCACACTAAGTTCTCCTTACCTTTGACCTCAAAACCCTGTGGCTGAGCCATATATATTTCTTCATCCAAATCACCATGAAGAAAGGTTGTTTTAACATCCATCTGCTCTAAATGCAAATCTTCAGTAGCCACAAGACTTAAAACAATACAAATAGAAGTCATTTTAACAATAGGAGAAAATATCTCATCAAAATCAATTCCCTTTTTCTGTGCAAATCCTTTTACAACTAACTTGGCCTTAAATATTTTCTTACCTCCTTCCTCTTCTTTCAACCTATAAACCCATTTATTCTGTAAAGCCTTTTTACCTGCAGGCAACTTGCACAAATCCCATGTCTTATTTTTCAGCAAAGAGTCCATTTCATCTTTCATTGCAGACTCCCACTGAATCTTAGTATCCACCTGCACAGCTTCATCATAACTTTTAGGTTCACCAGCATTAGTAAGTAAAATAGAATACAAAGAGGGAGAAAACCTTTGTGGAGGTCTAATTTGCCTTGTTGACCGTCTAACATTCACTGGTGTGTGTGGTATTTGTTGTTGCAGTTGTTGCACATCATGAGGAATGGCTGGAACATTAGCTTTTGGAGTATCATCCAGCACTACATAATCATCTTCTTTCTTCTCATGTTGCTGCAACAGATCTTTGTACAACACTTTCTCATTGAATATGACATCCTGACTTCTAATAATTTTAAGATTTTCAAAATCCCAAAGCCTATAACCAAATTCATTAATGCCGTATCCAACAAGGACACATTTCTTTGATTTAGCTTCTAGCTTGGTTCTATTTTCAGAGTCTATATGAGCAAAAGCTTCACAACCGAAGGTCTTGAGAAAAGAATAACTCACCTTCTTACCAATCCATGCTTCCTCTGGATTACCACAGCCCAAAGGAGTAGAGGGACCTCTATTAATCAAATATACTGCAGTATTGACAGCCTCTGCCCACATGTGTAAGGGCAACCCAGCATGCAACCTCATGCTCCTTGCGCGCTCCATTATATTCTGTTCATGCGTTCAGCCACTCCATTTTCCTGTGGAGTCCTTGGAATAGTTTTTTGTCTACAAATACCATTAGTGGAGAAATAATCTTCAAATTCATGACTGCAATACTCACCACCATTATCAGATCTGAGCCATTTTAATTTCTTACCAGTATCATTTTCAACCAAGCATTTCCATTTCTTAAAAGTTTGAAATACATCAGATTTCTATCTAAGGAAATAAACCCATACTTTTCTACTTGCATCATCAATAAATGTAACATAATAATGAGAGCTACCAAGGGAAGATACCTGGGCTGGTCCCCATACATCTGTATGCACAAGCTCTAATTTCTCCTTTTTTGTTTTCCTTCCCTGTCTTTACAAAACTCACTCTCTTTTGTTTTCCATACACACAACTTTCACAGAAATCCATATTCACACATTTTAGACTTGGTAAAACTTTCCTTGAATGAAGTACTTTCATACCTTTCTCACTCATGTGCCCAAGTCTATTGTGCCACAACGTTGTATCAGAATCTACAACAGCTATTTGCTCTCCCTACTCAACTGCAGTAATTGTTCATGAATATTCATTTTTCTCTGAAATAATCAAAGTAGAAGGAACAATATGACTTGTACAAAGATATAAGGTTCCTACTTTCACACCTTTTGCTACTACAAGGGAACCTTTTGAAACCTTCCATTTTTTATCATTAAAAGTAACTACACAACCCTCATCACCGAGCTGCACTGCTGAAATTAAATTTCTACTTAGTTTTGGAACATGTCTTACCTCATGTAGTAGCCAATGATTCCCATTCTGCAACTTAATCTTAATTTTTCCCTTTCCAACAATTTGACAGGGTTCATTATCCCCCAAATAAACAAGCCCAAAATCCCCTTGGACATAATCAATGAAATAACCTCTATGAGGTGTAGCATGAAATGAAGCACCAGAATCTAAAACCCATGAATCATCAACACTCTCTAAAGATAGAAGCAAAGCATCCTCTTTGGATTTGTTACTTACCACATTTGCCTCCTTGTCTCCACCTGGTTTATCTCCTTCATTTTTCTTTTGATTCCAGCAATCTTTCTTTTTGTGCCTTGGTTTCCCACAGTACCGGCAATCATTTGGTCCTCTCGATTGAGACCTCCTCCCCTTTGACCTTCCTCTTGATTTCTCATGATTTCTAGAGTTACTTCCTCTTTCAGTCGTTCTGCCCCTGCTTTGTGCATTTAAAGCACTTCCTGATGTAGATCCACCTGAGGATTTTCTACGAGTTTCCTCACTTAAAATAACACCGATCACATCATCATATTTTAGGGTACTAGATCCAGGAATAGAATTACTCACCACCATTACCAAGCCATTCCAGCTTTCAGGCAAAGAACACAAAATCAAGAGAGCCCTAATTTCTTCATCAAAATTGATACCCACAGAAGATAATTGACTAGTAATAGTATTAAACTCATTTAAATGATCTGCAACAGATCCACCTTCTGCAATTTTTATATTAAATAAACACTTCATGAGAAATACCTTATTTGAAGCAGAGGGCTTTTCATACAATGTCGCTAGGGTTTTCATCAAATCTTCTGTCATCTTTGCTTTTGTAATATTAGATGCCACCAATGGTGCCAAGCATAACCGAATTCTTCCGAGTGCCTTTCTGTCCAAAAGATCCCATTCAGCCTCTGACATAGTTCCCTGATTCTTGGCTTTTCCTTCCAACGGCTTCCATAAATCCTTCTGATATAAATAGTCTTCCATTTTCATCTTCCATAACTGGAAGTTTTGCCCATTAAACCTGTCAACCCTCAACTTACCCTCATCTGCCATCGCTCCCACTCAACTGTGAGACTCCCACTTAACCGTGAGACTTTCCTGCAGAGGATAACTGAAAGACAACCTTGCTCTGATACCACTTGTTAGGATAAACCACGGAAAGAAATAAAAACTACATGCAAATATAACCAATAACAAAAAATAATAGAACACACAGAAATGAACACAAGGCACCAAGATTTAACGGGGTTCACCCAATCCCCGGGCTACGACAACCAAACAACAAGTCCGATCTTATTACAATCCAGTTATTACAACCTGGTTACAATCTGTAATCCCTTACAGCTCAATACTACTACAAGAACCAATTTCGTATCACAACATTATGAAAAATACCCAACCCTAAGCCCTTTTATACAAGTATTAAACCGCTTTAGGGTTATAACATGTCAGCCATATGTTGGCCATAATATGTCGGCTACCATGTACAGTACTTTCTTGATCAGTCACCACAATCTAACAATTAGCTATGTGTACATAATGGATCCATGAGGGAAAATCTAATTCAAGAGAATCATAATGGTAGCTTGAGTGGACATCTTGGCACAATCAAGCCATTAGAGTCAGTATAGATATACTACTTTTTGCCTAAGTTAGCAAGGGATGTATGGAGATATGTTTAGTAATGTGGAATATTCCAAAGAGCTAAAGGAGGTTCAAGCAATGTGGGACTCTATCAACCTTTGCCAATTCCAAATAGGCCTTGGGAATGTGTAAGTATGGATTTTTTGGTTGGAATCCCTAAAACCAAATTAGGTATGGATAGCATTTATGTTCTAGTAGAAAAATTCTCTAAAATGACTCATTTCATTCCATGTGAAATTAATCATGATGCAAGTTATATAGCATATCTCTCCTTCAAGGATATAGTTTGGATTCATGGACTCCCTTTGAGTATTGTGTCTAATAGGGATAGCAAGTTCATGGGTCATTTTTGGTAAACCTCATGGAAAAGGTTGGGAACTAATCTATCTTTTAGTTTAGCATACCATTGTCAAACTAATGGTTAAACTGAGGTCATCAACATGGTCCCTGGGAGCTTTCTAAGGTGCTTAACAAAAGAGTATGGGTAGACTTGGGATCTTGTTATATGTTAGGTTGAATATGCTTATAATGATAGTGTAAAAAAGACCATAGGAAGAAGTCCTTTTGAGATAGTGTATGGAAGACACCCTAGAGTAGTGAGTGAGTTAAGCGACTTAGGTTCTATGGAATTAAAAAATGGACAAGCTAAATATTTTACCCAAATTATCCAAGAAGTTCAAGAACAAGTGAAGAAAACTATGTTGGAATCTACTCAAAGACTCAAGGCCAAAATGGATGAGAGGAGGAAAGAAGTACAATTTCAGATTAGGGACTATTTCATGGTCCACCTCAACAAAGAAAGAATGCAGAAAGGTATCCCCACTAAGCTCCAAATGAGAAGAGTTGGCCCATGCAAGGTTCTAGCTAAATATGGAGAGAATTCCTACAAGGTGGGCTTTCCATTAGACCTATCCATCTCACCCATGTTTAATATTGTAGACCTCATCAAATTTAAGGGAGAAATCAATTAGCAAAGTATAGGTCCACCAACGGTTTGTACAAGACCTTGACACCAATGCAATGCCTAAGAAGAAGCTAGCCAAAGTAGAGAAACTATTGGAATCTAGAGACAATAAAAGTACAAGGCATCAAGTTTACATGGAACATCTAATCAAATGGAGGGATCAACCTAAATTTGAAGCCACCTGAGTGGAGAAAGGACATTTCAAGAAGTTTGGAATAGATCTAACTCTTCTTTACCCCAAAATGCCTTAGTTTATGTTGAAGGGGGACTATGGTGTAGGAGCACCCTTCCACGGGTCCCACCATTTCATCTTTGGTGTAATGGACTTCTTATCTTAGCTCATGCATGTGTGTCTAGGCTAGGATAGGTCTTTAAGATTCCTCTTTGGTCTTTGATGGGAATGGTATCTTAACCTTAGGTTGGTATCACTTTGAGATCATTACTTTTCATTGTTGGTAAAATGTTGAGTTAGGAGTCTTTGTTTCATAATGAGCGTATGTGTTCATTAGACCAACTTCCAAGGTGGATTATTTGCTTGAAAGATCAAAATGCTTAAGCAATACAATATTATGCAAAAAAATGGTCATGATATGCTATAGATGGCATTAAGAGGTTGGAGGTATTATATGAGGAAATTTGGTGAAGTTTTCAATCCCAAGGATGTTTTGGGAAGACCTAGCAATGATCTTAAAATGTGGGAAAAAAATGCTACTCGAGCAATAAAAATTGCTCCAAAGTTGCTGAGCAGCTTTTCCCTGTTGTCAAAAAGGTCTAATTTGTAATGTGGCTAATAGAAAGCCCTAAAAGCTATCTACATACTAAGGGGGAACCAGTTTAAGGTTTGAAGAACCTTGACCAAGGGTTGGAAGTCATTTTCTTGTACAAGTACCATACTGATACAACAGACTGTGAATGCTTTTATAGAAAAATTTATTGGTTTTTTCTTGTTTTAAAAAAAAATAACATTGTGGTTGCCATTTTATTAGATGAGTTAGTTTTTAAAATGTGTATTCTCTCTTATACTTACATTAGATTAGTTTTGTTTTTAGACTATGACTGTTTTATTTAAATCCTTCATACTTGGCTGTATACTATCCGTTTTGAAGTGTTCAATGGAAAATGGGTTGTAGTTCTCATTTCCACCATGGGAAAACCTTGGTTCTTTGGATTCCGAGACAACATACCCTAACTTGTAATACTATTCAAGAAAGGTTTTAGCAAACAAGTGCAGATAATTCTTTGACCAAGCCCTAGGCGAGCTAGGCAATGCCCGACAAGGAGAAATCAACAGAGAAGGAGTTCTCAAGAGAAAAGAAAGAAAGATCATGACTTTCCCTTTTCATTGCAAAGCTTCCATCTTGAAGAGGAGAATTTTTTGTGAGTTGAGGAAGGTTTCTTAAAAGTGGGGACAATAGGCAGCCATTTAAAACCCTCCAAAACCCTCATTTTCACCATTAATGTTGTACGACCTCTTGGAAGCCTAAGACCCTAAAAATCCTTGAGTATGGGTCCTCTGTAGAAAATTTTATTAAGGATAGATGTGTTTTATCTCCGAGGGAAAGAATATATAAGACCTATAAATTTAGGTGGAGGCCTAATTAGGGGCTCTTCTAGTAGCCCTATTGTGAAGAAACTAGGCAATCAAGTATGAACCCATTGCCACCGTTAGTTCAAACATGCTAAAAGTGTTCCAATAACACGTTAAATCTCTTGAAAATCTTGGTTGGACTAGGGAGTGTTGTGGAACCCTAGTAGACCTATATATGTTTTTTGGAGGAATTAAATTCCTAGAAGAACAAGTGAGCCATGAAGCAAGATTTGGTTAGTTAACCTAGTGGGAAGGTTAGGGAAAGTTAGGGGATTCTCTAAGTATAAGGAAATCCTATAGACTAAATTAGGTGCTAGAAGAACACTAAAATCCTAGTGTGGATTAGTTGCATAGGTTGGTTAGTCTTCCCTATCTCTCCCCATCATTTGAATCACAATCCAAGCCCTCAACCTCATCAAAAAGATACAACACATTTATAAGGAACTAATTTCAAGAAACATGCTCTAAGAGAAGTCTCCACAAAATCTTCTATTACTCATGAAAATATACATAACTCCTTCCAAGAATAGACATAGTTTCGAAACACATTTCTGAATACTCCTCTAACTATGTATAACATAATTCTTAGACCAGAAACCTCACTAAATAATTCTATCTCTACAATTATGGTTAAATATTTTAGAAATCTTATATTTTGACATCAATGACAATCATTGTCATGAATGCAACATATAAGCACTCAATCATCAATCAGACATACTTAAAAATCTCTCCCATATAACAACATCAATCATTCATGCTTAACAAGGCTTGGATCAGAGACTTAATTTTTTTTTCTCTAAGGCTTGGAGTACCTTCTTAAAGATTTTTTTGAGCAAGACTAGAGACACATTTTTAAATTTGTTTTTGTGTAAGTGCTAAATCTGGATAATTCTACATGTCATATGAATTGCTTTGAAATTTATTGTTTTGGCAATAAGCTCCAAATTGGAACTCAAATTTAAAAAAGAACTCCACACATATGTGCCTTAAATGAAAATTAAGTTCATGTTAAAGTTTACCTGTTGACATTCCAAATTCTTTGTAATTCATTAAACAATTCAATTGTCAAATATGATTGAATTTGGAGAAAGGGTAAATAAATATTTATTGTACTTCTATACTGACATTTGATAATTGTTTTAGTCTTATCTTTGAAAGAAAAAATACAATCATTTCCTTCTTTATTCTTGATTAATATAATGATATTTGAAGACCATCACATGATGTTACCATTTTTACTGTTGTTTCAATGTTTTAGTTCTCTTATTATTTAAGAACATCACAAGTGGCTAATATATAGTGATTTGGCTCTAATGAACATAGTGGTAAATGTGAGGAATCTAAATTAGAGCTCAAAATAACCCACACAAAGTGATATAGAAGACTATTTATGTTATGTTTCTAATATTTTTATTTAAATATATTTTTATTCTATATCTCTTAAATTTCTAAATATGATAGTTAAAAACATGTCAAATTATTTGTATTTTATTATCTTCTCTAATTCATGGTTTCATTAGATTATAATTTATTAAAACTTGTCTCTATATGAATCTTATAAATTTGAGAAACTACCATCTAATTTATTTTTGCCAATGTCATTGTGATTTACCCTCTCCACATTTTTTAATCTTCTATTTATCTGTGAACACTATCAATTTTTTTTTGACTAATTTTTATTTTTAAAGAATATGAAACTAGTTAGTGCCTATTTCAAGAAGGTAACCTCTGACATTAATTCTTGTATCACCTTTTGAGATTTCTCATATCTGTGTTGTACAATGAATAGATTTACAAGAAATCGGGCACATATTAGAGCTTGCATGAGCCATATTAGATCTACACTTTCAAGTTGGAATCAAAAGTTCCAAAATTTCACATAAGTTGTCATTGCATTCATTGACTGAAAAAAGTTTCAAAATTTCAAATAAATTTCCATTGCATTCATTGGCTAAAAACATTTGTTTGAGCCTCACTGGTATCTCTACATTGGAAAGTCATCATCCAACATCTATGTCACTTATCACTTATCAAGGGAATCACATTTTGTAAGAACTATGTCCTAATCAAAGATGTCACATCACATAACAATGAAAAATGTGGAACAAAAACTAATTACATCCAATGCTGAAAAAGTAAAGAAAATCATAAGCTATCTAGTAATTAAATATAACCTATACAATTTGTTTATCAACTCATACAAATTCAAGATGACAATATTGTGCTGATTTACATTGCATAAAAATTAAAACATATGAACCATGGTGTTGATTTACATTGTATGCCCATCTTATACATTAGGAAAAGTACATCTCAATCTTTTAGTATTACATTATTGAATAACCATATATTACATCAATTGAATGTTATTGTACTCATCACAAAGTTGAAGGTACAAGACCATGAGGAAGGTTAGTGTATCTGGTCTCTAAAGCCATCATACATTGTCCTTTTGCTATCTAAGATGAGAGTGTGGCCCAAGCACTTTTACCTCAACAACCATGAAGTGTTTACTCCCTTGGGATTCTTTGTGACATGAAGAATACCCTAACCTTGTCATGAGACGGCTAGCTTCCCAGAATAAGATGGATTAGATAGACCTGGTTCATTTGTGAAATATACTACCTACAACCATGTGCCTAGTGGCATAATCAAAGAGTGTGGCAAGGAAAAGAAAAGAACAGTACACATCTACACATATGTAGTGAATAAAAAAACTATAATATATCTACCCACATGTACATTTCTTTAATTAAGCATATATACTCATATGAAAGATGAAATAAGCATATTCACATACATATGCTACATGTCAAAAAACAACATACTTAAATGCAATATAAAAATGGCTTGGCCAAGCACTAAATTCATCAAAAATACTAAAATAGAGACAAAAAGTACTGAATCTTATTCTAAGAATTCAAAAAGGATGAGAGAAGAAAAAATATAAAGCATCCATTAAACAACGAGTTCCTCAAATTCAACATCCATTAAACACTTTAGACAATGATAACTAACAAAATTTAATTAAACATAAAATATCATCTATTAAACAATGAGTTCCTCCTACTTTTCCTTTAAGTAGACATTCATCTAGAAGAGGCCCAACTAGTAAAGGAGATTTAAATCCTAATGTTTTGTATGGTCTAAGACTCAATGATTTCAATATTCCTAATAAGGGATTTTATCTTTTAAAATAAAATAAAATGAAATGTAAATGGAATAACTTGGTTATTAAAAACACATTTCATTACTTACTATTCTAGTAAATCTAATTTTCTAGGTTTAGCAATCATTTGTTTTATTCTCTGTGACATTAATAAAACTTTAAAGAAATGAAGTACACCTATTCTAAACCCTAATATATAATGTTAAGTTTCAATTTTGTGTGCTAACCCAATTATGGAAGTTTACAGTTTACTGTGGATGAAGAAATTTTAGAAAAAGCAACATTGATTTAAGCATACCAACAACAATCATCTTAATCTAAGATTTTCACTAAATCAAAATGTCTTTTTAATCTACCTTCTAACTTATGTATCAAATAGCACCACAATATGACAAGGTGAAGAATTCAACAACAAAAATAGTATGGCAGTCATTGAGCTAAGGGCCCGTTTGGCTGCGAGAATAGGACTAGGGAAATAGGAATAACTATTTTGGAATAATTATTCTAGAATAGAAAATGGGGGTACATATTTCTATTCTATGTTTGTTTCAACTAAATTTGATGGGGAATTCGCAAACCCAAAAATTTATGCTTTCTAAAATAAATATAACTAGAATACGTATTCCAATTCCACCTATTTGGGTGGAATTACAAAAGCTCATTTTAGGGCCAAAATTGGTTCAATTCCACATACAATAAAGAATTGGGTCAAATTTGGGTGGAATTCCATATACAATAAAGATGGATTAAGATGGTTCAACAATTGGTAAATTTGTACAAGAAGTTCAAGTATGTCTACTCATCTAGTGGTCACAATCCCAACCGTTGTTAGCTAGAAGACAAGTTGACATCTACTATAAATCTGTAACAGTTGGTATTTTCCTACAGCTCACTCATCTTTTAAAGTTCATTCGAAAATATAAATTCACCATCTAGTCTAAATTTGGGGAGTCAATTCCTAACCAAAAATGTTCATACAACCCATTGTTTGGTTAAATATAGAGGTTTGATTGCACTTGTTGAGAAATAAAAAAATTAACACTTGTAGTAGCTTCAATGTATTCCAATTGTGCTATGACAACTAGTTTAAAAGACAATTCATTGATAGGAGTTTAGACAAAATCACATTAAACTTTGACACAAGTTAGACCAAGTGAAAGGGTTTTCTAAGGAAGAACGTAGGAGAGCCTCCTAGGCTAGCCCATACACATAGTAAGAAGCATTGGATAGCACAAATATTTAGGGAGCTAACAAGACTACCAAGGAAAAGTACACTTAGTGCCACAATTGAGGGAGTTAAGGAGAGTATTAGCAACAATCCCAGTTGACAGAGTATTGCTCTCTCCAAATCATTTTTTACAGTTGAAATGAGAATGGAAATAGTTTTTAATTGCCCAACTCTGCCCTTGTCTATATTTAGAGTTTAAGATTAGTTTTCAACCAAGAAATAGAACTTAATATAGTTGGACACAACATTTTCATTGATTAATGGAAAGAAAAGATTACTTTTGCATTATTTACGGTGAAGTCATAGTTTTACAATTTACATAATAGACCAACTACTTTTTAAGTTCTAACAATAATTAGCACATCTCATAATCGATGCATCAAGGAAAAGAAAAGAAACAAATCTTAGAAACCTGGATTCTCTTTGTTGCTCCCAAAACTATTGACTCTCTTTGTCCTTTGTGGCTACTCCCCCTTCCCCATTGAATTTTCCACCCATTACACACACACACACACACACACACACACACACACACACACACACACACACACACACACACACACACACATTTTTGGAAATATAGATAGAGTAATTGAGAGGGGGGGTGAATCAGTTACCACAAAAAAAAATCCATAGATCCCTTAGATGTCTGATAAAACTAGCCATTGTTGTCACTTGATAAACATACAAAAAAATGATGTATCTCAGTAAATGTAATGTATGTTAACTTATTACTAATCTTTAAGAATTCACGGTGATTAACAAGAAACCATAAAATAAATAACATGAACACATGAGACACTAGATTTAATGTGGAAACCTAATATGGGAAAAACCACCAAGTAACTAGCTACTAATTTTCACTCTTTTGAAGTGAGCCTTGTTAGGAGCTAAACCCTGTTCAAGGCTACAAAACACACTATTAGGTGTGACCTTGTTAAAGGATTTAAACACCCTATTGGGAGTGGCCTTGCTAGAGGTCTTTAGAACAATTCAAAAGAACTATCACCTTGTTAGAGGATTTACAAATGGCTATTAAACCAACTCTATTAAGAAATTTATGAATCATTGCTACAATGCTAAGAAAGTAACAATAAAATGACATGAATAAGATGCAACTGAATTGCTGATATAGATCTCTTATTCTACTTCACTAGATCCTCTTTGATCAAATACAACTTTTCTACTCCTAAAGGATATCTGATCATCCTTCAAAGTTTGCTCACACTTTCTTCTTCAAATAATCAACACACTGGCACACTCGCTCATTCTTAATTTTGAATTCTCAACTTGACCTTTTATTTATACCTTACAAATTATCAAGTCAGCTTATTTACAACTTGCAATTATCAATAATCATTACATCAGTCGGCTACAATCATTACATGAAAAGATTACACTTTATTTTCCCAAAATAATGAAATCCTTCATTGGCCAACCCTGCTCGATAAACACTACTCCAAAACTAATTTCTAGTATTAACCAACTGAAGCTTGGTTAACACTATGAATCCTGCAAAATCCTTTGGAGATCGTGTGAACTCGGTAAGCACTGACTTTCCTTTGTTAACCTTGTGAGCTCGATTACCATTGACTTCTGCCACAAAATCCTTCGACACCCAAGTGAGCTTGGTAGGCATTATTTTCACGGAGTAACTTCCAAGAATGCTTAGTAGACTCTAAAATTTTCTTTGCTGACCAACTAAGCTCGGTAGATATTGTCTGTTGATTGACATGACATTTGTGTAACATCAAAGACAACACATAATTGGACAATTGTATCCAACAATCTCCCTCTTTGGCATTGATGGCAACACAACATGTCATAGCACAATGAAATTTTAGAGCAAGTAATTCTAATAGAACATTCTCCCTCTTAGATTTTATGCCACAAAACTTCTCTAATGTAATAATCTCCCTCTGTGAAGGAATTACGTAGCTACAAAAAACTCTCCACAAACAAACTCAAATTTTAGAAAGATATGATAATAAAATCTCCCTCTTTGACAATGCATGCCAACGACAACACATACCAAATAAGTAGCAATGCACCTTAAGTACTGGTTCATATGCAATGTTCCCATGACTATGCTACATCAACTGATCGATCTTCAACTAGGTCCCTGTTGATGCATCAATAATTTTTTTTTTTTAGTGAGCTTTAGATAGGGGAATGACCCCTTACTTATCTCTTAGATTCAAGAATGGATCCTTAGGTAATGGCTTGGTGAATATGTCAGCAATCTATTCTTTCATATGGACATATTCCAATCTGATCTCCTTATCCTACACCAATTCTCTAACAAAACAATACTTTATTGCAATGTGCTTTGTTTTGGAATGCATTACTGGATTCTTTGATATGCTAAGTGCACTTGTATTATCACAAAACATAACAACTATTTCTTTAATCTCAACCTTCATTCCTTCCAACAACTATTTGAACCAAACAATATTGGAATAGTTCACTGCTACTACAACATACTCTACTTCCACTATAGATTGGGATGTGCAATTATACTTTTTACTTGTCCAAGATACCAATCTCTTTCCAAGAAAGAATTCTCTGCCACTTGTACTCTTTTTTTCATCAATGTTTCCTACCCAATCAACATCAGTAAATACTTTCAAGTCTAGATTACCTCCAAATTTGTAGAATCCATAATCTTTAGTGCCTTTCAAGTATCTCAAGTTCCTTTTGATTGCCATCATGTGATTCTCTCTGGGTTCTGTTAAAAATCTTGCCACTATACCAACTACAAGAGTAATATCAGGCCTTTTATGAACCACATACTATAGTTTTCCAATCATTGATTTGTATAAGGTCTAATCTACCTCTTTTGAATCATCATCTTTGGTAAGCTTTAGTCTAGTACACATGGGAGTTCCAACTGGTTTTGAATCTTCCATAGAAAATTTTCTTAAGTATCTCCTTAATGTATTTAGATTGAGTGATGTAGATTCCATTCTTGCTCTGCTAAATTTGAAGACCAACAATAAATTTAATCTCACTAAACATAGACATTTAAAATTCTTTTTTCATTTGTTTTAAAAAATCTTTGCATATATCATCATTCCCTATAAACAAAGTATCATCCACAAATATTTTTTCCAAAACAATCTTGTTATCTAGTCCTTCCTTGATATACAAGCTACTCTTATCATTAGTTCCTTGAAAACCAATCTAAATAAGATAGTTATGCAATCTTTCATACCATGCTCTAAGGGCTTGTTTTAGACCATACAATTCTTTGTGTAATTTGCAGACCATGTCCTTTTTGTTTGGATCAACAAAACCTTCAAGTTACTCAATGTAGAATTCTTCATCTAGAATACCATTGAGAAACATAGATTTGACATCCATATGATATACCTTAAATCCTCTATGTGCAGCATATGTAACTAGGGTCTTGACACCTTCTAGTCTTACAATAGGAGCAAAAGTCTCTCCATATTCAATTCCTTCCTCTTAAAAGTAGCCTTTACATACCAATCTAACTTTGTTCCTTAATACCTTACCATCTTCATTCAACTTATTTCTGAATACCCACTTAGTTCCAATCACATTTTTATCTTTAGGCCTGGTTACAAGAGTCCATGTTTTGTTCTTCTCTATTTGCTCTATCTCTTCATTCATAGCCTAAATCTGACTTTCATTTTCCAATGCATCTTTGACATTTCTAGGTTCAAAATCAGCAAATAAACAAGTACCTTCAGATTTGTCTTCAATAATCTGATCTGGTACATGATGTCTCCTGAAATACTTGACCAATACAGGTTCCTTGCCTTTTCCATTGTCATCCTCTTGCACTTCAACTTTAGGTTCTAGCTACTCTGGCTCGATAAGCATTAGCTTGGTAGCTTTAGAATGTGACTCAAGTTCTTGCAACTCGGTGATTGAAGACTCGAGAGTAGAAGTCTCCTGATTGATAGATGTATCTAGTACTATATCAGGTTCAATGAAAAAAAATCTCCTCTAATCTTCTAGTTCCTTTTTGCTTTCTTCTTTAGTCCTTTCTACAAACTCATTAACTTTCACTTGTGCACTTTCTATGATTTTGTGAGTAGACAAATTCAAGGATCTATATGCCTTACTCTTGCAAGAATATCTCAAAAATATACCTTCATCACCCTCCACATAAAATTTTCAATTTTTAGATTCTTTCAAAATGTAACATTTACTTCCAAATACTATTAGGTAACTTACATTGGGTTTATAGCCATACGATAACTCATAAGGGGTTTTGAATGAGTCCTTCTTCAACTATACTTAGTTCAAGGTATGAACTGTAGTGCTGATGGGGACACAACCCAAGAACAGAATGGAAACAATAGACAAGGGAAATTATATTAACTGAGAAAATAAGCTAGTACAAATAGTACAAGAAAAATAAACTTCAAAACATGCCCTAAGGGCTTACAATATAATAAATCTAGAGATAATTTCTCCTTATGGTACCTCCTCTCAAATTCCACTCTGAACTGCCTTTTATAATGCCAAAAATCTCCTTAAATAGACCTCGGAGGGTTAAGGACTAGGAGTACATTCTAGAAAGTGCTAGTAGGCATCCACCGACCAAATAGAAGGTTCCAAAAGCGTCGTTAGAAGTTGGTGCAAATCTAGAAGAATCTAGAAACGGTAATCGAACTTCCGGGAGGCATAACTTTTGAACCGTAGCTCTGATTGACGAACCGTTTACATTTTCAAAAAGATCTTGAAGTGCTCTATAGCCCTATCGACCAGCTTCACTCATCCCCCAATTTTCAGCCCTTTTTGAGGTCATTTAATGCCCCTAACCTAACTTTGAAGCATTCTTAGGAGGTCTCCAAAACTCGAAGAACTATAATAAATTTCAAACTGAGGAGCCTTTTGACCTGATTCTTTTTTTGGAATGCTCTAAATCACAATTACATTCATCTGGCCAATTCACACCTTCTAGGTCACCAAAATGATGGCCAAATTGCATGCTCCTATTTTTTCAAGATTTTCAAACACACTGATAGTGGAACTGTGAGAGTTGGAACCTTTATTTGACCCAAATGGGTATCCAAAAATGTAAAGACATGAAATAGAAACTAAGTCTAAGTACATTTTTTTTGGGTGACATAGGATTGCCCTTATACCTCTGGATGCTCCTGCATTAAGTGTTGATAGCTTCCTTCTAGTATTTGATAGCAATGTTTTTTTCAATCATTAGAGTCCTTACACAATCAATGATAGATCTATTCTTCCTTTTAGCTATTCAATTCTACTTAGGAGTTCTAGGAGCTGATACCTATCTTTTGATTCCTCTTTCAATGAAAAAGTTGTTGAATTCATGGGAGATGAATTCACAACCTCTGCCTGATCTCAAACATTTTAGTATTTTCCCTATTTCTTTTTCTAGTCTAGCTAAATACCACTTGAACTTCTCAAATGCTTCTATCTTCTCTCTCAGATACATGATAGTCATCATGCTTGAGTAGTCATCAATAAAGAGAATGAAGAATTTTTCTCTAGTGTAGCTCTCAATTCAAATAGGTCCACACAAATTAGTATGCACAATTTCAAAAATTTCTTCAGACTGATAGTTTTTACTTTTAAAGCTAGTCTTTCTGATCTTACCAATCTAACAATTCTCGCATAGACCAACATCAGGTTTCTTTATACTAGGAATACCTCTTACTCTCCTGAATTTTCTTATTTTCACCAGGTTATCAAAATTCACATGACATAACCTTCTGTGCCATTACCAAATTTCTTCAACTTGAGAAATAAAACATGAGCATTCACCAAGTTCAAGATAAAACAAATTACCTTTTGTTTTTATGCCTAATCCAAACAGTTTTCCTTTGTCATCCAACAATCTTGACTTTCCATGCATGAATTCCACCTTGAGTCCAATATTGATTAGTTATGCCACACTCACCAAATTATGTTTTAGTCCTTCAACCCAATAGGCATTATCACATACAAGCTCTTTGGTTAGTGAGATTCTTCCTCTTACTTTTACACAAAAAGGTTCATTAGTACCAAACCTTACACTATCACCATCATAGTCTTCAAAATGTTCAAACTTAGCTTTGTCGCCAATCATATGATGAGAACAACCACTATCTATTATTCATGATTGATTTTTTTTCACATGAGAGATAAGTGTCATCTTATCTTTCTCATCATTATCAGATTCATCTTTTACAACAATGTAAACAATTTCATCTTGACTATTATCAAAATCCTTAGAGTATTTAGTCATGAAACATGTTTTCTTACCTTTTTCCTTGAATGATTTCGAGCCTTTCTTGCCATTGCACTTGTGACCTTTCTTCTCATCCTTGTTTTTCTTGTTTGGGCACTTGGCTACAATATGACCAATTTCCTCACCTGAAAAACATATTAGAGAAACTTTACCTTTGTATTTTTCTTTGCCTCTAGAATATTTCCTTGCAAGTAGATCTTCAACTAATTCAAGATCACTGTCAAAACTCTCCCCTGATTCTTCTTCAGTTTATGACTAAGATTCCTTTATTTTCTTCCCTTTTTTCTTGAATGAAAGCTTGGCTTCAAATGAAAATTCAATATTCCTTGAAGCTAGAACATAATTTTCATAGTTATCTAGCTCAAATGTAGTTAATCTTCCTAGTATGGCCTCTAAATTTATCTTATGATTTGCTTCACATCTTCTTTCTTGAATTGTAGTTTCTCTAATTGCATAAATGGGAAGCAATGTTCTAAGAACTTTACTTACAACCATTTCCTCCTTGATATCTCCTACAGAAGCTTTGATTGCACTAACACTTGCTTTGACTCTTTCAACATATATAGCAATGTTTTCATCCTCTCTCATTCTCATTTGATCAAATTGTCTACTTAGACTTTCTACTTTAGCTCTCCACACATTCTCATCACCTCCATAGATGTCTTTCATCTTGTTCCATATTTTAAAGGAAGTTTTGCAGTCCTTGATATCATCAAATTCTTCATAGCTTAGGGTAGATGCAATGTCTATCATCATGATTTTATGAGTCTTCTTCTTAGCAATGTCATTAACAGATATTGTACTAGTAGGAGTTGTATATTCTTCATCAAGATATTTCAATCCTATATCTCCAATGGAAGTTAGATGGAGTCTCATGAGACCTTGCTATGCTAAAAAGTTATCCCTATTAAGCCTTGGAATTTCCCTCTTGTAAGACATCCCGATCTTTATCTTAGATCCTTGAAATCCTTCTTGCAAGCACCAAAAGCTCTGATACCAATTGTTGGAAATATAGATGGAGTAACTGAGAGGGGGGTGAATCAGTTACGACAAAAAAAAAATCCATAGATACCTTAGATGTCTAATAAAACTAGTCACTGTTGTCACTTAGTAAACATATAGAAAATTTTTGTAACTCGGTAGATGCAATGTATGTTAACTTATTACTAATCTTTAAGAATTCATAGTGATTAACATGCAACCATAAAAGAAATAACATAAACACATCAGACACTAGATTTACCATGGAAACCCAATATGGGAAAAACCACCAAGTAACTAGCTACTAATTTTCACTCTTCTGAAGTGAGCCTAGCCTTTCTAGAAGTCTTTAGAAGAATTCAAAAGAACTATCACCTTGTTAGAGGATTTACAAATGACTATTAAACCAACTATGTTAAGATATTTAGCAATCACTACTACAATGTTGATAAATTAACAATGAAATGACTTGAATGAGATGCAACTAAATTGTTGATACAGATCTCTTATTCTACTTCACTAGATCCTCTTTGATCAAATACAACTTTTTCACTCCTCAAGGATATCTGATCATCCTTCAAATTTCACTCACTTTCTTCTTCAAAGAATCAACATGCTTGCATGCTTGCTCATTCTTATTTTTGAATTCTCAACTTGACCTTTTATTTATACCTTACAAATTATCAAGTTAGCTCATTTACAACTTACAATTATCAATAATCATTACATTAGTCAGCTACAACCATTACATGAAATAATTATACTTTATTTTCCAAAAAAATGAAATCCTTCATTGGCCAACCCTGCTTGATAAACATTGCTCCAAAACTGATTTCCAGTGTTAACCAACTGAAGCTCGATTTACACAATGAAACTTACAAAATCCTTTGGAGATTGAGCAAACTCGGTAAGCACTGACTTTCATTTGCTAACCTTGTGAGCTTGGTTACCACTGACTTTTGCTACACTTAATCCTTCAACACCCTAGTGAGCTCAGTAGACATTATTTTCATAGACTAACTTCAAGGAATGCTCGGTAGACTCTGAAATTTGCTTTGCTGATCAATTGAGCTCGATAGATACTATCTGCTAACTAACATGACATTTGTGTAACATCAAAGACAACACACAATTGGACAATTGTATCCATATATATATATGTATGTATGTATGTATGTATGTATGTATGTATGTATGTATGTATGTATGTATGTATGTATCTTATAAATGACCTAATTGTGTCTCTTTCCCTATTGCATTAGAAGCAAACATCGCATTATGAAAAAAAACCTTGCATAATTTCCTATAGTTTTAAAATTCACATAGCCTTTTTCATGAAAAAGAAATTGATCGAAATACATTCAAAATAATTTAGATGTAACTCAAATCATCTTTAACTTAAACAAAAACTAATTTTTTTTTTTTTGGCCATTCAAGAACTAGGTTAAAAATAAAGTGTATCATCAATTTAACATTTTAGTCCTAATTGGTGTGTGAAATTCTTAAGAATTATCCATCCACACCCTTCTGAGAGGCTAACCCTCTCTACTTCAACCACGTTGTCATCCCATCAAACCTAAAATCACTCAAACACTCAAAACCAAATAGAAGTTAGTATCCATCAAATTAATGAGTGAATAAACATCATGCAAATCATAACTTCAACGTAATAATACATGCATCAATATCCACAATTACATCATCATGCAACATAATTGATTACATCATCATCTTAAAATGAAATCCATTATATCATAATAAATAATTTTTATGAACTTAATCATATTTAACATTAAAATGACTTAACCAAAACTTTTCAATGTATTAATTATCCATTTAATCACACTAATTAAAAAATTATAGTGCCTTAGTTAACTTAACCATTAATTAATCCATGTTCAAATCAAGGGTTGACCAGGTCAAAATTGATAGGGTCACCACATAAGAAAGGATAAGGAAAGTCACAAGATGGGACATGATATCCCTCCCCTCTAGGAAGAGGCATCATCTAGATGTCAAACCAAAATAGCACAACACACATACACAACACACAGACACACACTTACACACACACACATCCTAATGCAGGAGCATCCTAGGTGTAAGAGTAATCTTACATTACCCAAAAATATTTCATTTTAGTTGTTTCAATAAGGGTTGTCTTAATGCAGAGTTGTTGCCTACGAAGGCTTATTACTTTATAAGATAACTTTACAAGCTCAGAATACTTTAATTTTAGTGGTGAAGGTTCATTTTAGTTATATCAATTTATTAGTGGAGTTTCATGGCTAGATTATATGGCCTTTTCCTAGAATTTAGATTAGATTGAGTGAAAATATATCTTAACTGCATATGATCAGTTTTAATTTGTAGATAATGTACAATTGCAACCAACTCTAAATCATGTAGAGCGTAATTCACTTTATGCAATTTGAGCTTTCTAGAATTGTTTGCAACAACCTTACTATCCTACATTAATACACCCTTAAGCCCATCTCTTGAAGCATCTGTCGTGATAGAAAAGTGTCAATTAGGATCTAATATAACCAAGATAGGAGTGGTAGCAAGCCTTTGCTTAAACAACTAAAAGTTTCTACACATGTTTTTGTCCACTCAAATATTTTATCCTTTCATGTGGGAGATGTGATTAGTCCTACTATGGTAGAAAATCCCTCTAGAAACTTCCTGTAATACCCAACAAGACCCATAAAACTCCTAAATTCACTCAAATTTTGTTAAGTTGGCCATTCAAGGATGGTTTTTATCTTTGTGGTGTCCATTGGTATGCCATAAATTGATAAAAATATTCCCTAAGTAGTGGATCTCTTTATGATAAAATGAACACTTGGAGAGTTTCCCATACAATTTTCTTTCTTAGGAGTTGTAAAACTATCTACAAATTCTCTTCATGCTCTTCTAAATCCTTGAAGTATATTAAGATATTATCGATAAATATCTCCATGAATTTGTTGAGATAGACCGAATACATTGTTCATCAAGTTCATGAAAGTGGCAGGTGCATTTATCACTCCAAAAGGTAAGACTAGAAACTCATAATGCTCATGCCTTGTTTTGAATGTTGTCTTAGGTATTTCTTCACCCCAAATCCAAAGTTGATGATATCTAGATCTCAAATTTATTTTAGAGAATACAATTGCTTCCTTCATCTGATCAAATAGTTCATCAATTCATGGGAGAAGATACAGGTTCTTAACGGTCACCTATTTAGTATACGATAGTCAATGCACAACCTTAAGGTATGATTCTTCTTCTTGGTGAAGTAATATTACAAGAGCTCACTACAATGATACATTAGGTCAGATCAATCCTTTATTTAAGAGTTCCCATAGTTGAGTGTTCAACTCACATATTTATTTTTAAATCATGTGATAGGGAACCTTTGATTAAGGTTACACTCTTGGCACAAGATCTATGGAGAAATCAAACTCCCACTTAGGGGTAGTTTAGGTTAATCATTTGAAAATATTTCTTTGAATTCCTACCAAATAGGATGATCCCCAAATTGATGTGGAATTTCTTTGAGATTCTTGAAATGGGCAACATATAGTTGACATCCCTTCCTCTTTGGTTTCTTCAATTGCATAGCTGAAATTTGTCTCATGAATTCAAATGGTCATTTTACACCATTTAGTATTAATAAGTGACCTATGTCAATGAGGCATTTGATCACCTTATCCTAATAGTTAACTAAGGCTTTATGTTCACTTAACCAACTGATGCCTAGTATGACATCACATGAGTATAAGGAAATTCATACATGTTGACCTTTGTTCAAAAACTAGCGAGTTCCAACTTGCTACAAAATAATATTTTATCTACCCTATGCTCAACCCTATAACCATATTCTATAATCCAAGGTTCAAACATACAACCAACCCTAACAAGTATCTTAGCTACTATCTTAGGATCTACAAAGGATACAATAGCACTGATATCTATAAGAATAGAAATAGGGTAACCAAAAAGTATACCATCCATCTCTATCGGAATGGCCTAATAATCTACCTGTCTATAATTCACTAGAGCTTTAATATGGTAGTGTGGTTGGAAATCACTCTTGTTAGATCATTTTAGATACTTAGTGACAAAGTAGTTGCCACCACATACAAAACATCATGTCCTAGGGCCTCTCCTTTCATCATTCCTATTCTTGTCACATCTATTGTTTCCATTCCTTCCATTTCCATTTCTACTATTTTTGTTGTTTTGGTTCTTGTTGTTGTTACAATTTTCCTTGTTCCTATTCCTATCCAAATTCTCTTGTCTATTATCCTTCATGTTTCTAATTTGTTGTTTCTTCCCATTTCCTTTCTTCCTACCATCCTGATAACCCCTATTATCTTGATATGACCTATTATCCTGGAACTTCCTTTTATAGTTTTGGTTGGAAGATTTAGATGATGATGCATAATTCAATCTTTGCTACAGTATAAGTGCCTTACGCAGTGTGAAATTCATGGTCTCAGGCTCCTACATTTCAACCTCACTATATATCTCAGGTTGTAAACCCATCACAAATTTTGAAATTCTAAATACCTCATCATGCTGGTACTAAGGAACATACTTCACCAAATGAGCAAAATGTTCATGATACCATACAACATTCATGTTCCCCTAGACTAGCTTGTAGAAGTCTAATGATTTCTTATCATAGAATAGCTGAGGTAACCATCATTTGAAGAAAAGTTGTTGAAATTCTTCCAATGTTACCTCCCAATGTAGAAATGTTTCTTTAGCCATTGCATTTTCCTAGCATGTAGCTGCCTCACCTATCAGCTGAAGTGTGGCCCAAACTACTATGGATTTCCCTTTATAGTTTTGTACTAGGAAATAATTATCCATACTAGTAATCCATGCCTCAACATCTTCTCCAATATATCTACCATGAAACATGGGCGGAGTCACTTTCTTGAGATCTTTGCTCAAGTTAGTAGCTATATGTACCCTATCAACATTAATGAGAGAAATCCAAAGGTTAGCTTCTTCCTTCTGCTTTAGCTCTAATGTCCTATGAGCCTTAGCTAGCTGATTATCCTAAAGTTTTCTCCTCAGTTCCTCCTCCTACTTATGTAGGGATTTAGAGCATTAATCTTCATCATGCTTCCTTGCCTCTTCTTTATCTTTCCTACGCTAAGACTCATGCTCTAAATTATCCATCTTTTGGCCTTGTTTCTATAACAAAGCCCCCAGTTGGGTCAACAATTCCAATATCTAATCTAACCTCTCATTATACTCCTTAGCTCAGGCACCACTTCTGGACCCACCTCTACAGTTAGCTCTTATGGCTATGATGATAACTCAAACACCTATTACATTGGTGCAAGTTACCATAGTAGCCAAAGTGCCCAAAGTTAAACAAATTTCCAATACCATATGTAAGAACCATGTCCTAATCAAAGATACCACATCACATAAGAAAAAAAAATGTAGAAAATAAACCAATCACATCCAGTGTTTAAAAAGTCAAGAAATTTATTTGTTATCCATTAATTAAATATAACAATACAATTTGTCTATCAATTCATATGAATTCAAAATAACATTATGGTACTGTTTTACATTGTATACCAATATTATACATTAAGAGAAGTACATCTCAAACTTTTAGGATTACATTATTCGATAACCAAAGATTACATTAATTTAATGTTACCATACTCATCAGCAAGATGAAGGTACAAGACCATGAGGAAGGTTGCTAGAAACATGATAGGTTTCCTTTAGTGTATCTAGTCTACAAAGCCATTAGACATCATCCATCTGCCATCTGAGATGAGAGTGTGGCCCAGGTGCTTTTAGCTCACCAACCATGGAGTGTTTACTCCCCTAGGATTCCTCCTAACACAAAGAATACCTCAACCCTGGCACAAGAACCCTAGCTTCTTAGAACAAGATGGATTGGATGGCTCTGGTGCAATTGTGAAACACACTAGATATAACCATGTGCCAAGTAGCCTAATCATGAAATGTGGTAGGGAAAAGAAAAGAACACTACACATTTTCTCATATACAGTGAAAGAAAAAACTTTAACATATCTAACGACATGTACATTTCTTTAATTATGCATATCTACTCATATGTAAGATGAATTAAGTATAGTCACACACATATGCTACAATTTTTTTTAAAAACAACATACTTAAATGCAAAAGAAAAATGGCTTGGCCAAGCCTTAAATTCATCAATAGCACTAAGTTAGGGACAAAACATAATGAATCCTATTCTCAGAATGCTGATAGGCTGAGAGAAGAAAAAAACATAATGCATCCATTCCCACCCTTCCTATTGCCACATTACACCCTCCTATAAGGAAATTAAACATCTAACACTTTAGACAATGATTTAAGGAATCCTCAAGAATAACTAACAAAAATTCAATCAAACATAAAATATCATCTATTAAATAATGAATTCCTCCTACTTTTCTTTTTAGTAGAGATTCATCTTGAATAGGCCTAGCTATTAAAGGAGTTATACATCCTAATGTTCAGTATGGTCTAAGATTCAATGATTTCAATATTCTAAACAAAGGGTTTTTATCTTCTAGACTAAAATCAATGGAAGTGTAAATGAAATAGCTTGATTACCAAATAAAATAAAGGACATCTATCAAGTTTCAAGAAACCTTCCTTATGCTTTTGTACCTTCATCTTGATGATGAGTATGGTAACATTCAAGTGATGTAATCTCTAGTTATTAGGTAATGTAATTGTAAAAGATTGAGATGTACTTTTCTTAATTTATAAGATGGGTGTACAATATAAATCAACACCATAGTGTTATGTTGAAGTCATTTGAGTTGATAAAAAAATTGTATTGGTTATATTTAATTAATGGATAAAACATTCATGTTTCTTTACTTTTTCAACACTAGGTGTGATTGGTTTTGTTTCTACATTTTTTTCTCTTATGTGATGTGGCATCTTTAATTAGGATAGGGTTCTTACACTTACATTGGTTTATCCCATTTCTAAATCATTTATTTATTTATCGATGGCCCTCGTCTATTAAACCTAACATAGATTATGAAAAGCATTTTTTGTTTTCCTTTGATGAAACAAAAACATCAAGAAAGATTCATTTTTTACAACTTATCAAAGATAAGCTAATAGGCTAACTCTTGACATGCAAAATAAATATAACAAAAAAATAAATATAATTTAATGCCACTGATCTCACAACAATCATATAAACATTAGGGAGGCCTGATTGCCATTGCACCAATTAAGGATCTCTGGATAAAATTTTCTATCTATCAAATCATTACATTTCTTCTAAAAAATAGAAGCTTCAATGCTATTGATCCATTTATACTATTTATCCATTTAGGTCAATGCAAGAAAATAGAATAGTGAGCCCATGACATTTCAGATTATTGTTTTTTCAAATTTCAGTTCACAAGTCATGAAAATACTTATTAATTAGGTTTGCTACTTATTCAATAAAGCACATTTAGATCCAATGCTTTTCCCCCCATATCTATCTCCTCCATAGACTACAAGTAGATAAAACTTATGATTTTGTATAACTAGTAGTCATAGTGTTCAAATTGGTATTTAGAGGGGATTGGATGAAAGAGATAAAATGAAAGTTATTTAGATTTAATCAAGAAAATGTGTAAAGTTGAGTTTTTTTAATAAGTTTTACAATAGACAAGTTTAAACATCCTTACGTATTTTTTTAACAAAAAGAATGAATTATATTCTTAATGGATGTAACTTTTGGATAAGTCTATTATTAGTGAAAAATTCAAACTTTTTAGAAAGAGAGTAATGGGCTGGAAAATATCTTTAAGATTGCACCATCCTTTTAAATTAGAATTATAGATAGAGAAACAATAATAATCAAGATAATAATTTAGGACAAATAAGTATACATCCTTTAAAAAAACCTTCTCCAACTAATATTTTAGAATTGAGGGATCTCTAGGTATTTATATACTGGAGATAGAACCCTTCAATAAATTAGAAAAATATTAATAGAAAAATAAACATATATTCCTTAAAAGAAATTGTGTTTTGCTAACACTATGAACCTCACCAATTGAAATAGAACCCCTTCAATAGATTAGGAAAAAATTTAAAGTGATACAAAAAAATTAATGGACAAGTAAGCATACAAGAAGTCATATAGAGTGAGCTCTACTACAAAAGTTGTACTCTAATCTAGAAAGAGATAACAACCAGCATGGATTTTTAGTTTGAACATTTCATTTGTCCCTCCTCTTTCTATTATTACTAGAAATATGAAAAAGCAAAGGTCTTTTCCCATCTAGTCTTATTGCATTGTTCTAGTCAATTTATCTTATAAGCCACAAAAATATTATATTAGTTGTTCAAGACAATCTTTTATAGACACTTTCTCCACATACTTTCTTTTACTATAAATTAATTAATCTTTTTAATGTCTTATTATTATTATATATACATTTTTAATTTATTATTATTATTAATTTAATAATAAAATTAAATTTATTTAATTCAAGATTATTATTATAAAAAAAAAATGTTATAAATCTAGTTTCTCAATGATTGATTTATCATACATTCTTATTTCTAAAATTAGATTTAAAATTACACAATCTCAATTGCAAACATTTTTTTTTATCATATTTCATTTTATATTATGTTTTTATTAAATTATAGTAATAATATAATTTAAAACTGTTTATAATATATTTAGAGATTTTTTTAAGTAGGGAAAAAGGAAATGGTAATTTTAACCAAAATGCAGAGATCTAAATATAGTCAAATCTTTTCTAATTTTGGAAAAGGCCTTCTACCTTTCTAAGTTTGCATGGTTTATATGCATATAAATAACATGCTGCGGTCGTTGTATAGATTATCCCACTCTCTAAATCTTTTTTTTTACAGTGAGGAGTCTCAAGAGGAGGAAGAACACGTAGAAAATCTCAACCTTTACAGTAACGGATCGGACAGTGCTGCGAGAGATGGACGATGATCATTCTCAGACCGAGGAATGGGAAATACTTGTAGACAGCGTTTTTTATATTTCAAATCAGGTGAATGAATTCGTTGAAGATGGCGCCATAAACAGATCTTCTCCAATTGCTGATGAAGAAGCCGCAAAGATTTTGGGATCGCCGGGTGAAGGAATAAAATGTGATGGGGAGAATGTTCTTTGTGCGATTTGCCTCGATCCATTGAAAAAGTGTTGCGGGGATTTGAAAGAGTTGCCATGCAACCACGTATTTCATTACAATTGTATCTTGGAAGTCACCAAGATTAAGAATACGTGTCCCATGTGTCGTGGGGAATACGACTGCAGGCAGAGTAAGGTTTGAGGGGGATGTTTGCTTAAAATCATGTATAACATTCTCTTACAATCTGTATCTTTACTGTGATCTCAAAATCTTTTTGTTCGTAATAAATTATGTTTTTTACATTTGTTATGGAGATAATTTGAAACAAACTATGCCTTGTATTTTTTTGGTACGGAGACCTTTGTTTATCTTTTTCTAACTGTTAATCTATGGCTTTGAATTTTAAATTCTGCATGAATTTGTATTTTCTTTCGTTGAGATCTTGATAGAACGAGCAGTGAGGACAAATTGGGTGCCAATTATGAGTTTAATGTGCAGTTGTCAAAGTTATTTCAAATGTATTTTTAAAATTGTAAAATTAATAAAATATTAAAAATTAATCAGTTTTGAGCTGTAAATTAAATTAGACATTATTGTATAATCTTATTTTGAGCTAAACAAAGAAAACCATTGCAATAATAGTTCAATTGCTTTTTTGTTATAATGGAAAAGAATATTTATGTTTTTATTGCTATCTAACTCTTATATTTCAATAAATCAACAGCTGAATGTAATAAATGATTTAATTTTTACTAAATTATGAATATAATAAATATTCATACTAGGTTTTACGAATAATGAATTATTTACAAATAGATTATATTCTTAATAATATGATTTAAGAACTTATTCGCTAACCAATGCAAAGTGAAGTCGTGCTCGCAATTACGATAAAATTGTCTAAGGATTCAAGATAATGCGTGAAGCCTCTGTCAAGGAATGCCAGGTCATTATTATTTTCTATTGTTCCCTACTTCAAAATTTTTGGCTTGGTTGTGCCAACATCTCTGAACAGCTAATACCAGAAACTATTTATTTCATGTTTCGTGGCCTTTAATAATAAATAAATATTAATTTATTTATTCTGTGACGAATCCTTAAAATATTTAGGGAAGTTAAAAAGAACATTTTATTATATATACTATTTAAGAGATAGTTTTAAATTTTAGTTTTCTATTTATTGTTTGGTCTCTATTTTTAAAAGAAATATATTTCAAAGTAATATATGTATGTATGGAGTAAAAGTTAATTTCTTAAATTTTTTGTTTTATTTTATTTCTATAAATATAAGGTTGAAGTAGAAAGTTTTTATTAATAGAGAGAAGAATTAAGTTAATTGTAATACTTATAATAAATATATATACATACACACACAGAGAGAAGAGTCCAAAGTCATATATTATTTTCAAAATTGATACAATTCAGCTCCAGTGGCACTGAGAGGATGGAGTTGGGTGATAGTACTACAATATAGCCATGTGTAATCCATACTTTAAAATAAAATGTGAGTCCACTCCTTATCCCTTTGATTTTTTCATACATATCAGATTGACTTTCCTTGTATAGAATCCTAAAAAAACACCAAGGAGCCATCTTCCAAACAAGCACACAACTCTATTCTATATGTTAGTGTTCAAAACTAAAAAAGGTATGAGTCATACAAAGAAGCATCATCCATACAACTGGAAGACAAAGAGATTTGAAATTAAAATGTGAAAATGTTATAAGCCAAGAACAAAAACTAAAAACAAAAACTAAAATTAGTAACATCAACAATGAATACTCATATCATAAAGAATCCATAGGGAAAGATGTGTCCTAGAAACAAAATATTAAAGTGGGAGAGAATTCTAAGAAATACTCACAAGGCACTCAAAAGTATCCCCTAATTAATTGGCATATGAACCAAAGATAAGAGGTCATCCACCTCTGAATTCTCTTCCTCAACTGGTGGGGGGGATCTAGACACTCCAAGTTGACTTCATTTTTCATTTCCCATGCCCCAATATGCTCCTCCACTACATATTGTTCCAGCCAATCATTAGTTCAAGCTCTTTTCACATAGAGGAAATAGAAGAGGAAGCACACATTCCTATGAATAATTGGGAACCATTCTATCACCATGACAAGGTTAAAGGATGGCATGACCACATAAAGTGAGATCAACTATCTATCATGTTGGGGAATGTTGTAGTGACATGGTCTACAAATTAGATGATCCTCTCTTAGATTGACCATTACTTTTTCTAGATTCCCTAACAATTTGAAGGAGGTGGATAGAGTTGATCAAAGACAAACACAAATACAACGATAAACATTCAAATCAATAAGCAAAACATAAAGACATCAAGGTGTGCTACAACACTTCATACTCATTAACATAACTAAAATCTATTACAAATCCTTAGAATGCTACAACATTCTATCCCCTCATGATTCACAGTGAGAAATCCAAAATGGGCTCTACTGATCACAAGCCCAATCCATTATATTTATAAGCAATGCATATTAAATGTTGTAGCAAAGAGTTGACAATACAATCAATGTTGGATGGTGAGGCTAGTGTGTTGGCCAATGCTTGGACGACTAAGGACTGCTAATGAAAATTGCTTGTTTTCTACTTTTGGCTATTTGTCTATGGTTGTGGAAGATGGGTAGGTGGGGGAAATTACTCGACCAACACTCCCCCTTAATTTCTTCCACTAATGCCACTACATTTATATTGTTTTCCCTCATCATAATCACTTTGGATTTTACGACTTATCCCTCACAAATGGAATACAAATGGTTTCTAGCTGACCAAAAATCATTACATTTGAATGGTTTCAGCTTACCATGAACCTCACAAAATAGTCGTTACAATTGACCACCAAACGTCACAAAAATGGTTTCAGATTACCAGTAACTCACATAATGGGAAAACTATCATCACTTCAGCTTTTCTCCTTCTTGACCTACATCAAATTGGTTATTGAGTCCATATAAAAAGAAATCCATCTACCAAGATACCTAGTTCTATAGGAATCATTTTCACATACATGGTTCATCAATATGTCAAACCAAAAAACCTTTGGGGCATCAAGCACAACTGATAATGCACCCCATACATTCACATAGCCCATTAACAATCATCACTAATTTAATTTTGATCACTTGGTTGGGGGATATCAATGCAACCAACTCCTATTACATGACCACTATCAAGAACATCATATCCTTCACAATTAGACAAACAAATTCTCACTTCCAATCCCAACACTTTTATCCAATCAGCATACACACAGACCTTTGAATCATGACAACCAACTCACCACCAATACAACTTACTTTCACTTGATACAACCAAAACTAACTTCAATAACTATTCAATAAAATCAAACACACATACTTCAAACACAGACATAATAAAAATTGCCATGATCAATATCTTCCATGCCATGTGTATGCATTCTTTAGCACTCCTGCTTGTACAAAGATGCTCCACATGCTTCTAATCTATGAATGAAATCATCACACAATGCTAACTCAAACACACTTCAACTTTGACTACCTTATTTTCATGACTTCTCTATTTCTCATAGTAGTCTCTTGATTTGTTCTTATCTTTATTCTTGCAAAAAATAACTTCAAATGTTATTGTCTATTGGGTTACGATGCCACAACACTCTTCACTAGTTTTAAACTCATCGATCTCTCCACAATCTCTAGGATCATCTCCTATTAGCTCTGATACCACATGAGGTAGGTGGATAGAGTGGATCAAAGACAAACATGAATGCAACGATAAGCATTCAAATCAATAAGAAAAACACAAAGACATCAAGTTGTGCTACAACACTTCATACTCATTAACATAACTAAAGTATATTATAAATCCTTAGAATGCTTCAAAATTCTATCCACTCATGATCCATAATGAGAAACCAAAAATGGGCTTTACTGGTGATAGGCCCAATCCATTATATTTATAAGCAAATTCATATTAAATGTTGTAGCAAAGAGTTGAAAGTAGAATTAATGCTGGACAGTGAGGTTGGTGTGTTGGCCGGTGCTTCGACAACTACTTGTCTACTACTTTTAGCTATTTGTCTATGGTTGTGGATGGTAGGTAGGTGGGAGAAATTACTCTGCCAACACAATTTAGGTTTAAAGAGGCACCAGGTCCATTTGTTCAAGATGCCTTCATCTATGTCAACCATGCTTGTCATTGCAATGAACATAGTTAGAATAATTACTTAGGACTTGATACCAATCTATGTTCATTTTGAATTGTTTGCCTAAAATTCAAAAGGAAACTTGGACAACTAGAAAATGAGTATTGAGGAGGACTTATTTTAGATGAATGCCAGATATTGGTTCATTGAAGACACATTGTGCAGGAGGGTCTTTTAGCTCGATTATGGTATTTATCTTGAGACCTATTGGTGTGGACTTCCTATCTCCATCTTATAAAGCTTGAGTATGGTTCTTGAGGTTCCCTTAATGGGGTTGTCTATTTCCTAAGTGTTCATTCACTACCAATTGTTCTTACATCTTCTTAGTAAAATAAAATAATGATAAAAAACTAGAATCTTAAGTGTAAGAAAGTGAAGGGAGGAGACCATGGTCTAAGAAATTATGACTACAGATTCATTAAACCCAAACATATATGTCTATTCTTGATAATAGCCCCTCCCAAATATATAAGACCAAAGTTGATTTGAAGAAATGAGATAGCAATCCAAAATCCAGTGATCCTAAAATTTCCTAAAAGTCAAAATTTGATACATTAATCAGAGTTGTATGATTATACAATGCCAAATAGACTTTTAGCTAAGCTCAATTTCCAAAATAACATACCCTTTTCCACAAAATATATCATTAATTCCTACCAAACTATTACCAGAGCTACTTTAAAATATACTTCTATTAACCATTCCATATCTACAGAGAATTTACATCTTGCATCAAATCAATTGCATTTTAGCCATACCTCTCTTCATCATACAACATGAAACAAGGAAGTTCCAAATAAAGAAACAAAAAACCCATTCTGAGATGAACATCAAAATATTACTAATTCAAAAATATCCATTCAAAAGATTTATCGTATCATAACAAAGTGTCTAATTATCTTAGTAGAAATATGTTTAACCCTAGCTAGATTAAAAGTCCCATCAACTAAATATAGACCATCTTTCTTCCTTACTAATTATAGTAACAATACTTTACTCGAAAAATAGTAAAAAGTAATATCTAGGACACCCTAAAGACCTAATGTGGACTAGCCTAAATCTAAAAAGGCACCTACCCAGACAACCAAAATACACAAAATTGGAACCATTTTTACAAAGAAAATTCTAATCCTTTATTAATCGTTTGTTGTTGTAGTTGTTGGAAATATAGATGGAGTAACTGGGTGGGGGGTGAATCAGTTACCACAAAAAAAATCCATAGATCCCTTAAATGCCTTA
Organism: Cupressus sempervirens; assembly: GCA_028749045.1. Taxonomy (NCBI): domain Eukaryota; kingdom Viridiplantae; phylum Streptophyta; class Pinopsida; order Cupressales; family Cupressaceae; genus Cupressus; species Cupressus sempervirens. The sequence goes on along the minus strand of CM053789.1, from coordinate 277,560,485 downwards.
TAAAACTAGTTATTGTTGTTACTCGGTAGCCACATAGAAAAATGTTGTAACTTGGTAGATGTAGTATGTGCTAAATTATTACTAATCTTTAAGCATTCACAAAGATTTAACATGCATGCATAAGAGAAATAACATCAACGCAAGAGACACTAGATTTAATGTGATAACCCAATATGTGAAAAACCACCAAGTAACTAGCTACTAATTTTCACTCTTTTGAAGTGAGCCCTATAAGGAGCCAACCCTATTAAAGGTTACAAAACACACTAGTGGGTGTGACCTTGTTAGAGGATTTGATCACCCTGCTAGGAGTGGACTTGTTAGAGGACTTTAGAATAATTCAATAGAACTATCCACCTTGTTAGAGGATTTAAAAAAAGGTTGTTAAACCAACTTTGTTAAGAGATTAAGAAATCACTACTACAATGATGAAAAAGTAACAATGAAGTGACCTAAATGAGATGCAACTAAGCTTTGTTGTCACTAATCTCTATTATACTTCACTAGATCCTCTCTGATTGAATACACCTTTGCTACTCCTCAAGGATATCTGATCCTTGTTCAAAATTTGCTCACACTTTCCTCTTCACTCAATCAACTAACTTACATGCTCACTCATTACAATTTAGAATTCACAACTTGACCTTTTATTTATACCATACAAATTATCAAGTCAGCTCATTTACAAGCTAGAAATACCAATAATCATTACATCAATCGGCTACAATCATTACATGAAATAATCAAACTTAATTTCCCAAAATAATGAAATCCTTCATCGGTCCACCCTGCTTGGTAAACACTGTTCTAGAGATGATTTCTAGTGTTAACAAACTGAAGCTTGGTAAACACTGCGAACTCTGCAAAATCCTTATAGAGAGACCAAGTGAACTTGGTAAACATTGACTTTCCTTCGCTGACCTTGTGAACTCAGTATAAACTAACTTCTGCCATAGAAACCTTTGACACCCGAGTGAGCTCAATAGAGACTATTTCCACATATTATATTTAGGAATGCTTGGTAGTTTCTCTAATTCACTTTGCTAACCAATTGAGCTTAGTAGACTCCATAATTTTCTTTACTGACTAACTGAGCTCAATAGGCTTTGTTTGTTGACTATTATGATATTTGTGTAACATCAAAGACAACACAGAATTGAACAGTTGTATCCAACAATCTCCCTCTTTAGCATTGAATGCAACACAACATGTCATAGTAGATTGAAATTCGAGAACAAGTTTTTTTATGACAAAATATTTCTCCCTCTTAGATATAAACTTCTCAAATATAGTAACCTCCCTCTATGAAGAAATTACATAGCTTCTTTTCAAACAACAAACTCTTCACAAACAAATTCAAATTTAATAAGGATATTGACAGTACACTCTCCCTCTTTGACAATGCATGCCAAAGACAACACAAACTAAATGAGTAACAATGTACCTTGAGTACTGATTCATATGCAATGTTCCCATGATTATGCTACATCAACTAATAGTTCTTCAACTTGGTACCTGTTGATGCATCACTAAAAATTTATTTTAGTGAGCTTTTGATAGGGGAATAACCCCTAGCTTACCTCTTGGATACAAGAATGCATCCTTAGGTAATGGCTTGGTGAATATGTTAGCAATTTTTTCTTTTGTATGGACACATTCTAATCTGATCTCCTTATCCTACACCAATTCTTTGACAAAATGATACTTTATTGCAATGTGTTTGGTTTTGGAGTGCATTACAGGATTCTTTAATATGTTAATTGCACTTGTATTGTCACAAAACATAACAATTGGTTCATTGATTTCCACCTTCATGCCTTCCAATAATTGTTTGAAACAAATAATATTAGAACAATTTACTATGGCTACAACATACTCTACTTCTGCTGTGGACTGAGATGTGCAATTTTTCTTTTTACTTATCCAAGAAACCAACCTCTTTCCAAGAAAGAATGTTCCTCCCCTTGTACTCTTTCTGTCATCAATGTTTTCTACCCAATTTGCATTAGTAAACACTTTCAAGTCTAGATTACCTCCAATTTTGTACCATAATCTATAATCTTTAGTGCGTTTCAAATATATCATGATCCTTTTAATTGCCATCATGTGATTTTCTCTTGGTTTTGCTAAAAATCTTGCTACAATACCAACTGCAAGAGCAATATCTAGCCCTGTATAAACTACATACTGTAGCTTTCCAATCATTAATCTATATAATGTTTGATCTACCTCTTTTGATTCATCATCCTTGGTAAGCTTTAGCCCCGTGCACATAGGATTTTCAACTGGTTTACACTCTTTCATCCCAAACTTTATGAGTATCTCCTTGATATATTTAGATTGAGTGATGTAGATACCATTCTTATTCTATTGAATTTGAAGACCAACAAAGAATTTAATTTCACCAAACATTGACATCTCAAATTCCTTGTTCATTTGCTCTAAAAATTCTTTGCATAGATCATCATTTCCTATTAACAAAGTGTCATCCACAAATATTTCTATCAAAACAATCTTTTTATCTGGTCCTTCCTTTTTAAAGCTATTGTTATCATTAGTTCTCTAAAAACCAATCTGAATAAGATAGCTATGCAATCATCCACAACATGCTCTAGGGGCTTGTTTCAGACCATACAATACTTTGTGTGATTTGCAGACCATGCCCTTCTTGTCTGGATCAACAAAACCTTCAAGTTGCTCAATGTAGACTTCTTCATCCGAAATACCATTGAGAAATGTAGATTTGACATCCATATGATATACCTTAAATCCTTTGTATGAAGCATATGCAAGTGGGGTCTTGACACCTTCCAATCTTGCAATAGGAGAAAAAGTTTCTCCATAGTCTATTCCTTCTTCTTGAGAGTAGCCTTTATATACCAGTCTAGATTTGTTTTTTGGTACCTTACCATCTTCATTCAAACTATTTCTGAATACCCACTTAGTTCCAATGACATTTTTATCTTTAGACCTAGGTACAAGAGTCCATGTTTTGTTCTTCTCTATTTTCTCTATCTCTTCATTCATAGCCTCAATCCAACTTCCATTTTCTAATACATCTTTGATATTCTAGGTTAAAAATTAGCAAGTAAACAAGTACCTTTTAGCTTACTTCTTGTCATAGTACCTTTAGATTTGTCTCCAATGATCTGATCTGGTGCATGATGTCTCCTGACATACTTGGCTAATAGAGATTCCTTGCCTTTTGATTGAGTTCCACTATCTTCATTTTGAGTTTCAACTTCTAGCTCTGGCTGCTTTATTTGTTGCTTCAGTCCTTCAAACTCAGTAGGCATTGTCTTGGTAGCATTTGAATGTGACTTGGGTTCCTGTAGCTTGGTTTGAACTTCTTGTAACATGGTGACTGAAGACTCAGGAGTAGAAGATTACTGATTGACAGATGTATTTGGCACTGTATCAGGTTCAATGAAAACAACTTCCTGTAATCTTCTAGCTCCCTTTTTCTTTCTTCTTCAATCCTTTATGCAAACTCGTCAATTTTCACATGTGCACTTTCTATGACTTTGTGAGTAGACAAATTCAAACATCTATATGCTTTACTCTTGCAAGAATATCCCAAAAATATTCCTTCATCACCCTTCACATCAAATTTACCTTTCCTAGATTCTTTCAAAATATAATATTTGCTTCCAAATACTTTTAGGTAACTTACATTAGTTTTATAGCCATATCATAACTCATAGGGGGTTTTGAATGAGTCCTTCTTAAGTTGTACTCGGTTCAAGGTATGAACTACAATGCTAATAGCTTACTTCTAGTATTTGATAGCAATGTTCTTTTCAATCATTAAGGTTCTTGCATAGTCCATGATAGATCTATTTCTCCTTTCAGCTATTCTATTTTTCTTGGGAGTTCCAAGGGTTGATACCTATCTTTTGATTCCCCTTTCAATGAAAAAGTTATTGAACTCATGGGAGATGAATTGGCCACCTCTATCTGACCTCAAGTATTTCAATTTTTTCCCTGTTTCCTTTTCTACTCTGGCGAAATACCATTTGAACTTTTTAAATGCTTCTGATTTCTCCCTCAAATACATGATAGTCATCATTCTAGAGTAATCATCAACAAAAAGAATGAAGAACTTCTCTCCAGTATAGCTCTCAATTCCAATAGGTCCACACAAATCAATATGCACAATTTCCAAAACTTTTTCAGATTGATAGTTCTTACTTTTAAAGCTACTCTTTCCCATCTTACCAATCTGACAAATCTTGTATAGACAAACCTTAGATTTATTTATACTAGGAATGCCACTTACTTTCCTGAATTTACTTATTTTCACCAATTTATCAAAGTTCACATGACATAACCTTCTATGCTATAACCAACTTTCTTCAACTTGAGCAATAAAGCATGAACATTCACCAAGTTCAAGATAGAACATGTTACCTTTTGTTTGCATGGTAGATCCAATAAACTTTCCTTTGTCATCTAGCAATCTTGCCTTTCCATGTATGAATTCCACTTTGAATCCATTATTTATTAGCTATGCCACACTCAACAAATTTTGTTTTAGTCCTTCAACCCAATAGGCATTATCACATACAAGCTCTTCCTCTTCCTCTTCCTCTTCCCAATAGTGAGATTCTTCCTCTTCCTTTTATGCAACAATGTTCATTATTACAAAACCTCAAACTACCACCATCATAGTCTTCAAAATATTCAAACTTTGTTTAATCACCAATCATATGATGTGAAGAACCACTATCTATGATCCATGTATCATTTTTTCTCACATGAGAGATAACTACCATTTTATCTTCCTAATCATTATCAGATTCATCTTTCATAGCAATGTAAATAATTTCATCGTCACCATCATCAGAATCATTAGAATCCTCAACCATGAAACATGTTTTCTTACCTTTGTCCTTGAATGATTTGAAATCTTTTTTGCCATTGCACTTGTGACCTTTCTTATCATCCTTATTTTGCTTGTTTGGGCACCCAACAACAATATGACCAATTTCTTCACATGAAAAATAGATCAGAGGAACCTTATCTTTGTATTTTTGTTTACCTCTAGAATATTTCCTTGCAAGCAGGGCTTCAACCACCTCAAGATCACTATTAGAACTCTATTCTGATTCTTCTTCACTTTCTGACTAAGAATCTTTTATCTTCTTGCCTTTTTCTTTGAGTGAAAGCTTGGCTTCAAATGCTAATTCAATGTTCTTGGAAGCTGGAACATAGTTGTCATAATTATGTAACTGAAATGCAGTCAACGTTCCCACTATAGCCTCTAAATTTATCTTATGATTTTCTTCACATCTTCATTCTTGAATTGAACAAACTCTAATTGCATAAATGGGAAGTAATTTTCTAAGAACTTTACTTACAACTATTTCCTTCTTGATATCTCTTCCAGAAGCCTTGATTGCACTGACGACTACTTTGACTCTTTCAATATATTTGGTAATGTTTTCATCCTATCTCATCCTCATCTAATCAAATTGTCCTCTTAGAATTTTTTATTTGGCTCTCCTCACATTGTCATCACCTCCATAGATATCCTTTAGCTTGTTCCACATTTCAAAGGCAGTTTTGTAGTCCTTGACATTATCAGATTCTTCATATCTTAAGGAAAATGCAATATCTATCATCATGGTGTTATGAGTCTTTTTCTCAGCAATGCCATTAACTAATAGTGTACTAGAAGGAGTTACATATGCTTCATCAAGATATTTCAATCTAGTATCTCCAATGGAATCTAGATGGAGTCTCATGAGACCTTGCCACGCTGAAAAGTTATCATTGTTAAGCCTTGGAATTTCCCTCTTGTAAGACACCCTAATCTTTAGCTTACACCCTTGAAATCCTTCCTACAAGCACCAAAAGCTCTGATACCAATTATTGGAAATATAGATGGAGTAACTTGGGGAGGGGTGAATTAGTTACCACAACAAAAAATCCACAAATTCCTTAGATGTCTTATAAAAATACTTATTGTTGTTACTTGGTAGCCACACAGAAAAATGTTGTAAGTCAGTAGATGTAGTATGTGTTCACTTATTACTGATCTTTAAGCATTCACAAAGATTTAACATGCATGCATAAAAGAAATAACATCAACACAAGAGACACCTGATTTAATGTGGAAACCCAATATGGGAAAAACCACAGGGTAACTAGCTATTAATTTTCACTCTTCTGAAGTGATCCCTATTAGGAGCTAACCCTGTTAAAGGTTACAAAACACACTGTTAGTTGTGACCTTGTTAGAGGATTTAATCACCCTACTAGGAGTGGCCTTGCTAGAGGACTTTAGAACAATTCAATAGAACTATCCACCTTGTTAGAGGATTTACAAAATGGTTGTTAAACCAACTCTATTAGGAGATTTAGGAATTGTGGCTACAGTGATGAAAAAGTAACAATGAAATGACCTAAATAAGATGCAACTAAACTTTGTTGTTACAGATCTTTGTTCTGCTTCACTAGATCTACTCTAATTGAATACACCTTTGCTGCTCCTCAAGGATATTTGATCCTTCTTCAAAATTTGCTCACACTTTCCTCTTCACATAATCAACTCACTTGCATGCTTTCTCATTACAATTTAGAATTCACAACTTGACCTTTTATTTATACCATAAAAATTGTCAAGTTGTCTCATTTACAAGTTACAAATACCAATAATCATTACATCAGTCGGCTACAATCATTACATAAAACAATTAAACCTAATTTCCAAAAATAATGAAATCCTTCATTCGCTGACCCTACTCAATAAACACTACTCCAGAGATGATTTCCAGTGTTATCCAATTGAAGCTTGGTAAACACTACAAACTCTGCAAAATCCTTATGGAGACCGAGTGAACTTGGTAAACATTAACTTTCCTTTACTGACCTTGTGAGCTTGGTAGAAGCTAGCTTCTGCCATAGAAACCTTCGATGCCCAAGTGAGCTCTGTAGACACTATTTTCATAGAATATATTTAGGAACGCTCGGTAGATACTGTAATTTTCTTTGCTAACAAATTGTGCTCGGTAGACTCTGTAATTTGCTTTGCTGACCAACTGAGCTTGGTAGACTCTGTCTGCTGATAGTTATGACATTTGTGTAACATCAAAGACCACACACAATTAAACAATTATATCCAACAGTAGTCTCCTTCGAAACATTGGCATTCTAGTCCTTCCCTTCAACGTTTCTTAATTTTAAGCTTACCAAGGCTTGTAACTTCATCTAAATCATCAACCTCATCTTACGAGTGTACGAGTGTAATGTTCATGTACTCAAGTATCTCCTTAGTGTCTTCTATCCCTTCCTCCTTTAGATAACTAGAAAACCAATAGGATTATCTTGTCATTTGACATGGATATTTAACATTTGATATTTTTAGATAAAATCTTTACACAATTTTTTTTTAAAGATTGTAAAATTATCATTTAAAAAAATTAAATATAAAAATATTTTTAAAATAAGATTTTTCATATAAAAACATTTAGAACCCAACATAGTTTCTAATTTATTATTTTATTGTTATTAAACTTAGGTTTATTTGAAAATTTATTAAATATGTGAATCCTGAAATTGGGCCATTGAATGGAGGTAGTGCTTGATGAAAATCCACTCATATAAGACCCCAAATATATGAACTAATCAAGTAACAACGTAAAAAAAATTTTATTTTAAAACTTAAAAACGCATATACACATTAGAAAAATTCATAAACTAAAAATAAAACCAAAGTTACTTATATTCTATTGCTTAAAAAGGAAATTGACAATCACTATTTAAGAATATGTATTGCAATAGTATTAGCCTATGACAAATATAATAAGATACAAAAAGTCTTTTTTACCATCTTACAGGTTTATATCTAACATATGAGATCTTAATACAATCCAAAATGTAACAATATTGCTCATGTCGATCTCTTAGAGAAGAAATACACGTAATTGATGAACTTTGTTTTTAGAAAAAGAGATTAATAAACAAATAGGATGATCTCTTAACTAGTGTAAGATCAAGAAGAATCAGTAGCATCATGTTGGTTGGATTCTTCATTGTAATTAGCTTCCTCTTTGCACTCTTCCTCTTCATTTTCCTCTACCTCTTCTTCCTCCTCAACCTCTATCATTGGAGTATTCACTTCCACCTCATCTTCTTCATCTCCCTCTTCATCTTCTGCTTCTACTTTTACTTGTTCAACTTTGGAGGAATTCATACTACCTAGACCATCTAACTTAACAACATATTAGTCTTTGTAAATATACACTTCTTCCTCATCTACATTATCTCTATAATAATCCTCTATGTCATCTAGTTGAGCATGATGCCTTTTCATGTAGACCTTTTCCTTTCCTCATTATGCATCTTCTAAAATATTGGATCTCCCATTCCCAAATCCATTTGAAACAAATAATCTTTGAGGATGCCCACAATAGATGCTTCTCCTTTGTTTGTTCCCTAATCCTAGGAAAGGATCTCCTATCCTCATCACAACTATATATTCAAAATGAAAGTGTAATGACCCCTATTAGTTATGACCATAAATAAAAACCATTTCTCTTTACCAATAAATATTTTAGCATTTTGTCAAACACTTGAAAACCCAATGAATATGCTATTAATGTGCTAAGTTATCTCCCTCTGAATACAAGACTCTAAGCTATCTCCCTCTGAATATGCTATTAATGCGACTTCCTTGGTTTTGTTGGAATTTTAATATCGAGATAATGATAAAGAAATGGACAATGCTAAATTTTAAAAAAATCACTAATCAACAAGTTTTCAAATCAAAATGCAATTGGAATTTTATTTATATGAGCCCAATGAGAATTCTACATGAAAATTGCATAGTATGGAACTTGTGATAAGTCTAACATTCCTCAATGCTAGATGAATATAATAAATGTAGGCTCCTCACATGAATAGAAATCCTCAAATTAAACTTCCAAGACTCTAAAAAAGTTGATGCAGGTCTTCAATAAGCTATTATAGATTTATAATTATTTAGTGCAGGTCTTGAAAAGGTGATCACAACACCTAAGAGTGCACTCAAATCCCTACTAGTAGCAAGAGCACTTCCTAGAATAAGGAATAACAACCTCCAAGACTCACAAAAATCTCTGACAAACATAACACAATTCTATAATTTATTAATGTTTCCTCTAGAATCTTTGTAATCAAACCCAATCACTTAATTTATAAAAGAAATTGCCCAATTATAGTTATTATCAGATAACCAATGTCTAGTATTCACACCAAGCACCCAAATTCTGATTATAGAAAATGCAAGCTCTAAACTCTTGTGATGCAATCACCCACAAATGAAACACTTAGACATGAAAGATACAAATATGAATTGATAATTTTTAGATGATAAGACTTAGGTCAAGAATAGAGATTTATCACTCATTAGAATAATGAATTCACCAAACCTCTTCAACAAATACCTATCTTCTTAGCTACAAGAACAACAGAATGAAAGATACACTAAATTCACCAATGGAAAATTACTTCTCAACCATATTCAAGTTAGAAAGAGGAAGCACCAAAATCAAATACTCAGATCAAAGACATATACTTCAGCAAGGGCACAAAACAAAAAACGTAGAATTTTCACAAAGAAAGAAAAGGAAAATATATATACTTAAGAAGATTCCTCCACACAACATTAAAATATAAGAAAGTGTCATTGTAATATAATTTACTACTTATTTTTGGCTCCCAAAATTGACCTTTTCCACTATAACATATTATTCTGACACACAAGGCCACTCTTTCTTGTGCCCATGATTTAAAAGTTTTCAACCAAGTTCCAACATGCTATGATACTAAGGTGACCAATATACAACACCAGCAAAAATAGAAGCCTCAATATATTTAGATGAATAATAATAATAATAATTTATCTATCTTGTGAAATTAATTGAAAAAAATCAGAATCAAAATCTTAAAAGGCAAGAGTGACCCTGATGATGGAGGGAAATGAATGAACCTAACGGGGTGACTTATTATAAATAGAAACTCCCTCTAATATTTTTGGATCCCAAACAAGAAGCCCAAAATTAAAAATATGAGAGCATCACTAAACTCCTCTAACTCCATTGAGTTCATCAAAACCAACAATTTTATTTACTATAAATAGTAAGTTCCTCCAATAGAGCCAAAGAACACCATAGGCTGCTAGAAACCCTATAACCTAACAAATGAGACCCTCAAATCCCACTATTAGACCATGAGGGTCTCGATGGTGAACTAACCAAGAAAACTATAGGAAACTACTAAATGAACATCATAGTCCATCTAGATCCAAAAAGTAGAACTACATACCATCCCTGTAGTATACAAATAACTCCTATAGCATCAACAGCCAAACAACTAATATCAATGACACAATATATATGAAAATTGACTGTAAGCAGTGATGGCAATCATGACTTGTCAAAACTCAATCTTATTGAAATTCCAACTTTTTCATAATCTAAGTCCCTATCAATGACAATGTAGAGATGATAATGACAACAAGTATATGTATGACTATTACCAAGTCCAATTGTGATAAATTTTCTGAGGTGTGTGGATAATGTGACTAGTCTAACTTGTTGTAGTTGATCCCATCTATAAAAGATTGCACTATGCCATCCCATAATGGATGGTATGAAATTGGAGCCTACTCACGTTGATGCCAGACTAAATTCTCTACATGTGAGTCAAAAGAGAAGTGATGAGAACTCCTCATAGTGTAATATAGCTAAAAAATCCCAATCTTTGTCAAGGTCTCATCAAATTGGGAATTAGGAGATGACTCCAAACTATTGGTTGGACATGATTTTGGGAAAATCTCTCGCTAAATCCAACCTTAAAATCCTTGTTGGGAAGTATTGTAGCTAAGGTCTTTATAATCTTCCCAACTAATTATTGTATAGCATGAGAGACTCGAATAAGAGTACCTATAGATACTTTATATGAATCCTCCCACAAATTCAAACTCTTAAGAAAATACTCCATGAATGGCTTAGTATAATAGAAATTATATGGGGAAGCATCAACATGCTCCCCTATAAACGACAATTGATGCCTTTAAAAATGTGGCACAATAGGAATCATAAAATAGTCCTCAACCAATGCTTTCACCACTTCTAGCATATTACGCCTATATCTTGGATGGATGTGAGTAGTACATCATCACCTCCTCATCCCTAACCATGGTAGAAAACTCACTACCAACCACAATATTCAACTAAATAGTATTTGGGGCCGATGTTAACTATACCTTCTCCAATTACTTAGTAAACTAATCCAACCATGAAAGTGGCTCTTGAAGATCCAAATGAGTACATTGAAGAGATTCTATTAGCACCTCAAGCTCCTAGGTGATGTTAGAAACCTCATAATCTTTCCCCAAAAATGCCTCATAATAAGTGTTACTCCACTCCATAAGGTAATCCCTGTAAGAATTTTCCTTAGGGAAAATTCACCCAGGACCAAAAAGCACAATAACTAGCACAAAAGACTAATAGAGTATGATCAAAATAACAATGATATTTAATTCCATTGTATAGTTCACTAGAGGTGCCTATATATAAAGGCCTCTATGATACATCTAAAATGCTTAAGAATTAGTAATATGATAAGTCATACAACTAGGCACATGTCCACCAGGTGTGGGTTATCCTTCATTAAGAATAGGAGTTAGTGAAATGATGAGAGGATAAGTCTACAAAGGTGTAGCATGTACAATTATATTGTAGACATCATGTGTTAAAATAATAGTGTGAACAACTATGTTGTCTACATGATGACTCAGTTGTTTATACAAACTCTAGTGTTGTAGACATCATGTGCTAAATTAGAGTTGTGTACTCCTGTGTTGTCAACATTACAACTCATATGAGTGCACATACTCCAAGGTGTCTAACCTAATAAATAATAAAATAATGCATTTAACCTAAGTAAACTTAAGTAAAGCATAAATAATAATTATTTACACTAACACCCCCCTTAAGTGCAACTTAGGGGAATGCACTTTGAAATGTATAATGGGTCCTACCTACTAGGTCATGTTAGGTACCCAAGTACAATGTAATTCTTAAATGCATGAAATCTCTCTACAAATAGAGAAAGAGGGAAAACCTCATGGGAAAAATCCTCCCCCAGAAAGAGAAATATGTACAATAGAGAAGAAAAGGATCATGTGACCCCCCTAGTGAAAAATCCCTCACCTCCAAGAGATCTCACAAATGAATATACCTGACCTCTGTGAAGGGCTTGGTGAAGATGTTGGCTACCTGCTACTCAGTAGGACAATACTATAGTGTGATAACCTGCTCATGGATTAGTTCTCTGATGTAGTGCATATTAACCTGAATATGTTTTGTCTACTGATGTTGGATTGGATGTTTCAAGATTTCAATAACACTTTGGTTATCACAATGGATGATTGTAGTTCAGGGTATATCAAAGCCGAACTCCCTCAAAATATGATATAGCCAAATAGCCTCTATCATTACATTCATAGCTCCTCGATACTTAGCCTTAGTCAATGATAGAGAAATGGCATTCTACCTTTTACTCTACCAACGAATGGGTCTAAAACCAAGATGAAACACATATCCTAAAGTATATTTTCAAGAATCAATGTATCCTACATAGTCAGAGTATTTGTATCCCACTAACTGAAGACCTATACCAGCTGCATAGTGTATCCCATGTGTATGTGTACCCTGGATGTAATGTAGGATGTGTTTGGTGACCTTCCAATAAAGTTCATGTGGATCTTGCATAAAGTGAGAAACCATGCCAACTACATATGAAATATCAAGGTGTGTATTTGTTAAGTAGATAAGGCTTCCCACCAACTATCTATATAGAGTCGCATCAACAAGTGGAGAGGAACACTTTGTCTCTAACTTAACACCTGAAAGGAATGGGGTAGTTGTAGCCTTGTAGTCACTCATGTGAAATTGAGCTAGAAGATCTAAAGCATACTTGGGTTGTGATAGTGTTATCCTTGATGAAGATTGATGTCTCTCTATACCAATGAAATTGTGTAGTAGTTCCAAGTCTATCATCGAAAACCTATCCTGTAAGGTAGCCTTAACATTATTGATGATGGATGTAGTACTTCCTATAATTATCAAGCTATCCACATAAAGTACAAGGAGAAAATGTGAATCATCCCTCTAAAGAATGTAGAAATTTGGATTGGAATGGCATCTAGTGAAGCCTTTGGAGAATAGGAAGGAATCCATCTTGGTGTACCAAGCTCTAGATTTAAGTCTATAGATAGACTTATTTAACTTGTAGACCAATGAAGTATCTTGTATGAATCCCTTTAGCTACTCCATAGATCTCCTCATATAGATCACCATTCAAAAATGTGCTCTTGACATCCATCTAATGAACAACCCATCTTTGAGCTGTTGCAATAGCTATTGTCAAATGAATGGAATTCATCTTTTCCATTGGTGCAAAGGTCTCAGTGCAATCAATGCCTTGTACTTGAAAGAAACCTTTTGCAATGAGGCAAGCCTTATGTTTATCAACACTTCCATCCATTGCAAATTTGGTTTGATGGATCCACTTACACTGAACCAATTGTCTTCCCTTAGGAAGAGAGACTAAGTCCAATGTATCATTTATCATAAGAGAGATATACTCTTACTCCATTGCCTTAACCCATTCTGGAATACCTTATGCTTCTTTGAATGACTGTCGATTTGAAGCAACTACAATATAATTGTTATGATTAAACCTCAGACAGAAATGAAAATTACATGCAAATATAACCAATAATAGAAAATAATAGATCACACAGAAAAGAACACAAGGCACCAAGATTTAGCGTGGTTCACCCAATCCCTAGGCTATGTCCACCAAACATCAAGTCCAATATTTTTATGATCTAGTGATTACAACCTAATTACAATCCGTAATCCTTTACAGCTCAATATCGCCGCAAGAACCAATTTCACATCACACCCTTATGAAATAATTGCTAACCCTAAGCCCTTTTACACAAGTATTTTTACCACTTTAGGGTTATAATTAATAATTACATCTTGGTCCAAAATCCTAATAAAATAGGGCCCAAATTTATTTATTTTTTGGGGTGATGCCCCAAACCCCAAAGAATTTATGAATTATGTACAATACTTTCTTGATCAATCACCACAATCTAACAATCTCCCACTTGGGGACTGATTAGGCTCCACACCAAACAACAATCTCTCATTTGGATAATGATCCTATAGAAATACTACTACCTCATGGGGCTCCCACTAGATCAAACCACCTTGGACTCTACTATTCTTTTATTCATATTCAGTCTAGAAGGCCAATCGAAGCTGAAGAGGAGTTTAGCTTCTCCCTTGTTACTACCTTTGTCAATATATCTGCTAGATTTTCATTGGTATGTATCTTCTCCAGCTTTAACTATCAATCCTCCAAAATTGACCAAATGAAATGGTACTACAACTATATGTGTTTGGTCTTTGAATTTAGAGCTGAATTCTTTGCAAGATGAATAGCACTCTGACTATCTATGAACAAATAATTATCCCTCTAAGGGTATCCCAATTCTTGCAAGAAGAACTAAAGCCATATCATCTCCTTGGCTACCTCTATAGTAGCTATATACTCTACCTCTATAGTGGATAAAGCATTAACCTTTTGTAACCTAGAAACCCATCTCACGGCTGCCCTACCAACAGTAAAGATGCAACATATAGTACTCCACCTGGTATCAACATCCCCTACCAAATCTGAGTCAACATAGCCCTGTAAATCAGTAGTAGAGCCCCCAAAGTGTAAACACTTAGTGGATGTTCCTCTCAAATATCTAAGAATCCATTTGAATGCATTCCAATGCTTAATTCTTGGATGAGTCATATACCTGCTAACAACTCCCACTACATGTGCAATATTTGGCCTAGTACATACCATAGCATACATCAAGCTTCCTACAGCTAAAGCATAGGGTACCTTGGACATATTATTCTCCTTTTCTTGTTTCTTGAGACACATCTCCTTAGTCAATTTAAAATGACCAAGTAAAGGTGTGCAGACAACTTTAGCATTCTCAATAAAGAAACATTGCAACACCTTCTCAACATAATAAGCCCGAGATAGCATCATTGTTCTATTTTTCCTATCTTTGCAAATCTTCATACCAAGGATTTGTTTTGCTGCCCCCAAATCCTTCATAGCAAATGCATGTGCTAATTGGCTTTTTAGCCCCTTAATGTGATCCATGTTAGACCCAGCAACAAGCTTATCATCAACATATAAACATAAAATAATGTAGCTATCATCATCCAACCTCTTAAAGTAAACACAATGATCTGAATGACACCTACTGTAACCGTGCTCATGCATAAAACTGTCAAATTTTAGATACCATTGCCGAGGTGCTTGCTTCAAGGCATATAAACTTTTCTTCAATTTGCACACTAAGTTCTCCTTACTTTTGATCGCAAATCCCTGTTGCTGAGCCATATATATCTCTTCATCCAAATAACCAAAAAGGAAGGTTATTTTAACATCTAGCTACTCTAAATGTAAATCTTCAGTAGCTACTAGACTTAAAATAGTACAGATAGAAGTTATTTTAATAATAGGAGAAAATATCTCATCAAAATCAATTCCCTTTTTTTGTGCAAATTCTTTTACAACTAACCTGGGTTTAAATTATTTTTTTACCTCCATCCTCTTCTTTTAACTTATAAACACACTTATTCTATAAATCCTTTTTACCTACAAGCAACTTGCACAAATCCCATGTCTTATTCTTCAGCAAAAAGTCCATTTCATCTTTCATTTTAGACTCTTACTGAATCTTAGTATCCACCTACATAGCTTCATCATAACTTTCAGGTTCACCAGCATCAGTAAGTAAAATAGAATGCAAAGAGGGAGAAAATCTTTGTGGAGGTCTAATTTTCCTTGTTGACTTTCTAACATTCACTGGTGTGTGTGGTATTTTTTGTTGTGGTTGTTGCACATCATGAGGAATGGCTGGAACATTAGCTTTTGGAGTATCATCTAGCACTACATAATCATCTTCTTTCTTCTCATGTTGTTGCAACAGATCTTTGTAAAACACTTTCTCATTGAATATGACATCCCTACTTCTTAAAATTTTATGATTTTCAAAATCCCAAAGCCTATAAGAAAACTAATTAATTCCATATCCAAAAAATACACATTTCTTTGACTTAGCTTCTAGCTTGGTTCTATTTTGAGAATCTATGTGAGAAAAAGCTTCACAACCAAAGGTTTTGAGAAAAGAATAATTCACCTTCTTACCAATCCATGCCTCCTCTGGAATACCATAGCCCAAAGGAGTAGAGGGACCTCTATTAATCAAATATACAATAGTATTGACAACCTCTGTTCACATGTGTAAGGGAAACCTAGCATGCAACCTCATGCAACTTGCATGTTTCATTATAGTCCTATTCATGTGTTTAGCCACTCCATTTTCCTCTGGAGTCCTTGGAACAATTTTCTATCTATGAATACCATTAGTGGAGCAATAATCTTCGAATTCATGACTACAATACTCACCACCATTATCAAATTTAAGACATTTTAATTTTTTACGAATCTCGTTTTCAACCAAGCATTTCCATTTCTTAAAAGTTTGAAATGTACATTGGATTTCTTTCTAAGGAAATAAACCTATACTTTTCTAGTTGCATCATCAATAAATCTAACATACTAATGAGAACCACCAAGGGAAGATACCTGAGCCAGTCCACATACATCAGTATGCACAAGCTCTAATATCTCCCTTTTCTTTTCCTTCCCAGTCTTTGCAAAACTCACTCTCTTTTGTTTTCCATACACACAATTTTCATAGATATCCATATTAACACATTTCAGACATGGTAAAACTTTCTTTGAACGAAGTATTTTCATACCTTTCTCACCCATGTGCCCAAGTCTATTGTACCAAAATGCTATATTAGAATCTACAACATCTATTTGTTCTCCCTACTCAACTGCAACAATTGTTCCTGGACATTCATTTTTCTCTGAAACAATTAAAGTAGAAGAAACAATATGACCAATACAAAGATATAAGGTGCCTACTTTCACACCTTTTTCTACTACAAGGGAACCTTTTGAAACCTTCCAATTTTTATCATTTAAAGTAACTACACAACCCTCATCACTGAGTTGCCTTGCTGAAATTAAATTCCTACTCAGCCTTGGAACATGTCTTACCTCATGTAGTAGCCAATGATTCCCATTCTACAACTTAATCTTAATTTTTTCCTTTCCAACAATCTGACAGGGTTTATCATCTCATAAATAAACAAGCCCAAAATCTCCTTGGACATAATCAATGAAATAGCCTCTATGAGGTGTAGCATTAAATGAAGCACCAAAATCTAAAACCCATGAATCATCAACACTTTCTAAAGATGGAAGCAAAGCATCCTCTTTGGATTTGTCACTTACCACATTTTCCTCCTTGTCTCCATCTAATTTATCTCCTTCATTTTTCTTTGGATTCTAGGAATCTTTCTTTTTGTGTCCTAGCTTCCCACAATACCAGTAGTCATTTGGTCCTCTCGATTGAGACCTCCTCCCCTTTGACTTTCCTCTTGATTTTTCATGATATCCAAAATTACTTCCTCTATCAGTGGTTCTGCTCTTGCTTTGTGCATTCAAAGCACTTCCTGATGTATATCTACCTAAGGTTTCCCTATGAGTTTTCTCACTCAAAATAACACCAATCACATCATCATATTTTAGGGTACTAGATCTAGGAATAGAATTACTCATAGCCATTACCAAGCCATTCCAACTTTCAAGCAAGGAACACAAAATCAAGAGAACCCTAATTTCTTCTTCAAAATTGATACCCATAGAAGATAACTGACTATTAATAGTATTAAACTCATTTAAATAATCTGTAACAAATCCACCTTCTGCCATTTTCATATTAAATAAACGCTTCATAAGAAATACCTTGTTTGAAGATGAGGGCTTTTCATACAGTGTCACTAGGGTTTTCATCAATTCTTCTGTCGTCTTTCCTTTTGTAATATTAAATGCCATCAATGATGCCTGGCATATTCGAATGCTTCCAAGTGCCTTTCTATCCAAAATATCCCATTCATCATTTGACATAGATCCCTCACTCTTGGCTTTTCCTTCCAATAGCTTCCAGAAATCCTTCTGATACAGATAGTCTTCCATTTACATCTTCCATAACTGGAAGTTCTACCCATTAAACCTATCAACCCTCAAGTTACCCTCATCTGCCATTGCTCCCACTCAACCGTGAAACTTTCTTGCAAAGGATAACTTAAAAAACAACTAGGCTCTGATACCACTTGTTAGGATTAAACCACAGATAGAAATAACAATTACATGCAAATACAACCAATAATAGAAAATAATAGATCACACAAAAAAGAACACAAGGCACCAATATTTAACATGGTTCACCCAATCCCCAACCTATGTCCACCAAATAGTAAGTCCAATATTTTTATGATCCAGTGATTACAACTTGATTACAATTTGTAATCCCTTATAGCCCAATATCGCCGTAAGAACCAATTTTGCATCACACCCTTATGAAACAATCCCTAACCCTAAGCCCTTTTATACAAGTATTTTAACCACTTTAGGGTTATAATTAATAATTACATGTCGGCCCAAAATCTCAAAAAAATAGGGCCCAAATTATTGTTTTTGGGGCGATGCCACGAACCCTAAAGAATTTATGAAGATGTACAATACTTTCTTGATTAGTCACCACAATCTAACAATAAGTATATGGGAGAAAATTGTGTTGTGATATTGTCCTCCTTGTATATGAAGGTTTCCCTGCCAATGGTCCTATGACATCCAATGTCAGCTTGGACCATTTAGGTCTTGTGGAAGAAGATGTAGAAGGTGTATCCTCAACTTCAACTGTTTGATGCCTTTATTTTGGTCAGGGACTAACATCTTCCAAGTCACTTTTGTCACTATCACTCTCTTCAATGATGGAGGAAGGAGGAGTTAAAGAACAAAACCTTGGACTTCTTTCTTCAAAATGTACACTCCTCTCATAAAATATATCATGTGTCTGTAGATCCATTAACTTGTACGCTTTATTAGAGTCTACATATCCGACAAAAATGCAAGGTTTTCTTTGTGGTTCTAATGTCTTGTGTTTCTATGGAGGAATTATGGCCCATGCTGGACAACCAAAGACTCTGAAGTGCTTAACCATAGGTTTCCTGCTAGTCCATGCTTCAAAAGGAGTTGCACCATCCAAATCTTTGTGAGGACTTCTATTCTGAATATAGTTAGCACAATTCATTGCTTTAGCCCAAAAGACTTGATCAAGAGACTTGTTTAATAGCATGCAAGTGGTCATCTGTTTGAGAGTTCTATTTTTCCTTTTAGAAACACCATTTTTCTATGGCATATATGGTAGTGAATGTAAAAGGTCAATACCCTCTTGAGTGCAAAAGTCTATTAGTCTTGATTTCACATACTGCCCCCATTATCTGTTTGAAGAAATTTAATGAATTTCCCTAACTGCTTTTCTACTTGAGCCTTGAAAATGAGAAATTTTTTATACACTTAACTATTGTGAGCCATGAAGAAAACCCAAGCGAAGTGAGAGTAGTCATCTACGAAGGTGAGTGCATAGTGAGACTTTCCAAATCATGTCACTGGAAATGGTCCTGCCACATCACTATGAACCAATTCAAGAACACATTGTGCTCTCCAAGATTTCCCCTTTTCATACAACATTTTTGGATGTTTTCCAAGTGAGAAATTTGAACAAACACCTTCTCAAAAATGAATTTGAGGTAGACTATTGACCATTTTCTTGCTTCTAAGTTGCTGGACATATTTGTAGTTGACATTTCCAAATCTCTCATGCCACAGTTTACTTTTTGCATTTGAATGTAATAACAAGGCTTGTGTATTTGATGTAGGCACAAAGGAGGAGAAAGTGTAAAGCCTTAAATCATGATTGGCTTCACCTATTGCTATCATAGAGTCATCTTAATGCTTTTCACTACCACTGAATCTAGAAGAAATTCCCCTTTATTACCACCTCCATAGTGAGCCATTTGGTAGGCTAAAAGAATATTATAGGTAAGGTTAGGAACATATAGAACATCCTTGAATGTTCCATTGTTCATCTCAACTTTTCCTTTACCTTCAACTTCCACCTAAGTATCATCACCTACAAAGATGCATGATAATTTTGAATGTGCCATGGAAGAAAAATCTCACTTTGACACACCCACATGAAGTGTGGCACCTAAATCTATGATCCATTCTCCTTGACTAACAATGTTTGTGAGTAAATCATGCCCTTTTCCCTTAGAATTTAAGGATTAATTTTTATTCTCCTTATAAGCATTAGGCAGTTGAACATTATGTTTCTTCATGATATTCTTCAACTCATTGATCTATTTATGATAGCTCTCATGTTCATTATGACGCATCTTCTTGCAAGAGGCACACTTTTTCTTCTCCTGATTAGTGTCCCCCTTCATGTTTGTATTTGAGAAAAACTTGCCTTGTTGATTTGTTGGTGGTGTTGTCTTTTTTGTATCCTTTTGTTTGTTATTCTTCCACTTCTTCTTTTTGCCCTTTCTTTTATTTAAAGTTTGACTAGCTAAATTTTGAGAACCCTCATCATTAGCCACCAAAGCCTTACACTAAGAGGACTTGAGAATTCCCATTGATTTCAACTTATTTTCTTCATCATCCAATAGTTGAGCATAATGATCCAAAGTGACTTTCTGATAGGCAAACCCTAATGTAATCTTTATGGTGTTGTAAGAAGAGACAAATATGGAGGACTCGAATGGTAGCTTATTATAAATGAGATGGATTAACCTATCATCATTAATAGGACTACCACTATCATCAAGCTTCGTTCTTGATTCATTCACCTTAATGATGAAATCTTGTATTGAATCAAATGTCTTAAGATCTAAGAAGAAAAGCTCATCTTTAATTTTGTAAACATCCTCCTCATACACTCTACCATATAGGTTTTTGAGAGCATCCCAAACATCCTTCGATGTCTTATACTTCTCAATCTGATAGAAGATTTTGTCTTCAACCCCCAACATAATATCACCTAGAGCTTTTCTATTTTTTGTTTCCCAAGCAACAATATCACTTTTAGATACTTGATCGTCTATTGGTTTAGGAAGGGTACCATCTACATATTGAGAAACTTCATCATGCATTGATTAGCACCACATTTTAATAGACCATGTAGCATAGTTATGTGGTGTTAATTTTGGAAACTTAAGATTTCCCATGATGTAAGAAATGAAAGATAACAATAGAAAAAGAGGAACACAACACCAAGAGACACCCTCCTCAAATGAAATATTTTGGCACTTTATAATTAGTGTGTTTATAATAGCCACTTGCCAATTTTGGCCTTAGTGGATATTTGATTTGATGTTTACAACCTCCTTTTGGAGTCCAAATCTAAAACTAAGCAACGTACAACAATTTTGAAGCAATACAAAGCAAAGAAAGCACCTATGTTTTAAAGTTCTTTTTTTCTCCACACAAGCCTATAATTTGATTGCAGATCTAGAAAGTAGACAAAAAATTATGCACTTTCAAAAAAATAGAACCTAATTTGGAGTCTAGATGAGCCCATACAAAGTGTTTGAAGTTGCAAAATGCAGGATTGGGTAGGTACAGTCACTAAAAACTACAATTTCTAACAAATCTTTGCACCAAAACTAGAAAATAATTGCACCATTGAAAATTTTAAGAAATTCTAGCCAAAAAAAAAAAAAAATTGCACTTGATTTGAAGCTTGGATGAGTAAGATATGGTCTCCCAAAGTTAGACTATCAAATCAAAAATGAATTTGGAGAGGGGTCTGATTAGCAAATCATGAAGTTAAATTTGATGATCAAACAACCATCATAGCAGTTTTATGCCTCCAAATGATGGTCAGATGACCATCAATAGTAGGATAGTGAAGTCTTGACATTAGGAAACAAAATCTCCCTACTGACATGGCAGATGACATATTGTACGGACCATACAGATTGTTGATTTGGCCTATATGGATTTTCTTTATGTAGAATGTATAGCTATAGGATGGACTTCTATTTGGAATGTTGGTGGTTTGAAATGTGTAGGCTTTCATGTTGAGATGGCTCTGCATGGGGCTAAGCTAGCAACTGCATTAGCATCACATGATGTGTCAAACGTGGCAAGTTACTGCACTAGCACATGGCACATGGCTCTATCAAGGATCGCTGGGGACTCACTAGAGGAGGGGATTTTTCCAAAGCCAAAAAGTATTAACATTCACTAGAGAAGATTTGGGACTTTTCCTTCAACATCACTAGGGATCGATTTGAACTTGCTGACAGTGAAGGTGGATAGCCATTGCCAGAGTTGGCAAGGAAGCCATGGCTAGGAAACAAATTGATGTGAACTCTATAGTGGTCGACGAATGTGATCTGTCAAAACATGGGATAGTGACTGGGATTAAAAGTCCCACATTTTTGTGGTGAGTGTTCTCCAAGTGGTTTAAGAACCAAATGGTTGGAAGTGTAAATAAAAAGGAAAGCTGCCAGAGCTTGTGGCATGTGGGTGCTCATTGATTAGGGATTTGTTCAGCTTTCGGTTAGATTAAGTGGTCAGAAATTTTGATGAAGCCCACTATTAATGAAAATGGAATATGTTGTGATTCAATAATGAAATATTTTGCATAGGGTTGAGTTTTCACTACCCGGTTCCTCCAAAAAAATTTCTCTATAGGTCCTACTAGGTGAATTTTTTTTTGAAAAATACAAAAATTCAAAAATAATTGTAGAGAAAAATTAATTACAAATCTAAAACAAATTAAATGTGTAGATCTAGTAGATCATACTGTACTTTCAAATTGGGCTTTTAGGTGCTAGTTTGTAAAAAAAAATTGCCTCGAAATTGACTATGGACCAATATAGGCAAATTTATAGTCAATTTTCACTATATGTCACTCTGGATGAAATGGTGAGGTTCACTTTAGCTCTAGACTCTCCCAATATCTATGGATACTCTAGATTTGGATCAAGGTGTTCTTCAAGAGGTGAAGCAAGAGCGGTCTCCAATGGCTATGAAATGATGCTCCTATGGTTCTTATACCATGTAAGAATTTGCCTTAGGGAAAAATTCACCCAAGACCATAAGCACAATAACTAACACAAAAGACCAACAGAGTATGATCATAATAACAATATGTTATTGAATTCCATTGTATAGTACACTAGAGGTGCTTGTATATAAAGGTCTCTATGATGCATCTAGAATGCCTAGGAGTAAGAAATATGATAACTCATACAATTAGATGCATGTCCACCAAGTGTGGGTTATCCTCTATTAAGCACATGAGTTAGTGTGATGATGAGAGGATAAGCCTACAAAAGTGTAGCACGTACAATTATGTTGTAGGTCCATCATGTGCTAAAATAATAGTGTGAACAACTATATTGTATACATGATCACTTAGTTGTTAATGAAAACTCTAGTGTTGTAGACAACATGTACTAAATTAGAGTTGCATACTCCTATGTTGTCAACACAACAACTCATATCAGTGTACATACTCCAAGGTGTCTAACCTAATAAATAATTAAATAAAGCATTTAACCTAAGCAAACTTAAGTAAAGTGTAAATAATAATTATTTACACTAACAATCCCTTTCAGCAACTAACAATGAGTAATTATGCTTCAACTTCCTAATAGGCTCTTGAAGAACATGAATCTCTGCTAGGGAAAGTCTACTTTCATTGTGCTCATTTGACATAGGAGCACCTCAACCATATGTACCTAACTTTTAATGAATTTCATCATGATGTTCAAAAGATAAACATATTTCACCATCATTCACATTCATTTGACTAACCCCATGATGTCTTTGTAACCCCAAACTCTAATGCAAGCTCTTCGTCTCACAATCTTGATAGTGATAGGAAACTAAATAATTACTACTCACTACATGTGTGCTATCATCCTTACACACCTCTATAATTGAGATATAAATGCTCGATATCTCAACCAATACTTTCGTTGGAAAAGTAGAATCACTCACTATATCAAACTCCTCACATGATTCAGCTTCCCCCTCAAAAGAAAGTCCATGTCAATCTTGATCCTTGAACCCATCTTAACCTCCTCAAAGCCATCACCCAATAATGTACAAGGGGTATTATACTAGTGCATCTCATAGCATCATCAAATCAAGCATCAAATGTAGCTATACTCTATGTATACACATCTACTAACAGATATTGAACTTCCATGACCTACGTCTACAAACATGAATTGGTACCTAGCTGCATGCCCAAATCGGATATCGATATTTGGTTTAGAAATATACTATTTCTATCTATAACACAATCCATCTTCAGTATATTCATAATGATTGTCTAATGTGAAAATAAAAAAACACTTCCACTAACTCAAATTTAGTTATCCTATGACTATAATATTCTTAGTATTGATCATTGTTGGATCCTTAATTAGTTTGTTTTAGAGCCACATGGAATGATTCAAATACAAATTCATTTAGAGTGAGATCTACTTCAAAAGTTGTACTCTAGAATCTAGAGAGATATAACTACTTGCATTAATTTTTTGTTTGGAAACTTTCATTTTGTTCCCTCATCTTTCTACTATTACTAGAAATAGAAAAACCAAAGCTATTTTCCCCTCTAGTCCTGTTTCATTGTTTTAGTACATTGACCTTATAAGCCACCAAAATAGTATATTAGTTTTTCAAAACATAGATCTGCCCCTTAATATTTTCATTCAATAATAATACTTTATATTTATATTTATATTTATTTAAATTATTTATTATTGCTATTATTCAGTATTTTATTTTAATAATAAAATAAAATTTATTAAATTTAACATAATTTATTACAAAAAATAAATGTTAGAAATCCAGTTTCCCCACGATTGGTTTATCACACTTTCTTATCTCTAAAATTAGATTGATTATTTGAAATTACATAATATAAATTGTAAATTTGAACACTTATGTTTCTATTTATTGTACTTGTCATAGAAAATACTATTGCATTCAATTTTTCTAAAACTTAATTAACTAGCAGCTATATGCTTTTGTGCTTGTAATGATAAGTCGATAGGTGTTTGATAATAAAACTATTTTTAAAAATATAATCTTATATAAATAAATTAGATTATTAATAATTTTCAATTTTAATAACATAATATTTACTAAAAAATTTTAAATAGATTAATAAATATTATTTATTTAAATTTAATTTATCAAATATGAAAAAAATAATTTAAAATAACCACATCAAAAAATATATTATGAAAAAATAATAAGAGATATACGAAAAATTAATATGAAAAAATAATGATGTCTCTGACAAATATTCTATTGATTGAATAAATTATAGAAACTAAAAAATAATATTTAAAGAAAAACTAAACTAATATAAAAATAAATAAAAATAATTTAAAAACTAAAACCTAAATAAATTTTAAAAATCAAAAGTTAAATAAATAGAGATAACATGAGCTTTTTTTAAATTAGAAATGTAGTAGTTAAAAGTGGAGATGTAAAATATAATCTTATGTAAACACATTAGATTATTAATAAATTTTAATTTAAATAACATAATATTTACTAAAATCTTTTAAATAGATTAATCAATATTATTTATTTAAATTCAATTTATCAAATATGAAAATACAAAAAAAAAAAAGTCTCTAACAAATAATATATTGACTAAATAAATGATAGAAACTAATATAAAAATAAATTATAATAATTTAAAAACTAAAATCTAAATCAATTTTAAAAATGAAAAGTTAAATAAATAGAGATCACAATCTGAGTTAATGTGTGGAGATGAGAAGTAATATTTTTTTAAATAAATAGATAAAGAAAAATAATAGTTAAAATAGGAGATAACAACTAATAAATATTAAAACAAGAGTTAAAAGTGGAGTGAGATAAAAACTAGCTGGTAAATAATTAACATGGGGGATTTACAATTTTCTGGCCAAACTCACAACTTTTCCGTCAAAAATTCACTTTGTAAGAACACAAATAGCATAGCTAAATTTCTATCATTTCAACTAATAACATGCAACTATTTTTTAATAATTCAAATATGTTTGAAGTTATATTATTTATATTTGATTTTTTTTATATTAAACAAATTATATGATTGGTTGAATCAATTTTGTGTTATAGGAGCCTTTTTCGCAAGGATTTTAATATTGCTTTTTTTAGGTTAAATTTTTGCACTAGTATCTATTTTTATAGATTTTCATTATTGTTGATTTTACTATGAGATTACTTTTATAAATTTTCTATCATAAACATGATTTATTTTTTAATTTTATTTTTTATAAAAATTTATGTTTGATATTTTAAAGTTTGAAAAAAAATTCTTATCAAAAACAATTAAATTTATGATTATTAGAATAATTTAAAAAGTACATATTTATAAATCTAAATTTTAAAGTCTATATTTAAGTACATTAACTATCTCATAGCTTAAGAAAACTATTTATTATCTGAAATAAAATTAAAATAAACATTTATTATCTCAAATTTTATAGCTACTAACAAAAACAAAAAAAATCTTATAATAAAAATTATTACCATGCGTGGCACTTATTCCCCGTCTTATATTAGATTTTTATTTATTTATAACAATATAATTTAAAATTGTATATAATATAATGTAGAGATTTTTTTTAAGTAGGGAGAAAAGAAATGGTACTTTTAAGCAAACTAACGAGATCTAAATATAGTCAAATCTTTTCTAATTTTGAGAAAGCCATCTACCTTTCTAGGTTTGTATGGTCTCTATGCATATAAATAACATGCTGCGGTCGTCGTATAGATTATCTCATTTCATAAAACTTTTTGGTGCTCTTATAGGAAGTCAAGAGGAATTTTGTAATACTGAAATTCTTGTAAAAGGAGGAGTAGAACTTATTATGGGTTCCAATTATGATTATCTTGACACCACTGATTACAGTTTTGTCATCACCAATTACAGCATCAGAGACCAGTATCTCAACTTTTTTATAAACGAATCTGACAGTGCGACGACTGAACCGGAATGGTACAGACTTGCAGAATTTTTTAATGATTCGTATGTGGAATGTAATCATCCATATGCTAATCTGAATGAAATGGAAGACAGCGCCATAAACAAATCTTCTCCAAATGGTGATGAAGAAGCCGCAAAGATTTTGGGATCGCCGAGTGAAGGAATAAAATGTGATGGGGAGAATATTGTTTGTGCGATATGCCTCGATCCCTTGAAAAAGTGTTTGGGGGATTTGAAAGAGTTGCCATGCGAGCACGTATTTCATTACAATTGTATCTTGGAAGCCACCAAGATTAAGAATACGTGTCCCATGTGTCGTGGGGAATACGACTGCAGGCAGAGCAAGATTTGAGGGGGATGTTTGCTTAAAATCATGTATGACATTCTCTTACAATCTCCATCTTTTTTCTTTATTCACAAGAAACAATGTCTTCTTCATTTGTTATGGAGAAGATTTTAAACAAAGTACGCGTCGTAATTTTTTCATAATCAGAGACTATTGTTTATCTTTTCTAACTGGCAATCTATGCCTTCGAATTTTAAAGTTTGAATTATAAAGTCGTCATGAGTTCGTACTTTCTCTCCTTGAGATCTTGATAGAACTAGTTGTGAGGATGAATTGAGTGTGAATTATGAGTTCCGTACACCAGAAAGTCATCTAACATCTATCTCAAAAGTTTAAAACAAATAAAATATTAAAGAATAATAACAATATCTTGATATATAAATTATATTAGATATTGTTGTATAATCTTAATTCTAGCTAAATAAAATTAAATCAATACAATAATAATTCAATTATTTTTAAATTGTAATGGAAAATTAAGATAATATTTTTATTGGTAATCTAATTATTATATTTCAATAAATCTACTTATGCATGTATTAATTTATTTAATAAATTATACATATATGAAATATTAGTAGTAGGTTTTATCAATAATAAATTATTTAATAATATGTTATATTCTTAATAGTAGGGTTTAAGAACTTGTTCACTGACCAATGCATACTGAAGTCATGCATGCAATTTTAGGTGTACAATTACAAAAATATGCATATGAGTTGGTGATTTAATATAGATTATTCTTTGCTCAAGACAATTATATGATATCACATTAAGCCTATGGCTACGAATGCCTCTTCTTTTTTGTTTATAAGCAACACAATATTTTCTAGTTCAAATTACTCCCTTAGGTGTCCCTTAAGCTCTAAACTAATAACACAAGCAAATATATATTTAATGCTTCATTCTCTTTATAATAAATTATGTAACTATTTCTATGATTAATCACTAAAGTAGTTAAAGATTATACTAAGTCCTAATAACTTATTGAGTAGGCATTGACCATTTCTCAATGTACAATGAATAATATAAGACCACATTAAGATGTTACATCTACATGTTATGCATTACAAATAACACTTTCCATATAAATATTAGTTATAGTCTACTTCTTGGGAATAATATGTTGAACAAAGTTACCAACTCATCATACAATGAACATATGAACATCTGATTCCCTCATGTTAACTATAGCATCCTCAACATGTCTTGAACCACAATCCAATCCCACTAAACAATATTCAACTTCACCAAAAAGATACAACACAAATACCAAGAACTACTTTCCAAAAATGAGAGTAGTCTCCACAAAATCTTCTATTACTTGTGGAAGCCTACATAACTCTTTCTAAGTACAAATATAGTTTCATAACATGTTCCTCAATACTCCTCTAACTATGTATAACATAATTTTTTGACCAAAAACCTCACAGAATGAATCTTCATCTACTAAACATAGTGATAAACATGAAGAATTTGCATTAGAGCTCAAAATAACCAACACAAAGTGGAATAGAAGATTATGTATGGTTATATTTCTAATATTTTTACTTAAATATATATTTTTGTACTATATCTCTTAAATTTTCTAAATATGATAGTTAGAAACATGTTAAATTATCTTCTTTTATTATCTATTTTCTTTTTGTCAATGTCACTGTGATTTACCCTCCATATTTTTAATCTTCAATTTATCTATGGATACTATCAATTTGTTTTTGACTAATTTCCTTTTTTAAAGAATAGAAAACTGCTTTGTGCCTATTTAAAGAGGCTACTAAAAAAGTAGCCTTTGACATTAATTCTTGTGTCACCTTTTAAGATTTCTCATATCCATTTGTACCTTTCCCATATACATCAAAGATTCCATGCAAGAATGCACCAAAATCAATAATAATTCAAACTAAATGAATATTGTAATAAAATTTCTTACAAATGAAAACATTACATAAGAGCTCTCGAAGAGGAAAATGTACACCATAGACTTGGTAACAAAAACCAAAATAGAGAAATGAACCAACTTTTTATATATAGATATATATATGTTATAAATTGATGATAAATTCTTTACGTGTCAGATGAGGGGAAATTATTAAAAGAATAGATACAACAATTGTGGACATACAATAAAAATGATAAAAATACCTTAAAAATTGCAATGAAGGGGATACAAAGCTAAATATGATTGAGGAATGGAGATTGTCACAAGAGTCAAAAAGCATAAGAAAATTTATGCAATCAGATCTATAGGCAATCAGGAACATATTAGACACATGAGCCATATCAAATCTACATTTGCAAATTGCAATCCAAAGTTTCAAAATTTCACATTCACTGGCTAAAACATTCGTCCAAGCCTTACTGGTATCTTTGCATTGGTGAGTCATCATCTAACATCTAGGTCACTTATCACTTATCTAGGAAATAAATTTCATTCTTTTATCCAATTTCTAAAGAATTTATTTATTAATAGATGGGAAAGACATTTTTTGTTTTCCTTTGGCAAAACAAAAATACCACAATATACCATGGTTAGATTGGAAAGATCCTAGTAAGAAAGGTTTAGTTTTTTACAATGTATTAATAAGAAAGGTTCATTTTTTATAATTTAGTAATAATAAGCTAATAGGCTAACTCTTGTCATGCAAAATAAATGAAGAAAAAATAAAATAGGAGTTGATGCCACTAGTCTAGCAAGAATCATATAAACAGTAGGGAGACCTGATAGCCATTGCACCAGTTAAGGATCTCTAATAAAATTTTCTCTCTATCAAATTATTTCATGTGTTCTACAAAATAGAGGCATCATTGCTATTGATCCATTTAAATTATTATTATTTATTTAGGCCTATGAAAAAATGGAACAATGAGCCCATGGCATTTCAAATTTTAGGTAATAAGCCAAGAAAATACTTATTAATTAGGTTTGTCACTTATTCAATAAAGAACATTTAGATTCAATGCTTTTTTCCCATATCTATCTCCTCCTCCATTGACTGGAATTAGATAGAACTTTTTATTTTGTGCAACTAGTATTCATAGTGTTCAAATTGGTATTTAGAGGGGATTGGATGAAAGAGATAAATTGAAAGTTATTTAAAATTAATCAAGAAAATGTGCAAAGTAGAGTTTTTCTATAACTCTTTTGGTAGACAAGTTTAAACCTACTAAAGTATCATTTTTAACAAAAGGAATTACTTAGATTCTTAATGGATGTAACTCTTGGCTAAGTCTATCATTATTGAGAAATTCAAACTTTTGAGCAAGGGATTAATGGTCCTAGAAATATCTTTACATTGCATCATCTTTTTAAAGTAGACTTATAGATAGAGCAACAAAAATAATCAAGATAATAACTTAGGACAAATAACTATAAATCCTTTTAAAAAATAGCTTCTCCAACTAATATTTTAAGATTGATTGATATCTAGATATTTATAAATTGGAAATATAACCCTTCAATAAATTGGAAAAAAAATTTAATAGAAAAGTAAACATACATTCCTAAAAAGGAATCTTGTTTAGCTAACACTATGAACCTCTCCAATTGAAATAGAACCCCTTCAATAGATTGGGCAAAAACTTAAAAGTGATACAAGAAAAACTAATGTACAAGTAAGCATACAAGGGTAGATAATTAATTTAAATAGTCTAGCAATCATTAAACTAAGGCATACTAATCTAATTAAGCTCTAATTAAAGGTCGTTTGTCTCATCATGATACTAATGCTAAACACTTATTGTTTTGTCCCCATAACTAATTTAAGATGTCAGAATTTAAGAAGATGCTAAAATCTGAAAATCATTTCCAATTCATTATACTTTCCACAATAAATATGATCAGATATTGTACTATTTCAGTAATGATCGATTGACTGATAAAAAAATATTTTTGTATAGCCAAATGAATTTGTTTTATCAAATGTGCCCAAAGTGTTTAGTTTACAAATATACGATTTCTATCTATAACATAATCCCTGTTCATTGTACTCACAAGGATTGTCTAATATGAAAATGAAAAAATACTTCCATTAACTCTAATCTATTTATTTTGTTACTATAATTTTCTTAATATTAATCATAGCTAGATCCTAAATTAGTTTGTTTTAGAGTCATATGGATCGATTAAAATAAGAAGCCATACGAGCTCTAGTATGAAAATTGTACTCTAATCTAGAAAGACATAACAACAATCATGAAGTTTTAGTTTGGACATTGCATTTGTCCCTCATCTTTCTGCTATTACTAGAAATAGAAAAACCAAAGGTGTTTCCCCCTCTACTCTTGTTGCATTGTATTAATCCATTGATCTTATAAGCCACCAAAATATTATATTTGTTGTTCAAGACAAGGCATTTATAGACACTTTCTCCACCTACTTTCTTTTATTATAAATTAATTAATATTTTTAATTTGTTATTAGTCTTTTATATGTATTTTTATTATAATTTGAGTTATTTTATATTTTCTTTTAATAATAAAATTAAAGTTATTTAATTGAAGATAATTTACTAAAAAAATAATGAATGTTAGAAATCTAGTTTCTCCATGATTGATTTATCATAAATTCTTATTTCTAAAATTAGATTGATATTTTAAAATTACACATTTGCAATTGTAGATTTGGACACTTTTGTTTATTATATTTTGTTTTATATTATATTTTCATTAAATCACAAGTGCAACACAGTGGCCAGTACTTGTTGTTGTAGTTTTATAGCAAAAAATTATTAGTAACTAACATTGTTAGATTTTTGAATTATTTAAATGGATTAACATTGTTACATTTTATAGAAATGAAACATATGTTTTATAAATTAATTTTAGAAGGAAATAGTTTAAAATTATTTAAAGTTGATTATTTAGTTTGCTAAATTATTATTTTTTATTAAATTATTATGAAAAATATTTATTAATGATTTATTATAATTTTAAAATTTAAATTTTATTGTAAGTGATTATTTATATTTTTATGTTCGTTTTTGAATGAACTATCAAAATTTCATTTTAAATTGATTATTTCATCATATATATTATTACTTTTTATCAAAGAATTATAACAAGGATTATTGATTATTTACTTAATTTTAAAATATAAATTTTATTTACAAATTACAGTAAGGTTAGGCTATTACATAATTGATGTTTTAAAATATATATTTACTAATGTAGATGTTAATATAATTAAATTTTCATAATCTATAAGATTAAAATTATTTCATTTGTTTGTAGCAAAAAATTGGCTAAGAGAAATGCAATATGGAGAACCCTCTAAAAAAATGGCTCCTATAATACAAAATTATATTAGCCAATCATATATTTTCTAAAATATATAAAATTAATAAAACTTTTGAAATGATTCAATTATATGAAAATAGTTGCTTGTGATTGGTAAAATCTAATTAGAAATGGGACAAACTGAATGCAATAGTACATATATAATATAATTCAGAGATTTTTTTAAGTAGGGAAAAAATAAATCATATTTTTAAGCAAACTGTTGAGATTTAGATATAGTTAAATCTTTTCTAATTTTGAATAATGGTCTTCTACCCTTCTAGGTTTGAATGGTTTGTATGCATTATAAATATACTACTACAGTCATGTAGAGATGATCTCATTTTCTAAAATGATTTTATAGTGAGGAGTCTAAAGAGGAGAAGGAAAAATACGTAGAAAATCTCAACTTTTATAGTGCTCCGAGAGAGATGGATGATGGTCATTCTCATATTAAGGAAAGGGAAATACTTGTAGAAACTGAAAGCTTTATTTTAGATTCAAATGATGTGAATGAATTAGTGGAAGATAGTGCCATAAATAAATCTACCCTAGTTGCCAATGAAGAAGCCACAAAGATTTTGGGATCGCCATGTGAAGGAATAAAATGTGATGGGGAGAATATTCTTTGTGCGATATACCTCGATCCCTTGAAAGAGAGTTGTGGGGATTTGAAAAAGTTTCCATGCAAGTACTTATTTCATTACAAATGTATCTTGGAAACCACCAAGATTAAGAATATGTGTCCCATGCATCATGGGAAATACAACTAAGGCAGAGCAAGATTTGAGGGGTATGTCTGTTTAAAATCATGTGGTCTCAAAATTCTTTTGTTCGTAAGAAATTATACCTTCTTGTTATCCAGTTATCAAAATGGTCTCAATTTTGATCTTGTTAATGCTATGGTTATTTTTGAAATATGCCTCATTTTAGCTATTGAAATGGTCATTTCATCTCTAAGTTTTTGAGAAATTTTTCCCTTCAATATCTCTGGCTTGTTCCTAGCTCTGCCCAACACTTTGAATTTTCAAAATCTAGCTTCCAAGCCAAAAGTTGCCACAGGTTAATGAAGGAACTAAAAATGCTTATTTTCAATTGAATCATTAATCATTAACCTCTCTTTTTAAAAAAAAAAAAAAGAGATTAAGAAAACCTTTCAAGATTAACCTTTTAAAAAGGTTAATGTTTGGGGATCAAAACACAACTAAAGCATTAAGCATCAATCTTTTTAAAAGAGATTAATGTTTGAGTCCAAAATACATATTTTTGAGATGGTTATTAACCTGTTAAATTTCTTAGTGAAGGATTGGGTATATGGTGCTTCATGATCAGTCTTAATGCAAATGTTTCTGGAAAAACTTCATCACCCCATGCAAGTATGATGGTAACAATTCATTCACTATCAGGAAAACCAAGTGTAAAGACCACTAAGGTGGCAACAATTACCTCCAAGTTGCAGCATT
This sequence comes from Cupressus sempervirens, assembly GCA_028749045.1. Taxonomy (NCBI): domain Eukaryota; kingdom Viridiplantae; phylum Streptophyta; class Pinopsida; order Cupressales; family Cupressaceae; genus Cupressus; species Cupressus sempervirens. Next base: position 277,526,311 of record CM053789.1, on the reverse strand, counting down.
AGATAATTTCAAAAGATTTCTTGTTTGCAGATATCAATGAAAATAAGGATTATAAGATACACATACAATGTTTGACTAACTTCCCTAAGCTTTGAGCTCATGTGCAAAGTGGATTAACTTAATGAAAGTATGGGTCGTAAAAGGAGGGCATCATTATATTGTGAGATTATCTCAAATTGATATATGTGATTTGTTTGATACAAAAGAAGCTGCTGATATGAAGATTGTGCACCAACCAAAATGTTCACTGCATCAAGCATTTAATGTGCAGGAAATTATGTATTAGAAGCTAGATTATATATCTCAAATCTCCAAAGTAAGGAACCGTAGGCAGAATGAAAGAACATGTGGCATGCCCAATATGATGAATTAATTGTTGATGACAAATCTTGCCAACTGTTTGACAGAGTTTCCCAGCCTTCAAGCACATGAGTAGTAAGATACGAGATCATTGTGTTGACTTCTTCATTCCCCATCAATCCCAGACAAAGCACATGAGTTGTATAAAGGGAGATTTATGTTCCTAGCTATGGCTTTCTATTCCTATATTAACCTGTGATATTTGGATTGTGGTGTGAGAAAGAATGGAGCAGCTACACATTAAAAGATGGAAGAGGGATATGGGATTCCAACTACTTGATAAAATACCTCAAAGACATGTTGTTTGACTAGAGATTCCTTCTCTGTCACCTTTGACCAGCATGCATGTATATCTCAATGTTGGAAAGCCGCCGGTGTAAGCCTAGTTTGGGTTTTTCTTTCTGTCTATGCCTTTGCAAACCTTGCTATAAAATATAGATATTCTTCATTGAACCATAGCTAGCATGCCAACCTTTAATGTGAGATCTCTACTCCCAGTTGTGGCTTGTTGGTAGTGATCACAAAAAAGGCACGTGATTGATGAATATGGTGTCTAATGATCATGAAGTTGGCAATCCAAATGGTCAATATCGAGAAGGATAGAGCGTAGACAATAACTCGGTATTTTTTTTACAGAATGTTATTGAGTGGCCTACCAACCTAGAGCATAGGAACATAGAAAAAGAATTCAAACTATTTTCCCAAATGTCTACATAAATGCACATACCAGCTTTGAAAGATCAAATGCAAAGTAAACATGTATGCTCTGAAATAAAGAAGCAATTTCATATAGATTAAATTTGAAAGCATGGACACACTCCAAATTGATGCTATCATAAACAAAGGAAGAGGCAATATTTTAAAGGTAAATCCAAGCTTTGGTGCATGCTGAAAGCTACAGATAGTCATTAGATTACCTTAATAGAAAAACTCAAAGAAGTCTCCAATTTGTGAATTATCTTGAAGGATTTGAAAAACATTTAAATTAATCAAAAGAAGCAAGAGTAGCCGAACCATGAAGTATAAATATCAGAGGCTGGATTATGCTCCCATTTTAAAAAGTACGCTTCCCAACATTGGTGATACCATTTTAGGAAGTGTTTTCCTTCAAGATTTTTGGTCATCTCTTGAGAATGAGGACATGACCCCTTTAGTTGGAAAAATATTGGAAAGTGGCTTGACTCAAGCAGGAGGGCACCCCATCTTAGTATAGTGCCCTAACCTAGTATAAGAATGCATGAAGGCCTATCATCTAAATACTAGGGAAGTCATTTCATCAAATAATAAAGTGATTGTTTGTCTGGATCTTGTTTTTATTGCCATTGCCTTCTGATTAGCCAAGCTCAGGATGGAAAATGTGTTCATTCCAAATTATGATTTAATGATGATCATCCTTGACACTTATAAGACTTTTCGGGATAAGTCAATCATGTCCAAATAGATAGAGTTCATAGCTAGAAGAACAATGATTGGATATGTATACATTCTTAGTAATTCTAGCTAAAGTTTTGTTTTTGGAGTTTTCCTTGTATAGATTGATTTTAGTGAGGTTAATTAACCTCTCCAAAATTACATATTTCAAAGGTAGTTATTAAGCATGAAGAGGTAGTTCTTAACCTTTGTGTCTATATAAGGATTCTTTTTGGCTTTGTAAAGGGACTTTTTGGACTTTAGATAAAAGGAGCACTATGCTAAAATTTTGATTAGGAGATGATATTTGGAAAGTATGTACAAATTTAATTTTTGTAATTAGAAATTCCTCTTAGGTTCTTGGTGCAAGAAAATAAAGCAACGTGCAATTTGAGTTCTCTTCTTTCAATCTAAATTGTTAGAAATATTGATTCTTTTTGTAGTGAGCATTCTCACAGTATGGTGCAAATGTTTATGAATATTTGGATTAGCAGTCTACTAGTAATAGTACTTAAGCATAGATCTTGATTATTGTTATTAGCAGTTTTAAGATAGTCTAGGAAAGCTTTGAAGTCATGTGGTGCATTTTTCATCAATGGCTTTCTATTTATCTTTTAAAGTTTGGTTTTACTTTTATTTGAAAAACTTCAAAATCATATCATACGAGGGAGCTGACCCTCTAAACACAGAGGAAGGGTGCATACCAAGGGCCTATACAACTATTGTGAATGGTTTTCCATATACACTTCATTGGGCAATTTTTATAGTGACAAATCTACTTACCAATAGATTTTTGGTGACTCTACTGGGGATCGAATGAGAAAGATTAATCAATCACCTATGATGAAATAACATAGTATTGCTACATGAGAATGTGCTTCTAGTTCTCCAGTCGAATCTTCACTTTCAGGACACATAGGAAGATATTATTTTAGATTTGAACACACTAGCCTAGAGGCATTGATGAAATGCTTAGCAATATCATCAAGTGAACCAGGTTCTAGAAGAAGAAGAAGAATTCAGTGAAATATTGCAAAGAGCTCCTATTGGTTAAAACATTGTAGTTGTTGAAAGAATAATTGCCATTTTAGGAAGAAATAGGCAAAATCTTGGTGACATCCAAAACCAAGTGAACACTAATCAATAACATGGTTGATAAAAGGTACCTTCCTTGGAATGAAGTATGGTGACTCTATTTTAAAGATTGATTATTGATGACTCTAATTCAAGGTGGCAATTCAAAATCATGGTTTGGTACAAGGGAAAAGTTGAAAGTGACAATGATAGTGATAGTGATGATGAATACTTTTCATAACCTAAGAAAAAAATTCTCGATGAGCCTCTGTAAGGTGAATTTGTGAAGAATTTCTATGGCAGTAGGAGGCTAAATCCTAAAATGGTTCATCCCCACTTACTTCAGGTTTTGTGAAATATTGAAGAAGAATATGGAAAGGACTATGATTTTATTTTTCATGATCAAGAATCCTTCTTGGAAAAAGATTCATCATATAATGATAAAGAAGGCCTTGCTGAAAAATGTGCTTCATCTAAATCAGCAATGAGGAATACTAAAAATGTCTCTCATGCACCTGTATCTTAGTAAAATCAGATTTTTATTGATCATAAGTAGGAAAGCTTCTTGAAAATTTTCTATGGTGGACAAAAACTACATCCAGGAGGGATTCATCCATCTTTGCTCCGGACTTTGCAAAAGATAGATGAACAAGATAGTAAGGATAATCAGTTTTTCTCTCATAGACCAAAATCATTTTCAGAAAGAAGTTTGACATATGACCATAAGGAAGAACTTGATAAGAAAAGTGATTCATGTCAATCGAAGATGGATAGTGGTGGTCAAAAAGGTGCTCCAATTCTTGCACCTATTGCTCATCAAAATCATACTTCCATTGATCCCAATCAGGTTGAATTTTTAAAAAGCTTCTATGGCAATGCACGCCTAGATCCTAACAAAGTACATCCTTCTTTACTTCAAATACTATGAGAACTTGAGAAAGAAGAACCATGCAAGAATTATTTTCTTGATAATAGAACATCTCCCAATCCAAATGTTAGAAAGGATTCATCTAATTCTTCATGCATGAAAGAAGACATGGATTCTACATCTAATCAAGGAGATGGTTGAGAGATGGTGTTGATAGAAGAAGAATGGTTTGGTAATCTATAAAGGCATCATTGTGAAAATTCCCAAACCCAAGAAAAAGTATTCAATCATCTTGATCCTAATGAAAGAGAAAAAGAAATACCACAATCTCAAGAAACTATGCAACATATGATTGAAGATGAGGAAAATGTGGATCAAGGTGAATTTCATACTGCTTTTATTCCTACTTGGTGCCTCGATGCTATATATGATGACTTCCTATGTGTAGAAGATCTTTTGATTCATCCTTCCATGATCATTCAAGATGATGAATCTATTGATGACATCAATACTTTAGATTTTATGGCACAATCTTGAAACCACTACCATTAACAAAGATAAAAGCACCAATGAACTTCTACAAATATCTGCTTTCCCTAAGGAAATGGAGATCTTTAGATTTGATGATATTGATGAACTTGTGATTAGAAGATCGGTTGATGAAAAAACTAAAAATCAGTTTTAAAGAGAAGAAGATAAACTATCTAGCCTTCATTCTCTATCATGCATGCCAACTTTCACATTTCATGAAAAATGTCTTGGAGAAGAAATGATGATTCAAAAGGGTGTAGATATAACTGAACGTATTGAAGATGAAAGCTATATGGATATGAAGACAACTTCCTCGAATCCAACATACGTGAAATTAAAATCCTATGGATAATTCAAAGTTCAAGGAAATCCTCTTTTTGAGTCTTTTCATCAAATAGGAAATCCAATGCCGAAGAGCTTCTATGAGAAGAATAACCATGATGAAGAAAAGTAATGAGTTAGTAAGGGATATCATTGAGAAATCTAGTGAAGAAAACTCTTATGATGTAGTTACTCCAAAATTGTGCTCAAAATCCTTGAATGGTAATTTCCTCTATGAAGAAAATGTTTACTTTAATCCTTTATTCTTAGAGGAAGGCATTTCTATTGATGATTCTCAAGTTGGTATTCAAAGACAAGGTTCAATGGCTATAACTCCGCAGGTTACTACACACCACATATTGTATGAAATAAATTCAACACAAGCTTTGAGACCTTCTTGTCTTAGCCATTTGAAGATCCTCTAGATAGAGAATTTTGATATTAATGGGACGAAACGTGTAGTTTTAACCTGCAATTTTGAAGATTGTATCAATGTAACTCTGAAGTGTTTAAAGATTCAAGAGAATCTTTTAGAAGATGAGGAAGAAGAAATGAATCGTGGGAAGATTCAATCTAACATAGATGTGCATCTAGGTTACAATAATTTTATAGAGGATTCAACGATGATCATGCCCATGGAAAATCAAGAGTGTTTAGTGTCAGAACTGATTTCAAGACTTCATGATGATCAATCACTATAAATTCAACTAGAAGGCTTATCAAGTAGAGGAGAGGATAGAGATGCATTCAGAAACTTGAGAGTCTTATGATTAAACTCTTTGAAAATGAAGTCGTCAATGCCATGCAATAGGAAGTAGAATTGATTTTGAAGTCTAAGATTTTTGATAAAGCCTAGTTATTTGGATCTATCCCTTTATCTAGAGAGGCGGAACATGCTTGAATGTTAGAATTGGAGTTCCAAGAGCCAGCTTATATTTGAGTCCACAAGAATCTAAAAGTTTTCACATGTTAGCACACCACCATATTTATTTTCCCCATCCAATCAATGGATTTTCATGATTATACCTTGACTCACTGCAGGTAGGTAAACCTACCTTGTACATAGTCTACTTAGGAGTTTGTATTGCTTTGAGTTTTCCTTTCTATCGTCTTGTTTTTGGTGTTCATTCCCTCTTTTGCAAAGTGGTCCCTTAGGTGACTCGACTCTAGAACCCAATGGATAAAGTATAGTTCTAGTTTTTTTTGGATTCAAGCTTCATCCTTATAATGTCCTTGTCCCCAAATATAGCTAGTTGTTACCCAATTATCAAAATTGTCTCAATTTTGATCTTCTTAATGCTATGGTTATTTTTCAAATATGCCTCATTTTAGTGATTGAAATGATCATTTCATCTCTGAGTTTTTGAGAAATTTTTCCCTTTAATATCTCCAGCTCAGTCCTAGCTCCACCTAGCACTTTGAATTTTCAAAATCTAGCTTTCGAGCCAAAACTTGCTGCAGACTAATGATGGAACTAAAAATGTTTATTTTCAATTGAATCATTAACAATTAACCTCTCTTTAAAAAAAAAAAAAAGAGGTTAAGAAAAGCTTTCAAGATTAAGCTTCTAAAAAGAGGTTAAGAAAAGCTTGCAAGATTAACCTTTTAAAAAAGTTAATGTTTGGGGATCAAAACACATTTTCTGAACTAAAGCATTAACCATTAACCTTTTTAAAAGAGGTTAATGTTTGAGTCCAAAATATGTATTTTTGAGATGGTTATTAACCTCTTAAATTTCTTAGTGAAGGATTGGGTATATGGTGCTTCATAATAAGTTATAATGTAAATGTTTCTAGAAAAAATTCATCACCCCATGCAAGTCTGATGGTAACAATTCATTCACTATTAGGAAAACCAAGTGTAAAGACCACTAAGATGGTAACGATTACTTCCAAGTTGCAACATTAGATAATTTTAGATGATTGGTTATGTGCAGATATCAATGAAAATAAGGGTTATAAGATACACATGTAATGTTTGACCAACTTCCCTAAGATTTGAGCTCGTGTGCAAAGAGGATTAACTTAATGAAAGTATGGGCAGTAAATAGAGGGCATCATTATATTGTGAGATTATCTCAAACTGAGATATGTGATTTTTTTGACATAAAGGAAGCCGCTGATATAAAGATTGTGCACCAACCAAAATGCTCACTGCATCAAGCATTTAACATGCAAAAAATTATGTATTAGAAGCTAGATTATGTATCTCAAACCTCTAGAATAAGGAACCACAGGAAAAATGAAAGAACATGTGGCATGTCCAATATCATGGATTAATTGTTGATGACAAAGCTTGCCAATGGTTTGACAGAGTTCTCTAGCATTCAAGTGCACAAGTGGTAAGATACGATATCACTGTGCTGACTTCTTCATTCCCCATCAAGCCCTGACAAAGCACATGAGTTGTATAAAGGGACATTTTTGTTTCTAGCTACGGCTTTCTATTCCTCTATTAACTTGTGATATTTGGATTGTGGTGTGAGAAATAATTGAGTGGTTGCAAATTAAAAGATGGTGGAGGGATGTGGAATGGCAACTGTTTGATAGGATGCCTCAAAGACATGTTCTTTGACTGGAGATTCCTTCCCTGTCACCTTTGACTAGCATGCATGTATATCTCAACCTTGGAAATTCGCCAGTGTAACCCTAGTTCAAATTTTTCCTTTTGCCTGCACCTTTGCAAACCTTGCTATCAAATATGTATATTTTTCATCAAGCCATAGCTAGCATGCCAACCTTTAATGTGAGATTTTTACTCCTAGCCCCAGCTTGTTGGTAGCAATCACAAACAAAGCAAGTGATTCATGAATATGGTGTTTAATGAACATGAAGTTGCCAATCGAAATGCTCAAAATTAAGAAGGATAGAGCAAAGAAAATAACTCAATATTTGTTTTACAAAATGTTATTGAGTGACCTACCAACCTAGAGCATAGGAACATGGACAAAGCATTCAAACTATTTTCCCAAGTGTCTACATAAATGCACATACTACCTTTGAAACATCAAATGCAAAGTAAACATGTATGCTCTTAAATAAAGTGGCAATTTCATATGCATTAAATTACAAAGCATGGACACACTCCAAATTGGTGCTATCATAAGTAAAGGAAGAAGCAATATTTTAAAGGTCAATCCAAGCTTTGGTGCATGCTGAAAGCTACAAATAGTCATTAGCTTACTTAATAGAAAAACTCTAAGAAGTCTCTAATTTGTGAAGTATCTTGAAGGATTTGAAAAAACATTTAAATTAATCAAAAGAAGGATCAGTAGCCAAACCATGAGGTATAAATATCAGAGGTCAGATTATGCTCCCATTTTAAAAAGTATGCTTCTTGACATTGGTGATACCATTTTAGGAAGTGTTTGCCTTCAAGATTTTTGGTCATCTCTTGAAAACAAGAACATGACCCCTTTAGTTGGAAAAATATTGGAAAGTGTCTTGGCTCAAGCCAAAGGGAACCTAATCTTAGTACAGTGCCCTGATCTAGTATTGGAATGCATGAAGGCCTATCATCCAAATACTAGGGAAGTCATTTCATCAAATAATAAATTGATTGTCTATCTAGATCTTGTTTCTATTGCCATTGCCTTCTAATTAGCCAAACTTAGTATGGAGAATGTGTTCATTCCAAATTATGATTCAATGATGATCATCCTCAATGCTTATAGGGCTTTTAAGGATAAGTCATTCATTTCTAGATAGATAGATTTCATAGCTAGAAGAACAGTGATTGGATATGTATACATTCTTAGTAATTCTAACAAAAAAATTGTTTTTGGAGTTTTCCTTTTATAGGTTAATTTTAGTGAGGTTAGTTAAACTTTCCAAAATTACGTATTTTGGAGGTAGTTATTAACCATGAAGAGGTAGTTCTTAACCTTTATGTCTATATAAGGATTCTTTTTGGGTTTGTAAAGGGACTTTTTGGACTTCAGAAAAAGGGAGCACTATGCTCAAATTTTGATTAGAAGATGATATTCGAAAAGTATGTACAAATTAAGTTTTTGTAATCAGAAATTCCTCTTAGGTTCTTGGTGTAAGAAAATAAAGGAACATGCAATTTGAGTTCTCTTCTTTCAAATCTAAATTGTCAAAAATATTGATTCTTTTTGCAGTGAGAATTCTCACAGTATGGTGCAGATGTTTATGAATCTTTGGATCAGCATTGTGCTAGTAATAGTACTTAAGCATAGATCTTGATTACTATTATTAGTAGGTTTAAGTTAGTCCAGGAAAGATTTGAAGTCATGTGGTGCATTCATCATCAACGGCTTTCTATTTATCTTTTAAAGTTTGATTTTACTTTTATTTGAAAGACTTCAAAATTATATCATACGAGGAAGCTATCTCTCTAAATATAGAGGAAGGCCGCATACCAAGTGCCTATCCAACTATTATGAATGATTTTCCACATACACTCCATTGGGAAATTTTTATAGTAAGAAATCTGCTTACCAACACTTCTACATTTTTTATAGAGATAATTTGCATGAAACTATACCTTGTATTTTTTTTTGGCTATGGAGATAACAAGAGACCATTAGTTTTATTTTCTTCCTAGTAATCTATGCCTTTGGTTTGTAAAGTCTGCATGAGTTTGTATTTTTTGTCATTGAGATCTTGATAGAACCAGCTATTATTCAAAATATGGTGCAAATTGTGAGTTTAATGTGCACTTGTCAAAGTTATTTGACACATATTTTTAAAATTGTAAAATTAGTAAAATATTTTAAAAAAATCAGATTATGAGCTATAAATTATATTAGAAATTAGTATATAGGCTTAATTTGAGCTAAATAAAAAAAATCAATGCAATAAAAGCTCAACTGCTTCTTTTTATAATAGAAAAGAAAATTATATTTTTTCTGCCAATCTAACTGATATATTCCAATGAATTAATTGCTACAATGTAATAAATTATTTATGATATTATGAGTATAATAAATATTTGTACTAGATCTTACCATTAAAGAATTGTTAACTAAAATGTTATATTCTTAACAATATGTTTCAAGAACTTGTCTGCTAGCCAATGCAAAGTGAAGTCATGTATGCAATTCTAGATGGACTATACCAGCTCGCAATAAAGAAAAAACTATGCATGGAATATTTAATATTCCCTGCTCAAGACAACTACACAATGTTGTGTTTGTTGAATATTGAAGGCTAATAATCACATGGGTGTTTTCCCTCCACTTGTATTGTGTCTCTTTAGCTGATCATTTGTGATCTTCAAGTGTTTGGCTATCAAGCATTTATTCATGTTCCTAAAGAAAAAAGGATAAAGCTAGATTCAAAATCATAGTAGTGTAACTTCATGGTCTATGGTGAAGATCAATTTGGATTTCAGTTATGGGATCCCATTACAAAGAAGATTTTATGAAGTAGAGATGTGGTCTTTAATGAGACAAAGTTTCTAGTTATTGAAGATTTTATTCCTATGTCTTTGTTTAATGAGAATAAGTCTTCATTAAATCCACAGTCTTAGCCTATGGTTTCTACTCCTACCTCTATTTTAGCTCCAAATCCTACTATCTTCATCCCCTATTTCTGGTATAGATCTTTATCAACAGACTGAAGAATTATTTGAAGGAAGCCCACTACAATCGAATAACACTCCTCTTTCTCAGAGAGAGCATTTTTTTCAAATACATCACAATAGCATTAAATGACATAAAAAACCAACATGGGCCCGATGTCCTTTAGGGATCTCATGAAGATGTCCACAATAAGGGAGAGCATCAACATTTTCTATTTAATCAGGATGCTCTGCTAGAGACAGGTCACGAGAGTGAGAACATGTTTGAAAATGTCAATGCCTCCTCTACTTTTGCCCATAGTGAACATAATCTTTGTACAAAGTTGTTTCCAATTAATGAGCCTCCTCTGAACCTCTCTCACTACCATGGAACATCTTCTTGAGTGCCAAATTCTTCCAAACATGGTGTTGGAGGTTATCAATGTTCATCCATGTTTCTAATGCAAACAATAGCCAGGATGTAGAGCATGGGCTCAACAATCCATGCAGGTCTGATTTTGCCTAGGGGTTACGTGAAGATGTTGTAGTGAAATTATTCCATAGCATTATGCCTTCCTCCAATAATGATCTGCACAATGAAATGCAAGAATGTAGTAGCCAGAGGCCTGTCACAGTTTCTAGCTCACAACCTAGTCTACCATCCTTGCATCATGAGATCATTGGTGGAGAATAGAGCTTTTGTCTAGCAAAACAGAAAGGGGATCTCCATTCTTAGTTAGCACTAGATAATTTTGGAGCTAAGAATGCAATACATACATCTTCAATGCATAATCACTGGGACCCGAAATCAAACCTAACTCCATCTTACATTGGTGCTAGGAAAAATTTGGGTGATTTGATGGATATCTCTGTTCATCAAATTCAATAGAGGATAGACATATCTTTAAAGGGTAATGGTTATGAATTTCTACAAAATAATTCTCAAAATGAGGAACACATTCTAGACTCAAGGAAATCTACAAGGCAAAAGAGGATGCCTACCAAGTATTTAGACTATGAGTTACTTTGCTCTAAGGAGGTAGAGCCTGAGATTATAATCTCTGATCAAGTAGAACTAGTTAATTTTAGAGATGCTTGTAGAAGTACAAAAAGAAATAGTGGATGATTGTGATGGAAGAAGAGATGAATTCTCTTAAAACTAGTAAAACATGGGAACTAGTTTCATTTCCACCCAACCATAAAGCTCTGAAAAATCATTGGGTATATAAGGTAAAAGAGGAAGATGGTGGCAGAAAGAGATATTGTGCTTGGTTGGTTGTAAAAGGGTATGCTCAAAAAATGGGGCTAGACTATGCAAATATTTTTTCACCAGTTGTGCAAATGTATATAATCTAGGTAGTTTTGGGATGGATAACCATTTGGGATCTTGAGTTAGAATAGCTTGATGTCAAGATGAATTTTCTACATGGTGACATCAATGAGGAATTGTACAAGGAATAAATTGAAGGATTTGTTCAAAAGCGGAAAGAACATCTCTATTTTTGGTTGAAGTGAAGTTTGTATGGGCTTAAGCAAGCTCCAAGATAGTTGTACATTAAGTTTGATCAGTTCATGGTTGAATGCAACTTCCCCCAGTGTGAATTAGATCCATGCATGTAAAATTTAAAAGACTTCCTAGTGGTGAGTTTGTCATTTTTCTACTCTATGTTAATGACATGTTACTTGCTAGTTCTTCTCCTCAACTAGTTAGAAAGTTAAAGAAAGAGTTAGCTTCTCAATTCTCCATGAAAGAGTTAGGGGCTGCCAAAAAGATTCTTGAAATTACTATCACTAGAGATAGACAAAAGAAGATGCTTACTTTGTCACAATAATCATACATTGACAAAGTTGTAGAGCAGTTTGGTATGGATGAAGCTAAACATGTTCCTATTCTTCTAGCTCCTCACTTCCACCTAAGTTCTAATTTGTGTCTCAAAACACAAGAAGAGAAGGATTTTATGCATGATGCTCCTTATAAATTAGTGGTTGGTAGCATAATTTATTCTATGGTTTCTACACATCTTGACATTGCTCATGTGGTAGGAGTAGTTAGTAGATTCATGAAAAATCCCAAGAAGCCTCATTGGGAAGTAGTAAAGTGGATATTGCAGTATCTCAAGGGTACTTTTGATTATGCATTGTGTTTTGGTAAAAATCATGCTCAACTGCAAGGATTTAACAATTCTTATCTTGCCAAAGGTTGAGAAAAATGCAAGTCTACTACTAGTCATGCTTTGATATTTACTGTGGCTGCCATTAGTTGGGCCTCAAGGCTACAACATTATGTTGAACTTTCTTCTGATGAAGCCAAATACTTGGCTCTTTTTGAAGTAGCTAGAGAGATTATTTGGTTTCAATGCTTGTTCAACGATCTAAATTAGCAAAAAGATTATTATGTTTTATTTTCTAATAGTTAGAGTACAATTTTTATGGCTCATAATCATTCCTCTCAGTGACAGTCCAAACATATTGACAAGCATGCTCACTATGTTGTAGAACAAGGGAAACTAGTGGTTGCCAAAATTGATACAAAGATCAATCCGAAGGGCATGTTGATGAAGGTTGTTGCCAAGGAGAAGTTTGAATGTGCCAGGCCTTCTCTTGGCCTTGTTAAAAAGAAGTAGGCTAGCATGTAGAGCATGGGAATGGGTGGTCCACTGGTGTAACTATTGTCTTTAGGTGGAAGATTGTTGAATATTGAAGGCCAATAGTCACCTGGGTGTTTTCCCTCCACTTGTATTATGTCTCTTTAGCTGATCATTTGTGATCTATAAATGCTAATGGAATCTATTTGTAAACTCATTATATTTCATCAATTTAATTCCTCTGCTCTTACTGTGGACATAGCCATTATTTGTGGTGAACAACAATAAACATTTGTGTTTGTGCATCTTGTTGTTCTATACTTTTATTTTGCATTCTTCATTAACTTACAATGTTAAGTCTATGTGATAGAATGCCATGTTATTTCTATTTGCAAATGTTCTCTATTTCAATTTTTTCCACTTGATTGTCCCAATAGCTCTCAACATCTAATATAAGAAACTATCTATTTAATGTTTCATGACCTTCAATAATAAATATTAATTTATTTTATTTTGTGATTAATTATTAAAATATTTAGGGGACTTAAAAAAATTAGTTTATTATATACAATATTAAGAGATAGTTTTAATATCTAGTTTTTGATTTATTGTTTGATTTTTTATTAATATGTGTCAAACTGATTTATGTATGTATGGAGTAAAAGTTAATTTATGTATTCAATTTTATGCTTACTGATTTAATAGTCATAAGATAATAATTAAGTTAATTATACTACTAATATTTCATATTAACCATTATTTAATTAATATTTAATTGATATTTAAATTTTAATATTTATAGATAAAATCTTTCAATAATTAAGTAAATTGTAATACTAACATTTTGTTTTATTGTTATAAAATTAGTTGTATTTGAAAAGTTAGTAAATATGTGCAACATAAAATTGCATTGGGGAATAGGGGTAGTGCTTGATAGAAGTCCACTCATATAGGAACCCAAATATAGAACCAATCAAGTTAAGGTAATACAATTTTAATTTTAAAACTTAAAAATCTCACATATAAACACTAGAAAAGATCATGGACTAAAAATTAAAAATAAAGGTACTTATATTTAATTGGTTGAAATATAACATAATAATCATTATTAGGACTAAATGATTGCAATAGTACTAGCATATGACAAATACAAGAAGATACATAAAGTTTGTTTGGACCATCTTATAGGTTTCTATTTAACATATGAGATCTTAAATATGATCCAAAATGTAGCAATAGTGCTCATGTCTCATGTCAACCTCTTAGAGATGAACTATACTTAATTGATGAACTTTGTTTGCAAAAAAGATAGAAATAAACAACTAGCCTTATCTCTTAACTATTGTGAGATAAAGAATAGTCAATGGCACCTATTGGTGGGATTCTTCATCCTCATCAACTTCCTCTTCATGCTTTTCATCTTCCTCTCCATTTTCTTCTACCTCTTCTTCCTCCTCAACCTCCATCTCTACAATAATCTTGTCATCCTAATCTTCTTCATCACCCTCTTCATGTTCTACTTCTACTTCTTGTTAAACTTTAGAGAAATCTATACTACATCAACCATCTAACTTTTTAACATATTGATATTTCTAAATATACACTTTTTCCTCATCTACATCATCTATATAAAAATCCTTCATGTCATCTAGTTGACCATGAAGCCTTTTTGTGAAGACCTAATCCACTCCTCACGATGGACCTCCTAATATCTTGGATCTCCTATTCCTAAGTCTACTCGAAACAAAGAATATTCTAGGAAGCCCACCATACATGTTTCTCCTTTGTTTGTTACCCAATATTGGGAATTAATCTCCACCCTCATCACAACTACAAATTCAAATTGAAGGTTTAATGATGCCTATCAGTTATGACCTTAAACAAACACCATTTCTCTTAACTAATGAATAGTTTAGCATTTTGTCAAACACCTAGAAAAAATTCCTACTTTAACCCATCTCCAACTATGGTGTTAATGTGACTTCCTTAGTTTTGTTGATTTTTGAATATTGAAATATTGATAAAGAAATTGACAATGCTAAATTTTAACAATTCACCAATCATCTAGTTCTGAAATCAAAATGTTATTGCAACTTTATTTATATGAACCCAATGAGAATTCCATATAAAAATTACATTGTATAGAACCTATGATAACTCCAAAATTCTTCAATGCTAGCTGCAAATAATTAATCTAGGCTCTTCACATGAACTTCAGTCCTCAAATTGAGTTTCCAAGCTTCTAAAAAAGTGGACATATGGCTCCAAAAAGTAATTATAGGTCTGTAAATGTTTAGTGTAGGCCTTAGAAATGTGATCAAAGTACCTAGGAGTCCACTCACAACCCTACTATTAGTGAGAATGTTTCCCATAATAAGGAAAAAAACAACCTCCAAGACTCACAATAGTCTCTAACAAACAAAAAGAAAGTTCTATAATTTATAAACACTACCACTAGACCCTTTGTAATTAGACCCAATCATTTAATTTGCAAAATAAATCACCCCACTTTAGTTATTATCAGATTCCCAATGAGAAGCAACTACAAAAATTTGGTATTCACATGAAAGCCCCAAATTCTGACAATGAAAATGCAATCCCTTAAATCCTCTGATGTAATCGCCCAGAATTACAGCACTTAGATGCCCGAGATACATATATGTATTGATAATTTTGAGATGATAATACTCACATCAAGCGGGCAGATATATCAATTATTGGAATAATAAATTCATCAAAATTCTTTATTAAACACCTATCTTCTCAACTATAGGAACTGTAGTATGAAAAGGCACTAAATTCACCAATGGACAAATGCTCCTCAACCATAGTCGAAATAGAAATAGAAAGCAATAGAGTCAAATAATCAAATTAAATCCTTATACTTTAGAAAGGGCACAAAAACACAAACTCAAAATTGTCACAATGATAAGAAAGGAAAATAGATCATCGAATAATCAGATGCCTCTCTTGTCAAATGGTCTCATATTAATAATCTCTGAATGGCACAAGTTTCCTAAATGAACTCCACTTTAAAAACTTCCTCCACATAGGATGAAAATATATTAAAGTGCCATTATAATATAATTTATTAATTTCTTTGGTCTCCCAAAAATGAGCTTTTCTACCATAACATAATATTCTAACACACAAGGCCCTTATTTTTTATGATTGTGATTTTAAAAATTTCAACCAAGTTTGAACAAGATATGATACTAAGATGAGAAACATACAACACCAACATAATTAGAAATTTCAACATATTTAGATGATTAATAATAATAATTCATCTATTTTAATAAAATAACTAATGAAACATTAGAATAAAAATCTGACAACACCAAAGTGATCCTGGTGATGAAAGACAATGAACTTGACAAAGTGACCTATTATAAATAGATGATGCCTCCAAGATTCTTGAAATTCCAATTGAGAAGCCTAAAATAAAAATTAAGAGCATCACTCAACTCCTCTAACTCAACTAAAGTTATTGGAACAAATAGTTTGGCTTACTATAAATAGTAAGTCCCTCCAACGAAGATAAAGCATACCATAGGCTATTAGAAAGCCTATAACCCCACAATTGAGATCCTCAAATTCTAATGACAACTCACAAGGGTTGTGATGGTGCACTGACCAATCTAACTATGATAACCTACTAAAAATGGGGATATTACAGTCCTCTTTCCTTAAGAATTCTTGTGCTTAAGCAATCCCAAAGACAAATGAACACCATAGCCCACTTGGATCCTAATGGTAGAACAACATATTGTCCCTATAGTGTACAAGCAACTCATATAGCATCAATAAAAAAATAACTAATGTCAATGACTGAATCATATGGAAATTAGCTATAGGTCGCTGATGGTGATAACAACTCATTAAAACTCAATTTGACTTAAATACTGACTCTATTGACATTTTAGTCCCTATCAAACTAACAATCACACCCAATGGTACTATGGAGATGATAATGACCACAAGTACCTAAATCACTATCAACAACTCCAGCCAATGATAAACTATCCTAGGTATGTGGATATTGCAAGTAGTCTAACTTGTTGCAAAAAATCCCATCTGCAAAAGATCATGCTCACCCATCCCATAATGGGTTGTATGAAATTGGAGTCAACCCACATCAACGCAAAATAAAATTCTCTATGTGTGGGTCAAAAGATCAGTGATGAGCACTCATCATAGCATAATATTGATTAAAACTCCTGATCTCTATCAAGGGCTCATCAAACTAGGAATTAGGAGTCAACTCCAATCTATGACTTTGAACTACTAAATGGATAGGATTCAAGAAAACTCTCTTAGTAGACCCAACCTCAACATCCCTATTGGGAAGCATTGTAGCTAGGGTCTCTACAATATTTCTTAATGAATTATTTAGTCTCATTTAAATATCAACTAGGGATGTAAACTTGGAATGGCATTTGCAAAGTATATGCTTTAAAATTTAATTGGTTTCTAAATTAATTATTCAGTCTCATTTAATTATTGACCAGGGACATAAAATTGGAGTGGAATTTGAAAATTATATGTTTTAAAATTTCTCAATCTCAAGACTAACCTATAGAATTCAAATGCTTGAGCTTTGGGAAAACTATGCTAAAACCAGTAAATGAAATTACTCGAACAAAGCATGAAATCATGTATAGGAATTAATCTAACTACCTATGTTGTAGGAATAGTTCACTAGTTTTGTTATCAATGGCTGCATGAGCAACAGAGTTCTACCTCACTTTGAAATGAACAAGGAAATGAAATCTACTGTAACTAAAAAGTTAACTCACTAAGTGCCCCCTTGGATGAGTAAGCATGAAATACAATCAAGATAAAAGATATAAACTTGAACTATGTATTCTATTCATTCATGGAGAAATATTACGCTTAATTGAAAAAAAGTATCACAATGGTTCTTCTATGAAAATCAACTCATTTGACTTCTTCGACTTCCCTCCAAGTTACAATAGTCATTATTTGAAAGGAAACCTACAATTACTTCCTAAATCTTAGATCACTCTATTAATGAGGATCATCAAGTTCAAAAAAGAAATGATGTTAACCATGAAAACATCTTCTAGGAAAAAAAAAGCTACGGAAGCTACATTTTTGTGCTTTATACATTAGAAAGCAATAAATGATTTTCCCTACTTGCAATAGTTTAGCAATCCATGGTTGGCTTTGACTACTCTAGCACTAAAATGTTGGTCCTTGCATACCCATGGTAAATACCTACAAAATAATCAATGTGCACACAACCTTCCAAATACATATATATTCTCATTATCAATACTAGAGAAAAGGTGTAAAGTTCCAATAAACACTCTTGCAATTCCTATGGCTACAAGAGGTAAACTACCCATAACATGGCATAGATAGGGAAACATTTATCAACATGTATAACTACTTCATTATACCATTTCTATCCATGATTTTCAGCAAATATAATGTCTTTAAACTATCCATATCTCTACTTCATGTCTTCGCGAATGCACACACACATGCATGTGTGTGCACACACGCACACCCACACACAAAAAAGAAAAAGAAAACCATGAAGTCATAATTGCTTGCAAAATAACTGTTTGAAAATAAGATAAAAAGGACATAGAATGATGGCCTTTTGGAGGCCCATCAAATACTAATTCTTGGTCAACACTATAATTTCTTGACTTATACTAGTGCTTGGTCAACGCTAGCATTACTCAACATAAACTTCAAGTTCCTTAATATTTTTCTCTTTTGCTCGGCCAAGCCTATGCATTTTTTCATTCTTTGATCACTTCTTCTAGGCTTCATTACAACTATCTATTTTAGTTTTTTAATGATTAAAAAATCACTTTATCTTGACAAATTTTAACTAATCAAATGCTCATTGTAGTTTGGTATAACTCAACCTTTACTCTAGGTCATTTTGTTATGTCCATCTTCTCAAATCCTCTTCATCAATCATCTAGATATGACAATTGAATCATATAACAATTGTCTTACCAATAGGATTTGACACCAATGACAACATAATAATTATCTCAATTGTAGTTTCCAACAACATACTTACTTACATATATACATAGATACATATGTAGATACATAGATACATGCAGATACATAGAGACATACATATACATACATACACACACACACACACACACACACACACACACACACACACACACACACACACACAGATATATATGTGTGTGTGTGTGTGTGTGTGTGTGTGATTTCATCTCTATATACAACAATTGGAAGAGTATTGTAGTAGATTTTTAAAATTTCTACTAATTATTTTACAATTGTTCTAATCTAACCCTAATTATGGAGACATTATAGGTTAAAGGTTAGCCTATCTCTTCTTTTAGTACTTCCCTCTTTTTGTGCTTCACTTTAACTTGTGACAATTCCTCTTCTATAATGTACTTTATTGATTGGTAAGTTCCTTGAGTTGATAATGTCATTATTATGGACAAATCTCTTAATGATAATGTTGACTATTTTCTTCCCGATGAAAAAGATAGCATAATGCTTGATACCTTTTCTCTTCAATGAGACAATCTTGATATTTCTTATTGTTCTAATACATATCCTGATTTAGTTGATATTTGAGATCAAGAAGAAGAAATTGTCAATTCTTTAACCTAACATTGCATTTGTATGATAAACCTAGTAGAGAGGAAGACTTCATGGAAATTTGTGATCCCTAATCTAAGGATTCCTTGGGAAAAGTAGATAATTTAAACACTCTTAATGTTCTTCCTATTGAAAACAATTGGTTAATTGTGTAATGTCTTTGATATTACACAAAACTTCATATCATTATCAGTCAACGTATGTCAAGCTCACTTGAGTGATGAAGATAGTTTCTTGTATCTGTCAAACATTATAGAGTTTGCCAAGTTTAGAAAAAAAATTGTCTATTGAGTTCACTTGGGCATTAAAGGGAAGTTTGTAGAAGTTGAGTGTTAACCAAGCTCACTCAGTTAACAAAGGAAATGTTGGATGGAACCACTATTAATCAAGCTCACTCGATTACCAAAGAAACTCAGTGAATATGTAGTATTAACTGAATTCACTGGTTAACATAGAAAAATCATTTTTGAGTTGCCTACCAAGCTAGGTCAACTAATGAAGGATTTTCTTATTTTGGCATATTGAGTCCAATAGATTTCTTTGTTAGTTCTAGCTGATTGAGGAGATGAATACTAAGTCTTGTAGGTTGTATTCAACCTAGCTTGACAATGTGTAAGATATATATAAGGTCAAGTTGAGAATTTAATGTGTCGAATACAATAGAAGATTTGAAGATGCTTAGAGGAAGCAAATTAAAAGGATAAGCATAATTTCCTTAATGGGATGAAAAGATACATTTGGTCAGAAAGGATCAAGTATACTATCCAAAATTGAGATTTGTAATCAACAATTTAGTTTCATAAAAAATTAGGTCATTTCATTTTTTCTCTCTAACCATTGTAGCAGTGATCTAAATCTCTTAATAGAGTTGTCTTAACAACTATTTGTAAATCCTCTAACAAGGTGAAATTTCTAGATTGAAGTGTCTAAAGACCTTAAACAAGACCACTCTTAACAGGGTGATCAAATCTTCTAATAGGGTCACACCCAATAGTGTGTTTTGTAACCTTTAGTAGCATTGGCTCCTAATAGGGCTCACTTCATAAGAGTGAAAATTAGTAACTAGTTGCAATTGGTGGTTTCCCCCAAATTGGATTTCCACATTAGATCTTGGTGTCACTTGTGCTCATACTATTTCCTTTATGTGTATGAAACTAAGTTAAATTAATCATAGATAATTGTTAGAAATTCTTTAGAATAATCGAGGGGGAGAGGTGGGGGTGGCGGGGTGAATCATTTATTCAAGGTCCAAGTGTCCTTATAAAAATCTTTCACAAATTATAGTGAGCCCATTAAATTAACCATGCATCCAAGCTAAACATTTTCCTTAGCAAGTTACTAATAAATCAATATGTAGGATTAAGACATGAAAAATTGACACATGACACAATGAATTATGGAGAGACCCAATTTTGGAAAAACCACTAGTAACATGCTACTCCTTTCTCACTATTGTGAAGTGATGCCTTGTGAAAGGCCTGACCTATTAAAGGCTACAAAACACATTGTTAAATGTGACTCGGTTAAGGGATTTCAACCACCCTGTTAGAAGTGGGCTTGGTTAAAGGACTTTTGAACATTCACTTGGAATGTCACCATGTTAAAGGATTTACAAAATGGTTGTTAAACTAACCTAAGTCCATAGGAATTTTCCCTAATTGATACAATTTCTAGAGAGTAACAATAAGGGCTTTTGATCTGATATAACTCAGAACATAACTTGCAAATTTTAGATCTCAATTTAGTTCACAAATTTTCTTGGCTTTTAGTCCCTATAGCTCTGATAGCTTGTCCTCCTTTCAAGCTTTTTCTCCTTGAGCCTTCATGGTTGTTGTGATAATGCAATCACTTCTGTGGTCACCTATCAAAGTAGAGTCTCTGTACTCTTTTCTTCCCTCTCAATTCCTTCTCCTTGACACCAGACACTTTCTCCCATCTCTCTTTGTTTCTTGATCTATAACTCCTTAAATAGGAGTTTGGAATACTTTTCAGCTATAATTTTTCCCCTCTTATTTTGGGTTTGAATGGATTAGGTAAGATATGATGTATCTTACCCTAATCTTGTTTCTTCTGGAAATATCATGTAGAATCCACCTATATTCACCTAAAAATGGTCTACCTAGAATTTTGTACCACCAGCTCAACATCCTTATCTTCCATCTAGTTCAAAAAATTTAAGGTAATGAACATATTGCCTTAGATCTGGCAAATCTTTGACTTTTCAAATAGTGGAGCAGCTTACCACTATTGACTTTCTAATGCTCAACACATACTATGTTGCTCAGTACCTACTGTGGATTCACTCGGCATTAACTAAATTTTATTGATGCTCGACATCTATTACATTTTATCTAGCTTATCACCTTCTATTTCACTCGGGACACACTAGATTTTCCATTCACTCGACACCTACCAATAATTTGCTTGGCATGAACTAACTTTATCAATACCCACTAATGAATTTAGTCGAGCTTTGCAGACAACTTTGTTACAACTTATTCTTCTAGAGTTTCTAAGTGTATCCAACGTATGTATCTTCAAGTGAATTATCAATACATCATTTTACCATTGTCTTAACTGATCCTTGTACTTCATTAGAAAACCATAACTCAACCTTTCCCTTAGGCTCTTTTGTTACATCTTATTGCTTAAATCCTCTTCATCAATCAACTAAGTGATAGTACTTGGATCTTATATGCAATTGTCATTCCAACAAATAGCAGGTTTGACATCAGTGACAAAAAAATGATTGAAAACATTCTTTATCAACAATCTCCTTTCTTCAATAATGATATTTTCAATCAGGTTTCAACAATCTCCCTCTTTGGCATTGATGGCAAACCAAATTGATCAACCAAGTTATCAAAATGCTAACTAGGTTAAAATAGTAAGTCAAATGCTAAAAAGAAAACTTTTCATCAAAACTTATTCATTCTACTAGAAACTTTGAATTTCTCCCTCTAAATTTTGTAAGACTCCCTCTTTCAAAGTATTAGGGATATCTCTTTTGCTGATACACTATCTTCTCTTTTTGTTCTACTCCCTCTCTAATCTTGTCCTCCTAAATGATTTCTGTTTGTGTTGTTTTCTCTCTCTTAGCTACTATTTCCTTTCTCCTTCCTTTCTACTATTTCTTCTTTTACACATTTGATCTTGTAAATTTGATTTGTTTATGCTATTTCTTCCTCTTTGACAACAATGCCAAAGACATATTATTTTAGCATCTTATCATGCAAGTGTAGCATTTGTAGGAACTCCAATTTCTCCCTCTATTACCTTGCCTGTGACTTATTTGGAATTTTAGAATTTTAATTACTTTAGGAAAAACCTAAAGTAAGTATCCTCTGCATTAATTTATATCATTTCAGCAATCAACTCATTTGATGCAGAGTAGTCTTGTTGTTACTTAAATAGCCTTGGATAGGGGTATCACTCCTAACTTACCTCTAAGATACTCAAATGCATCTTTAGGTAATCGTTTTGTGAAAATGTCAGCAATTTGTTCCTTTGAGTTGACATATTCCATCTTCACTTGTTTGTCTTCCACCAATTCTCTTACATAGTGATACTTAATTGCAATGTGCTTTGTTTTGGCATGCATCATAGGATTCTTTGATATGTTGATGGCACTTGTGTTATCACAATAGAGTATCATAAGTTCAGTTGTCTCTTCCTTCATACCTTTCAACAAGTCCTTATTCCATATAATATTGGTGCAGTTGATGGTAGCAACAACATATTCAGCTTCAACTATGGACTATGAAGTACAACTTTTCTTTTTGCTAGTCCAAGTACTTGGATATTATAAGCAATTTCCATTCCAGCAAATAGTAGGTTTGACATTAGTGACAAAACAATGATTGAAAAAATTATTTATCAAGAATCTCCCTTCTTCAATAATGATCTTTTCAATTAGATTTCAACAATAATATCTTAAGATTTTCATGTTGATCAGCTGATGAGTTATTTTAGTGTTTGCTATGTTTTAGCATTTGCTAGTGTAAACCAAGTGACTATGTGTTTAATGAGCATCAATATTTTCAATAAAGTTTATGTTGTGACATCTAAGGGATCTAGGAAATATTTTTGTGGTAACTAATTCACCCCTCCACTCTCAGTTACTCTTATGTTTACAACACTCGTAATAAGTGATGATTTTTTGAAGACAATATTCTAATAAAGTTAATATTTCTCAACCTATTCTAACTCTTAAATGTTACCTACATCAAATAAAACCCTTATCAGCCTTAAAGGTTGTCCTTCAACATGTTTTTAAGGGGAATCTACTAATTATTTTGATTTTCATATTCTTTCTCACACCTACCATTAAAGGAATAATCCTCAACCTACTATTTTTCTCCCATCTTCTCAACCCTTTCTTCCTCATCCAACTAAGCTTTCTCAAAATATTAGAATTGAATATGATTTGGTTTCATAGGTGGGTAAAAGCACAAACCTATGTCACCCTTTTATAAAGGAAAAGGCTAACAAAAGTATAGTTGTTCACATTCAATGACATAAAACTAGTATTATTATTTAGAATTTAAAAATGAAGTAAACTAATGAAATGTGTAGAATTAGATGAATTTTATGAAATTATACTTTTTAGTAATTATTTGGAATAAGAAATTATATATTTTCCTATTTTTTAAAGATAAATTTTAGTTGCTGAAAAATGCTAAAAATTAGGGGTCTAGTTCCCACCACAAAACTATATGGAAATAAACTTATTTCCCTTTGAGATACATCAGAAGTCTCTTTCACCAAAAAAATTTGATACTAGTAAGAGATGTAAAAGGCCACGAAAAAGAAATAACTAAATAACCTTTTAATTCTTATTAAACCATGAGACTTTCTTAATAGGAGTTGCAAAGGAGGTTTCACTAGAAAACCCATTAAAAGAGGCATTCTATTAGGAAATGGCCAATAGCCCAAGTAGAAGGATTACAATTATCATAATAATCCAAGGGGACTCCAAATTTTGACCAATCAGAATCTTAAATTATTATGAATAGATAAAACTAGAAAGCTTAAGAGTATAGTAAATGAAATAGAGAGGGTATGACTAGGGAGTTTTTTTCGCTCTACTAGGGTTTCTTACTTCATGCAAACTTTCAATTTTCTTGTGTATGAATTTTCATCTAAACTTTCTTTCTGAGAGCACCACTTGTCACACTACATTTACTATTGAAGTTTCTAGGCTAGGATATAATGACTCTGGCCAGCACGAACTAGTTGTTTCTAGTGTTCACGCTATTGCTTCAATCTACCATGGCACTACCACAGAAAAAACACCCACGCAAGTTTGTCCCAAAGGTTTTTCATGAGGTAATCCTAACATTATCCTTCCTTTATAAGAATTTGATGCTGCATGTGATTGGTTAGAACAACACACCTTGATAGGTTATTTTGTGGGTAGGACTCCTCCTGAAGCTATGCTTTGAGAATGGGTTAACAAGAGATGGACTCCTCATGGAGTTTTCCTTCATGCTATGCAAAACCTTACCAAACATTTTTTTAATATTACTAACCAGTTGCAAGAAGATGCAACCTTTCACAACAAACCTTGGTATGTGTGTTCTTCTTTGCTTGTTTTTCAAAAGTGGTCATGAGACTTCACAATCTCGGATGATAAAAAGCTTAGTGTTCTTATGTTGGTCGAGTTCCTAGGTCTACCCCTGACATGTTGGCCTTTCATTGAATCCATTGCCAAAGTCATTGGAAAAGTCATCACCAAGGAGCGTGAGAAATTTTTTAATGCTTGCCCACAATGACGCATTTGTGTCAAGATTCATCTTTCCAAGGATCTCAAAGATTCTGTGGAAATTCAGATTGGGGCTCAAACCTTCTCCCAAAAGGTTCTTTACTTGAACCTCCCCAACACCTATTATAGGTTCCAATCTACGAAACACAAGATCAAGGACTGCCCTTTGGCTACACTTAAGGTCAAACCCACACCTAAAGAAGCACCTATCAAATAGGCCAAAGGGAAAAAAGAAGAATGGGTTACTGTTGGGTGCAAGGGCAAGGATCCCTTGAATCCCTTTCCTCCCAAGAAATCCTATGTGGTGGTGACCATGATTCTTCCTATCCCCACAAGAGCGTTAGTTCTAGCCAACTTGTAGGGACACAAGCAGTGGAAAAATGAACTACTCTGGGGATTTTGTAGGTTTTAAACCCTGCTGGTATGTAGGGGATAAAGGCGGCCACCAAGGATTCTACTTTAGTTGGGGTGTGTACTCCTCTTGCTACTTCTTCCATAGCACCACCAGTGACATTGCATTCTTGTAGTCCTCCTAGACATGTGGAGATACTAGAGGTGAAATGACATGCTATAAGTTCAAAGGGTACTCTATCAAACTTCAACCATTTTTCTACCTTCTTGTGGAATAGCTACTCCTCTCTTGAGGATAAAGATGACATGGAAGAGTTTTCATGAACTTCCTATCATGGAATGTTCGAGGTCTCACAGACCTCCCAAGAAAGTTCTACTTTTGGGATGTCCATCATAGACTTGGTAATTTAGATTTTCTGTCTGCAAGAAGTTAAAATTTCTAGTTTCATGCTTTCCTCGGTGTGCCACATCATTTGGCAAGATGGTGTAATGTTTTCTTCTCAGCACAAAGCTAGTTGAGTTGGTGTAGTTACTCTCTTATCACCTCACCTTCATTCTGCTATTATTTCGCACAGTTCTGACCCCACACATAGAATTATTTGGCTTTTACTTTCCACTAACAATCATTCTTTTGGAGTCATTAATGTTTATGCTTCCAATGATGCCGTGGAAAGATCCTAGATATGGGCCTAGTTTGCTGACAATTTGCCTCTAACTACTTGGGTAATGTATGGGGACTTTAATATGGTTGAACTGGCCTCTAACAAAGATGTCATTCTACCTTTTCCCTGGACAACTGGGGAAAGACAAGCCTGGTACTACATGTGCAATAAATTGGGCCTTTTGATCCCAATAACAACCACTACCAGGATAGTGGGGTTTGGCACACTTAGTCTAAATTTCGAGCTAGCTTTGACCACATTTTAAAATGCCTTGATCATGCTATGATCACTACACAATCTTTTTTCTCTTTTTCTAAGGATCGAGATCTACCTATCATTCCCATGCCATATGTGATGTTGTCTAACCACTATCCCATTTATTTTGTCATTTCTTGGAAAATAGTTGTCCTAAAGGTGGCCAAGTCTAAGTTCTTCCTCAACACATCTATGCCGATGCATGCTTCCACCATCTCGGACATCCTACATATCTAGAATTTGGAGCCACATCCACATTCTCAAAGGGGATGGATTCAATGGATGGAATGATGCCATTACTAAAAATGCTCACTTCCTATGCATCTATGGGCATCAATCAGTAATGTTCAGAAAGTGGTCATATGAAGCCAACACGCTTGCCCTCAAAAAAGCCTCTAAGGCTCTCACCCTCAATCCCTTTGATGTGGATTTACAAATTTAGCTTGCCAAGCTTTGCCATGACTAATAACTATGCTACTCACAAAGCCCAAATTAAAGCTCCTCTCCACTGGTTGGAGGTTGGTGACAAAGCCTTGAAGGATTTTTACAGGCTCTTCGAGCCCATCATACCAATGTTGGGATTAAAAAGATCAAACAAGGAAATGTTATTCTGTCCAATCTCCCTGACATCCTACTAGAATTTGTTCATCACTATGAGAACATGTTTGCTTCACAAGGAAATTTGGTTGCTCAGGAGGAAGCTCTCAAAAAGTGTATTTTTGTTACTCCAAACCACCTAACAGTTGAGCAACATGCTTTCTATGAGAAACTTCTTTCCCTCCATGACCTTAAAGAGGTGGTCTATTCCATGGCTGATGAAAAGTCCCCTAGGTGTGATGGGTTTTGCTGTGAATTCTACAAACACCTCTAGGAGCATATAGGTCATGATCTGCACAAAGTTTATCTTGAAGCCTATCATTCTAAAAGCTTAGGAGCCATTATAAACAAAGGAGATATCAAATTCATACCTAAATTCAGTGATACAGAGGACATATGCAATTGGAGACCCATTACCCTTCTGAATGTGTCTTATAAGATTATTGCCAAGGCACTCTCTCTCAAAATTAGGCACATGTTGCCTTTAATTGTGTGGCCTGAGCGAACTGGCTTCATCAAGTCTAGATATATTCTTGGTAACGTCATTGCTATTTGGAAAGGAATGGAATGGGCTTGCAAGTCCAATCGGAAGGCTATCTTTTTAAAGATAGATTTTGCTAAAGCCTATGATCACATTGAATGGCCCTTCATCTTGGCTATGTTCTAGGATTTGGGTTTTGGTCCCAATTTCCTTCATTCCATGGAGATGCTCTTTGGAGATGCTAATGCTTGCATTACCATTAATAATTTTCAAACTAAGGCTTTTGGAATTTTTGTTCAATTAGGCAAGGTTTCCCATTAGCTCCTACACTTTATGTCCTTGTTGTTGAAGGTTTTGGCTATTTGCTAGTGCATTCTATGTCCTTAGGGCTGGTTTTTGGCATTTCCTTTTCTGAATCATCCTCTGAGTTAGTCAATGGACACTTTGCTGATGATTCCTTTCTTACTCTTTTAGAGGACAAAGAAAACATCAATAATGCTTTAAGTTGCCTAGACACCTTTTGTCAAGCCTCTAGTTCTGCCATTCAATGGCATAAAATGCTTTGCTTTTGTTTGTCATTTTTTCCAGCTCCACCTTGGCTCAGCCAGTTTGAGTGGAAATGGGTTACACATGGGGAAATCTTCTACTTTCTTGGCATTCCTTTTGCATTCTAGGATTTTCCTATGGAACTTTGGAATGTTGTGTTGGCCAAGATTAGCAAGAAGCTTGACTACTAGATAAAAAAATTGCTCTCCCTTGTTGGGAGATTCCAAATTTTCTCAAAGATTTTGGTGACCACTCATGTGTATTACTCCTCCTATTGGGATCCCTCCAAAGCTTCATATCTGAAGCTGGAAAGATTGCTCAAGGATTTTTGTTGGGCCCTTAGTTCTAATCATCGTGGCTTTTATAGAGTTGTCTGGGATTTTTTTTGTCTCCCAAAAGAATCTGATGGTCTTGGCCTGCTTTCCACTTAGCAAAAAAGCCTTGCTCTCTATGCAAAATGGATTATTTAGGCTATTTTTGGAGATGAAGCTTGGAAGATTTTGGTTTGGCACTACATTTCTTCTAGCTTTCCTATCAATAGGCCAGCGTGGAAGGGGATTTGCTTTCAAACCCTTCTCATCATGCATGAGCCAGTGGCCATATAGGGCTCATTTGTCATCAAGAGCATATGGAAAGCCTGGGAGGCTATTAAGCCTTGGCTTTGATGGGCTGGAGATGAATTCCACAATGGCCTCTCCTTGAATTAGTAGAATATTTGGTGGTCTCCCTTGTTTTCCATTTAGGGTACTCCCCTCACCAAGACTTAAGGTGTCAATGCTCTACATTTTTTAAAATGTGGCATCAAAACTCCTAAGGACCTCCTTTCAAGGGTCACCATGAGTTTTAGGACCTGGAAAGATATGCAAGTATAGTATCGGCTTATCCATTCTAATCAACAAAATTTTGACCTTTTTCTTTCTTCTATCCCTATTCACTTAGTTCATAAAGTGGGGATTCAGTCTGTTCGACCTTAGTGGCTTGATTGGAAGTGGTATCTTGCCACTCCATTTTCCTATTACAAGCCAAATTTGAGATACAGATGGCTTTCACCTCATCTTCTGATGGTGGGTATGCTCAACCAGAGATCTGGCATTTTCAATATTCTCTTTCTCAATAATAATTAGATACTTAAATTCTAAAATATATAATGAGTCAATTGCACATGAAGAAAAATAAATAAAAAATTAAGATTATATATTAGGTGTTCAGGTGTAGACCAAGTCTTCATTGACAAATAGGTAAATAAATGAAAATATTTAGAAGTTTCTTTGAATTCTATAATTATGATGTTTAACATGAGTATTGGAGGATATTAGAAAAGGTTCTAGAAGGTTGACAAACAAGAAAATATTAGAGTATTAGAAGTCAATTGCATAATACGATCACTAAAGTATTACAAGTTGAAGTCAGTGAAAGCTAATTAGTTTTAAAGTGATACTAATTTAGTAGGTAGAAGTTGTTATGTATAAAACTAGGTTCATCCCAAGAAATCACTCTATCATATTGAAACATGAAATCATTGACTATAATTGAGATAACCTTATATTTATACTCTCTCTCTCTCTCTCTCTCTCTCTCTCTCTCTCTCTCTCTCTCTCTCTCTCTCTCTCTCTCTCTCTCTCTCTCTCTCTCTCTCTCTCTCTCTCTCTCTCTCTCTCTCTCTCTCTCTCTCTCTCTCTCTCTCTCTCTCCAAAATTATCCTTGGATAATGTAGTCTGGCAAATATGTCAAAGAAGATGAGAAAGTATTTCCTATTGTAGTTATATTATATTCACAATCAATTAAAATATGAACCTCTGAAGATGAAGAGATAAATTAAACATGTTGAGCGACTAGTATATAACTTTTTTTGGAACTATAAGTTTACTCTTTTATATTTTGAACTTTTTTTTAATTTTTTCTAAAGAGATTTTCAGATTTTCAGCTTTGGAAAAATATTCCAATAGAGGTAACTAGAACTATATGATTGTTCTCACATTTACTCATTGGAAGGGTTGTACTATTAGTGTTTTTATTCTATTTTTCAAGGTAATAGTATTTCGTGTACCATGAATATGAAGTAAATATAAATTAAATGGACATGTTAAATTTAATGGGATCTTTTTCAAATAGAATTCCATCAACATCAAAATTGATTTGATATCTTTTAAGAAATCAAAAGTAGCATTTAAATTAAAATACTCATTGTCTACATGGAAGTTACATGAAATATTTTGTGACCTTACATATTATAAAAGTGTGAAATGTTTCATTTGTTCTACTGAGAAATAAATTATTGTGAACCATTACCCATGATGTATGCATAGATGAATTTGACTCCAAATATAGACACCTAGACCTTAACACTTATTTCAAAATATATGAATTATCAATTTTGTAGTTTCGTCTTATTCTACTATTACATAGGATATGTTTGGTAGTAGGAATATGAGTTGAATATGCATATGAATTTTTTTTAAACTTAAAACTCTTTGTTTTTCTACACCAAATGGGAATTTTGAATAGGAGTACATATTCCAATTTTTCCCAAAAAATGGACGTTCAGAATTCTACCTAAATAGGTGGAATTGGAATACATATTCCTATTCTAGTTTTATTTATTTTAGAAAACATAATTTTTTGTGTCTATGAATTCCCCATCAAATTCCAACTGAACCAAACAAGAATAGGAATACATATTCTTATTTTTCATTGTATAATAACAATTCTAGAATATGCATTCCTATTCTCATATTTTTATTCATGTAAGAAAATAGACCCTTAGTGTAGGAACTTGTTAATTTTAAAAGAGGAATCCGATCTGCACTCCAAAATCTCATATTTCATAATTTTAAGAGTGCAAAGAATGCATTCATAAAGTAAATCGGACCGTTTGATTATTTCTAAGAAATCAATATTTTTTTTTTCAAAATATTTTAAGTTTTTTAATCTAATTTTTAGCTTAAAGGCTACTTCAGTCTTAAGAGACCCCCCTAATCTATGCAACAATATTATTTCTATATAATTCATAATAAAAATTATATATTATTATATATTTGATACCAAACCATTTCAGATAGTAGTGATAACATGGACACCAAAACTAATTTTTAGGCAAATGTGGTAGGCCACAAATATATTAAAGTAAAATTTGATTCAAGAGTTTAAAGGGGAAAGAATCAGAAAAGAAAACCCCAAATCATTGCTTTGATACAAGGTTCATAAATGAAAACTATAAGGAACTGTTCATATGACATGTCACTACCAATGGGCCGAGCAACACTTATTGGCAGCATAAACATACCTATATACCAAGAGCATTACAATGAAAGAATGCAGCTAAAGGGAATCCTGCTGGAAACATACTTTTCTTGTATTTTTTACATCTCTTCCATTTTTTACTATTAAAATCATAATTTATACATTTCATATGTTAATGTTCTGTAAAAAAATTTTGCAGATTTTTTTTCACAAATAGTTTTGTCAAATAATTTTCATATTTTGTCTATGCATCCATGTTTTATATATATGTGAAATAGGACTCTTTAATCCATGATAGCGGCCAAGTGCATTTGGTTCAAATGTTTTTTCAAAAAATTGATTATGTATTCCTGATGATCATTGTGCTTTATGTGACTAAAGTTCCTTGAAGAATTTTGTATATTAACTAGCAGTCTTGCTTTGTTCCTAACTTTTGCATATATATCTTTTAGTGCATTCCAATTACTTGCTCTAAAATCTACGTAATTCATCACTAAAATATTCTCTGTAATTTGATATTCTTATAAATATTTATGTTAATTAATATTATTTAATATCCATGTTATTTAATATTCATTAAAATTAAAAAATTGATACAAACCGTTTACTAGTATTTGTTTCAATATTATTGGGTGGTGTTGATCTGAAATAGTTATCCCATAACTATAATCTCTAAAAAAATATTGGATGCAATTTTAATCAGACCAATGTGAAATAATTATCGCACTAATCCTAATTGTTTTCTTTTCATTGAATAAAGGAATCAAAATATAGGTGAGTCCCAACTATGTTTGAATTTCATGGATCAGACCAGCAATTTATTTTTATTTTTTTGTTCTATGTATGTTTATTATTTTTTAATTATTTAGTGTTTTCTTTGAAAGTAGGGAACTCAAAAATGTCAAGATTTTGATTTAAATAGGTCACACAGATCAACAACTAGTAACATTCTTCTTGATTCATTTTGTAGTTTGAAAAAAATGTAAGAATTGGTATCAATAGAAAGACAAAGATCTCACATGTTAATTTGGTGTAAACCGATACACAAACGGTGATCTCTATGCTAAAGAAAGAAATTGTAACTTGATAATGTCTAGAAACTTAATTTCCTTTATAGGCACTTTTGTTGGAAATATTTTTGTAGTAACTAATTCACCCCTCCCCTCTCAGTTACTCCTCTTATATTTTAAACAATTGGTATTAGAGAATTTGGTGCTTGCAGAGAAGGTTTTGTAGATCTTATCAAAAGGGACATGGTCTACAATTTACATAAGGCATTATATGGTCTCAAGCAAGCTCCCAAAGCTTGGTATGAAAGACTTCACAACTACTTGATACAGATTGGTTTTCAAAGAACAAATGATATCAGTAGTATATATCAAAGAATCTAGTGATGCATACCAAAACAAAGCACATTGCTATAAAATATCATTTCTCGAGAGAATTGGTTCAAGATAAAGAAGTCAAACTAGAATATGTAAATACAAAAGATCAAATTGTAGACATATTCACCATGTCATTACCTACGGATGTATTTTTGTACCTAAGAGGTAATCTAGGGGCTATTCCCTTGTCTAAAGCTCACTAAATGAAGTTTAGTGATGCATCAACCAAAGCATGTTGAAGATCAATCAGTTGATCCAGAATTGGCAAGGGCATATTGCAAATGAATTAGTACTTGAGGTAAATTAATATTTGCTAAATATTGTCTTTGGCATGAGATGTCAAAGAGGGAAAAATTTGTTGTCATATCTCATAGAAGTTTTCGAAACAAAAAGAAGAAATGTTAGAGAGGGAGAATAATTTTGATAGAAGTTCTAGTAGACAGAGGGAGAAACTGAAGGTAGAATGAGTTCACATTGATAGATGGAGTTCTCATGGATGAGAATTGGAATGAAACTAAGGATATGTTCCTTACTTTATTCCTGCTCTAAAATTTCATTATGCAATGACATGTTGTATTGTCATCAATGCTAAAAGACAAAGATTGTTAGAAAAATTGATTAATAGTGTACTATCCTTGATGTTACACAAAATGTCATATCATTACTAGTCAATGTATGTTGATCTCACTCAGACATTGAAGACAATTTTTTGTGGCTACCTAGCATTCTTGAGTTTGCCTAGTTCAAAAGGTAGTGTCTATCAAGTTCACTCAGGCGCCAAAGGAAAGTCTGTAGAAGATGAGTGTTAATTGAGCTCACTCTGTTAATGAAGGAAATTTTGGATAAAACTAGTGCTAACTGAGCCCACTTGGCTACCAAATGAACTTAGCAAGTATGCAATGTTAACCAAGCTCACTAGGTTAACATAGGAAGATTGTTTTTGAGTTAGTATCTACCAAGTATGGTCAACTAACATTAGGATTTTTTGGTTTTGGTATATTGAGCTCAATTGGTTTATCTGGTGGTTCTAGCCAACTAAGAAGATGAATATTAATTATTCTAAGTTTTATTTGAGCTAACTTGACAAAATGAAAGATATAAATAAAAAGTCAAGTTGAGGGTTAGAATGCATGAAGTATATGTGAATGTATGGAAGGCTTTTGAAGATCTAATGCTATTGAGAGGAAGAAAATTGGAAGGATAAGAAGAATATCCTTGAGAAGGTGAAAAGATATATTCAATCATGAAGGATTAAGTACAAGCTGAAATTGAGATCTATAATCAGCAATTTAGTTGGATAAGAAATTAGGTCATGTCATTGTTACTCTCTAACAATTGCAGTAGTGATCTAAATATCTTTACAGTGTTGGCTTAAAAACGATTTGTAAATCCTCTAACAAGGTGGCAGTTCTATTGAATTATCTCAAGACCTCTAACAAGGCCACTCCTAACATGGTGATTAAATCCTCTAACAAGGTCACACCTAAAAATGTGTTTTGTAACCTTTAGTAGGGTTGGCTCCTAATAGGGCTCAAATTTCAGAAGGCAACAAAAGTGAATTTTTCATTCTCTCAACTAGTATGCACATTATGTTTAATCGATAGAGCTCCTCTTTTAATGTTTTGCATTGAAAATATTAACTATAGATTTCACGACATAATTTAGCTAAGACCACCTCTTCAATGATAATGAGTGGGATATAACTATGGCACTAGTCTTGGTAAAGGAAAACCTTTCATTAATCACTTCCTATAGACACTCAACCTTCGATTATTGTGTAAAGATACATTTAAAAGGAGGCTAATAGCATTGATTTGGGAAACTTGACTAGAACTTAGAATTAGATCTATAAAGTAAATCAAACATATTTCCCTTGAGACAATATGTTTGATTAATCATTGACTAGTCATGAACCTTACGTATTATGATATCCTCTCTCAGAGATGAAAATGTGATGTTTAGAAGAAAAGTCAGCTTCTTATATTCATTTTTCTGTATAGATAATATATTATTTTTGTTATGAGAGAAAGCAATGTGACCTTGTGAAATATTTTTTTATACCAAGAAAATGAATGTGTAATCTTGTGGGTTATACACCATACTGAATAATGAAATGGAATTTATCTTGTATTTTAAGATCTCCCTTAATATTCAAATTAGTTTGCATAGTACATGACAAACCAATTAATGAACTCAATAATGGTAGTTGTTTCAGAACCAGTCATCACAAAACCATAAGGAAGAAAATAGGACAATTTTATCACAAAGAATTTAGATGATATATTCATATATTGTAGGTGAACATTTGAAAACTAGATTGATTTTCTGATGACAAACTGCTACATTGATTATTGTCAAAGTGAATTAGATTAATGAGTGTAGAAGCTCTATGTTATGAGCTTTCATTTAGTTGTTTCTCTTACAAGGAAAATAATTGATTATTAATTATAACTTTTAATGAAGACCATACTTACTTTTGGGTATTACATCCTCTAAACACAAAATCTATATTAAGAAAGATTTAAAGACTAAAAACCTCCAAATCTTACTGATGTATGGGAAATGGGAACAATGACATCTTATTAGTAAGGGGAATGAGAACAATGACATCTTATTTTTCTCTTTTACTCTATTATTGCTTACTTCTATATAACAAATCTATAGGAAAAATTGTGATGTGTATTGACTATAATGTAGTTGGATTGTATATCTCTAGAAGAAACCTTCGATGTTTGAAATTATGCAAATGAAACACCAATTAATTTTGTCTTATTTTATTTTGAAAGATAAAATTAGCATCTCCTATCTAAGTTCCACTTATATGTCTATATTGTGCATATAAAATTGATGGTACATAATTGATATTTTTTAAACTAGAAATCATCATTGAACCTTTATTAATCTCTTTGAGTCATTATGAATCAGTGAATACCTTATGATCATTATATATGAGTACACTATCTCTGAGTTTATCTTGCCTTGGTAGTCAGAGAGACTCCTCAGTCTCAAAAGGTCTCCTAAAATTTGTACAATAATTTAAAATTTGTGTCATTCTATATTTTATTAAAAATTAAATTATCAAAAATTAATAAATAACAGATATATATTTACAAAAAGTTATTAGAATTTTTGGGTATTGGGCAACAATACAACAAAATCTTTACCATTAACAAGAATAAATGTTTTTTTGCAATCCTTTTATATTTGTTCACAAATTAATAATATTTCCTCCCATATGCATTCCAACCTAGTGCAGGAGTGGTTAACCCATAGCCCTCCTTTTAGATGTAATGTGTTAAGAACATTTGGTAATATAGAGAACAATCCAATCATGATCAAATTGTTACTCTTTTATTATTTTTTCATTTAGAAACATTTTAAATATTTTATAAGAATTTTTATTTTATACCTACATATAAATTTTCATATTGTTTTCTATGTTTTTCTTGAGCTTAGTTTACAAACCAAGCGAGAAGGAATGCAATGTCCATTTATAAAAAAAGTTAGTACTAATTTTCTCACAACACTCCCAAACAAATGTTTCCACTTTTGTAAAGAAATTACTTATAATAGAAAAAGAAAAAGAAAATAAAATAAATTCTTAAGTTTTTTTAATTATGTATTTTTAACTTTTATAAAAAAACGTAGTTGTAGAAAAATATTATATTTTTACATGATTAAAGAAAAAATCTATAAAAATATTAGAAATAAAGAAAAAAGAAAATAACCAATTTTTGTATTATATAATATATAATAAATAATAACTAAATTTTATTTCTCCAAATAAAGTGCTATCAAATTATTTTTATTTCTTAAATATAATATATGATTATTTTATATCTATAAACAATATTTTCATCAAATTTTTTATAAGATGCATTATTTTAATCTCAATTCTAAATCTAATTCTATATGTAATGTTATCAAAAAATTGAAATATAAATATAATCATAACATTCATAAAAGTAGCACTTACAAAAATTTAATAGAAAAATAATTTTATTTCTTTTAAGTTTTTGATAATTTTAAAATTTTAAATTTTAAGAAATAAAGTAGCTAAAATGATATTGAGTTTTTCATTATTATACATTAATTTAATTTATTAAAACATAGAAATGAAATATGTTCATTATTATACATTAATTCAACATTATTAAAACATAGAAATGAAATATATAAGTTTTAGTATGGTATATTTTGAGTTTACTTTTAATAATTTAAATTTAACAAAATATAATTGAGAAAAATTAAAACTTTCATTTTTATATATTGATTTTATTTCTTATAGAAATTTTATTAAATATACTTAAATGTTTATATTTTTCACTAATTTTATAACTTATTCAATGAATTGATATAATTTTTTTAAAAAAAAATTTAACATAACTAAAAAATATCTATCAAAACAAGAAATAATGAATTATTTATTTTTTGAAATATTTTTATCATTAGAAGGAAATAATAAATTTGTGCATATATAATATTGTGGCCTAACTAAAAAACTTTATTATATGTTTATGGTGAGAGGGAATAGAAATTGTAACAACATACATTGAAGAGTAAGCATGGGAAGATGGAATGAGATGAGATAGAGTGAAAAGAGAGAGGAATATGCATGCATGACATTACATATATATATAGATGGTAATAATGGGGAATAAGGAGATGGTAATGAAGGAAGGAAGAGGGGAGGAGACATATAGAGAGACAATGTAGGGAGAGATAGGGTGACTGACATTAGGTAAAGATATATTTTAATAGGGGGAGAGGGAGTGAGATGAGATAGAGAATAAGATGGAAGAAAATTAAGGATCAAGATAGAGAAAGATGATACTAGGTGAAGAGAGAGGGGATGGACTAATTGATGCAAGGTATATATTGACTGTAATTATGGGAAATTCAAGGTGAGATTAGGTTGAGAGAGAATACAAAATGATTAATCACAAGGGAATATATGAGAAATAAAGATAATAATTATGAGGAGATATGTGTGGGAAATAAGGGGAAGATGGTAAGATACATGGGGCATAGATATTAGAGGATTAATCATGGGATTATATAGTGACAAAAGACAGTGAGGAGACTAGAAGAGAGTATGTAGGGAGATATAGAAAGAGAATGATAGAGAGAAAAAGTAATTATAGGGAAGTGATGGTAAGAATGGGTGAATGAAATAGATGATGTAGAGAGAGAGTGAAAAATAATAATTATGGGTTCAAATAAGGGGAGAGAGAGAGAGAGAGAGAGAGAGAGAGAGAGAGAGAGAGAGAGAGAGAGAGAGAGAGTTCTAACACTAATGAAAGAATAAACCAATTTGAACACTAACCATAACCTTAATTAAACATTATACTATATGGAACCCTACCTCATATACTAGAATCACAATTTAATTTGAAACCCCCAGATTGGTTTTGTGTAATCCTATAAAAATCAATATTTAAATATAATCTATACATGAATACAAAGTAAAAATATGATTTTATTTTTAAGACTTTCCCCTCACAATGCTACTAGCTATATATATATATATATTGAAGCTTCAATATCATTAGTTTTTCTTTATATATATTATATAATATATAATATATATAAAGAAAGACTAATGATATCGAAGCTTCAATTTACATTTAAAAAATAATTACATTTATAAAATAAATTCTATTTGAGTCTAAATGCTAATGATAAACCATATTTACCCTTGCATCTGATTGCAGCTCCAAACCTAGCTATCAAATTTAACACTATATTAATTGAATTGTAATCATATGACTAAATGTTGACCTAGATTGACTCATGATAACCTTAAACCTACCAAAAATACTAAACAAGAATGAACCCTAAACCTAGCACTAAAAAATGGAACTCTAGCCTCAACAATAAACTATTTGGACCCTAACTATAAAGCTAAATTAACTCAAACTTACACTAAATGAAATCAAATTGTAATCATAAAAGAAATATTATGAGCTGAAATAAATTCAAATCATATTCCCAAACCTAATTGAACAATATGTTATCCACTAAACCAAATTTAATGATAATAGAAAACTAAATTGAAAGATAATCCCAACCCCAATTGAATACTAAACCATATGAAGCCCTAACCCATACATTGAATTAGGTTTAAGATTTTAATCTAAAACCTAAGTTTAATTCTATATCTAATCCTATAGAAATTCAATTCTCTATATATAATCCTAACCCGAAGACAAAAGAAAATTAAAAATATAACCCAAAATATAATTAAATTATAATCTTAATGTTAAAGAAAAAATCTTAAATCCTACTCAAAATGGTTGACCATTTTTAAAATTGAACTAAAGAACCCCAACCTAAACCCTACATTAAATTAGACCTATTTTACAAGTAAAAAAAAATAGTTCCGCATAAAATTAAATATATAATAAAAATACAATTTTATATTATAAAATTAATGTACTAATATAATATTATATAATAAATATTAGAATTTTAATCTTCCAATGTCTTCTCCAAATACTACTAGCTATATATATATAGTTTATGTTTTTGAAGGCACCGAAGTCACCATCCACCTAGAGATAGTGGTTAATAAAGTAGTATAAACGAAATTGCGTATTACATTGTTTACCTATAAAATATATTTTCGGAAAAGGATGTTAGAAGTTGACCTTTGCTTTCCGCGTATGAATGCAGTTTCGTAGCGCGCTGCATGATTACAAAAGATGCTTGTTTATCGCGTTGGTTTCTCAGCCACGAAGCTTCCATGCATGTTGATATATCAATAAATTTAGGGCCTTCTCTGGGTTTGGGCTTCAAAGAAATTTGGGGAAACGTAATCGTCAAGGCACCAATTGTCTATAAATTGAGCACCGCTGTCTTATTGCAGCGATTAGTAGAGAACGCAAGGAATTTTTTCGTTTCTACCATGGACCATAAAGAAGATCTCTATATTCCTGATTGCTTCAACGATGATCTTGAATCGCTGAGTGACTTTATGGAAGGTAATAATGAAGAATTTCATGTTGTGTATTAAACTTTCAATGTTCTCAGCGGCTTAATCCGTTTGTAGGTCTTTTTTCGGTTGTTTTAGTGTGTTCTGGCTCTATCTGATAGGGGAAACAAGTCAGTTGCTGCCACTTTAATCTTATTTTTTCTTACAATTACTGCTGAAAAAAATCTTCAATTTTTATGATTGTTGATTGGTTCGTTTGTCAAAAAAGTAATAAACAGCTATTGGCCTGTCTTAGTGGCACTTGTAAAATCACACTTTTAGATGCGTTAAGCTCTTTTCACCTATAGAAGTTCACCCAAAAAATCAGCAAACTTAGTCATACAGATGCACTATTAGATTATTTCCCATGTATCTCTTCCCCTGACTTTAGACTTGATGTTCTTTTTACTATATTAGATTAATCAGAACATTGTTGAAAGCTCGTAGCTTTCATGGATTTTATAATATTTTTTTAATTCACGAAAATGTATAAATTATTGACTTTGGAATGAATTCTTTTCGTTCATTCAGATGAAGACGATGAAGATCTTGAATC
This sequence comes from Cupressus sempervirens, assembly GCA_028749045.1. Taxonomy (NCBI): domain Eukaryota; kingdom Viridiplantae; phylum Streptophyta; class Pinopsida; order Cupressales; family Cupressaceae; genus Cupressus; species Cupressus sempervirens. The sequence goes on along the minus strand of CM053789.1, from coordinate 277,486,190 downwards.
CCTGGATGGGTATTGGGAAGGTAATGATAAGCACGATTCAACGGGAGAAATAATCATCTATTTCTACACTTTCATTAATATTAGATTAACATTTGAACGCTCTTTGCTTTCTCAATATTTATGTATCAGACATATATTCCTAATTGTCGAATGGTTTGTTTTATTCAAAATTCAGATGAAGATTTTGAAAGTCAGCGGTATAGTGATGAAGAAGCCGCAGAGATTTTGGGATCGCCGAGTGAAGGAATAAATTGTGATCCAGAGAATCTTTGTGCCATATGCCTTGATCCCTTGCAAAAGTGTTGTGGAGATTTGAAAGAGTTGCCATGTAAGCATGTATTTCATTTCAATTGTATTCTGACATCCACTAAAACTAAGAACAGCTGTCCCTTGTGTCGTGGGGAATACGACTACAGGGAAAGAAAGCCAGTTGATCATATTGAGTATGCACCAATTCCATTTTTCATAGGCTTAAACATTCGTCGCTATCTGGCAAGGATGGATCAATATTGTATTTTCAGGCCTGAAATGGAAGAAGCTTTTGCAACTTTTCATGAATTTGCTCAGGTTAACGAATATGGCTACTGGGAAAGAAAACCAGATCATATTGAATTTCACCCAAATTTCTTTTACGTAAAATACTCTCTGGAAAAAGTTGTTGCACGGATAGAAATGGAAGAAGCTGCTGCATTTTTTGCTGAAGCCAAAGAGATTTTAAAATCGGTTCGGGAAAGAATGGCTTGTAATCCAAGGAAGGTCTGTGGCATATGGCATACAAAACCGTTGCCATGTAAGGAGATATCTATCCTCAGATCCAGCAAGATGAAGAGCAACTGTGTCATGTGTCATGGGAATACGACTGCAAGGAGACCCACCATGAAGTTATTCCATGCAAATCATTCGACTCCTTATTCTTAAATAAAAAATTAAATAACTTTAAAATTAAATAACTTTGATTATTTAATAATTTTAGTTTAAGGATAAGTCTTAATGTATGATATTTAAGCCATGGCCTGATCACTTCGATATTTTTCATGAGGGCAGCTACACTTCTTTTTCAGTCTGCCTCTTTGCATAATAAGCTGCAGTTGCGTGCAGTTATTTTAGGCCACAATTTGAGTGCTATTTTTGTTTCTGTTTGCGTTTGGGTCGTGAGCTTTAGTTTGGACGCCTGTAATTGCGTGTTATCTTTCAGTTATGTGATAGCAACTTTTGCAATGCTGACTTTATAAACAAAAGTTTATTTTTTCAAACGGTGTTAATGTTTAAGATTTGAATATTTTAAATTGTTAAGATTTGAATGTTTTATTCAAAACGTTTAAGATTTTGATTCTTTGGCGCCTCCACTTTGTTTGAGGAAAACGAGAACATTTCAAAATAATAAATATAGGTTTTTCAAAATATTATATATTGAAAAGTGCTTTGAAATTATGTACAAGTCTACTATAATGAAAACAGAATTATTGAAAAGTTATATATATATACATGTATATATATATATTATATATATGTAAAGTTATATATATACATGTATATATATATATATTATATATATGTAAAGTTATATATATACATGTATACACATATATATTATATATATATATATACATGTATATGTATATATGTATATATATACATGTATATGTATATATATACATGTATATATATACATATACATGTATATGTATATATATACATGTATATATATACATATACATATACATGTATATACATGTATATATACATGTATATACATGTATATATACATGTATATACATGTATACATATATGTATATACATGTATATACATATATGTATATATGTATACATATATATATATGTGTGTATATATGTATAAATGTATAATATGTACGTATATATGTATACATATATACATATATATGTATATATATACATATACATATATATGTATATGTCTATATATATATATATATATATATATATATATATAATTAAAAATTAATATATATTGAAAAATTATTAAGATTAAAATCAATTATCATTCAAACTGGCAGTGATATGGAAAAATGATAGTTGAGGAGAAAAAAACTCTACATTTTTTCGGCTAGTTTGTTTGCGATTTTTGTGGATTTTTTTTTCAGTAGTTTCCCGGCGACCTTGGTTTCACCAAGGTGGCAACCTCTGGCAATGCTTGTCCAAATGGTGGATAGCTGGCTTCCTCTGTGCATCTCCCCGATTTGGGCGATCCTCCTCTCGCATCCGACATTAAAGACTGCAACATGACTAAGGTTGGTTTTAATGGCAAGACCGCTGAGCTCATACTAGGTATGTTATCTCTGACGGCTGATAAAACTACTCTGGTTAATGGCATTTCTAGTTCAAACACCCGCAGCAGTGATCGACCTAGTTCTTTCTCTAAGGACATGGCTCGATCTCCGGGCATCAATGTGAGGGCTAGGTTTGAATGTGCAATTGTTATTAATGATGAGGCTTGCAAAATAGGTAAGAATCCCTCTGCTTCCTTGCCTCCTTTTGTAGTAGTTCCTAATCTTGAAATGTTAGAGGAAATTGTGATAGAGAAAGATAGATTAAGAGACACTACTATCTTTTTTTCGGCTGTTGAATTGGAAAAATGTCCACCAAGGAAATTTATGGATTATTGGTTTCATAACTATTGGAATAATATATTAAGGCTACATATTTCTTTCTATAGGCAATTACAAAAGGGTTTATATGTTATCCTTTTTGTGAATCATGATGCCCAAAAGGAGGTGCTTAAGAAACAATATGGAATGTTGGGTTGACATCCTTTAGGGCTATTGCATGGTCACTTGAGATTGTCCATGAGGAGGTTCTCGATCTTTCGGTGCCTAGATAGGTTTTGGTTAAAAACATCCCTCCATTTTTGTGGCGTACATTTGGTTGAACCTATTGGTAAAATCATCCATATGGATGAAACTGTGAGGCTCGTCCCGTATATGGATGCTAGAATTCTTATATCCTTGTTGCCAGGTAAGAACATTCTCGCTGATTTTTCAATTAACATCCTCAATGAAGTTTATTGTTGTCCTATTGAGATCTTGGGGGACTTAAATGCATGCTTTCTCTACCGAAAGGAAGGGCATCTTTCTAGGGATTGTCCTATCATTAGGAAAAAACTTAACCCCTCCCATACCTCTTCTAAGGATGCGGATAATCCCCCTGCTACTAGTAATCAATTGTAGAAAGATGAGGTTAATCCCCTTGTTACTAGTAATCAATTGCAGAAAGATGTTACTGGCCTTTCTACCCCTCTTTCTTCTTCATCGTTGTCTCATCCCACCAGAAACCCTAATGTTTCGAATCTTACAGTGTCAAACCCTCTCTCTGCTATCATTGTGCAACCTCCTACTAAGGAAGGTTTTTAGTCATTCCCTAATCTCAATTTAGCTATTGATCTTAATAATGATGACAGTTTTACTGTCGTTCCCCACAAAAAAGAGAGGAAGAAAGGTAACAGTAGCTCTATGCCTAATATTAGTAATAATCAAATTAAATTGGTCTCTGGTCCTACTTCGACCATTACGCATAGCATAACCCAGGAAGGAGATGTTAAGAATGAGCCCCATGCTAAAGATTCGGCTCGAAAACTCCCCCTGAAAGTTTTTCAAGAGATTGGTGAGGAGTTTGATTTTGAGATCATCCTGGCTGCCTCCATTCCCATAGGTTCCCAAATTGATCCTTCCATGAATGTGGACTCTTTTGTGGATGTTGAAGATGATTAGAATATTGACTCTTCTACTACTAGAAGAAGAGGTAGACCACCTGGTTCTAAAAACAAACCATCAGTGTCTAAATCGGGTAAAACCTCAAACAGATTCTTAGCCTTAACTAAACATGAGGATAATGTAGGCTCCACCCTTAACATTGTGTCTCAATGAATTGTCTATCATGGAATGTTAGGGGTTCAGAGTCCCCTGATAGAAATTTTTTTATCAAGCAATTGTTTAATTCTCTGCATTCTATAGATTTTTTCATGATGCAAGAAGTTAAGGCTATGGGATTCACTTTGGATTCCATTCTTAATTTTATCCCAAAAGATGCTATTAAATTTTACACTAACCATGACAGAGGTAGGGGTGAAATTGCCCTACTTATTAATAACAAATGGGATAATTACATTACTAATAATGGTTGTTCCCCCTATCAAAGAGCAGTGTGGGTTACATTGCAACATGATGATAAAACTTTTGTAGTTTATGCTATTTATGCCTCAAATGACCTTAAGGAAAGAATTGAGCTCTGGAAGTGGCTTTTGGACCTTCCAGACGTGTCTTGGTTGTCTGGTGATGACTTCAACATGATTAAGTCCCATTAGGATAAGTTGGGGGGTATTCCCTTTCATTGGAAGGATAATGAAAAATCCTTTTGGAATAAATTGTTATGTTCTAAATATCTTTTGTATCCTATTGTTGGGAACAAGGATGCTAATCCTAGATTGTGGCACATGTGGTGCAACTTTCAGCAGGGCAATGCTAGGATTTACTCTAGGCTTGACCATTTTTTTGCCAATAAGTTTTTCTTTTCTTTTTCTCCTGACAGTGCTGGCAATATTGTGCAAGTCATTGCTACTACGTTATCTGATCATCATTCTATTCTGACTAAGGTCAATTTCAACAGTAGTCCCATTCAGCAAAAGCCTAAAAGCATCAAATTCATTCTCAATACCAGCCTCCTCATGGATGAGGATGTCCTTGCTATTGTGCAGATTATTAGAGGATAAAATAAAATTAATCTTCAACACCTATCCGATATTGATAGATGGAATACTAACCTCTCCTCCTGAAGGATCTTTTTAGAAACCATTGGGTAGAAAAAAGCTAAGGACTATAGGTTTGTTGAAAAACAATTATCTTTTGATTTACAAGTTGCCAAAGAGAACATTCAAAATGACTCTTCCAATCTAGATCTTCTTTCCAGGGTTATGGCTGCCAAAGATGCTCTTAGGAAGCATCAGCAAGTTAGAATTTGGGGAGCCAGGATTAGGTCTAGATCCCACTGGCTCTAATTTAGAGATAGAGGATCGAAATTTTTTTCAACCTTCTTAAGAGTAAACATATTAAAGATTTTTTTGATAGACTTCTAGTTGATAACTAGGACATTTCTAACCCTGAGACTATTATTTAGGCTTTTTCTAATTATTATGAGACTCTTTTTGCTTCATAAGACTCTGCTGAGGCTGAGTCGATTAGAGTTAATTGTAAGAATCTTATTCCTAAAAAGCTTGATCCTGATGATATTGATGTTCTTGCTAGAAATATTTCTGTTGAGGAGATTGAAGGAGCTATTGAGGCTCTTAATAATGATAGAGCCCTGGGCCCTGATGGTCTACAGGTTGAATTCTATAAGTCCAACATCAGATGGATATGTAAGGATCGCTTTGATCTTTATTCTGAAGCCTTGAATAAAGGTACCCTGGGTCAGGATATTAATAGAGGGATTATTAAACTTCTCCCAAAAGAAGGGGATAAAACCTTTATTAAGAATTGGTGGCCTATTATGCTTCTTAATGTTTCCTACAAGATTTTGGTGAAAATTATGGCTCTTAGGTTGGTTAATATTGTTCCTAAATTTTTTAATTCTACCCAAAATGGTTTCATCAAGGGTAGATATAGTCTTGAGAATCTCATAACCAGCTGGGAATCCATGGATTGGTCTAGATGCTCTCATCAAAACTCTGCCATGCTCCTTTTAGATTTTGAGAAGGCCTATGACAGGATTGAATGGAGATTTATTCTTATGATGCTGGATGCTTTTAGTTTTCCTCCTTTCTTTTGTAACATTGTGGCTATGCTTCTTAATGATGCTTTTTCTCAAGTTTAGGTCAATGGTATTCTTTCAGCTCCTTTTTCTCTTGGGAGATCCATCAAGCAAGGGTGCCCTTTGGCACCCACCCTCTTTGTCATAGCTTTGAAAGCTCTTTATTATATCCTTAGGGATAATTGCATATCTCCAAAGGTTAGAGGTATTTATCTGCCTAATAATGAAGAGCTCATCAATTGTCAATTTGTGGATGATACCGTTTTATTCTTTGAACTTTCAAACAATAATTTTAGAAACATGCAAGATAAACTCAATCTTTTTTGTTCTATTTCTAGGGTTAAGATATCTCAAGCTAAATCGATTTGTTTAGATTGGGATGAGTGGCCCCTAGATTGGTTTCTCCAATACAATTTTCAATGGGGTATTCCTAATAGGATAACTAGATATCTTGGCATCCCTTTCTTGGTGAAGCCTAACCTTAAAGACATGTGGCCTTGGTTGAAAGAGAAGATTGATAAAAAGCTGAACAAATGGCATAACAAGGCGTTATCTTTGGCAAGTAGAATTTAGGTGTGCTAGATGATACTGTCCTCATACACCATATATTATTCTTCTACTTGGTGTTTTAATAGCTATCAGATTGCTGAAATTCAAAAGTCCATCAGAGAATTCCTTTGGTCTGATGGAAAAGGAAATAGAAAGATCCATTCTGTTAAGTGGGCTTGGTGCCACACTGACAAGACCCTTAGGGGACTTGGGATGAAGGATTTAAGAAATCAGGTTATAGCCTTGTCTACCAAATGGGTTTTTAAGTCTATGGAGGGTGATTCTCCTTGGAAAGTGCTGATTAGGAGCAATATTGGGAGGGGTTTTTCTAGAAAAGCTAAGTCTTGGACTACCCTCCCCTTTTGTTACCACATTCTTGGTAATTTTATTGTCCTGGTTCAAGGCTCCAGGGTTTTCGGGTCTATTTGGAAGGCTTGGGATCATGTTAGGAAATTCATCACTAACAAGGAGTTTCATTCCAATATTCAACTCCATGGTGAAAGATCCATTTGGTGGAATCTCCACCTAAATGGTAAAACTTTGGCCCTTACCCAAGAGTGCTTTGCTAGATAGTGGGCTAAGAAAGGTATTAAACAATTTATGGATCTCTTTGAGTATGAGCAAATTATGCCTTGGGATGTGCTTAAGGATAAATATGATATCCCAGATTCTCATAGAAGAACTTATAACATGATTGTGCAAGCTATTGTTGGTCTTCCCACTGTCTGTCATGCTGATTCTCACAAGTACCTGAAGTGTAAATGGCTTGGTGGTATCATTACTACTCTGCTTAAAGCTAAGAATATTTATAAAATCATTGATTGTAATACTGATATTATTGATCATATTAATGCTATTTGGTACTCTTCTTATGATGCTGATTCTTTGAAAAAATATTTTGATATCTTGTGGAAGAATCTAGTGGAACCCAAGATTAGATGTTTCAAATGGTTAGTTTTGTTGGACAAGCTACCTATAAAGAGAGATTTTGTTAATTCTGATATTTGTAATTTGTACAAAGTTCTTGAAAGTGGTAAGCATATCTTTCTTGATTGTATTTTTACTAAAGAAATATGGAACATGTTTGGCATTGTTTATCCTATTAATGTTAATGTTTTTGATATTATCTCTAGTCATCTTAATGGTCTTCCTAATGATACCAATTTATTTTGGAATATATTGTCATCTAACATTCTTTTGTAGATCTGGAAGTGCAGGAACAAGAAAAGGTATCAAGGTAAGCATAGGGATCTTACTGAGTTTTTTAGAAAACTCACATACTTTAAAATCTTCTTGTAGGTGTAGGCTACAATGGTGATTGAACGAGACAAAATGAGGAGGTTCCTTCATGATGGGCATGCTACTCTTTACTACTCTAAGCTTAAGCATGGGTACCAGTGGTGTAGTACTTTGGATGGTCTGCATGTTTTTGAGCAAGCCTACAATAGGTTGAACAAAGAAATTAGAGAAAAAGGGAATGGCAGAAAAGAAGAGTTATTTATGTTGATGCAGATTCAAGGACATAGAAGTATAGTTTGGATGGCAGGTCCCTTAGGCTGGACTACCTGGGTTGACAATTACTATGATGTTCTCAGCTAGATAGTCTTGGTTTTTCTCCATTTTTTGCTTGTATGTACAGCTAATACTTTTTCTCTGGGGTGACGCTTGGCCTCCTTGTGTTTTTTCGTGTTGATACTTTGGTGATTTTTTGATTCTAAAACTCTTATGTCTAATAGAAAAAAATAATATATATTACTATAATTTATTTTATAAAATAATTTAATATTTTATAGAAATAAAAATATATTGATATAAAATTTTATTAAAAATTATATTAAATAAAATTAATAAAATTATATAATAATGATAATTTGTTGATATCAATCAAAAAGAGAAAATAAATTTTCAGTTGTTGTAGTCTTAGGTACAATTTAATAAAAAAATTGATGAAAAGTTAAGAAAGACTTTTAAATAAAATACTCTCCCAACTTTCCAATTGAATATGTCGAGTTTATATATTAGTAAATTAAGTAATTAAGTATATCATATTTTCACAATCCATATCAATTATTATTTTTTTCTTTTACAATTGATTGTATGATAGTTTTTAGGGTCAAATAAAATAAATCTAAGTCAGGTCATATGTGCATAAATGAACTAACTATTAAAAATTATGAAATTGAAAATAAAAAAATAAAAATTGTTAATATAGTAATAATTTTCCTTAAGAGAGGTGTGTTTCTCACACGGCAATGCATTGCGCCTATTCAAATGGGCAAAGACAATGTGTTGTCACATCTCTAACTAGTAGTCGCAAGTTTTCATGCTTCCAATGATTAGCCGATAGGTGTTTACTTTAAGTAAAATTTAATTTAATTTTGTAATCTATTAAATAAATATTATTTATTTATTTAATTTATTATATACTTATAAATTATCATCTAAAAAATATTCCCATAAAAATCTATTATGAAAAACTAATAAGAAAATTATATGAAAAAAATAACACATATAAAGTCAAGCAAAAAATATAAACTAAAATGATTATAACAACTAAATTAACTAAACTAAGGGAAGTCTTAGTGCTTCACCCCTGCGAGCATCACCTAGATCCATGACTATTAAGTGTTCTATTTATTATCATTAGAGATGGAATTGTGTAAATCACTACTCATTAAACATGAGACAATGAGTTTGACTCAAAAACTACATAATTAAACCCTAATAACAATATCACAATTCAACTTGTTGTGAAAAAGTATCTCCTACTTATTAATTTAGAGTCTATTAGCTTAAATATATGAAAAATGAATTTAAAAAAATGAAAAACTAAACTAATTTAAAATCTACCAACTTAAATATGTAAAAAATAATCATTTAAAAAAAAAATTTAAAAATAACAACTCCCAGCTAAACTAAAAATGAATATTTAAATGAAAAACTAAAGTAATTTTTAAAATAAAATAAAACTTCATTCATACATAAATGCTAATCGCTTATCCTATTTGCTAAACTCAAAATATATATTTAAAGTGAAAAATTAAACTAATTTTAAAAATAAATTAAAAAATAAAACATTAAAAAATAATTATAAAAGATAGAAACCTAACTAATTTAAAATCTATAAGATTAAATATATGAATTCAATTATTATTCTAAAAAAATTCCAATAATTAATATGAAAAAAAAAAATATATATATATATATATATATATAGTAAACAAATAGGAACTCACAAATATCTTATTCGCTAAAATGAAAATGAATATTTAAAGGCAAAAAAAAAACTAATTCAAATAATTTAAAAAGTAAAACTTCAATCAATTTTAGAAATCAAAATTAAATAAAAAGAAACAAAAACATGACTTAAAAGTGAAGATAAAACTAATTAGTTGTCTAAATAAATAGAAAAAAATAAGAGTTAAAGTTATAGATAAATTAATTTATAAATTAAATACAAGAGTTTAAAATGAAAATCAATAAATAAATAAGAAAAAAACAAGAGTTACCAATGTAGACAATAGCTAATTAAATTAAATAAATATAAAAAAATAAGAGTTAAAAATATTGATAAATTAATTTAAAGAACCCCAATCATCACCTAGAAGGGTACTTTTAGAAGGAGGAACAACATTATATTTATGATATTGTTTTTCTTCAACATTTAGGCAACATTTTGTCTAAGTGTCTACATGAAGAGTGTACATGATATTGTTATTGATAAAATTGACATTTTTTATGACTATTTGAAGGAACAAACTCCATAGCATGTAACCAAGGCCTACCAAAAAAAGACTATAATTCAGAGGTTCACGCATGACATGAAAATCAATATACAAAATAATTGGACCAATTTTGATAGGTGAAGTGATGGTGCCTAAAGTTTTCTTAGAAATGTTATCAAAGCCACAAATAGATGTACTATAGGGTTTGATATTTTGATGTTAATTTATTTGAGCATATCCATGCTACAAATATTGAGCTTGGGTCCTTTATCATCTAGAGTTTGATGAATAAGGTTACCATTGACTAGGATAGCTACCATAAGAGCATCATAATAATCTTGAATATCTTAAGGAGGTAAATCACCATGAGTAAACATAATTTGAGGTGGACCAAGGGTAGCATTCATTCATTGCAAAAATACATTGATGTTATCTTGATTAGGAGATGGATTAGGAATAGTGAATGAAGAATTTATAAAAGCTTCATAGTAGATGTTTGAAGAAGCTCTCAAAGAGAAATCCTTGTGGGGGTGTTGCATGACTGCGATACCAAATCATTGTCCAATCCAAGATTTTGAGAAAGATGAGGTGGAGGGGGAAGAACGGTTGAGAAGGTAGAAGATACATAGTAGGCTAAGGATTATTCTTTATATGGTAGGTGAGAGATACCATATGATAATCCTTGGATTCACTAGATTGCACTTTAAGAGTTATGGGAGGAAAACCCTTAAGGGTGATGAGAGGTTTATTTGATGAAGAGTAACCCTTGAGAGTGAGAATAGGTTGAGTGAGATTAACTTGATTAAGATAATTTGTTTTCATAGACTAATCCAGAGGATATTTTCATCAAAAATTGAAGTATCCCCTGATCACCCATAATTAGCACCATGTCGAAGTTCTTAGTATTCTGAATCTAATGCAACTCGAATGGGAAAAAAAGGTGTTTGTATGTTCGAGTTATGGCCAGTTAAATTTGGGTCAAACCTTGGACTAGAAAGCCATCAGAAAGGAAAATTTTGGAACTCTCCAAAACTGGTCAAGGTCAACACCAATTCAAAGGTCTCATTGAGAGGCTTTCAAAAATGTTTGATTCATCAAAATTAGAGCCCAGACTCAAAAGTTATGCCTAGTCAAACTTGTGGTGAAATAGGCATATCAGAGGTTGACCAAAAATAGGCATGAAAATTTGACCATCTCCAAATTGGTTGAAAATGGCATCAAGTCGAAGGTCTTTTTTCCACGATTCCTATGTCATTCATTTCATCAAAAACAAAGTTCATATGTAGGAGTTATGGTCGGTCAAAGTTTACCTCAAAAAAGGGTTGACCAGTGATGTGGCATGTGACATGCTTGACATGGTGGCAAACAATCTTGTTTTGAATGCCACTTGGCACATTGGGATGGTGCCACATGGCACCTATGTGGCAGAAGAGGGTAGCAAGTTTGTTTGAGTAAAATTTGGGTTGGATTCAAACTTGCGACCTCCAGGCTATTTTTGAAGAGGATTAATTAAAAGGCCCTATTTTTATATTTTTTGGTTATGGCCTATTTTAGGAAAAATTTTATGTATAAAAGAGGGGGGAGATTGCAGAGAGGCCATTCCAGAGGAGAGAATTTCAAACATGCTAGTGAGCATTCTAGAGGAGATTTTCTAAGAGGATATTTTTTTGAGAAGCCATTCTAGGGGCACTTATAACACACTTGCATGTGATGTAATGATGTTCTATATCTATAGTCGGACCTTTTAGGTGAAGTCTTCCTTGCTCTTCAGTAACCAATCTTGAACCTTGAGAGCTTGTATGCAAGATGGTTTGAGTTAGGATTTGTTAATGACTTTGTGGATGGACTACAGTATGTTGTAAATCAACTTTTAAGGGCATCAATTATACATTGGTCACTCAGTTGAGCTAGACCTAGAGATGTAGTCCACTTAGCTAGATGAACTCCAAAATCAAATTGGTTCTCTTCTCTCTCCATTCGCTATCTCTGGTGATATAATTATCTCTTTCTATTGATTGTGTCATTTTTAATATTTGATGTCTTTTTAGTTAAACATTAGACATTAAGTGTTTGTACACTTTGATGCAATTTTTCACTAGTATATAATTGCCTAGATCATGATCAAATCAAGTGGTATCAGAGCTAGTTTGGCAAGTTGTATGCGAAGTGATTGCAGGAGTAATTTTTACAATGACATTAGAAAGGGAGGAATTAACTCCATGTATGATGGAAATTATTCACTCTATCATAGAGAAAGTGGAACTACTCATCCAAGACCATCAAGAAGAAGATAAGAGAGTCTAAAAATTGGAAGAACCTAATCACCAGCTTTGATTAGAGAATGCAAATATTTGAAGGTTTCTAGAAGAGGGTAATAGAGAGAAGCAAAGCTTGCATGAGATGTTTTGAAGGGAGAATGTTGAAAGAAGTCCTCTTCATTTAGAAAGTGTTGGCATGTGAGCATTGAGCCGGTGATCAAAAGGAACTTCTTCATACTCTTTGCTCACCCCACTTGAAGTATGAATGCTTTGTCAGCTATGAAGTCTTGCCAAAGCAAGGATTCCCTTGTGGCCATGGAAAATGGGCTAATTATGGTTCAAAGGAGAATGCAAGCCATTGTGCCTTTTGCGAACAAATGGAGTACCTAAGATAGTTCCAAGCCCCTACCAACCACATTGGTTGGATAGAGGCATCTTCTACATCAGAACAGGAGCAGGAACCTGAACATCACTCTATTGGGAGCTTTGAGAAGCACACTAAGGGCATCAATAAGAAACTAATGTCCAAAATGGGGTATGGTGGCAAAGGCTTGGGCATCCATGAGCAAGGCATGATCCATCCTCTTGAGGCAAAGCAAAGGCCTTGAAAGCAAGGATTGGGATATGGAGGAATTGATAAGAACTCTAAGGCCTTGTTGAAGGCAAATTCCTTGGATAATGTGGAAGCTAAGTCTTCTCTGAAGAAAAAGGTCAAGACACATGAAAAGATCAAGAATTACTATGACCATTGTTAGATAAGTGCCCATTGGATAGAGAAGTGTTGGAAGTTGTACCCTGAACCTCCATGCTCTCCTAAGTTCATTGCAAAATCTAGTCAGGTCAAAGCAGACAAGTTAGGAGTGAAGGTGGTACCTAACACCACCATGCAAGAGACCAAGGCACAAGCAATGCCATTCATTTCCACCACTCCTGAGGCAATCCTATTGGAAGTGCAACAGAGTAGTGAGAACCCCAAGAAAGGAGGTTCTTTTGAACAACTTCGCCAGAGTTGGGAAAATTTTTCAACAAACTAGTGATATCAACTTTGTGGGTATTACCTTTTTAGTAGGGTCATTGTTGATAGGAAGCTAGTATGTTTATGAGTATATGACTCTAAATAAATTTTTATGTAATGAAGTTGTATAATCCTAGGGATGAGATGTTTGTATGGCTATTGAAAGCCATGTCTCTTATAATCTAGAAAGGAGAATACTTTGAACTTATTGCAGATTTGTTTTGGTGAGAGGCTCTCTAGAAGAAGCACCTGTTACAACTAATGTGATTTAGAGTTGCAAAGAACGGCTAGCTAATGCATTAAAGTTCTTTGCTTTATGTCTTGGTTACAAATAGTTAGTTAATGACTGATGTTTCTATAGGTCTTTATCATGACCTTGATGCATATGCAAATATTTGGAGCTTTCTAGTGATGCCTTTAGTCAACCATTCCGAAGAACAAAGATGAAGGAATGTTTCAAGCTGAGGCTTTGTTACCATCACTCGTGCAGTTTGCAAGACAAAAGGAGCATCAAAAGTGACTAGGCTAGAATGTAGACATGAACTACCATTGTAAGAAGCAATGAGTGAGAGGTTTATCGTGCTCAACTTTTCTTCTTTCTTTATGGTTTTTCAAGTTATGTTTGAACTACATCCCTTTCTTTAAAAGTCCTAGTGTGACTCAAGTATGAGTTCCCTTGTGGAAAAATATGACATTGAATGTTTTCATGATATTGTCAAAATGTAAGACCTTGAGAAGGAAGAATAGATAGTATTGAGGCACAAGTGTATTTGACCAAGACCAAAGGTTAATTCAAGCATTGCAGTGGAGCTTCAAAAATGGAAACATAATTGAGATCAGTGACAAGAGAGTTAAAGGTTCTACTATATATGCTTTTGGAGGACCAAAAGATTTTTTAGTGGGGAGATTTGATCCAGAGGATATTTTCATCAAAAATTGAAGTATCCCCTGATTGCCCATGATTAGCACCATGTCAAAGTTCTCAATATTTTGAATCTGACACAACTCAAATGGATGAAAAAGGTGTTCATATGCTCAAGTTATGGCTAGTCAAAGTTGGGTCAAACCCTAGACCAGAAGAATGTTAGAAAGGAAAAATTTGGAACTCTCCAAAACTAGTCAAGGTTGACACCAATTCAAAGGTCTTGTCAAAAGGTTTCAAGAAATGTTCATTTCGTCGAAATCAAAGCCTAGATGCAAAAGTTATGCTCGGTCAAAGTCATGGTCAAATAGGCATATTAGGGGTTAACCAAAAATTGGCATGAAAATTTGACCACCTCCAAATTGGTTGAAAATGGCATCAAGTCAAAGATCTCATCACCATAATTCCAATGCTGTTCATTTTGTTGAAAACAAAGTTCATATGCAGGAGTTATGGTTGGTCAAATTTTTCCCTAGAAAAGGGTTGACCAGTGATGTGGCATGTTCATATGATGATGTCAGCATGGTGATGTGGCAAGTGCGCAATCAGTAGTGATGTGGCATGTATAGTCAGCAGACTAAGTGACATGGCATGTGACATGCTTGACATGGTGGCAAAAAATCTTGTTTTGAATGCCACATGGCACGTTGGGATGGTACCACGTGGTAGAAGGGGGAGCAAGTTTGTTTGAGTAAAATTTGGGTCGGATTCGAACCTGCGACCTCTAGGCTATAAGCCTTTGGCTAGTGGCTATTGAGCCACCTGTGATCTACAAAACCTTTAATCTCAAGTTTTTATTTAACTTTTATCGATGGGAAATTGGTGGTTAAAATGTCGTTGGCAGGGTTGGAACCCCTAACTAGTAGCCCGCTAAAATATATAACCACCAGTGCACTATCTACATGCTTTAACATATATATGGCACGAGTTATATTTAACCTTTAACAAACTCGCCCCCCTTTTTAAAAAAAATTGTTAATTTGTTAGGTGGTTATTATTTTTAACCACAAATTTGATAAGACCAAATCCCTTAAAATGACTAAGGGGTATTTTTCAAGGGGATAAATTAAAAGGCCCTATTGTTATATTTTTTGGTTATGGCCTATTTTAGGCAATTTTTTATGTATAAAAGAGGGGGGAGATTCTAGAGAGGCCATTCTAGAGGAGAGAATTATGGACATGCCAGAGAGCATTCTAGAGGAGATTTTCTAAGAGGAGATTTTTCTAAGAAGCCATTCCAGAGGCACTCAGAATACACTTGCATGTGATGTAATGATGTTTTGTATCTACAGTTGAACCTTTTCAGGTGAAGTCTTCCCAGCTCTTCAGTAACCAATCTTGTACCTTGAGAGCTTGTATGCAAGATGGTTCAAGTCAAGATTTGTTAATGACTTTGTGGATGGACTACAATATATTGTAAATTGACTTTTAAGAGCATCAATTATACATCGGTCACTCAGTTAAGCTAGACCCAGAGACATAGTCTGCTTAGCCGGATGAACTCCAAAATCAAATTGGTTCTCTTCTCTCTCCATTCACTATCTCTGGTGATATAATTCTCTCTTTCTATTGATTGTGTCATTTTTAATATTTGATGTCTTTTTAGTTAAACATCAGACATTAAGTGTTTGTACACTTTGATGCAATTTTTCAATAGTACATAATTGCCTAGATCATAATCAGATCATAGACTAATCACTAGAAGGGAGATCATTATGGAGATTTCTAGTATCCTCTTTTTCAAAGGAATCCTTAGAATAGGGGTCATGCATATCCAATAATGAATCATGTCTACTAGGAGAATCAAATGAAGGAAAGGTCAAATTAATGAAAGTGTTTATAGTGTCTTCCTCTTTCTCTAAATATCATTAAGAGAAGGATATATATTACAAGAAGAAGAAACATGAAGCAGAGGTCCATCTATGGTCTGAGAGAGGAATTATAGAAAAGGGTACTAAAAGGTCTTAAAATACAAGTGCATCCATTTTATGATGGTACATCATTAGGCTCTCTCAAGGAAGGGATTGTTATTGGAGATTTGCATGTCAGTTGTTGCAATGTTGCCCCTTTGCAGGAGGTAATTGCTCCCTTATGTGGGGTCAATACATATATGGAGTCACCCAATTGTGATATTGGTCATTTGGGCATTACAACCAAAGTCAACTTATGTTGACCTCTATTCTCCAGTGTTATTGATTGACAGCCTGACATCAAGTAATGTATGCAGAGTCAGGTAATGGTAGTTGAGCATCTATTAGGAGATGTGGATATAGTTGTATCTCAATTGTAGAGGTGTCTAAGGATCTAATAACACAAATGTGGTGAGAAATATCGATTTAGTTTCTAATCATAGTGGAGATAATGAGATAGAGAGCTTGCATTAGATTTAGGGGTTATAGAGGCATCATGGGGCTAGTGAGTTGAAGGTGAGTGATGGTGACATCTCTTCATCTTTTGAGCTTCATGATGTGATTCATCATATGTTAGATGAATATGGTTGGTGTGCTCCTATCTCAGGTGAGAATGGTGATGATAGACTTTTTCTAGTAGAGATTCATGCACTTTGAGAGGTTGTCAAGAGGTTAAAGCATAATTAATCAAAGTTAGTTTTTGATAAAGATTACCTTATTGAGTGGAGTAGCACATGTTATCAGGAATTGTTTATGAAGGAGGAGGAAGTGGATGAGCTCACCTAGGAGATTGAGGTGACTATGGACTATCTTCAGTGTACTCAATTAGCTCTTTAGAAGTCACAATCATAGTTGGATGAAGTTACTATATAATTGGAGTAGTTATAATTAACACCAGCACTAGACTCTATTTAGTTACATATTGTGGTTAGTGGTGAGTTCTTTTTCCATGGTTGGTGATGAGGGGACTAATGATTTGGCACTCACATCTATCTAGGTAGTAGGTATAAAAGAGATGAGAGCATCAATTAAGGATTACAATGTGATTTTTGTTGTGCCACATTCTCAAAGGGATCAGTTGTGGATTGTGGGTGAGTTGGTTCACGATTCCACATATAATCGCTACTATAATGAGTCATTCATTGAGTATTTTCTTAAGAGTTTAGATTTATGGGAGGATTCATACATAGTATGTAAGGGTACTCTCATTGAAGTCTCTCATGCTATATGATAATTAATATGGAATATTATAGAGACCCTTGCTATAATTCTTCCCAATAGGGATTTTGAGGTTGGGTTTTCTGAGAGAGTTTCCCTGAATCCCACCCATTTAGTAGTTCAGAGTCATAGATTGGAGTTGTCTCCTGATTCTTATTTTGATGAGCCCTTGATAGAGATTAGGAGTTTTAATCAAAATTACATTATCATGAGTGCTCATCACTATCTTTTTACCCACATGTAAAGCATTTTATTTTGTGTCGATGTGGGTTGGCTCTACTGTCATACAACCCATTATGGGATGGGTGAGCACCATTTTTTGTGAGTGGGATATGTTGCAGTAAGTTAGACTACTTGCAATATCCACACACCTAGGATAGTTTATCATAAGTTAGAGTTGGTGATAGTGATTCAAGTCCTTATAGTCATTATCATCTCCATAGTGCAATTGGGTGTGATTGCTAGTTTGATAGGGACTCAAATGTTGATAGAGTTGGTATTTCAATCTGATTGAGTTTCAATGAGTTGTTATCAAGATCAATGCCTATAGCCAATTTCCATATGATTCAATCATTGATATTAGTTATTTTTTTATTGATGCTACATGAATTGCTTGTACACTATAGGGATAGTATGTAGTTCTACTATTAGGATCCAAGTGGACTATGATGTTCATTTCTCTTTGGGATTTCTTAAGAACAAGATTCTTATGAAGAGAGGACTGTTATATCCCCATTTTTAGTAGGTTATTATAGTTGGATTGATCGCAGCACCATCACAACCCTTATGATTTATCATTATAATTTGAGGGTGTCAGTTGTGTGGTTATAGGCTTTCTAGTAGCCTATGGTGTGCTTTGGCTCTGTTGGAGGTACTTACTATTATTAATCATCTAAATATGTTAAGGTTTCTAATTTTTTTGGTGTTGTATGTTTCTCACCTTAGTATCATAGCTCATTTAAACCTGGTTGAAACTTTTTAAATCGTGGGCATAAGAAACAGTGACCTTGTGTGTTAAAATATTATGTTATTGTGGAATACATCATTTTTGGGAGCCAAAAGGAATTAATAAATTATATTATAATGGCACTTTATTATATTTCATGTTTTTTGGAGGAAGTTTGTTAAGTGGAGTTCATTTGGGAAACTTGAGCTATTTAGAGGTTATTAATATGAGCCCATTCAACAAGTAAGGCATATGATTATTTCATGATCTATTTTCCTTTCTTGTCTTTGTGACAATTTTGAGTTTGTGGTTTTGTGCCCTTTCTAAAGTATAAGGGTTTAATTTGAGTTTTTGATTCTGGTGCTTTCTCTTTTTGTTTTCACTAGGGTTGAGGAGTGATTATCCATTCATGAATTTAGTGTCTTCTCATACTACAGTTCATGTAGCTGAGAAGATAGGTCTTTACTAAAGATGTCTAGTGAGTTCATTATTCAAATAATTGATATATCTCCCTGCTTGACGAGAGTATTATCATATGAAAATTATCAATACATATTTGTGTCTTAGGCACCTAAGTGCTGCACTTTTGGGTGATTACATCAAAGGATTTAAGAGATTGCATTTTTATTATCGGAATTTGGGGGTTTCATGTGAATACTAGATGTTTGTAATCGCTACTCATTGGGAATCTGATAATAACTACAGTGAGGTGATTTCTTTTAAAAATTAAATTATTGGGTCTAATTATAAAGGGTCTAGACATAGTGTTTATAAATTAAAAAACTTCCTTTTTGTTTGTTAGAGACTATTGTGATTCTTGGAGGTTGTTTTTCCTTATTATGTGCAACATTCTTGCTAATAGGAGGGTTGTGTTTATCATTATTTCAATATTCAATAACCAAAAAAACCAAGGAAGTCACATTAACACCATAGGCAAAGGAAGATGGCTTAAAGTATGAATGTTTCCCAAGTGTTTGACAAAACACTAAACTATTGATTGGTTAAGAGAAATGATGTTTGTTTAAGGTTATAACTCATAGGCATCATTAAACTTTAAATTTGAATTTGTAGTTGTGATGAGTTTGGGAGATCCTTTCTTAGGATTGGGGAACAAACAAAGGAGAAACATGTATGGTGGGCCTTCTAGAAGATTCTTTGTTTCAAGTGGAGTTTGAAATAGGGGATCCAAGATTTTAGAAGGTACATAATGATGAGAGGATTAGGTCTTCATGAAAAGGTTTCATGGTCAATTAGATGACATGAAGGATCATTATATAGATAATGTGGATTTGGAAGAAGTGTATATTTACAAATACTAATATGTTAAAAAGATAGATGGTCTAGGTAGTATGGATTTCTCCAAAGTTGAACAAGAAGAAGTAGAAGTAGAACATGAAGAGGGTGATGAAGAAGATGGGGATGACAAGATTACTGCAGAGATAGAGGTTGATGAGGAAGAAGAGGTAGAAGAAAATGGAGAGGAAGAGGAAGAGCATGAAGAGGAAGTTTATGAGGATGAAGAATCCCACCAATAGGTGCCACTAACTCTTCTTGATTTCACAATAGTTGAGAGATAAGGCTAATTTATTTCTAGCTTTTTTTGCAAACAAAGTTCATTAATTAAGTGTAGTTCATCTCTAAGAAGTTGACATGAGACATGAGAACTACTACTACATTCCAAAATATTAAATAGAAACTTGTAAGATGGTCCAAACACAATTTATGTATCTTCTTGTATTTGTCATAGGATGGTACTATTGCAATCATTTAGTCTTAAATAATGATTATTATGTTCTATTTCAACCAATTAAATATAAGTACCTTTATTTTCATTTTTAGTTTATGATTTTTATAAAGTTTTAAAATTAAAATTTTATTACCATAACTTGATTGGTTCATATATTTGGGTTCTTATGAGTGGTCTTCCATTAAGCACTACCCCTATTCTACAATGCAATTTTATGTTGCACATATTTAATAATTTCTCAAATACAACTAAGTTTTATAACAAAAAAATAAAATATTAGTATTACAATTAATTTGATTATAGAAGATTTTATTTAAAAATATTAAAAAATAAAAAATAAATATCAATTAAATATTAATTAAATAATATTTAATATGAAATATTAGTATTACAATTAACGTAATTATTCTCTTATGACTATTAAATCACTAAGCATAAAATTGAATACATAAATTAAGTTTTACTCCATACATACATAAATTATTTTAACACATATTTCTATTAAAAATAGAAATCGAACAATAAATCAAAAACTAGATATTATAAATATCTCTTAAATACTAGCTATATATACCTCTATATATATTACGCCGAGAGTAATCGTTCTTGAGTCGCCTATTTTTATTTAATCCCAAAGTTATTTTAATCGAGGTTGGGATTAATGAAAATAAAAATAGGCACCTCGAGAACGATTACTCTTGGCGTAATATATATAGAGGTATATATAGCTAGTGGCAGTCGCGGCACAACCAAAAAAGTAATTTTAAATTTTTCTATTTTTGATAAGGTTAGTATTGATTTTTTTATTTCTTTTTAAATATAGTTGTATAAACTTACTATAAAATAGTAGTAGTATAAAATTATTGAACATTTTTTTAAAAATCCTTATCAGTTTAATCGAGTTTAATTTTAAGGATATTGTTAGGTAAATTGTTATATTGAAGAGTAGAGTTAGGGTTAGGGTTAGAAATACGGTTAGGGTTAGGGTTATCGTTAGGGTTAGGGTTAGGATTTTAAATAGTGTTAGGGTTAGGGTTAGGGTTATAATTAGAGGTAGAGTTAGATTAGGATTAGAGTTACAATTAGAGTTACGGTTAGGGTTAGGACTAGGGCAAGGGCTATTTTAGGATTACAACTATTCTTAGGGTTAGAGTTAGGGTTAGGTTTAGAATTAGAGTGTGTTAGTGTTAGGGTTAGGGTAAGGACAATGGTAAGAATTAGGGTTTAGGTTAGTATTATTGTTAGGGTTAGGGTTAGAATTAGAGTTAGGGTTGAGGTAGAGTTAGAATTAGAGTTAAAATAAGGGTTAGGTTTTTAGTGAAGATTTAAGTAAGGGTTAAGGTTTGGGTTAGAGTTTTGAATCGGGGTTGAGGTTAGAGTTAGTGTTAGGATTTTAGCGAAGATTAAAGAAAGGGTTAAGGTTAGGGTTAGAGTTTTGAGTTGGGGTTAAGGATAGAGTTAGGGTTAGGGTTTTAGTCAAGAGTAAACTAAGGGATACAGTTAGGATTAGAGTCTAATTATGGTAAAGTTAGATTTATAGTTAGAGTTAGAGTTAGGGTTAGAGTTATGGGTATGGTTGGGGTAAGGTTTAGGGTTAGTGTTAGGGTTAGAATTAGAGTTAGGGTCAGGGTTAGAGATAGGTGTATAGAAAGGGTTAGAGTTAGGGTTAGGATTTTAGTGAAGATTAAAGTAATGGTTAAGGTTAGGGTTAGAGTTTTGAGTTGGGGTTAAGGATAGAGTTATTGTTAGGGTTTTAGTGAAGATTAAACTAAGGGATACAGTTAGGATTAGAGTCTAATTATGGTAAAGTTAGATTTATAGTTAGAGTTAGAGTTTGGGTTAGAGTTATGGGTATGGTTGGGGTAAGGTTTAGGGTTAGTGTTAGGGTTAGAATTAGAGTTAGGGTTAGGGTTAGAGATAGGTGTATAGAAAGGGTTAGAGTTAGGGTTAGCTTTAGGGTTAAAATAATTGTAAGGGTTAGAGTTAAAGTCCATTTATGGTAGAGTTAGATTTAGGCCTACAATTAGAGGTAGGGGTAGGGTTATAGTCATGGTTAGGGTTAGGGTTGGAGTTAAAATAATTGTTAGGGTTAAAGTCCAATTATGGTAGAGTTAGATTGAAGGTTGCAATTAGAGGAAGGGGTAGGGTTACAATTAGGGTTAGGGTTAGGGTTAGAGATAGAGAAAGGGTTAGGCATAAGGTTATTGTTAGGGTTATGTTTATATAGAGATAGTGTTATATATAGAGGTAGCATTAGGGTCAAAGTTAGCGTAAGGGTTTGAGTTAGGGTCAAGGTTAGAGTTAGGGTTAGGATTAGGGTTAAAATCTAGATATGGTAGAGTTAGATTTACAGTTAGAGGTAGGGGTAGGAGTAAGGTTAAGGTTAGTTATAAGCTTAGAGTTATGGTTAAGGTTAGGATTAGAGTTAGGGTTAGGGTTAGGGTTATAGATAGGGGTAGAGAAAGGGTTAGTATTGGGGTTAGGGTTATGGTTGAGGATAGGGTCACATTACGGGTTAGAGCATGAGTTTGACTTAGGGTTAGAGTTAGGGTTATAGTTTGAGTTAGGGTTATAGTTAGAGATAGAGTTACAGTTAGAGTTTGGGTTAGAATTACAATTAGGGTTAGGGTTAGAGTTAGAAATAGATTTAATATTACAAGTAGGGTTTGAATTAGGATTAATGTTAGAGTTAGGGTTAAGGTTAGAGTTTTAAGTCAAGTTTAAGGATAGATTTAGGGTTAGAGGTAGGGTTAATATTAAAGTAAAATTATGGCAGAGTTAGATTCATAGTTAGAGTTAGGGGTGCAATAGGGTTACGGTTATGATTATGGGTGGAGTTAGACAAAGGGGTAGAGAAAGGGTTAGATTATGGGTTATGGTTAGGGTTAGGTTTATATATTGAGTTAGCGATATATATATAGTTACATGAGGGTTAAGGTTAAGGTATGGGTTTGAGTTAGGGTTACAATTTTAGTTAGCATAAAGTTAGGGTTAGGGTTAGGGCTATATTATAATTATGATAGAGTTATATTTAGAGTTAGAGTTAGGGGTAGGGGTAGGGGTAGGGTTAGTTTTAGTATTAGAGTTAGGGTTAGGGTTAGGGTTAGGGTTAGGGTTAGGGTTATAGATAAGGTTAAGGTTAAGGTTAGGTTTCAGTTTATGGTTAGAGTATGAGTTAGCGTTAGAGTGAAAATTAGAGTTAGGATTAGGTTAGGCAAAAAGTAGGACAATGGTTAAAGGTACAATTAATATTAGTGTTAGAGGTAGGGGTAGGGTTAGGGTTAGAATTAAACATATGGGTAGAGAAAGGGTTAGGGTCAGGGTAAGGGTTAGGGTTAGGGTTAAAATATGAGTTAGGGTTAAATGCTAAGTTGAAATTAGGCTTATAGTTTGAGTTAGGGCTAGAAAAAGCATTAGAATTAGGGTTAGGGGAAAAGTAGGACGATGGTTAGAATTAAAATTGGTGTTATGTTTAAAGTTACATTTAAGAGAGTAGCTTGTTCTCCTTACACATGCCTCGTACCATAATAGAGCAATATAAGGATTACAATGTTCCTTATGTAGTTTTATAACTTTAATAGTTGCATTTATAAATAGACAATTTATTAATGTTAATTATGTTTAGCATGAATAGTGTACAATGAAGGACTACTAAATGTTATTGAGGTAATGATTGCACTTAAAATGAGTATAAAATGAATATTCTACTTTAGAGTGGATTAATAGTTAGATATAAAACATCAATTTTATACATAATTTATTATGTTTAGCATGAATAGTGTACAATGAAGGACTACTAAATGTTATTGAGGTAATGATTGCACTTAAAATGAGTATAAAATGAATATTCTACTTTAGAGTGGATTAATAGTTAGATATAAAACATCAATTTTATACATAATTTAATGATCAACATATAAATGATATATCTCATGTTAAAGCTTTAACAATACAAACACAAAGGTCAAGGAAAAAGATTTGAAATATTTGCAAGTATAGTTGAGAAGAATTTGAGCTAAGAAGTTAAATTGTTTATTTATTTTTTCGATACATAGATGAAAGCAGAACAACATCTCCTAGTACAATTCTCTAGATAAAGTAATAAGTGAAATACTAAAAATTGTGAAATCATCATATGGACCATGTATATAATTCTCCATAATGATGTAAGTACATCACATATTCTTCAGAGATTAAAATTGTATTACGGCCTTTGTTCGTAATATGATCATCATAGACCTCTTTCATCATGGATGGAAATGCATCTACTTTTGTAGATGTGTTGCGTACATATTTTGCAACATCTTCCGTCTCCATTATCTCTATCTCTTGTACATGATCAATAGATAAAGCTGCATTATCAAGAGCTTTTACCATAGTTGTACAACACTGTTTAATTATTTGTGCACACTTCTGAAACTCTATCTCATAAAAATGATTTGAGTCTACTGAAGAAGTTGGGCTCATGTCAACAATGCTTGACTATCTATCAAAGGCTTCCATGCCTAAAAAAAAACATGGAAATCAATTTAGAAAGCATTATCACCAATTAAAAAAAATAGAACAAATGTATACTTAATGAGGGATAAATATTTTATATCAATAATGGTCTTGAAAAAAATAGAACATGTCACTTAGTACAATCCATTGTGGAGAAAATGAATATAAAACCAAATTGTATTAAAATTTGTAATGAAAGTTTGGGTATTGAAACATGGTAATATTATGACCATTCATGGACAGTGAAGAATAGACAAACATAGATTTCAAATATTGAGTAGCAATGTATTGGTTGAAAGTAATGAAGCACAAACATTATGATTTATTTGAATTGAAGAATTCCTTTATAATTTGAAATAATAATATAAACTTAATTTGTGGACCCAATTGATGATCATAGTTAAATTTACAAACTAGAGAATTAGTATAATAAAATTTTAGCGTAATGGTACTTGCAAGCATTAAAATGTGCAAATAAAAAGGTTATCATGTGAGATTGAGCATATGAAATTATACTTTTCATTAACTGTGGAATATGAACTATCAATGTGCATAATAAGAATAACAACATAATAGTTGATGATGATGATCACATAATGTAGTAGAACAAATAAATCTTTATTATTAAATAATATGTTTCAAAACATCAATGATTTTCAAGACTTCTCAGTCTACATTCTTCTACTTTTCTCTTTGAAAGTTGTTTCCCACTTTTCATTTTCTCATAACGGTCGTATGTAAAGGGTTGCATTATCCTCAAACCTTCTAGTGACTTAACACGAGATATCCCCACAAATGTCAATCCTGGTCTTTCTCTTGGACCTATGTCAATTGTGGCTTTTGAAAGAGTTAGCCCTTGAGATTTGTGAATATTCAATGCCCATGCCAACCTTAATGGTAGTTGGAAGGTCCTACCCCTTTGCAATGGTGCTATTGGTATTACGTTTGGATGGTGATCATCAAATGGTACTCCAGAGTAATTGTCAAATTCAACTATAACATATGATGGTGTCTCAGGTGGAGCAGTTCCTGGTTTGTAAACAATATTTCTGATATATCCCAATGATCCATTCACAAGACCAGCTTCTATCCATAGATTTGTAGTCAACATTACTCTTGCATTGTTACTAATCAATAACTCTGTATCAAGTTCCTCACTTGATAAATCTTCATTTCCATTACCATTCCTTGACTTGGTTGCAAGGCTACGTGCGACTGGATGTCTTAAAGAATACAACATCCTCATGTTATGGTTACAAACATTGTCATTTGTAGAGAATAAATGCACTACCCTATCAAACTCATCATTGCTTGCAACATCTAATCTTATAGGTGTTTGTGTCATAAGCAAGTTTCAGTCATCTATTTGTGGATTCGCATCTCTCACATTTGTGAGAAGCTAACGAAATCTTTGTTGTTGGCTATTTTCTCCATCTTGCCTAAATACTCTATCTAGTGTAACCACTGTCTTGAATTTCTGCCATAATAACTTTTCCCGCCTATTGCTATCATATGCTGGTCTATCATTAACAGGAGGTAATTGCCCCAAATCACCAACTAAAATAATAGATACACCTGAAAGATAGTTGCAAAATTTTTAGTTACATATATAAAGTAAAATCAAAAGATATGCATTCTATATGACCAATCTTAATAAGAATTAGAAGACATTAATAACAGCATGTGATGTACGAAAAGGGATACCTCCAAAGCTTATGTCTGCTTTATGTGGGAAGGCTTGTCGAAGTCGACTATCTATATTTTCTAGCATGTTTTGGCCAATGAAGCTCATTTCATCAATCAAAATATATTTGATATTTTTCATCTCTTGTTGAAAGCTTGTAAGTCTTGTCCCTTGTAGTTCAGCAAAATCTGCAATTGGAATTCGCAACTTTGAATGAATGGTAGATGCTCCTATATTGAAATCTGCAACTCCAGTTGGTGCAAGCAATAGAAGAGGAGAAGGATTTTTCATGGATGTCATTTGAAAAGATTGATTGATGGCACCAATTAGATAAGACTTTCCCGTTCTTGTTGTTCCTTGAATTATCATAAACAAAGGATTTCCCACTTGATTGCAATGGTATTCTCTTTGATATTGCCTTTGGTATTCTCTTCTTGCCTCCTCTGATTCAAAATTTAACCTAGGTCTCACCATAGCTAGTACAAAACTAATATTAGTGAATTAAGCTATATTTTTCATGACACTAAATAATTTTCCATAGAAACCATATAAAAGATTGCTGAAAAATATATTAATTAAGAATAAATGAAGAAAGTATGAACAATAAATAAGAGAATACATTAAAAAATTTATGAAAATACATTTTTTTTTTAAAATATAGAAACATGAAAATTACATATATTTTTAATTACAATTAACAGTATAATAAATTGCTTACTATTATAATATTTAAAAAATGGCGGCATTGCCTTTCACTTTTCAAAGATTGATGCCTAAAAATGAATTTTGATACTTTTAAAATTGCACATAAATAATAAGCATAAATTAAATGAATATATGGTTATTCTAATTTTCAAATAACAAAATTGAAAGTATAAATTTATTTTTTCTTATTTACAAACAAATAAATTGATATTTTAATGAAAATATATGGCGACATTATCATCCACTTTTGAAACATTACAAATATTTTTAGATATAGGTAACATTATAATAGATTGCTTAGTATTATAATATTTAAAGAATGGCGGCATTGCCTTCCACTTTTCAAAGATTGATGGGTAAAACTTACTATTTATTCTTTTAAAATTGCATATAAAAAATAAGCATAGCTTAAAATAAATATATGGCTACTGTAATTTTCAATCAGCTAAATTAAAAGTGTAAATTTGATTTTTTAATTTAAAAATGAATAAATTGGCACTTTAATAAAATATTTGGAAAATGGCGGCATTGCCATCCAGTTTTCAAATATTAATATACAAAGATTAAATTTAATCTAAATGTAAATTACAAAACAATGAAACATGCAAATGTAAATTTGAATACAACAATGTAAAAGCTAATAAATCTAATTTTAAAAATAACTTACAACTAAATGTAAATAGTGTAACTACAATTCTTAATGCGGATAATAATCAAAATGCAAAATAAAACTTAATATAAACAAAAAATAAATAAAAAACTTACTTAGCTTTTTGATCTACTTGTTGATCTTCAAATGTAGAATGCTTTTCCAAATGATTTATCTCCTTCTTTTCTTCTCTCAACAAAAAAAATGAAGCTTTACTGAAAACTTGTCTTCCGCAAATGTATTCTTCTACAAATGAAGAGCAAAAATGAGAGGAGATGAGTGTTTTATAATGAAACAGAGAACTCTTCATCTCCCACGGAAAAAACTCTTCATCTCCCATTAAGAAACTCTTCAATTTCCACTAAAAAAACCTTTCAATTTTCACTACTCCACTCAAATTCGGAATTCAAATTAACATTAAAAAATTAAATTTTTTAAAAATACACATATCAAATGTGTACACGTCGCTACACATCGTCGTTGATAATAATTTTTTTTTAAATGTTTAACGCGATGAGTTTCACATGCGTTTCATTTAAAACAAAATTTTAAAAAAATTAAATGAGGTGATTAACGCGATGTGTTTCGCATGCGTTTCATTTTTTAAAAAAATTAAAAATTTTTTTAATGAGGTGATGGGCCACCACCCCCGCCACCCCAATTCTTACACAGCCTGCGGCAGTAACAGCCGCTGTTGTCAGCGGCAGTTACTGCCGGCACTGACTGCCGCATGCTGCGACCACCTTTTACATAATGTTTTGTTCTTTTTGTTTTTTTCGTTTTTTTTTTTTTTTTAATTTTAAATTTTTTTTAAAATTTTTTTTTTAAAATTTTTTTTTTTTTTTTAATTTTTTTAAATTTAAATTTTTTTTTATTTTTTTAAAAAAAAATTTCACTTTAAAAAAATTAATTTCGTATTTTTATTTCATATTTTAAAAAAGAATATATGTAATTTATTAAAATTTATAGGAGCCTATTTTTTCGGACCCTATTATTTCGGGTTCCATTTGGCATCTTCTTTGCCAGCTATTATTTCGGGAATATTTTTTATTGTCTTTTATGTTGGCCACCTATTATTTCAGAAATTTTTTTTATTTAAAATAAAAGGTTGTAACCGCTCCCAATTCTTTTTAATTGACAAAGAATCTTGGCATATTCCTGTGCTGGGCATTTGTGTTGCCATTGTATAGAACGCCTCTCGGCGTAATTACGTATAAGAAATTGATTTTTTTAACTTCCCTGAATATTTTAATGATTAGTAAAAAAAAAAAAAACTAGGGAACATTTGCAAATAAAAATGACGTGGCATCCCGTCACATAGGCTTAACGCGATATTATGCAGTTGGGGAATATTATATATTCCATGCGTAGTTCTTTCATTATTCGAGCCAGTATAGTTTCTGAATTGCATACATGATTTCACTTTGCATTGGCTAAACCTATTGTTAAGAATATAACATTTTAGTTAATAATTCATTATTGGAAATATCTAATACGAATATTTATTATATTCGTAATTTCGTAAATAATTATTGCATGCCGCAGTTGATTTATTGGAATATAACAGCCAGAGCGACAGTAAAAATATAATTTTTCTTTTCCTTTATAAAAAGAAGCAATTGAGCTATTATTGCATTGATTTTGTTTATTTATCTGAAATTAACCCTATATACTAATGTCCAATATAGTTTAAAGCTCAGAATTTAATTATTTTTTAATATTTTATTAATTTTACAATTTTAAAAATACATGTGAAATAACTTTGACAACTGCACATTAAACTCATAATTTGCGCCCTATTTCGAATAACAGCTACTTCTATCAAGATCTCAACGACAGAAAATACAAACTCATTCAGACTTTACAAATCAAAGACATAGATTACCAGTAAGTAAAAGAAAACTAATGGTCTATTATTATCTCCATAGCAAAAAAAAAAATACAAGGCATAGTTTCTTGCTAATTATCTCCATTCATAACAAATGTAGAAGACATAATTTCTTACACAGATTTTTTTTTGATAAATAGTCTCTTTTTGTTAATATGATAATAGTCCTTTCCTATTAATATTACAATTCACCAAAAAAAAATCAGAAGTACAAGATTACCCATAAAAATTCACACTGCCAAAGCCTGAATCAACAACTAATTTGAAAGCACATAAGTTTTAAACACACATCCCACTCAAATCTTGGTCTGCCTGCAGTCGTATTCCCCACGACACATGGGACACGTATTCTTAATCTTGGTGGCTTCCAAGATACAATTGTAATGAAATACGTGGTTGCATGGCAACTCTTTCAAATCCCCCCAACAGTACTTTTTCAAGGGATCGAGACATATCGCACAGATATTCTCCCCATCACATTTTATTCTTTGACTCGGCGATCCCAAAATCTTTGCGGCTTCTTCATCTGCAATTGGAGCAGAGTCGTCTTCCAGTTGATTGAGATTAGCATATGAAGGCGTGTACCATTCCTGATACGAATCAAGAAGGCCTTCAAGTCTGTACCATTCCGTCTCACTCGTAGCACTCTCATATAAGTTGAGATACTCTTCTCTGCTTCTGTAAGTGGTGACGACAAAACTGTAATCAGTGGTGTCAACATAATCATAATTGGAACCCATAATAAGTTCTACTCCTCCTATTCCAAGAATTTCAGTATTATAAAATTCCTCTTAACTTCCTTCAAGAGCAGCAAAAAGTTTTAGAAAATGAGATAATCTATACAACGACCGCAGCATGTTATTTATATGAATAGAAACCACGCAACCCTAGAAAGGTAGAGGGCCTTAATCAAAATTAGAAAAGATTTGACTATATTTAGATCTCTGTAGTTTGCTTAAAAATACCATTTCTTCTCTCCCTACTTTAAAAAAAATCTCTAAATTATATTATATACAATTTTAAACCAGCAGTTACACTTTTGCATGCAAGATATAAAATTATTTTTTTAAATCTAATAAACAAATTAGATTATTAATAATTTTTAAGTTAAATGACATAATATTTTCTAATTTTTTAAAAATAGATTAATAAATATTGTTTATTTAAATTTAATTTATCAAATTAAAAAAATCATTTTTAAAAAATCATCAAAAAATCTATTATGAAAATTTAATAAGAGAAATAAGAAAAATAAATAAATAAATAACATCTCTAACAAATATTCCATTGACTAAATAAATTCTAAAAACTCAAAAACAACATTTAAAGAAAAAATAAAGCAAATATAAAAAATAAATTAAAATAATTTAAAAACTTAAACTTAAATCAATTTTAAAAATCAAAAGTTAAATAAATAGAGATTTAAAGATCACAACATCAGTAAAAGGAAACAAAAACAATAGTTAAAAGTGGAAATTTAAAATATAATCTTATGTGAACAAATTAGATTATTAATAAATTTTAATTTAAATAACATTATATTTTTAAAAATATTAATAAATATTATTTATTTAAATTCAATTTATCAAATATGAAAAAAATTATTTATAAAATTCTATCAAAAAATCTATTATGAAAAAATGATAAGATAATTACAACTAGATAATATGAAATAATAGCAACATCTCTAACAAATATTCTATTGACTAAATAAATTTTAGAAACTAAGGAAAAAATATTTAAAGAAAAAAAAAAACTAATATAAAAATTAATAATAATAATTTAAAAGCTAAAACTTAAATTAATTTTAAAAATAAAAAGTTAAATAAATAGAGATCACAACATGAGTTAATGTGGAGATTATAAATAATTTTTTTTTTTTATAAATAGGACAAGAAAAACAATAGTCAAAAGTGGAGATTTAAAATATAATCTTATGTGAAAAAATTAGATTATTAATAATTTTCAATTTAAATAATATTATTTTTTTAAGAATATTTTAAACAATTAAATAAATATTATTTATTTAAATTCAATTTACCAAATATGAAAAGAATCATTTAAAACAATTCCATCAAAAAAATTATTATTAAAAATTGATAAGAAATCAATTTGAAAAAATAACATCTCTAAAAAATATTCTATTGACTAAATAAATTTTTAAAACTACAAAACAATATTTAAATAATAAAAAAATATATATAAAACAAATTAAAATAATTTCAAAACTAATATCTAAATCAATATTAAAAATCAAAAGTTAAATAAATAGATATCAACGTGTAGATCCAAGTAATTTTATTTTTTAATAAATAGAAAGGGAAAAAAAATAGTTAAAAGTGATGATAATAACTAATAAATATGAAAATAAGAGTTAAAAGTAGAGTGAGATAAAAACTGACTAATAAATAATTGACAAGAAGAAATTCAATTTTTGGTAATAAATTTCCCACAAATGGCCTATCCACTAAATTATATTATATACAATTTTAAATTATATTGTTTTAGTGAATTGCAAAGCATAGTACTAATTTATATTATAAGATTCTTTTTTTTTTGTTAGTAGTTAAAATTTGAGATAATAATTGTTTAATTTTAATTTTATTTTAGATAATATTTGCTCATTTAATTGAAAATACTTTGGCTAAGCTATGAGATGATTAATGTACAATTTACACTTTAAAATTTAGATTTATAAATATATACTCTTTAAATTATTCTAATTATCATTAGTTTATTTGTTTTTGACAACAAATATATATTTTTTAACTTTAAAAATATCAACCATAAATTTTCATAAAAAAATTAAATTAAAAAATAAACCATGTTTAGAAATATCAAAAATAAATGTTTATAAAAAATAAAATACAAAATAAATCAAATATAAATTTTCATAAAAAATTAAGTTAAAAATTTATAAAAGTAATCTCACAGTAAAATAAACAATAATGAAAATCTATAAAAATAAATACTAGTGCACAAATTTAGCCTAATAAAAAATGATATGGAAATCATTGCAAGAAAAGGGCTCCTATAAGGCAAAAATGAGTCAACCAATCATATAGTTTGTTTAATATAAAAAAATCAAATATAAATAATATAACTTTAAACATATTTGAATTATTAAAAATAGTTACATATTATAACTTTTAAATCTTGTTTTAACATTTATTAGTTGTTATCTCCACTTTTAACTATTGTTTTTCTTTTTCTATTTATTTTAGAAAATAATTATTTGTGATCTCCACATTAGCTCATGTTGTAATCTCTATTTATTTAAACTATGATTTTTAAAATTGATTTAGATTTTAATTTTTAAATTATTTTAATTTATTTTTATATTAGTTTATTTTTTCTTTAAATATTGTTTTTTAGTTTCTATAATTTATTTAGTCAATAGATTTAGAGACATTGTTATTTTTTCATCAATAAATTTTAGTTAAATAAATAATATTTATTAATCTATTTAAAATATTTTAGTATATATTATGTTATTTAAATTCAAAATGATTAATAATCTAATTTGTTCACATAAGATTATATTTTGAATCTCCACTTTTAACTGCTATTTTTCTTTTCCCATTGATTTAAAAAATGCTCGTGTTGTGATCTCTATTTATTTAACTTTTGATTTGAAAAATTGATTGAGGTTTTATTTTTTAAATTATTTTAATTTATTTTTATATTAGTTTAGTTTTTTATTTAAATATTATTTTTTAGTTTCTATGATCTACTTAGACAATAAGATATATGCTAGAGATGTTGTTATTTTTCCATTTTTTTATATCTCTTATTAATTTTTCATAATATATTTCTTGATTGTGGTTTTTCTGAATGATTTTTTTTCATATATGATATATTGAATTTAAATAAAAAATATTTATTATTATTATTGAAATAATATTAAATATTATGCTATTTAAATTGTAAATTATTAATAAACTAATTTATTCACATAAGATTATATTTATAAAAATAATTTTACTATTGAGCACCTATTAGCTTATCATTGCAAGCACAAAAAACTGCAACTGCTAGTTAATTAAGTTTTAGGAAAACTGAATGCAATAGCATTTGCTATGATAAGTACAATAAACAAAAACATAAGTGTTCAAGTTTGCAATTTATATTGTGCAATTTTAAATAATCAATTTAATTTTAGAGATAAAAAAGTATGATAAACCAATTGTGGGGAAACTAGATTTCTAACATATTATTTTTTCTAATAATTATGTTGAATTTAATACATTTTATTTATTATTAAAATAAAATAATAAATAATAGTAATAATGAATAATTAAAATAAAAATAAAAATGAATATAAAGTATTATTAATGGATGAAAATATTAAGGGGTATGTCTGTGTCTTGAAAAACTAATATACTATTTTGGTGACCTATAAGGTCAATCTACTAAAAAAATGCAACAAGACTAGAGGGGAAGATAGCTTTGGTTATTCTATTTCTAGTGATAGTAAAAAGAGGAGGGAATGAAATGAAATATTTTGAACTAATAATTCATGTGGGTTGTTATGTCTCTCTAGATTCTAGAGTACAACTTTTGTAGTAGATCTCACTCTAAATGACTTTATATTTGAATCATTCCATGTGGCTCTAAAATAAACAAATTTAGGATCCAACGGTGATCAATACTAAGAATATTATAGTCAAAAGATAACTAGACTTGAGTTAGTAGAAGTGTTTTATATTTTTACATTAGACAATCATTGTGAATACAATGAAGAGGGACTATGTTATAGATAGAAATAGTATGTTTCTAAACCAAATATGGGTGTGAGGATTAGTATCTTATTGTAGACTTTTGTTAGGATAGGGCTTAATACTATTATTATTATTAGGCATAATATATTGGGGTTCAGGTAAATAATTTAGAATTATGATTAGGGTTTAAGTATAGGATTTTTCTTAGAAAAAGGGTTCACATTTGTGTGTCTTATATTAAAAATAGTTAAAATAAATAAAAATATAATTAAAATAATAATAAGCCAAAAAAATGAAAAATACTAACTTGAATGGATATTTGTTGAGTCAAATGTCTCCTCACATCCTCTTCCAGTTCTAAAATTGAAGGAGTGATAATAAAAATTATCGATTGTGCACCCTAGGTACTTTCAATTGACAAACCTAGCTACTTTCAATTGAAAGTAACTAGGTACTTTTGATCAAAAGTATGTATCTACATTCAATTGAAAGTAACTAGGTACTTTCGATCGAAAGTACCTATCTACCTTCAATTGAAAGTAACTGGGTACTTTTGATCAAAAGTACCTATATACTTTCAATTGAAAGTAACTTAGTACTTTCAATCAAAAGTACACAAGTCAAGTTACTTTCAATAAAAAACTATAATTGTAATGACTTTTAATCGAATTAATAGCCTTTCTATTGAAAATCTTAATGCCTTTTTAAAAATCAAAACTCCCAAACTCAAATCAAGCATGTCCACTTTTTTGGAGGGATTTATTCCTCCAAAAAAATTTGACTAACTATTTTGGGTTGACCATTCCATCCACCTTTATTCTACTTTTCCTACTCCTACATCTCAAATTATTTTAGCTACCAGGACCACAAGTCAGCCTATCAAGAATATTATTAAAATATATAGGTGCTATCATAAAGTAGAAAGAAAAGACCTTACAATCCAATAAATAAACTTCTATTGGGATAAGTATAAGTCCTCACATGATCCAATAAGAGATTCATAGGACTGTGGAAACCTAAATGCCAAAAAAACCCTCATTGAGGCCAAACTTGCACATTAATTGAGTTGCAAAGAAACAAGCACACCTTGAACAAAGAGAATGATAAATCCTACAAATGTTGGAATTAGTTTTTGTGAGCTTAGGTATAGGGTCCACAATAGGTCCAAATTAAGGAGATAACTTCATGGAAAGAGAAAACTTGAACAAAAATGACCATTCCTCAAATAATAGACATGAAAAATAAAATGAAATACTTTTGGTTGATTCAAGATTTCCAAAGCACCCAAGATGCTAATGCAACACACACATGCGAGAGTGCATGCACATACATGAACGTGCATGCACACATACACAGACACACACACATTTAACCTTTGATTTGTATATTTATTTTAAAATCGTAAACTTTATTAGATATAATATCATAATATTTGATACTTATATCTATAAATGATTCATATAAGTATCCAAATAAAGCTATAATGTATCAACAATTTGGATACTCTAATCTAGAAAATGAGATTAACACAAAATAATATATATTATTCAAGTTGATAAAATGATTAACTCAATATATTTAAACATGTTAATGTGGCATTTAGACATTGGATTAAGAAAATTTATGTTTAAGATGAGTCTTTTCAAACCAATGAGGTCACCATTCATGTATGTAACATGAATTTCACTCAATAAAGATTCAACCATGACTAGCCTAAGATTTAAGTGCCAAGATCAATCTAGATGTGAAGATTTAAATAATGTCACTAAAAATAAATAAAAGATGCAATTAAGGTTCATGTCTAGTGTGAATTACCTCAATTGTAAACTTTGAATAACAAGGAAACTCTTCTCCAATCTAAAAAATTATTACCATAATAACAAGGATACAACAAAAACAAGGAAAGATGATGGGAGTGATTAGACACAAATAATTCTCTAATAATAGATATTTCTAATAGATAAATAGAAAGTAAAACTTATAAAAACTTATTGCATTAATTTCTACTTCCAGTATCCTAAACAATATTTTTTTGGAGTACTAAGAAAGAAAACACCCATTCCAGCGTCCAAAACATAGGAAAATTGTACACTATTATTTTTTGTAACCTTTCATGGATTGTTTGTAGGTTTCAAAGACATGGATAGAGTTAGTTTTATTATTGAACAACCTATTCAAAGCTTAAATTGATGAATAGTTAAAGTGACCTTTTGTCACATCCATTATTGAGCTTAGATTGAAGGAAGTATCTAAATTAAATCATCATTTTCTAATGCATACCATTAGGAATTCAAATTTTAAGGTACCTACGTCCATAAAATAGTCAACTTCAATATTTTTTTATCTTTTTCTCATATATTTTGGATATAGAGGGGCCTAAACTAGTTGCTAGAAAATTTTTCTTAAGGTTACTTGAAATGAATTATTTGGCAAGGCTTTATGATACAATCATCAAATTGATGGGGATGAATAAACCATCCCCTTTTTGTAATGTCCACATTTTTAGCAAGTTCCCACAATTGGCTTGGTTAGTTCACCATCACAACCTTCATGAGATTAAAATTAGATTTGAGGGTCTTAGTTGTGGGGTTATAGGCTTTACAGTAGCCTATGGTATGCTTTGGCTCCATTGAAGGTACTTACAATTTATAGTAAGTAAAATGATTCATTTTGATGAGCCTAGTTGAGTCAGAGGAGATGAGTGATGTCTTCATTTTTATTTTAGGCTTTTGGTTTGGGCTCCAAGAATATTGGAGGGAGCGTCTATTTATAGTAAGTCACCCCATTAGGTTCATTCATTGTCTTTCAATATCAAGTTCACTTTGGTGTTGTCAGATTTTGATTTTGATCTTTCTTTGGTTGTTCTTTCAATATGGGTGAATTATTATTTCTATTATTATT
This sequence comes from Cupressus sempervirens, assembly GCA_028749045.1. Classification (NCBI taxonomy): domain Eukaryota; kingdom Viridiplantae; phylum Streptophyta; class Pinopsida; order Cupressales; family Cupressaceae; genus Cupressus; species Cupressus sempervirens. The sequence goes on along the minus strand of CM053789.1, from coordinate 277,449,071 downwards.
CATGTAAATATGTTGAGGTTACTATTTTTGTTGGTGTTGTATGTTGTTCACCTTAGTATTATAACTCATTGGAATTGGGTTGAAATTTTTTAAATCATGGGCACAAGAAATAATGGGCTTGTGTGTAAGAATATGATGTTATGGTGGAAAAGGTTATTTTTGCAAGCCAAAGGTAATTAATAAATTAAATTATAATATCTCTTTATTATATTTTAATGTTGTGTGGTTATTTGGGAACTTGTTCCATTTGGAGATTAGAAATATGAGTTCATTTGATGAGTAAGCCATCCAAATATTCGATTATCTATTTTATTTTCTTGTCTTTATGACAATTCAAAGTTTTTGTTTTAGTTCCCTTGCTAAAGTATAAGGGTTTAGTAAAAGTATTTCATTCTGGTGCTTCCTCTTTCTATTTTGATTGTGGTTGAGGAGCAATTGTCCTTTGGTGAATTTAGTGTCTTTTCATACTATGGTTTCTATAGTTGAGAACATAGGTCTTTTCTTATTAGGTTTCGTGAATTCATTACTCTAATAATTGATATATCTTGTTGCTTGACATGAGCATTACCATCTAAAAATTATTAATGGAAATATGTATCTTGGGTGACTAAGTGTTGTAGTTCTAACATATTACATCAAAGGAGTTTACACCTTGCATTTTTATAATCAAAATTTGGGGGAGTGGTGCAAATACTAGATGTTGGTAACTATTTTCCATTGGAAATCTGATTATATATATATATATATATATATATACATATATATATATATATATATATATATATATATATATATATATATATATATCTATATATATATATATATATGTATATATATATATATATATGTATATATATGTATATATATGTATATATACATATATATATATGTATATATATATATATATATATATATGTATATATATATATATATATATATATATGTATATATATGTATATATATGTATATATATATATATATGTATATATACATATATATATATGTATATATACATATATATACATATATATACATATATATAGGTGGGTGATTTCTTTTAAAAATTAAGTGATTGAGTCTGATTACAAAGGGTCTAGAGGAAAAATTTATAAATTATAAAAGGGTAGAAGCACAAACTTATGTCACCCTTTTCCAAAGGAAAAGGCTAACAAAAGTATAACTGTTCACCTTCAATGACATAAAACTGGTACTATTATTTAGAATTTGACAATGAAATAAACTAATAAAATGTGTAGAAATAGATGAAGCTTAGGATAATAATTTTTAAAAATTATTTTGAATAAGAATTGATATATTTTTCTACTTTTTGTAGACAATGTTTTAGTTGGTGATCCTCCAAAAATGAAACTGTGACAGATAGAAATATTTGCAATTTTTTTTATTAATATATGAATATATGAGTCGATTTGTATTCCTTCTATAATAGAGATGGTTTATTTTAGCTAATCAAATTTTCATCCTCCCTAAAATCTATGGCAACTGGAATATAATGGTTAGAATAGTTAAGCGATTCCAAATATTTTGTTCAAAGAAATTACTTTGGGTTGTGAAATAATGATTTCATTTTGATATTACTTTTTATTTTTAGTATGATACATAACCCTTTTTTCATGCTTTTATGGTGGCAGACAATTGCTAATTGGTTTACTTTTGGTGGCACATAATTTCTAACTAGTTTACTTTTAATAGAGAAAATTCACATTACTTCTAGCTTCTAGACATCATTACTTGGAAAATGACTGATCTTTTTTTCATGATACTTAGCACTTCTTGGTGTAAAGAAATAATTTTTTTCCTTTTGAGTGTTTTAAAAGTATATATAATATATAACAATTATATTTTTTTTTTTATGTTTTTCAATATACTCAAATAATCTTTAAAGAAATATTGCAAATGATCCCTTTTCATGATAGTTAACTTTTATTTAATACTTATCAATGATCCTTTAGTTAACATGTGTTTCAATATATTCAAATAGTCTTTTTTTTTTTTTTTTTTCAAATGATCCCTTTTCATGATAGTTAACACTTATTGGTGATCCTTTAGCCAACACTTATTGCTATTGGTGATCCTTTAGTTAACACTTGCTAGTGGTCCTATTTCAAGATAGTTAGCACTTATTGGTGTAAAGAAGGATTATTATTTTAAGTGAACTCAATTTTTTATTTTTCAGTTTTATATTTATGAATAATAATTATACATTATATTTTCAAAAAAACAAGTTTTATATTTATAAATAATAATTATACATTATTTTCAATATTTTTCAAAATATTGGAATAATAGTAACTTTATTTTTCAAACAAGATATATTGTAAATGATCTATTTTCATTATAGTTGAGGCATATTGGTCATTGTTTCTCTTTTACAATAACCTTATGTTGATCAACATTAGTGCTCTAGATAACATCATTAGCAAAAGATCATGCTATGATACATTACATTAAATTTTAATTGCTATTAAATCTTATTCTTATATTCCAACTATTGTTCATATCTGAGAGTGTCAATTTCCCCTTCATGATATGTGTATCAACGCTCCCTATTTTCATACATACCATAATATGTTCATTATTTCATGTCAAATGTCTCTAATTTCACACACATCATCGTACCTTTATTTATATTCATCTCACACCTTTTAGTTTATACTTCACCATAATTATAATTGATTGGTTAATTAAGAAATACCATTGCCCTCTTCCATATATCGTCTACTCCATATTCCTCTATACATCTACCTATGGCAGGGACTACTCTACTCCATATTCCCCTATACATCTACCTAAGGCAAGGACTAGAGCTGTGTTCAATCCTTGTTATTTAAGAGTCTCTTATTTTAATTGTATTATTTTAATCTATTTTTAGACATAAAATAAAATAAGGTAAATAATTCATGGAGAAATTAGACTTCATAGATTCTTTTCTAATAAATTTAATTTAATTTTAATATTAGTATTAGTATGAAATATCATATATATATATAATTATTCAAACGTAAATAAAATTTACATAAAAAAATAATAAATAATATCAATTAATTTCTAATATGCTATGCAATATTCTAATTTAAGATTCAAAAAAGATTAATAAAATTACTTAAAAAATAAAAGAGCAATATAAGGGTTCTCTGGGCTGGGGGAATAGGAATTGGACATATGTTTGATTGTGCAAAATTCAAATTAGAATAAGATTAAGTTTTATTTTTTATTTTTTTAAATAAAAATAATATTAGGTATTTTTTTTCATTTTAATTTATTGTTTTTCTCCCTTTTACATTTTATTGAATTGTTAACATTTTATGTTTTTGAGTAAGGTTTAAAAAAACATTTTTACAATATATATGTTATTTTAAAATATCCTCTTAACATGAAACAATAATGAAGGAAGATCAACAAAGGTTTAAATGATGAGTTAGATAGTTGATATAAGTTACTTAGTTAATATAAGTTATTTTAATAATTTATTTATTCCATTTTTATGAGATTGACAGTCTTTCATAAAAATTTTCCCTTCTAGAAAAAGAGGTGATTGTACCTCTCATAAACCAAATACAACATTAAATTAACTAAAGCTTAGTATATGAGAACATTGAATTTAATTTTGACTAGCTAATTTGTAGAAGTTTATTGATTATTATAAATGTAAATTGTTTTATTTTACTTATTACTCTTTTATGTAATAGCTAAGAATAAACTTATTTGAATAAATGTTCTGCACTAGAATATTACACAAGTTACGATGGTACTATATGGTTTAGTCTAAAGACATCCCAAGTGGTACAAAAAAGTGCACAAACTAGTTTAAAGGAGAGACAAAATTGCACTTCAAACCCATGACTTGATGGAAAAGAGTATTTATATGGGGACTCCAAAGTGAATCCTCACCCATTATATTGTGGTTGTGTGATATATTTGATCCAAGGTAAAACCATTAAAAGACCATTTAAACTATTAAAAAATGAAAAAAAAAATGTAGAACAATTCAAAGCCTTGTTAACTAGATCTACCTATTTGATTAGAATTAAACTTGAATAAGATTGAAATTGAAGGTGGTTGCACATTTGTATAGAATGTCATGGTGATATACAATTCAAAACCATAATAGAGCTTCCATTCATTACATGAGGTGATATCAACTTTAACTCCATGGAAAATGAATTGGGTAAATATGGTGTAGATCCTATATTTGGTAATTTTTATATAGAATATCTTTGGTGACTAAACATGAGTCATTCTCTGATAGAAGATGTAAATAATTGACAAACATAAATGAGACTACACAAAATATTAGGGTATAAAATTTCTACTTCCAACTTCCAGTTTCCTTGACAATATTTTGTCACTATATAGACAAAGCAATACACTCATTACAAGTTGCCAAAATTAGCAAAAGTATACACTACTGGTTTTTAAAAACCTTTTTGCAAGTTGTAGTGATGTGTTTATAGATAGTGGAAATTACAATGAATGTCCCAGTCAAAGCTTAAATCTATCAAAATTTAGTCACCTTTTGTCACACCCATTACTGAGCTCATAATGAAGTATCAAAATTCAAGCATCATTTTCTCATCATTAGAGAGATTTTGGAATTAAAATTTCTAAATATGGACCACCCTAAAAGAATTTACACAAATATTTGCAATTATCTTTGCATATTTTTTGGTTGCAGAGGAGCCAAAACTAGTTGCAACCCATATTTTCATAAGATTGTTAGAAGATAATCATTCAATAGAGATTTTTTATGCCATCATCAATAGTGACAATGATAACTAGATCATCCCCTTTCCATTTCAATATGTAGTCATGATGAAGGGAGGAGATCCTTTCCCCTAATTAAGGAACAAATAAAGGAGAAACATCTATGGTGAGCCTCCACAATGATTCTTTATTTTGTGGGAGTGGAATAAGAGATTGAATATTTTAGAAGAGGCATAGTAAAGAGAGGATTTGGTATTCATCAATACAATTTTTTTATGGATGACATAGAGGCTTTTTATGGAGATTATGTAGATGTGGATTACAAATTCAAATATAACAAAAAGACAAATGGTATGGGTATTCTACATTCCTCTTAAGTTTAACATGGACAAGTAGAACTAGAAGATGAGGAGGAGGATGCGGAAGATTAGGAGGATGAGGTTAATGCTATTAGAAATAGGGAATATTGAGAGGGGGGTGAATCAATATTCTACAAACTTTTGTCAACAGCTAGATATTATTAATTACTTTGAACCATGCATAAGAAAGTAAACAAGTAATGGTGAATAGTAAAAGTAACCATGCATAGATAGAACTCATAACACCATATTTTGTTAACTAGGGAAACCCTGGCCAAGGGAAAACCCTGGTGGGAATGATACCCACTAGATGATGTACTAATATAAATGTTCCTTGTTAGAGGATGGACCTTGTTAGGAGTCTATGAACTCATTCAGTACATATGAGTTCCTAATAGGAGACTTTAAGTCCCTGTTAGGAGTTGTGGTATAATGAGTATAAGAAGAGCTCACTACCCAAACATGCACTTTCAATTACAAGAAGAGATCACTGCCCAAACAAGTAATTAAAGTTCCTTGAATATAGAAGTATGAATGATGTACCTTCTTTCAACTAATTTTTGACCTTAGCTCAATCTTGGATCATAGAATCAGGTTATCAAAAATTTTCTTCTGCATATGATAAAAAAGTCACATTCACAACTTTCACATGTTACTTCACAAATAATCTCACAAGATATCTTTACATAAATACCATGCCTTTTCACAAATTATTACTAGGTCAGCTAAGACAAAAATTAAATTTTCCAAGTTAGATTAAACATCTAGGATTTCATCCCTAATTGGTCCAGTAATTATTTTGTAAACAAAATAATTCCTTTACCTTTCATTTTGATGTTTTGTACATTTTAAATATATTTCTTCCGTATTGTCTATACTGATGTCTAAGGTTATACACATCATTATCAACATGATTACTATTCTCATATATCTTCTTTCTTAGGAATAACATCATATAAACAAGTTATAGATAAAATAATACACTGTTGTAAACTATTTCCATACTTAGACAATTTTCTGAGTACCAAAAAGCTAAGTATCTGTATTTTTGAGGTTTTCTACAAGAAAGTACATCAGCTATTTCTATTAATGACAATATGGGCATATATACATATATCTAATTACCAAAAATCTCCCTTTTGACATTGATGGAAACAAAGTAGGAAAATTTGTTAAGTATCAAAAAATTTACCAAAACTTACAATATTACTATACTTACTATCTATCTATTACAATTTTCTTATACAACTTCTCCCCTTTTGACATCAATGATAAAGGTCAAAATGTCCCAAAAAACTATCAAAAAGTTATACTAACTACTATAAAAAATTGTCCAATTTTTTTGTCTCACTATCTCAAGTTGATACCATCTTCATACAATCATCAAAAATTGCCTTTAGACTATCCATACCTTTCTAGACCATGTTTCCTTGAAAACTTTTGCTATAGTGAGAATTGCATATAAGGCACATGACGCAATCTCAATTGTATTAAGGTTAGAGTATATAAAATTGGAATAAGTGTCCTTTGCTTTGACACATTCTTCCAACTGTCTATCAATGGTTCATAGCTTTAGAGCTGTAGATTCTCTTAAATCTAACAATCTTCTCAAAATTTTCTCTTTCTCAAGTTGTAGCTTTTTGATATCAGTGTGAACAGTAGCAACTTTTCCTTCAAAATCATCAACTCTACTGGAGGGTTGTTTTAATTGACTTGTTAGAGCTTGTAGATCACTTGACTTCCCTTCCATCTTATTGTCCAAAACTTTGGTCAACCTATGAGATAAGGAACATTTGATGTATAGTACCTTGCAATTTTGTTAATATCATCAAAGTTCCTTGATATAAGTATCAAGACTCATCAAATCATTCTTTGTGTTCTGATAATCAGTGCTAAAAGAGTAGCATCATGAGAAATCAGACTCTGCAACATTCAACAAATTTATAAATTCATCATCAAATGATTTTACTACTGCTTTGGCTCTTTGTTCGGGATCTTCTTTTGTATGTTTGGCTGCTAGAGTGTTAGTCACCTCCATTAATACTCCATGTAGACTCTTGAATTTCTTGTTCTTCTCAAACAATTTGTTCAAAGATGAGATCAACTTAGATTCATCATCATCATCACCTATAAGGTTGGCAAGAGATAGTGGAGTGGATGAGCTTGGTGCTTTAGTCTCATCTTCCTTTTTTTTTTTCTTTGTTGTCTCCCTTGTTTCTCTCTCTCCTTCTTCTTCTTTCTCTTCTTTTTCTTTCTTTTCTTCTTCTAGATTCTTCTATTTTTCCTCTACTCTCCTCTTATTTTCTTCTTTCTTTCTCTTATCCTCCTTAAGTGGTTCCTACTTAGCTTCTTCAATCTTCTTATTTTCTTCTTCGAATTTCCTTTTCTCTTCTTTAATCAATTTTAACTTATCTTGAATGTCCTTAGAGTGAGACTTAGGTTGATTAAAATGATCTTCTTTAATATTAATAGTAATATTTATTTGATCAATTTGTATTGTATCACCACTTACTGATACTTCTAAAATTTTCTCTGCTATTGTAGGTGCTACATTTGATTCATACATCATTTGGTTGATGGTTGTAGCTATTTCACTTCTTATAACATTCTTCTCACCTCCGATAAATAGAAATGGCCTCATCTTACTTCGCAAGTAAGATACTAATTTGTTCAATAGTTTCTTGATTTTTTCTTAATCATTAGTTTTTCATATAGTCCTTAACATAGGTTTTTGAAGTTTCATGTCTTCCTCACAAATTGGTGTCTTCTTAGCTATAAGTTTACCATAGAATTTTTGATTTATAATACCTTCAATATCTTCAAATTTCAAGTTATTAAGAATCACATATCTCATAGTAGAGATATCAGTATGTTCTTTCTCAATATCATCATACAAATCATAAAATTTATTCATTTTCACAAAGTTCCCTTTATCAACAATAGTTGTGTTAATCTTTTCTATCTTTGGTTTGTAGGGTTGCCTTGTCTTACTAGCTAACAACTTAGAAAAAATAACCTTTTCCGCCCTTTTAAATTCTTGTTCCTCATCATCTTGCTCACTGGAGTCTTCAATTGTCAATAATGTTTTCTTCCTTTTCTCAAGTCTAGTAGCTAGTTGTTTATCTCTTTTTGACTCATAAGTCTCAACTTCCACTAACCTTTTAGACTTCCTTTTGGGTTCACTTGGTTTCTTAGTTGATACAACAATATATGGAATATTTTTTTCTATAGAAGTCATTGCAATGGATAAACTTGATTCTTTCCCAATCAATAGAGGTATTACATACATCACACCTTGTTCACCAATTTTCTTAAGTCCAAATATAGTTTTCCTAATAGCCTATGATTCACTTTTTGAAATACTAACCCTTGTTAATGCTTTCTTCATTATAGACCCAATCTTATTATGAGATGCTTTCTCAAAGGATTCCTGTTACCAAATTTTGTTTGCCCCACCAAATTTCAAAATTCAAATGTTACCCCGCCCAACGGTCACCTCCCCAATTAGTAATATTTTAATACCCATGGAAATATTGAAAAATACCAAGTTCTAAACCTTATAACATATTTTGTGCAGCCCATAAGCTCTCTTTCGTCAGATCAAAGGAGACCAACGGATGGCGCCATCGCGCTATGGAAAAGTTGCACAATATTTATGATAGCGAGATGGTGCCCTGATGACACGTTGCCATGGTGGGTCCACATTCAGTGAGCAAGTTACAATGAAGTGCGGGTCAAAAAAGTTTTACGAGGCCGTGGGCGCTATGTCGCTATCGCGCGTTGGCCGAGAAATATTCATAGCGACATAGCGCTCGATGGAAAGGTCTGACGGCGGGCAGGCTGCATCACCGGGAAAGTTAGCGACGGGCGAGCATCTTCTGACGGTGGGAAGTCTCAAAAAGTGGCAAGGTGCCATGTCACCAACGAAAAACCCACAAGTTTTTCGTTGGCGACATAGCGCCTAAACGGAAGACTAGACCATGGTAAGAGCAATCAGGCACGGTGGGTCCCAACAGATACTTCACATGCACGGTAGGAAGCCTGGTGCTACGGCAGCCAATCAGATGGAGACACGTCTGCGACAAAAGGACATGTCATCAGTTGGGCGCTATGGTGCTATGGGGATTTGGCCTTGATTTCCTCATAGCGACATGGCACCTAGTTGACACATGGTCGCTCCATGGGGTCAAGTCTTGAGTCTACCAGGGTGGTGCTTCATTAGATTAATGAGGAGCTACCACATATGCCAAGTCAGAACATAGATGTGTCATGGGACCAGATCTTCAATGCTGCCAGCGCAGTCAAGGGTTAAGTCCTCCATTGTCAGATCTACAGAGATCAAGGGCAAGTGCCATCGCGCTATGAGCAACTGCTCGGGAGATAACATTGGTGAGATAGCGCCCGGGCACCATGTGTCCCAGTGGGACCATATTTTCATGTAGCCAGCACAATAAAGAGGGGCAGATCATTCATGGGCATCAATCAAGTCAAATCGACGGTAGGCGCCATCGCGCTATGGAGAAGTTGCATGGGATTTACAATAGCGAGTTGGTGCCTCGTGGACACATGTCCTCGTGGGACCAAGTCTTGCCAAAGAATGTATGCTAAAGATGGCCAGATGTCATTCGAAGATGGTGTGGTTGCTGAGGTGGCGCCAGGTATGAGGGGCCCAGGGTGGGAAGCAAGTATGACACATGACGAGTCTTCACAATTGTCAGATCTGCAGAGATCAATGGATGGCTCTGTATCACTACGAAGAAGCTGCATGATGTTTATGTTGGCGACATAGCACCCTGATGACATGTGTCTCATTGGCCCGGTCAAGATTGACGGTTGGTGACTGGCAATTAGTGTAACCGTCACTGTTAGTATTAATATTTGAAGGGTGGCATCGTTAGTTCGATAAAGGTGGTCAACCATGGGAGGACTTCTAGGGTGGGAAAAAATAAGGAGTATCATTGGCCCGCATGGCCCAGCTGGCTTGTATAGCCTAGTTGATTGTTTGACTTCGATGGATTCATGAGACTAGGAACGATAAGAGATCAAAGTTTTTCCGCAAATCTAATCGTATGATTAATTGCCACCAACTCAGAATGAATACCAAGTGCAGAAAGACATTCCATCCATCCAGTCGATCTATCTACTATGTCAGCAAATGTTGTGGCACCGTTTCTGTCTTCTCCAGGCTCTCTCTCAAAGAAATATCAGATATTTTTTGGTACGCAAACCATTTTCAAATCAGATCTTTGATTGGATTCCCAGGGTGAGAAGGTAATGCCAGTAGGTGAGAAGTAAATGTAATGCAAAAATATTTAGTTATGCCTGAACTATAAAGGCAATTTTGTGATCTTTTTCTAGGGTCGACTCTTTTTTATTTCTCTACTATTGCTTGCAGATCTGCAGTGTAAAATTCCCTTTGTCTCTGAGCTGTATAATATTTTGTATCATCTCCTTCAGCCATCAATGTGCATGCACATCCATCTTGCCTCTCATTGGTGTATTGTTGAGATCTGTGGCTTGCATACTATATCTATTTTTGACCTATTGGATAATATATAAGTGAAATCGTCCCTTTCCTTGTGTTATTCAATTTAGTTTCTTGATCTGTATGTGGTTATTGATCAACATAAGTCTGAATGTGTATGTCTCTTGAAGGTTATTTTGGTTTTGTAGTACATATATGGGCAGAAATGAGTCTGAACACTCTATTTTGGTGCATCACCTCTGTAGTTTAGGTAGGGTAGAGTTGTTGTCTACATCTCCTTCTTCCTCTTTTTCCTTTTGAGAGTAGTTGGGTGCACCTTGATAGTAAGAGGAAGTCATTCTTCTCCGGAGACTCAACCTCGAAGTTCAAGTCCCACAGCTTGGAGGTTGTTTCCATGTTTCACTAGGTTGTCCTCACGCATAGGCCTTGGACAAGGGTGCAAACCTAAGTGACAATAGTTTTTGGCACGCCTGGTGGGACATCTTCCAAACAAAATTTAAAGTCTACTGGTGTCAAGAAGAAAGAGTTTCAGAGATTAATGCTGAAGAGGTAGTGCTTTAGTATTCAATCCTTTAAGAGGCTGATCCTTCAAAGTACTTGGCAACTCTGAACATCAACAAATCTAGTTCTAGGCCAAAGTTGCAGTGATTCATGCCTAGAGCTGAAACAAGGGCATCTTCTAGAGGTAAATTTCAATATCAAGAGCTTTCTCTTTCAAATCCTAGAAGAGGGAGGACTAGAACTTCATTATCACCAGTTAGGGGTGTGATAACAGTTAATATACCTGTGAGATCTATCTCTACTTGTCCTACTATTCGAACTCAGCCTAGATTGCCATCAAAACTCATTAATAGAACACTTGTTTACATGGCACAGCCAAGAGTTCATGCTTTTTCCACCTTTAATGGTGGAAGTCCTCTATTGTTAGTTCAAAGACATGATATACCAGTATCTACACTAAAAAGCATACCTGATTTTACAAGTGAAACTTCCATCTCCCCTTTAGAGCATATCCAAGAAGTAGCAAATGTCTATAATATTCATGGTATTACAGAGGATGATGTTTCTATTAGACTTCTAGCCTCATCTTTAAAAGGAAAAGCATTACAGTGGTATAGAGGCTTAGCTCATGGTTCTATAACTGATTGGGATGGACTAGGAGCAGGGTTATGCAAACATTTTGAGGATAAGAGTGACAATTTGTCACTTTTAGAGCAGCTGACTACAATAAAAAGAGCCCCCCATGAGTGTATGACTGATTTTAACTATAGATTTCAAAAGACATGGGATAGAATACCTACTACAGTGAAACCTACCCCTGGTAATGCCTTCTTGCATTACCTTAGAGCTTTTAGCAGTGATATTGCCACTACAATCCAAACTATGGGAGGAGATACCTTGCCTAATGCTTATGAGATAGCCATAAAAGCTGAGAACATCTTGATACAATGAGGAAAATTGGCTCCAAGGCCCCCTATGCCTTTCTTTCCTGATGTTCCCAACCACCAACCAGCAATAGCCCCTCTTCCTACAACTTCTACATCACAAGTCCTTACTCCAGTTCTCCAAGCTTCCACATCCTCAAATGGGATAGATGAACTCAAAGAAATGCTCCAAGGTCTAGTGCTGAATACAGATAAAAGAGAGAAGACCCTAGATAAAAAATTGCAAGAGCAGGGGAGGGAGTTGAAGGACCAAGGGAAGAGATTAGAGGATAGTTTCTCTATGATACAAAAAATGAGTAACAAGGTGGTGGCCTTGGAAAGGCAGCAAGCTCAAGGTGGCAAGCCTCCCCAATTGCAATATCAAGCTCCAAATGGTGGTAGGCCTCCTAATCAGTGGAATAGCTCTTTTGATCAGGGTAGGCAAAGTAGTCATGCCTCTGCTTCAAGCTCAAATCAGAACAGGGCTATAGTCCCTCAAAATAACTTGGCCCAAGATCAAGATTTATGTCCTTCCTACGACTATTCTTATACCTATTGCATGTGCCAGAAGGCAGAATCTTATTTGGCCCTAACTAACCAAGAACTTGTAGCAAAGCAATCATAGAAGGAGGATCATCCCAAGGAGGCCTCATATATTCAAGGACGTGATGATTACTCTTTCATAAATAATCATATTGGGGAGCATTGTAATGTAAACCAAGATTCCATTGCTCATAACACAAGAAGTAAGAAGAGAGCTATGGAACATACTTCCCCTCCTTCTCCTAAGCAAGCCTCAACTTCAAGTGCTACACCTCATGCACATGCAGAAAATGAACAAACCAGTACTTCACAACCGCAAAAGCAAGATTCTAGAAAGAAAGATGCAAGTGATCCTTATGTTGCTCCATCTCAACCTCTTATAAATGCAGCTCCCAAAGTTTGTACCAAAGTTTCCAATACACCATTTAATGTGGTAGAGCAAATGAAGAGGAAAAATGTGAACATTTCCATGTGGGATGTTGTTGCTATCATACCAATGCAGAAGAGGATGTTGCAGCAAGAATTAGAGAAGATTGAACCCAAGGATCAACCATCTACCATGGAGAGTGCCATGAGTCTAGTACAACCAGTAGGGGATGTGGAGACAAATAAAAAGGTTAGACCTCCTCCATTCTATGTTTCTCTGATTATAGGGGGAAAATTAGTCCACAATTGCATGATAGATTCAAGGACTAGTAGCTCAGTAATGCCTAGGTGTTTTGCTGATGCTTTAGGAATGAAATATGAGCCCATTGTTAGGGATGTGTTACAGTTAGATGGTAGTACTATCAAAAATGTGGGTATCCTTAGAAATGTGGAGATGGCCCTACATGCATATCCTGGTTGCACTATGATTCAAGACATATCTGTTGCTGAAGTCAAGCCTTATTTTTCCATCTGTCTTTCAAGAGACTTCACTGCTCAAATTGGTGGATTCATATCTGCTGATTGGTCATATGTGTCATTTAAGACCAGATATGGAGCCAATGCCTCAATTGGAGCAGAACCTCAAGCCCTTCATCACACTAAATCCTACACCCCCAATCCCATCAACATGAATTGCCCTATTCTAGAGATGGATGAAAATGACATAGTAAATGAGCCTACCACTTCCATAGCGGAGATTCCTAATTTCTTCTTGAATGAGTGGGCAAATGCATATCAGTTTGAGCCTATGTCAGAGACTCTAGAGATAGGCCTTAGTACATATTGCATAATAGAGAAAGATACTCGAGTTCCTAAAATTGTTGGGACTAATGATGATATAAATGGAACATGGAGTATGTACTTTGATGGCTCAAGGAATAGAAATGGATTATCTCTCCTGCACAAATAAGATATTACTTCTCCTTTAGGCTCCAATTCAGTTGCACTAATAATGTGGCCAAGTATGAATCTTTGATTCAAGGTCTCTTACTTGCCCAAAAGAGAGGAATTCAAGCCTTGAGAGTATATGGGGATAGTGAGTTGGTAGTTAATCAAGTGAGAAACTAGAATATCACCAAAAATGGCCTGCTCAAGTCTTACAAACACAGAGTCTTGGATTTGCTTGAGGGCTTCAGTGCATTTAATATTCAGAGCATTCCTAGGAAAGAAAATAGACATGCCGATAGACTTGCAGCAATGGGTGCAGCTTATGATGTACCAGAGAATCTTGAGGAGAGGAAGAAGCAACAAATAAAGGTGGTAGTGAGGCCTACCATCCCTGACAACAACACTCATTGGCAGGTGTTTGATTCTGATGAGCAAATTGTGAGTTTCTTGCAGAATGAGACAAAATTCTCAAATAGAAACCAGTCAAGACTGCAAGATCAGTATGGTGATCAGGTCATTCATCTCAATTCTAACAAGTTTCCCAAGGGGCACATTACCTTGGAAAGTGTCTTTAATCCTGATGATCAAACAAGAGGCAAAGGAATGAATCTAGCTGTAGAAAAGGATGATTATGCCCCAGTTAGAATGGCTGATGGAAAATCTCTGAATATGGGGAAGGTATGTTCTAAAACTGAGCAAGAAAACTTCATTTAGTTAAGTCAAGAATTTAATGATGTATTTGGGTATGTGTAGGATCATGGTGTGCCAAAAAGTGGCGATCTGAAAAATATGTAGTTCTGAAATGCCTCAAAGAATTTCAAAATCTATTCCAACTTTTTTACCACCCATCCTGATACTAAATGAAAAAAATTAATACCTTTATAATTCCTACTATATCTTTCGATACCAACCTTATATGGTCATCTTTAAAATATCCCGAAAATGTGTTTTTTGCATGTTCTTATGTGTTTTTTACTTCAAGCATGTAGCTGACGACTTTTTTTAAACCAAAATTTGATGTAATGAAAAGGGTTTCTTAAGAATGTTCATAGCTTTTCATAAATGTAAGGTTTGTCAAATTATGAGTTCAGTAAGTAATTATTACTTATTTTCTAATGGAGTTAGCTACAAAGTACTGATTGACATACTAGTTGAAAAATAGCTATAACTTTCAAACCGTATAAGATTTGTGAAATTCAAGAGATGCGTCACATTCTATGCTTCGACTAGTATAAGAAAAAAAACAAAAAACTTAATTTTGATTTTTTTTGAACTAGTTAAGGTGGTTAGACACAAGAGTTTTTCAATTCTGAAAATAGTATAGTAGAAAATTCATAATTAATTATTTGTTTAGAATAAAAATTCCCAAAAATATGCGTCACATCCAGGCATGAGTCTACTTTTTATATCTAAAATTATATCTAAAAATATTATCATTTAATTATGATTAAGGTGGTCAGACATACACTTACTTTTTATTTTCACCCTGAAATTTTTGTAGTACTGCATTAAAATCCAAACTTTTGACCAATCAAATAATGTTTTCTCTAGATAAAGCCTTGAAGTTTAGAAACTAGATTCAATTTCCTACAGATTATATTCTTACAACTTTTTGATATAAAGTATAGAACCACTCTAAAATTATGTGTCAAGTTTACATAACCCTGATTTTCTAATTTTTCACTGCCACTTAAGGCCATAGTTTGGTACACCATGATCCTGCACATATCCATTTTCTTGGACATATGATGGCTTAAAAGGATTTGATCCTAGTTTATTTCAACATACCATAGATTTAGTTGATAAGGCCAAACCAATAAGGCAAAAAAAGAGGCTAGTGAATCCTAAGATTGAACCTCTAATGAGAAAAGAACTATCAAAGTTGATAGAGGCCAATATAATATTTCCTATCAAACACTCATCATGGGTAGCTAACCTTGTCCCTGTAAGGAAGAAGAATGGAGAAATCAGACTGTGTGTGGACTTTAGAGACCTTAATCAAGCTTCTCTTAAAGATCACCATCCTCTCCCTTCCATGGAGCAGATTCTGTCCTGGGTCAGTGGTTCAAGGAGATTCTCTTTTCTTGATGGATTCTCTGGCTATAACCAAGTGTTGGTTAAAGAATCTGACAGAGATAAGACATCATTTACTACTAAGTTGGGCACCTATGCTTATTGTAAGGTGCCACTTGGACTAACAAATGCAGGTGCCACATTTCAGAAGGCAATGGAGATGGCCTCTAAAAAATTAATTGATAGGTTTGTCTTAGTATACCTTGATGATATAACTGTATATTCAAAAAATGTAGAAGATCATTTTAATCATCTAAGGCAGGTATTTCTAAGATGCAAAGAGTTTGGGGTCTCCCTCAACCCAACCAAGTGTGTCTTTTCTACAAGCCAAGGAAAACTATTGGGACACATTGTATTTGAGGATGGGTTGACCATTGATCCAGAAAGAACAAAGGCAATACTTGCCCTTCCTCTTCCTAAACACAAGAAGGGGCTGCAAGGTTTCCTTGGTACGATAAATTTTGTAAGAAGGTTTATTCCTAATCTTGCTAGCATGGTGAAACCTCTTACAGCTATGCTTAAGAAAGGTATGGTCTTCTCATGGACCAAGGAAGGGAAGGAGAGTTTTGAAGAGATCAAGACAGCCATAACCTCAGCCCCTACCCTCATGAACCCAAATTTTGAAAAAGATTTCATCCTCTACACTCTAGGTGGTGAGCCAAGTATCTCTGCTGTCTTGACTCAAACAAATGACAAGGATGATCAGCAGCCCATAGCTTTCTTTAGTGAAGGGCTCAAGGAATATGAAGATAAGTACAGCTTTGTAGAGAAACAAACCCTTGCAGTCATCAGAGCCTTGAAGAAATTCAAGCACCTCTTATCCCACAATAGGATCCATTTGTTGGTGCCCCATGCCAGTGTAAAAGATTTCCTGCTAAGAAAGGATATCAGTGAAAAGAGAGCTGGATGGATCGCTAGGGTAATGGAGTATGATGTTGATATTCAGATTACCAAGCTGGTAAGGGGAAGAGGATTGTGCAAAGAAATGTTATCAGGCCAGGATTCTGATGAAGAGGCTGCTATGGTAATAACAGAGCAGCAGGAGGAAGGAAGTACTAATGGTCCAAGGAGCTGGATAAATGATATGAAGAGCTTCTTATCAGGGAATGGATACCCTAAAGGATTAGACATGATTAAAAGGAGACAATATAGACTGCAATCCATTCCCTATATTGTGATTGATGGTATCCTATTCAGGAAGGATTTTAATGGAACCCTGTTGAGATGCATTGAAGAAGATCAGGCTGAGAGGATGATTAAGGAACTTCATGATGGCCTTGATGGTGGCCATTTCTCTGCAAGAACAACTACCATGAAGATCATGAGGGCTAGTTATTAATGGCCATCTCTATTCCATGATTGTTATGGATATGTGAGGAAATGTGAGAAGTGTGCTTTCTTCTTAGGAAAACAAAGGCTTATAGCTCTCCCCCTTCATCCTATTTAGTTGGATCAACCCTTTACTCACTGGGGGTTGGATTTTATAGGCCCCATTAATCCTCCATCTATTGCAGGCCATAAATGGATTTTGGCTACTATTGATTATTTCACTAGATGGACAGAGGTAGTTGCCTTGAAGGATGCCACAGAACCATCAGTTGTTGAATTCCTTGATAGAATTATATCTAGATTTGGTGCTCCTTCTACTATCATTTCGGACAATGCCAAGTCTTTTGTTGGAACCCAAATTTGTGCATGGGCAATGAATCACAATATCTACTTGAGCACATCATCAAATTACTATCCCCAGGGTAATGGTTTGGCTAAATCATCCAACAAGAATTTGATCAGAATCATGAAGAGGACAATAGAAGACAATCAGAGGGTCTGGCATAATTAATTAAGAACTGCTCTGTGGGCTGATAGGATAACACCCAAGAGATCTGTTGGGAATTCACCTTTTGTGCTGGTATATGGTAGGGAGGCCAGACTCCCAGTTTCATTGGAATTCCCATCCTTGGAGTTGGCTCATCAACTGGAATGTATTGAAGATAATGCCATGTCAGTAAGAATGGCAGAGCTAATTGAACTAGAAGAAAAGAGAAATAAGGCTATGCAAACCCTAGAGATACATCAACAACAGATGAAGAGGAGTTTTGACAAGAAAGCTAGGATTAGGACCTTCAAAGAAGGAGATTTAGTTCTAAAGTGGGATTCAGACAGAGGAAAGCCAGGAAGACATTCCAAATTTGATGCACTATGGAGTGGCCCCTATCTGATTGCTAGTTGCAGACAGGCCAATGCGTTTCAATTGAGCAAGCCCAATGGAAAGATTTTTCCCATTCTAGTCAATGGGATCTATCTAAAGCCCTGTTTCTAAAGATTTGAAAATCCATGTACATAAGTAGTTTAGTTCTTTTTGTTGTTTCCTACTTTTCAATAAGTGCCCGTGCACATAGGTTTCTCTCTTGAGTTGCCAGCTTTCGAAGTTTTGACAGTTTTGAGGTTATAGAGGTAGAGCTAGGGTTTTCAATGTTTTGTTTTCCTCGCAGAAGGTTAGGGCTTTTTGTAGTTCTCAGATTCATACCTTCCAGATCCATTTTTTGACTCCATAGCCCAATGGATTTTTTCCCAGGCACTAGTCTGATGCATAGTAGGCTTGCATCCCCTATGAGTCGCCAAAATGTTACCACATTTTGTTTGCCCTGCCAAATTTCAAAATTCAAATGTTACCCCACCCAACGGTCACCTCCCCAATTAGTAATATTTTAATACCCATGGAAATATTGAAAAATACCAATTTTTGAACCTTATAACATATTTTGTGCAGCCTGTAAGCTCTCTTTCATCAGATCAAAGGAGAGCAATGGATGGCGCCATCGTGCTATGGAAAAGATGCACGATATTTACGATAGCGAGATGGTGCCCTGATGACATGTTGCCATGGTGGGTCAACATTCAGCGAGTAGGTTATAATGAACGGTGGGTCAAAAAAATTTTGCGGCACCGTGGGCGTTATGTCACTATCGCGCGTTGGTCGAGAAATCTTCATAGCGACATAGCGCCCGACGGAAAGGTTTGACAGTGGGCAGGCTGCATCACTAGGAAAGTTAGCAGCGGGCGAGCATGTTCTGATGGCCAAAAGTCTCAAAAAGTGGCAAGGCACCATGTCGCTAATGGAAAACCCACAAGTTTTCCATTGGTGACATAGTGCCCAAACGAAAGATCAGACCATGGCAAGAGCAATCAGGCACGGTAGGTCCCAATAGATACTTCGCATGCACGGTAGGAAGCTCACTGCTATGGTGGCCAATCAGATGGAGACACGTCTATGACAGAAGGACATGTCATCAGTTGGGTGCTATGGTGCTATGAGGATTTGGCCTCGATTTCCTCATAGTGACATGGTGCCTAGTTGACATATGGCCGCTCCGTGGGATCAAGTCTTGAGTCTGCCAGGGTGGTGCTTCGTTAGACCAATAAGGAACTGCCACATATGCCAAGTCAGAACATAGATGTGTCATGGGACCAAATCTTCAACGTGGCTAGTGTAGTCAAGGGTTAAGTCCTCTACCGTCAAATCTGCAAAGATCAAGGGCAGGTGCCATTGCACTATGAGAAACTACTAGGGAGATAACATTGGTGACATAGTGCCTGGGCACCACGTGTCCTGGTGGGACCATATTTTCATGCAACTAGTGTAGTAAAGAGGGGCAGATCATTCATGGTCATCAATCAAGTCAGATCGATGGCAGTTGCCATTGCACTATGGAGAAGTTGCACGGGATTTACAATAGCGAGTTGGTGCCTGGTGGACACGTGTCCTCATGGGACCAGGTCTTGCCAAAGAATGTATGCTAAAGATGGCTAGATGTTGTTCAAGCATGGTGCAGTTGCTGAGGTGGTGCTAGGTATGAGGGGCCTAGGGTGGGAAGCAAGTATGACACATGACGAGTCTTCACGATCGTCAGATTTGCAGAGATCAACGGATGGCACTGTATCGCTATGAAGAAGCTGCATGATGTTTATGTTGGCGACATAGTGCCCTGATGACACGTGTCTCACTAGCCCGATTGAGATTGATGGTCAGCGACTGGCAATTAGTATAACCGTCACAGTTAGTATTAATATTTCAAGGGTAGCGTTGTTAGTTCGATAAAGGTGGTCAACCACGGGAGGACTTCTAGGGTGGCAAAAAATAAGGAGTATCATTGGCCCACATGGCCCAGCTGGCTTGTATAGCCTAGTTGACTATTTGACTTCGACAAATTCATGAGACTAGGAACGATAAGAGATCAAAGTTTTTTTGCGAATCTGATCGTGTGATTAATTGCCACCAACTCAGAATGAATACCAGGTGCAGAAAGACATTCCATCCATCCAATCGATCTATCTACTATGTCAAGAAATGTTGTGGCACTGTTTCTATCTTCTCCAGGCTCTCTCTCAGAGAAATATCAAATTTTTTTGGTACACAAACCATTTTCAAATCAGATCTTTGATTAGATTCCCAGGGTGAGAAGTTAATGCCAGTAGGTGAGAAGTAAATGTAATGCAAAAATCTTCAGTTATGCCTGAACTATAAAGGCAATTTTGTGATCTTTTTCTAGGGTCGACTCTTTCTAATTTCTCTATGATTGCTTGCAGATCTGCAATGTAAAATTCCCTTTGTCTCTGAGCTGTATAACATTTTGTATCATCTCCTTCAGCCATCAATGTGCATGTGCATCCATCTTGCCTCTCATTGGTGTATTGTTGAGATCTGTGGCTTGCATACTGTATCTATTTTTGACCTATTGGATAATATATAAGTGAAATTGTTGCTTTCCTTGTGTTATTCAATTTGGTTTCCTGATCTATATGTGGTTAATTGATCGACATAAGTTTGAATGTGTATGTCTCTTGAAGGTTATTTTGGTTTTGTAGTGCATATATGGGCAGAAATGAGTCTGAACACTCTATTTTGGTGCATCACCTCCGTAGTTTAGGTAGGGTAGAGTTGTTTTTTGCATCTCCTTCTTCCCCTTTTCCTTCCGAGAGTAGTTGGGTGCACCCTGATAGTAAGAGGAAGCCGACCTTCTCTGAAAACTCAACCTCGCAGTTCAAGTCCCACAGCTTGGAGGTTGTTTCCATGTTTCACTAGGTTGTCCTCATGCATAGGCCTTGGACAAGGGTGCAAACCTAAGTGACAACAATTCCTAGTAAGTTGATTGTGTTTTCTACTCATATGTTCCAAATCTATAACATTCTTGGTCCTTCCTAGAGTTCAACAATAGACCAATATAACTAATAGCTACATTATCACTCAATTCATAACTAGAGGGATGAAGAAATGTTTTTTGAGGTTCTACTGCTCCAATATGTGTTAGATTTGTATCTACCATAAAACATAAATCATCCTAAAATATGTCAACAATTGCAAGTGCAATTCTAAATCTCTACTTTATCTCATTCTAGAATATTCTCATAATCAAGTTTTTGTTGTCCAAGAATTTATCTATAAGATGCCTTCTACATGCATCTGTTATCTTATCCATAATACATCTTTCACTGCTAATAATCTCTAGAATTGATAGAAATGAAAATCTCTGAAGTACAAGAAAGAAAATGTTATTGATGAGTGACTAAAATGTAAATACACATTCTTAGTTCTCTTAATATTCTCCAAATTCTCTTGAGGAGTTGTACTTTCAAGATCTCACTCAAATTCACTTGTTCTTTCTCATCAAAAATCGTGTAGGCTACATAGACAAAGCTTGTCAAACAACTCATCACTCTTAGAACTTATACAAATAGATTATGCAATGATTCTACTCAAGAAGGCACACTGCCTTGTTTTCTAAGACCAATAACTTCTTGAATGAGGGCAGCAAAAATGTCAACTACATTTTCTCCCATCCAAAACTTCCCATTATGAATTCTAGTCAATATGTTCTGAGTCCATTCTTCGGTATAAAGTTCATAGTAGAAATGATATCTGAATAAGTCCAAATCCTTCAAATATTCAAATCTAGGCTTCATAGTCATATCATGGTTGAAAAGAATTTCCATATCCTTGTTCATAAACCCACTTCCAATGGTTTAAAACTTTCTTGTTAAATAACTCCCTACATCTTCCAAATATACTATGTTGTTCAGAGTTATTGATAGAGCCGAATTAATGTTTCCTTCTAAGGGTTTCACAGGAGTAACCTTCAACTTGGGTCTCTTATCATCCTCAACATTATCAACTACTAACATATCCATGATTTCATAAAATATAAATTTATTAAAGAAACTATGTGCTAGAAATGATAAAATACCTTTTTTCAAAGAAGGGTTTTTCTTGAAATAGCCTTGTTAAATCACTTTTGAGTGCTTCTTAGCATTTGAGATAATCACAATGTGAAAATAATCAAGTTCATACTCTATTTATCCCACTAGAACTTGGATTAATTATGTACTTTGTCAAATTAAAAAAAATATTTAATTCCATTCTAAAATAAAATATCTACTCAAATTCATCTATTTGATCTTCAGATGGTACCTAAGGTTAATCATAGCTTCCTTTCATCATAACAATGCTCCAAAAAACTTCATTCCATGAAATTTGTTATGAGAACATAGATTTCATCTTCTATCATACATTAAAATTTCTTTGTTATAAAACTAACTCTTATTTCCTTCCTAACTAGTTTTCGTAAGCTCCAAAATTCATGCAAGTTTAGGTATAATATCAACTCTTTTAGATACATCTTCTCTCAACCTTGCTACTCATACCTCAATCTCTAAAAGGAGTTTCAAATTTTTGTGTTGTGAACAAGCTCGTTTCAACTTGGTTGAATCAAACTTGATTCCTGACTTCAATCTTTCTTTCTCTACATCATCTAACTTTTCCTTTGATCCAATAGTTAATTCCTTTACAAATGTCTCAACAAGTTCTTCTTGAGATTAACTAACTACATTTCTTTGATCTTCATTGTCTTTCTTAGTTCTGGAGTTACTGTCATGATTCCTTCTATCATATCCAAAGTTTCTTCCATTGTTGCTTGTTATTTTGAAGTTTCTTTCATGATTTCTTCTATCATTTCTAAAATTTCTTCCCTTGTTGCTTCTTTCCATTCTATAGTACTTTTTTGTATGTCTAAAGTTTTTGGATAACTAACATATTGGGGATCTACTTTTAGGATTATGTTGATCAATAAGTGTTTGATAGTTCTAGGCTATGTGTCCAAAGTTGGTACACTTATAACACATGATCTACTTTCCTTCTTCATAGGGTCTTCTTTCTCTTGATTTCCTCTCATTAGACATTCTTCTATCTACAAGGTTAGTATTTCTAGACATTCAACTATTCCTTTTAGCATTATCATATTTAGGCTTCTTACAAGTGATTGCTTTATTACCCATACCATGAAAATTATAACAATAAAAATTTGTAACACAATTAAATGACTTATTTGTAAAATCTCTTTTCATATGACCTATTTCATTACATAAAAAACACTTATATCTAAATTCATACCTGGTTTTGTTAGGATATTCCACTTTCTTAAGTTCATCCAATTTCTTTGTTTCCTATAATCGACACCTAATTAGACCTAATCTTCCTATAGCTGGAAATGCATTCAAGCTGCCTATTAATGAGTTGATAGCAATGAATTCCAAAGGCCAAACCCCAAGGGAATGACATCTAGAATGTCACAAGAGAGGATGGACATCCTCTCATGCCAAGAACATAACTATACATCCAAGTTCTTATCAAATGCAATTCACCATAATCTAATGATAAACAATGACTCTCTCACCCCTATTTATTCTTTTCCTTCACCCTTCTAGAAGGAACTAAAATATTAATTAATTATATTTTCTAGAAGCTTCCCCCTTCCAATAATTAATGTGCTCTCTAGAAACTCCTCCCTTGCAATACAATAATTAATTAAATATAAATTCACATTTTAATTTTAATTTATTTAATGACTTCATAATTAATTTAATCAATTCCTCTTATTTCTCCACTTAGCCTTTGGAGAACGTAAAGGCTAAGAACTCCACTTAGTTGCTAAAAGATGGGGACATTATAGTCCACCCTCCTTGAATTTATTTTTCCTCAACCAATCTAGAATACAATGAACTCCAACCTCCACCTAGATCCCAAATAAAGTAGTATGTGACATCCTTATGGAAACTAAACCAATTGCAAACCAACATCATCACGACCAACCATATGTCTTGTAGCCTGGCACCCAAAACTTATGTTGATGAGGTAGAAGTTAGAGTGTCATTAGAAGGAAATTTTGTAGAAGATCTATGAAATCTCTTCTTCCCTATATCCACCCACATAATATACATTGCATTGGAATGTTGATCATCAACAACATGCATTGAAAAAGATGTAACTAAAAGTGAACCATATGCACTCATGCCAATCGTATCAACAATAGGTGTACCCACATCAAAATATATGGACACAGGAACATCATTAACTACCACAATAGAAAACTTAAACAACTCCTCATATGGAGAAATGGAAGCCCTTTTCATATCAATCTCCTTGCATGTCTTAGCTTCCACCTCAATAGTAAGATACTATAAGAATTGATCCTAGGACCCATCCAAAACCTCCTCAAAGTCATCACCCAATATCTGAGAAGGGGTATCATACCCAACACATCTCATAGCATCATATACTGGATCCTTAGATGTATCTATACTATCTACATTGGCATCTCCTAACAAAGCCTCAACTGTAGACTCCTAACTCTTCACACATGACTCAACATCAAGTTGTGAATCAGAATTACACAAACCCACATCTATTGACTCCACTAAGATGCCCAAATGACCAAAATTTCCCTCCTAAATTTTAGCAACACCATGAGATCTCACACAAAAATCTCCAATAATCTTGTCCTCGAGAGAGCTGAAAGTATTGCTTGTAACAACTACATCAACTATCTTTACACTAACTATAGCAAGACCTCTACGAGCCTCATTCCCATTATTACCATTAATTTTATTCTTAGGATAATTTTTTTTGCCCCATCCTTCATTATTATTGCCCCTATTATTTTCATTTCCTCCATTGTTATTGTTTCCATTGTTGGCATCACCTGGATTAATATTGATGCCCATATGTCTAGCCATAAGCTACAACATCATATCCATTTGCCTACTTTACTCCTATTGCATCTACTTCCCCTCCTCTAATGTACCTAGTAACCATATGAGAATTACATCTTCCTAATCTGGACCAATATTCTTGCCTCCATGTAGTCTCGTATTCCTGTCATCTCGGTCACCCATACTGCTATCTTGTTCAAAGAATAACTCCTCTATGTCTGTATGACTAGATTGTATGTTCCACTACACAAATGAACTAAATTTTTCACTTTGAAAGTCTAAACTTATACTTTTTCTTGCTCTGGTATTGCAAAAATTATAAAGCCCTTGTCACATTCTCAAACATAAATGCTTAAGACCTCCATAGGATGGTAGAACTTATAGCTCTGATACCACTATAATGGGCACCTAATTACACCCAATCTACATGTAGTTGGAAATGCATTTAAGCTTCCTTTTAATGAGTTGATAGAAATTAATTCCAAAGGCCAAACTCCAAGGAAATGATGTCTAGAATGTCACAAGAGAGGATGGATGTCCTCTAATGCCAAGAACAAAATTATACATCCAAGTTCTTATCAAATGCCATTCACCATAATCCAATGATAAAAAAGAAGGCTCTCACCCCTATTTATTATTTTCCTTCCCCCTTCTAGAAGGAACTAGCATATTAATTAATTGCATTTTCTAGAAGCTTCCACCTTTCAATAATTAATCCACTCTCTAGAAACTCCTCCCTTGCAATACAATAATTAATTGTGCTTCTAGAAAATTAAATTACTAGAGGCTTCCCCTTTTCCAATAATTAATGCACTCTAGAAGATTCTCCCTTGCAATACAATAATTAATTAAATTATTTAAATTTAAAGTCACCTTTTAATTTTAATTTATTTAATGACTTTATAATTAATTTAATAAATTTCCCCTTATTTCTCCACTTAGCCTTTGGAGAACATAAAGGCTAAGAACTCCACTTAGTTGTTAAAAGATGGGGACATTACATTTCCTTATCTTGTCCTACTTCATAGATTTGTCAAAAGATTGACTAGATTCAATCTTATCTTGAGATTTATCTTTTTCTTTTAGATTTGATCAATCTTCAGGTTTCTTTGTAGACATATTAAATAGGTAACCAAGACTAGTCTTATTATAGGTAGGTCTTTGTATTAACATTGATTCATCGAGCTTTTCAAGTTGTAGCTTGCACTAAGTTACACCTTTCACAATAGTATTGTACTTATGAAGTTCTTCATGATTTGCTTTTAATGTTTCAAATTTAGATGTCCTCTTTGCTAGATTCACTTTAAGATCTAAATTTTTAGTCTTCAAATCAGATTCAACTTTGCTAGGATCATTCTTCAAAGTCAACTTTGGATTGATAATCTTTAATTCATGCTTTACAATATTGTACTCTATCTTCAATTTTGAATAGTCATCATCACTAGTTTTAGATTTAGTAGATTTAGGCTTTGATTTGAGATGTTCAATCTTGTCCTTCAGTTGTCCAATGTATACTTTGGAGTCTTTATATCTATCTTTCAGCCTATCTCTTTCTTCAATAAGGAGATCAAATTGTTCAAGTGCCTCTTCAGGGTTCTTCATCATCTATTTCATATACATAGGGATCTTATTCAAGATGTTAAGCCTCTTCTAAGTAATTGTGCTCTAATACCAATTGTTAGAAATAGGGAATATTGATTGGGGGAGGGTGGTGCTGAATCAGTATTCTACAAACTTTTGTCACCAACTAGATATTATTAGTTACTTTAAACCATGCATAAGAAAGTAAATAAGTAAAGTTGAACAATAAAGATAACCATTCATAGATAGAACTCATAACACCATATATTGTTAACTCGAGAAACCCTGGCTAAGGGAAAACCCTGGTGGAGATTATACCCACTAGATGATGTACTGATATAAATGCTCCTTGTTAGAGGATGGATCCTATTAGGAGTCCATAAACTCATTTAGTATATATGACTCCCTATTAGAAGACTTTGAATCCCTGTTAGGAGATTCCAACCCTATTAGGAGTTGTGGTACAATGAGTGCAACAAGAGCTCACTACCCAATCATGCACTTTCAATTGCAACAAGAGCTCACTACCCAAATAAGTAATTAAATTTCCTTGAATATAGAAGTATGGACACTCTACCTTCTTTTAGCTGATTTTTTACCTTATCTCAATCTTGGGTCACAAAATCAGGTTATCAAAAATTCACTTTTGCATATGATACAAAACTTCTTATTCACAACTTTTGCATGTTACTTTACAAATAATCTCGCAAGATGTTTTTGTATAAATATGATACCTTTTCACAAATTTTTGCTAGGTTGGCTAAGATCAAAATATACTTTCCCAACTTAGAGAAAACATCTAGGACGTTGTCACTAATTGGTCAAGTATTTTTTTTGTAAAATAAAATATTCCATTACCTTTCATTCCGATGTTCTATACATCTTAAATATATTTCTTTCATACTATCCATACTAATTTCTAAGGTAATACACATCATTATTAACATCTATACTATTCCCATATATCTTCTCTTTTAGGAATAACATCATATAAACAACTTATACATAAAACAATACACTGTTATAAACCATTTCCATACGTAGACAATTTTTTGAGTACCAAAAAGATAAGTATCTTTATTTATGAGGTTTACTATAAGAAAGTACATAACGTGTTTCCTTTAATGACAACATTTACATATATAGATATAGGTAGTTGTCAACAACTATATGGAGGCTGAAGGGGAAGATGATGTAGAGGTCAATGAAGAGGAAGATAAAGCTAACAAGGATGAAGAATTTAACCAATATTATGCTATTGGCTCTTCTTCTTCAACTCACACTAGTCAAAAGATAATCTTATCTATTTATTTTTATTAATTTTGCAAATTAATTTTATCAATTAAGCTTGATTCATTTCTAAGAGGTATTCATGAGTAATAGTCCTACATCTTGGATCTCATTAACATCTCATATTCTAGATAGTATCTTGTAGGATAATCCACATAACCTTTATGTAAATCTTATTTGATATTTCAATTAATACATACTTTCAATTTTAACACCTTATTTATTAAAAAAAGTTCAAATTTTAAATTTTAAAATTAACCTTTTCTCCTCATCTACATAACTTACTTTGACATATATTTCATGATAAAATAGTAAATAAAAAATTAAGTACTAAAACATTATCTGAAGAACTATATAATACTTTATAATTTTTACTTAAAATGATGATCTATATATATTGTAGTGATAAATCATAGAATAAGTTAAAAATAATATTTAATAGTCAATAGGTTCATTATTATAGGTTTTTTGGTCGAAAAGTGTCATATTCAAGATAGAAATAGAAAACATGATGGTTCAAGTTAGTAAATTGACTTTGCAAATGGGTCATTATAGAACTGGCTACCACCTCCAAGGAAGCAATCACAACTTTTAGCTTAAGGGCATTGTCCTATGGGGAATTTAGTCTTGAGGAAAGAAAATAAAGTATATATTTTGAATTTTTTATTAATCTAGGCCAACGATAACATTTTTAAATGTCAAAACATTAATCATTTTATTCTGATATGTTTTTTCGAAGTTGGACATTTTCCATAAAAAATGAAAAGAGTCATAGAAAATTTGTCTATTGTATAATTTTTTCATTTCATTGTGTACAATTGAAGTCATTGTTTCGGTAACTATAGTGAGTTACTGCAAGTAAACCTATTAGAGGAACAAGTGTTTCATACCATGGTATTTCCATAAGTTAGTAATTAAAGACATGTATCTAGTTACAACATCTTTCTCACTTTTGATTGTAACACTTTAAACTCACCTTATACACACTTTA
This sequence comes from Cupressus sempervirens, assembly GCA_028749045.1. Taxonomy (NCBI): domain Eukaryota; kingdom Viridiplantae; phylum Streptophyta; class Pinopsida; order Cupressales; family Cupressaceae; genus Cupressus; species Cupressus sempervirens. Next base: position 277,420,247 of record CM053789.1, on the reverse strand, counting down.
TGAATGATATCTAGGCCTTAAATTATGTGTGACTTTGCCAATTTTATGGACATTTTCTTATGAAATTATCCATATGATGTGATGCATAAAAATTTGAACATTTCAAATGAGATCAATGTACACTATTAGCCCAACTATTAATAGACTTAGACAATCATCATTACTCTACAATGAACTACTTACTAGCCTAAATAGTTTTGAAAGGGAATTATAAATGAGGTTGACCACCTATAAAATAGAACCTAATTGTCCTAGATATTTATTACAACCCTACACCAAGTTAAGAAAATTATATTTCAATATAAGTAACTGGTGAAAATAATAACCTAAAATCCATCTTCTTATAGCCAACAAGTGTAAATGAGGTAGATTACCTAGTAAAATAGAATCCAATTGTGCTGATTATTTTTTGTACACCCCAACATTGAATGAAGGAAAAAATTAAATATAAGTAATCATAGGTTTGCTGGGACTCACAATATCTATGACAAATTAGATTTTTTATATTCCACTACTAGAATGGATAGTAGTATCCTAAATGATTTTGTAGTAGAATGGTTGAGTAATGAAAGTGGTATCCTAAATGATTTTGTAGTTACCCCACCAGGAATTTGGCTCATATATTTTCAATATTCAATGCTCTTCTTCATTAACAGACACAAGAAAAATGGCATTTGTGCAATCACCATATTAAACATATTCAAATGATCTAGAATAGCCATTCCTTCATCCATCTTTAAAGAGTACAAATTTTCTTTAGGTAAATCTTGTTTACCAAGGAATTTCCCTAGTAAATATCTCCCAACTTCTTCCACAAAGGACATGCACTCTTCTCTTTGTGGAAATTTAAAAGAAAAAAATCTACAAGACATAGCCTTATCAGTCCTCTAGCCTTTCCATCTCCTAGATCTCAATATTTCCACTTCATGCCACAAGGGTTGTTGCCAGACACAGGAATCTACAGATCTTAGTCAACCACTATATCGTCAAAGTTAAGTTTTCACAACTTAATGTTTGTGGCATTAAACTTTCAATGTCTATTTTTGCCATCTCAATATATAGATAAACTTCCACTAAAACCAAATTGACACAAACAACCAAACCCTACCAACAAGTATAACAATAAACTTGTGTTGCTCTGATACCACTTAATAGAAAAGAAACATGCAAAAATACCTTCCTAATGTCAATTTAAGAGGAAATACAAAATATTTCACAAATACTTCATCAACATTGAGATGCATAGGGAAAAGAAGAACATAGAAAATATGATAGATAAAAGATAAACATACGAAACCAATTTTAACATGGGAAACATTCCAAATCTAATTTTTAGCCAAGAGGATACTTCAATCTAATAAGAGACCCCCCAAATCCATAAAAAAATATTATTTGATCTATGTAATTCATAATATAAAAAAATATTATTATATATTTGATACCAAACCATTTCAAATAGCAGCAATAACGTGGGCACTAACACTATTCTTTTCAATTGTCTCCTATTCTACTTTGCTTTCATAGATTGTGTTGCAAATTGTTTGCATTGATTGGCTACTATTCTCTTCCATTTTTTAGTATTAAAATCATAATTTATGCATTTCATATGTTTTTGAAATAAAAGTAGTAGAAACAAGGGGGTTGGCCCATTACAAACAAGCTGGTAGACTACCAGTAGATAACCATCAGAATAACTAACCCTTAATGCTTTTAAAAAAAAAGAAAAAAAAAGGGGGGTTTATGCTATAATTATAAAAGTAACTACAACCTATAAATGAAATGTCTATTAACAAGTTGAAGTCATTTAAAAAAAACAAAGGCATGATAGCTTTAAAACCGAAAAAGTCTGTAAACCAGCAGATTAACAACATGTAAAAAATAAATAAGTGGGGAGCCTTATGATTTCTTGATATCCTTCCCCAGAAGGAAATTCACCCATTCTTCCACCAGGAAGTCAAAAAGAAGCTTGGAATCCTCCTTGGGAAGGTCCCCTTTGGCATCCTTCAACATGCATAGAGTGGTAGTCACGGCATCAGTAACTTTAACCGTGAACTTGGTTAACAATTTCATTCTTTCCTCCAATGCCTAGATTCTATCTTTTAGCTCATTATCATCCTTGTCCAAATCTCCCAGGTGATTGTCCCTGCTAGCTTGAGTATCCAGTACAACCAAGGGGTTAATAGCCTTTATGGAATCTACCTTAATAGGGGAGGAGATCGTAACGGGGGAAGACATTCTATCTAGCATTTTGGGGAATTGATCTTTTGTTAGGTCCACACACCTAGGAACAACCATCTTCGAGACATGTGACACCTCCTTATTATCCTTTCCATTACCTAAGATTGACCTGGAGGAATAAAAAATCTTCTCTTCAACCTCCTCTATACCTCCCACTCCAAAGTTTACAGTTTTCTCCTTCATTCTTCATTTGGGGCAGCCTGAATCCTCAAAATTAAACTTGTCCTCCTATGAGGCTCCCTCCCTTAACTTCCTCTTAGCCTGAGATTTAGCCAACCTCCCCGACCTCCTTCTTCCCCCTCTCACCTAATCCTCTGACTCCATCTACATTTTCTCCTTATCTTTTTCTTTTTTCCCCTTGGGGGAGGGATTCACTGGTGACCCACTAGGAGAGGGTTGAGAGCTAGGGGTTCTAGGACCCGTAATCCTAATGGGCACCATTTGGGGCCTACGGTTCAGGTGAATAGGGATATCAATTTCCACAATCCTAGGGGGAACTAGGGCAAGATGAAATTGATACATCCTAAAAATTAAACCCTAGTGTAAAATAGTAAAATTAACCCCCCTTCTCATTTTATCTTTCACATCAACAATAGAATCCTCAAGAAAATGCAACAAGAAGAAGGGAAGCAAAAGAAAATCATGGTGATGAAAATGATTAAGAAGAGGAAAATGGTAGTAGTACAAAACTCCATACCTTCCTTATAGGGTAAGATATTTCATCAGAATCAAAGAAACCTCATTCCACTAGTTAGGTAGTTTCTCCCTCATGAAACCTCCTCTATGCTAAATTAGTTCCTCACCCTCCACAAAGAAACACTACAGGCTTGTTTCATTAGTCACCCATGTCACCTTCTACCATTTTCTTCCCTTCATCACCAAGCCCATTGCCATAGCAATGGTCACCTCCTCTAAAATGTGAAACAAGATTCCATTAATTGTCACTCTTCAATTCTCCCGTGAGTTAACAAACCATGTAGAAAAATTCTCATCATGACCATTGAGAGTCTCCATGAACAAGAAAAAATCACCCTCCTTCAGTAAGTACTAGACCAAGGGCTTCCTCATATTATCATCGATCATAGCTAGTTCTATTTGTTGGAAATAATCAAGACTAGCTAGGTTACCGAGAGGGGAGGGGTGAATCAGTAACCTCAAAACTTTTAACAAATTCAATACTTAATAACATAATCCATTCACCATTAATTCAATATAATCTACTGCATGCATGAGAAACAAAAAACAAAAAACACTTGAACACAATATTTGGTGACCCATAAACCTTCCAAATAGAAAAAAAATTGGGGTGGGGATGATACCCACAAAACTTTAGTATTGCAGTATAAAATTGGCCTGTTAAGGCTTACAATGATCACTTATGATGATTTTCCCTATTAGGAGCAATTAGAAATGCTAGGTCCACCTTGTTAGAGGTTTTACAAACATACAATGAAGTATGGACTCACTAAGGAGATTTAAAGAAAAGATTATTAAGTATACCCTATTAAAGGATTTGAAGTTGATTCACCAGTTAGGATGAAATAGTAGATCTGACTTACAACTGAATTGCTGATTTAGATCCTTGAAATTATGATCACCTCTTTGTGATAGATATAACTTGACTTCTCTTGATTTGACCTTGCTTAAACACTTTACTACTAATTCACATTCACATGTTGATCATCACATTTGCTTTCACTCTTCTCAAAAACATTACTACTTCATTCATACTTGGGTATGATACAATACATACCAATCCAATTCTCAAAATTACAAGGTCATCCAAAACACAATATAACACAAATATTACTGAGTTGGCCCAAATGTAGAAACTCAGGTTCTAAAAGCTGACTTGGTGAATTTCTAATACTCGACATCTACTGCATTACTTGGCATCATCATGCATTTGGTAGAAGTAGAGGCTCAATCCATACTAATAACTCAATGTAGCTTCAAACTTAGTGGACATTGCAAACTCGGTAGATATAATGTTACTCATTAGAAACTAAATTCCATGTTTACCTTGCTTACACTTGATAAACACTACACATCCCATCACTCGGTTAACATTGGCTTCAAAAATTGATGACTCAATAGACACTATGAAGCTCAATAACCATTGACTAGTTGATGAACACTAAATTGCTCAGTCTGAACTACTAAACTTCACGCTACCTATATTCACTCGGTATCCACTTAGAATGCTCGATATGAACTGTGAATCTTGGTAAATGTTGAATTACTCGATAAACACTAGAAACTAAATGAAGAGCTCAATAACCATACAAAATCTGAATAAGTGTTGTCACTAATAAGAAACACAACTTAATGTGAACAATCTCCCCCTTTGGCATTAGTGACAAAAACATTTATTAGCCAAAATTTATGTACAATGACATGCTGATTCTAATTTTTTATTTTTCAAAATTTGTCTTTGTAATTCTACTGTGTATACATTTGCACATATCTCCCCCATACAATGTACATAACATATCAGTCATAATAATTTACTAGGTGTATATACAAATATATCTTTTCCTTAATCTCTCCCCCTTTATATTATACACATATCTCTCTAATGCCTCTCCCTCTTTTTGACAGTAATGCCAAAGATTTATACACAATTTAGTTATATAGAGACATCAAAATGTGAGAGAAACTCAGAATGTATCTTAAGAATAAGAGCTAATGTCTTATCCTAGTTTTCTTGCAAAGTTTTGCAGGTTTGAAATGCAACTTGGACTTCTACTGAGAGTTCAATCATATGATTTGCAATTGAAAAGTTGTTATCATGGATCAATGTTTTTGAATACGCAATATGCTTCTGAATTGTATCCATGATAGGAAGGATCATGTTCTAGATGTCTATTGATGTAGACTGGATCCTTGCTTCCTCTCTCAATAACTCTACCTACATGTCTGATAGGAATCTGACCCTCATGCGATGTGTAGATCTTGAACTAGGGTCAAGCTACAAATTTTGAGCACTGGCCTTCAGATCCTCATCAATTTTATTCAATTTTTCCTTTATTTCTTTTGTGTACTTGGTAACATCACATAGCTTAGCAAAAAGAGATGTTACATTTGTGAAATAATTTTCTAGATTTGCCAAAATTGAGGAGAGCTTTAGCTTATGAATAGCAATATGTTGAGCAATGTGCTCAAGCACTTTATTTTCAAACTTTTTCTCTGCTTTTTCTATCAACTTATCCTAGCCAGTAGAATCCTCATTGAATTTATTTATTGCCTCTTCTAACTATAACAAAATATGTTTAGATGAATCAACATCCACACCTATAGCTTCTATCAAAATGTTCTTGGAACTTTCAATGATTCTAAATTCTCTATCCCTTTCTTCTCTTAATTGCTTCTACTTGACCTTTTGTTCAAGAAGTTGGCTAACCAATCTCATTTGCTATATCATAGCATTATCAAAATCTAACTTTGGAATTTCAATCTCCTTGTCCAAATCTATATCTTCTTCAATTTCCTCCCCACTAATCAGAAGATCAAGTGGTTCTTTGGTTCAACTTCTGATACTAATGCTTTGGACTTTGAAACAGAAGCAATTGTAGAAATAGTAGGGCTTGCAGTGAAAACTTGCATAGTACCTACTAAAGGAATGCTAACTGGAACACTAAAAGAATCCAAAACTGATGCACTACCCAAAATTGAAGTAAATATAGGAGGAATGCTTATAGAAGTATTTATAGTAGGAGCACTCATTGGAATATGTAGAATTGAAGTAGACAAAACTATAGAACTAGATGTTGCACTTATTGCTAATGTCCCTAGCTCGAGAAATGAAGAAGAAGAGGGTTGTAGCATAGTAGATGAAGTGGTAGCAACTTCCATTAAAGATACTTGGAGCTAAGAGGGAGAAAAAAGTGAATGAGTAGATGATGTATTTGTTGATGTTACAATCACACTTGCTGAAGTTGTCTCCATGCCTGATGATGCTGCTATTTTTACTGGAGAGTGAGGAAGGGAGGTTATGACTTTTGTTGATATCCTAACTAGATCATTTTCTTCTTCTTCTTCTTCTTCTTCTTCTTGCCTATCTTCCTCTTTAGCTTCTTCTTTCTCTTCTTCACCATCCTTCATCAACTCTTGATAATCCTCAACATCAATAGTGACACAATGAGTATTGTCTTCTTCATCATCTTCATCCTTGTCACTATCATCATCATCATCATTGATTTCCACTAGATTCTCACTTGTTTTTTATAGATGAAAAATATTCTTCCACATAGATGTAGCATCCTCGACTACATGCTCAATATCTTTTACCAAAATTAAATAGGTATGAAATCTTATTGTCATCTTATCTTCATTTTTCTTCATTGCTTCATTTACCTCAGCATTGGTAAGACTCGTAGTAACTATCTCAAAGATTGTTCATATATGTCCTTTGTAGTTTGCATAGTTGATTCCCATCTAGGCTTTAACCTTGCTAATAACTCATTGGAAATTTGTGGGGCAATTTAATCAGGGGAATATTTCCATTTTCCCATCTTTGCCAACACTAACTCCTTAATCTGCATCTTCTCTACATCTGTTCTTGTTTCATATTTTAAAGCTTTGAAATTCATAATACCTGCACCCTCTTCTAATTGCTTCAATCTTGTCACAAAGGTGAGTGGGGGCTTACTAAATACAACTTCAGCGCCTCCTTTCTTTTTGGATTTTCTAGTGAATACAGTTGTGGAGGGCTTGGGTGGCTTGGTGATAATCACCTTACCTTTCTTTCTTACAGGATCTTCCTTCTTTTTTGATTCTTCTTCTTCATTCTCAAACTCTTCTTCATCTTCACCTTTTACCTCGATAAGCATAAGAGGGGAACTTGCTATTTTCAATTTTGAAATCCTCCTCTTACCTTTATTTACTTCCTATGGAAGCTTTATTCAAAGTTCTATTCTAGCTTTTGCTTCCTCATATGTTCCAAAGATAGGTATCTTTGGATCTACATGCTCATTCACTAGGGCTTCAATTATCTCCTTCATTTTATCAATATTAACCTCATAAGGAAGAGGTTTCACACATACTATTTTAGGCCTTACTACCTGAATGTATACTCTATCACAAACAACAATAAAATAGACATCATCCCTATAGTCTTCAACCAATTTTGGTGGAACCCAGAACCTGTTGTTCATCTTTTCTTTAAATGCTTCAAAATAGTTGTCCATTATACTATCAAAATTCTCACACATATCTATAATAAACTTGTTAATCTAATACAAAACTGGAGTGTCCTTTCTCCAAACCACTGAGTCTTTGGAGGGGAAAAACTTTTGAACATAAAAGAACAAACAAGTCAACAAAGAACCAAATTTACATGGGTTATTCTTCAAGGTTCTTATGCTTTTAATGTTCTTATTTAGCTATTTCAACATTAAATCTACTAAATAAAATTCCAAATTCTTCTTAGCAACCTTATAAGCTAGGTCAATAGCCTCATATGACACACTATTCAGTATCTTGTGAGCAATAATATGAATACCAAACCTAAGTTCCACATTAGATACATTGCTAATCTTTAATCTTCTATTGTCCCACTCAGCTAGAGTTTTCTTTTGAATCTCATCCTGACCTAGGTTTTTAGTAACTTTAACCTTATTAAGCATAGGGAGACCCGTGATTCTATGAATCATCTTCTTTGTTATCAAGACTAGCTGCTCTAACCACAATTGACCATTATGGACTTAGCTCAAGATATTGATCCATTTTATCTGAAAGTTTCTTGGCAGATGCAAAATGTGGGTCAAGCCTTTCTCCTCTAGGTGTTTATGTTCAGGCTTGAGGGTTCCATCCACACATAGTTCACCTAGGGCGCTATCTATTTCTAGGGTTCCAATTTCTTGCATAGCACATTTGAAATGAGTTCGGATATGGTTGATAAGGAGTACCTTTGGTGGAATTTGTGACTGAGCTCCATTGGGGTTGAGGGATTCTACAATTGTTGGTACTAGTTTGAAATTTAGAGCCTTCCACTCAGTGCCTCACACTAACATCTCTGATCCTTTCTTTGCCTTGTTGTTGCTTCTGGTGGATGCCATGATTGCTCGATAGATTAAGAAAATTCGTCAACAAACTTTGGTACAAATTATGCTCAAGATTGCTTGGATGCTCTAGATATATTGAATTCACAGTGGAAAATGAAGTCAAAATTCTACCTTTCTGATATAAAAAATTCCCATTAATTCTTGGTATGATGAGAGCCATAATGGCATAGTGCTTGACAGGTTGTCATCCACTATCTATGCAAATTTCTTGGTAAAACCTTATAACTCGGCGACCAAACAAAACTTTGTTACTCTCAATCTTACTCAGTATAACCTAACCTTGCTCGATGCATATCGATGCTAAACTTTTGTGATCACTCTATATTTGGAATACTGATTTGGATCTTTTACTTTCTTCCAATTGGAACTATTTAAGATGTGACCTTGAAAATATAGTTCTAGTCCTTCCTTTAGAACTTAATTGGAAATGGTGGAGTCACCCACCTCATGAGTGACATGAACATCATCACTTGAACTAGCTTGCTCAGTAGATTTGCGAATCCACTGCTATCTCATCTACTTCTTGATGTTATTAGCTTTTCCTTTCTTTTCATCTTTACCACTTCCTCTATTCATGCAACTCTTAGCTATATGACCAAGTTTAGTGCATGTATAACATCTTATTGTAGTATCTTTTCTTCTCAAGTGATGCCTTGCATAGTTTATGCCAATGTGTCCATATTCTCCATAATAATGACATCTACACCAAGTATTGTAGTTCTAACCAAATATTATGGTACAAATTGTTCAGTTGGATTGAATAGTTTAGATTTGCATTCAGATTCTGTTTGTGACCTTGTTTCTTGCATTTGTGACACTTGCCTTCAAACTTTGGTTTCTCCTTGCATTCATTAGCTTTATGACCATGCTAGCTACAATTGTAGCATTTTTCATTGAACTTTTCCTTTCTATTACTCCAAAATTTATTTGATGTATGACCTATCTTACCACGGTGATTGCAAGTAGGTTTTTGATTCCTTTGAGCACCTTGTTTGGAAGATTCACCTTCTTCTTTGTATCCAAGTCCTACTTTTCCCTTTTGCCTATAGAGATTCTGCTCATTTTGCTAATTCAATTGATCCATGTCTACTTGGGATTTCATTATTCTTTGATTGAGTCACTTCTCATAATTTAGATCAACTTTCAATTTTTCATTGATTTGTCTTTCAATGCTTAAATCATTCCTTAACCTTTCATTTTCAAATCTTAGACTCATGATTCCTCATTTGTATTAGAGAGCTGATTGATAAGAATTTATTGCTAAAGGGATTGATTTTGAGTTTCATTGTTCATTGCCTCCAAGTCTTCATTTGCCTTATTTCTCTATTCCAAAATTTCACACAATCTTATTGTCTGAATTTCCTATTCTATTTTCAAATTTTTTATCTCTTCTTGTAGGGAACCATTCTTTTCTAGGAGTTCTTTGATTACCTCATTTGCTTCATCTGAACTCCTTGAAGGGAAAAATTCTTCAATCTTCTCTTTAACATAATAGTGGTCATTCATCTATTTTGCAAGTTCCTTCCTTCTTTTTAGGGATTGGGAAAGATGCTCTTTTGCTTCCTTGAGTTGAGCTATGGCCATCTCTAGATCTAGCTTCTCATTGTCAATAGCTTTGTCAAGTTTGAATATCTCCATTGTTCTTGATCTGTGCTCAAGCTATCAAAATTTATCTTGGGAACCATAGTGCTCTAATACCAATTGTTGGAAATAATCAAGCCCAGCTAGGTTACTGAGAGGGAAGGGGTGAATTAGTAACCTCAAAATTGTTAACAAAATCACTACTTAATAACATAATCCATTCACCATTAATTCAATCTAATCTACTACATGCATGAGAAACTAAAAACATAAAACACTTGAACAAAATATTTGGTAACCCATAAACCTTCCAAATAGAAAATAAAACTGGGTTGGGGATGATATCGACAAAACTTCAATATTGCAATATAAAGTTGGCCTGTCAAGGCTTACAATGATCACTTCTGATTATTTTCCCTATTAGGAGCAATTAGGACTACTAGGTCCACCTTGTTAAAGGTTTTACAAATATACAATGAAGTATGAATTCAGTAAAGAGATTTAAAGAAAAGACTATTAAGTCTACCCTGTTAAAGGATTTGAAGCTGATTCGCCTATTAGGATGAAACAATAGATCTGACTTACAATTGAATTGCTAATTCAGATCCTTGAAATGCTGATCACCACTTTGTGATAGATATAACTTGACTACTCCTAATTTGACCTTGCTTAAACATTTTACTTTGCTACTGATTCATATTCGCATGCTAATCATCGCATTCACTTTCACTCTTCTAAAAAAAATTACTACTTCATTCATACTTGGGTATGGGTATGTGCAAGATCATGGTCAACCAAACTATGTTCTTTAGTGGCAATAAAAAATGAGAAAATTAGGGTTATGTCAACTTGGCGTGCAATTTTCTACTTGTTATTAACTTTATACCAAAAGGTTAAAAGAAAATAATCTCTACAAAATTGAATCTAGTTTTTAAACTACTAAGAGTTATCTCAAAAGAATAAAAATTGACTGGTCAAAATTTTGAATTTTAATGAAATAATACAAAAAATTAAGAATAAAAATAAGAAGTAGACATATATCTAACAACCTTAATCAAAATCAAATGATAATATTTTTTAATAATATTCTAGATATAAGTAGTAGACTCATGCCTAGATGTGACACATATTTTTGGGTATTTTTATTCTAAATAAATAATAATTAATTAATTTTTGACTTTAGTATTTTTAGAATAAAAAAACTCTCATGTCTAACCACATTAACTAATTCAAAACTCTGCAAAATTCAAAATTTCATTTTTTCCCTTATAGTAGAAGAAACATAGAATGTGATGCATCTTTTGGATTTAAAAAATATTGTACTATTTGAAAGTTATAGTTGTTTTTCAAGTAGTGTGTCAGTTAGCACTTTATACATAAATCCATTAGAAAATAAGTAATAATTACTTACTAAACTCATAATTTGACAAATCTTACATTTATGGAAAGATAAGAACATTCTTAAGAAACCCTTTTCATTTCATCAAATTTTGGTGAAAAATAAGTTGTTAGCTACATGTTTGAAGTAAAAATCACATAAAAACAGGCTAAAAGCACATTTTAAGGATGTTTTTAAAGTTGACCATATAGGTTTGGTATCAAAATATATAGTAGACCTTATAAAGATATTAATTATTTTCATTTAGTATCAAATTGGGTTGGAAAAAAGTCTGAATATATTTTGAAATGGTTTGAGATATTTCAAAACTACAGATTTTTCAAATTGCCACTTTTTGGCACACCATGATCTTGCACATACCCATATGATACAATACATACCAAACCAATTCTCAACATTACAAGGTTGGCAAAAACACAACATAACACAAATATTATTGAGTCAGCCCAAATGTAGAAACTCAGGTTCTAAAAGCTGACTCAGTGAATTTTTGATACTTAGTGTCCACTGCATTACTCGGCATCATCATGCATTTGGTATAAGTAGAGGCTCAGTCCACACTAATCACTCAATGTAGCTTCAAATTTGGTGAACATTGGAGACTTGGTAGACATAGTGTCACTCGGTAGAAACTGAATTCCATGTTTACCTTGCTTGCACTTGGTAAACACTACCTATCCCATTACTTAGTTAACATTGGCTTCACATCACAAAAATTGATGACTCGGTAGACACTATGAAGCTCGATAACCATTGAAGGCTTGACAAACACTAAACTACTCAGTCTAAATTGCTGAACTTCATGCTACCTATATTCACTTAGTAACCATTTGGAATGCTTAGTATGAACTGTGAATCTTGGTAAACACTAGAAACTAAACAAAGAGCTCAGTAGCCATACAAAATCTGAATAAGTGTTTTCATTAATAACAAACACAAATTAATGCCAACACTATGTGCATCAGGTCACCTCCCATTTCTATAGTTTTTTTCTCTCCTCTCTCTCTCTATTTAGAGCCCAATCACTACAAAAATACTTGACTCTTAAAAAGATAAACCCACAAATAGAGCTAATAATTAAAATTAATAGTAATAATGAATCCTACCAAATTGGTGAGAAAGATCACGTGTTAGCCACCATGATCTATTCCCAAATCATTTCCATCATTCTCAATATGCCACAAATCTTTAAAAAATAATTTTTTATTTTGCACAGCATATAATGATCCATAAAGGGAAATAAATAAAAAATCCTCCATTTTAGACTTCTAATTTTTAGGCCATGAGTTGTAATTATTGCCCATACCCAAGCCTTTAGTCCCTACCACATAAGCATAAAGTACATTTTGTCCCCGCCAGCGCAACAACACTATACAAAGTAACTAGCTAGGATTCATCATTTTTTATTTCTTTATTCACTATCTCTCTCACCAAATTTGGCAAAGCATTCAAATTCTTCCAACCTCTTAGCCCTTCTAGCTTTAAGGAAATTGCTACCATACCATCAGCCGCACTATTCCCCTTCCCAAAAATGTGATTCAAATCAAACCTATTGAGGGTGGCTAATAGGTACTTGATATCATCAATTGCATGTTTGATATCCTACCCCTCTCGCATATTGCCATTAACAATCTCAATAATAACTTTAGAATCACCTTCAACTTGCACATCCTGCCATCCCACACTTATGACTGACTTCATACCCTAGTATAGAGCCATCACTTCTGCTACATTATTTGAAACTTTTCCTAATGGAACAACATAAGCCAATAGCATCCTTCCCTTATAGTCCCTGACAATCCCTCCCCCTACCAAATCCTCCTTTCTAGCAGCTCCATCAAAATTAAGTTTGACCTAGTGAGTAGGTGGGTGTTTCCATCAGGTTCTCTTTCTAGCCATAAGATTAGCGTTGTCAATCTCCATAATCCCTTCCATCAACAACTGACACTTTGCCACTCTAACCTCTAGGGTAGAAGGGGGGAATGCTGGTTTTCTCTAATTACTACATCTAATATTTTCAACTATTAATTTGGAGACCATATCCACCACGACCTTCACCTCCCTCTCCTCATTTTTGAACACCCTATTATTTTTCTCCTTCCAAATACCCCAACACACCTGGGGGTGGATGATCTTCCAGAAATTGATAAGCAGGGAGTGGGTGAAAGGGCCCTGCCAATTCACCAAATGCCCCATATCCTCATTGAACATCCAATTCACCTCCAACTTCTGAAGAATATTCCCCCACACCATAGATGCAAAGCTGCAATGTAGGAATAGGTGGTTGATGCTCTCTTCCTCCCTCTTACACATACAACATCTATTAGGTAATTGGAACCCCCTCTTCGTCAAGTTTTGAATAGTGAGAATTTTCCCATGGATGGTGGTTCACTAGAAAATGTTGTTTTTAGGATTAAATGACTAAACCAAAAATTTCCCCAGTCATTAGGTTCAAGAGATTTATCAAACATTAGCTTGTAAGCAGATTTAACTGAGAATTCCCTAGTCGATGTGGCCCTCCATATGAACTCATCAGTCCTATCTCTTCCTTAGATCTTGTACTCTTCTAGCAAATAGTTTAGCTCATTAGTCAGGTCCCCTCCTATCAAATCATTCTATTGCAACCTCAACTTCTTTCATTTTCTTCTTGGACTTATATAATTTGCAACCATACTACCACTCATGTCTTGGAGGTTATATCGAAGAGACCCAAACTTTTTTTTTGACAAAAGTTTATCTATAAGCCATGGATTCTCCTAGAAATTGATTTGGTTGCCATTCCCCACAAGCCACCTTACTCTCTTCTTTAGGAGAGTTATATTTCTCATGGTGTTACCCCAAATTTTAGAGCTCATAGGAAGATCATTTCTCCAAGTACAGTGAGAGAAATTAAGATTACCAAGGTACTTAGCTCTCATAATATTACACCAATAAGAATCTTCCTTCATTAGATTCCACCCCATCTTTGTGAGAAGCAAATTGTTTAGATCATTCATCTTCCTAACTCCCAATCCACCCCTATACTTAGGTTTACAGACTGTATTCCAACTAATCAAGTTTATTCTTATCTTCTCACTTCCCCCAGACTAAAGGAAGTTATGTTGGATTTTCTCCAATTTATTAGCCATACATTAAGTAATTTCAAATAAGGATAGGAAGTATACTAGTAATTCTTGGAGAGAGGAGATCAATAGACGCAGTTTACTTGCACTACTTAGAGTTTTGCCTCTCCATCCAATCAGCTTTTTCTCCATTCTTTCCAAAAATTCTATTCTAGAGGTTATTACTATCCTCTTTCATAGTTAAAGGAACATTACAAGCTAGAATTTTAACAATCCTTTATTGTAGGTTTGGAGGGGTGTTAAAGAAGAAAACTTTACTTTTGTCAAAATTGATCTTCTGTCTCACATTCATAGCATATATCTCTAGCACCATCTTTCAAGCTCTTGCTTCACCCACCAAGGACTCCCCACTAAGGAAAGTGTCATCCACAAATTGTTGGATCACTTTAGGAGGTAAAGTGGATACATGTTTAATCCCTTTGATTATCCCCCCTCCCACTTTCTCATGAATGCTCTCCCCAGAACTTCAACCACCATGATAAATAGGTAGGGAGAGATAGAGTCGCCCTCGCTAAGACCTCTCTCCCCTCCAAAGTTTCCCCAAGATGACCCATTAACCATCATAGAATAGTTAATAGTTTCCACCATTGATTTTTACCATTCTAATAACCTTCTAGCTTAGGCCAATCCTTTCCATAACTTTATACATGAAGGTCCAATTCATCTTATCATAAGCTTTAGAGATGTCCAGTTTCAAGGCCATACTAGGATTACCACTTTTCTCCATAGAGTACAAAACTTCATGTGTCATTATTGTTGCATCCAAGATTTTTCATCCTAGGACAAACTCATTCTGGGTTTTTCCAATGAACTTATGCAGTACTAGCTTTAATCTATTCACCAGAATTTTAGAGAAAATATTGTAGGTGGTGTTACAAAGGCTAATCAGTCTGAAGTCAGAGAGAACTTCTAGATCCTTCAACTTGGGAATTAGAGCAATGAAAGTTTTATTGAGCTATTTAAGAAGCTTCCTAGTCCTAAATAAATCACGAGCCACCTGAAAGCTATTTAAGAAGCTTCCTAGTCCTAAATAAATCACGAGCCACCTGAAGGAGATCTAACTTTATAATCTCCCAAAAGTACTAAAAGAACGCCAGTGGGAAACCATCAGGACCTGGGGATTTATAAGATTTCATGGAAAACACAGCTCTATGGACTTTCTCCTTAGTCACCATCTACACCAACTCTTCATTCTCTTTAGCCGAGATCATTGAGGGCATAGTCTCAATCAACCAGCACCAATCCTCCTCTCTGAAGTCCCTCTATTCTTCCTTGAAAGAATTACTAAAGTAAGCCATTGCCTAGTTCTCTATCTCTTAAGGTTTGTTCAACTTCACATTATTGTCATCTTTAATGCTATCAATATTGTTTCTCCATTTGTGGATTGAAGCAAATCTATGAAAAACATAGTGTTCCTATCCCCCACTTTAAGCCATAACTCCCTTGATCTTTGTTTCCCATAAATCTCCTCTCCATTCAAGGTTTCCTTCCAAACTTTCCTATATTTCCCCTCTTCCTGGATAATGTTATCTAGTGGTACTCCTTCCCCCATAACTTTTTGGAGTTCAACTAACTTCCCTTCCATCTCCACCTTGATCTTAAAAATATCCCCGAAAAACCTTTTTTTCTAAGGCACCACATTTCTCGTTACATTCTCTAGTTTAATAGAGAGTCTATACATCACTGTCCCTTCTATCCTTATCCCCCACCACTCACCCACCCTAGAGCTAAAATTAGGATGGGATTGCCACATAATTTCATATGTTAATGTTCTATTAAAAAAATTGCAGAAAATTTCTCTAAGAGTTCAAAAGATTTCGTATGTGGGTTTTCTACACATCAGGTTTTTTTGGCAAATAGTTTTGTCAAACAATTTTCATATTTTGCCTATGCATCTATGTTTTACATATATGTCAAATATGACACTTTAATCCATGATAGCAGCCAAGTACATTTGGTTTGAATTCTTTTTTAAAAAATTGGATTTATGTATTCCAGATGATCATTGCTCTTTATGTGACTAAAGTTCTTTGAAGAATTTTATTTAATTTTTGCATATATATCTTATAGTGTGTTCTAATTACTTGCTCTAAAACTGTGAAAGACCTTCATTGAATACACCATTCTTCCTTTTTGGCTTCTTACATGCCTATTCAGTCTCATAATAAAGACCCCAAAACTGTGCAACATCTGTGTAATTCATCGTTAAACTATTCTTATAAATATTTATTTTATTTTATATTCTGTAATATCCATGTTATTCAATATTCATTAAAATTAAACAATGGATACAAACCGTTTACTAGTATTGGTTCCGATATTATTGGGTGGTGTTGATCTGAAATAGTTATCCCATAACTGTAATCTCTGAAAAATATTGGATGCAATTTTAATCAGACCAATGTGAAATAGTTCTCCCACTAATCCTGATTGTTTTCTTTTCATTGAATAAAGGAATCAATTTATTTTTATTTTTCTGTTCTTTGTATGTTTATTATTTTTTAATTATTTAATGTTTTCTTTGAAAGTAGGAAACTCAAAAATTTCAAGATTTTGACTTAAATAGGTCACACAGATCAGCATACGATAATATTTTTTTTGATTCATTTTGTAGTTTGAAAAAAATGTAAGAATTGGCACCAACAGAAAGAATGAGGTCTCACATCTTAATTTGGTGTAAACAGATGCACAGACGGTAATCTCTATGCCAAAGAAAGAAATCGTAACTTGATAATGTCTGGAAACTTAATTTAACAATCTTCAATAATGGTTTAGGCGCGTATATTTTTCCCATCCGAATTGCATGTTCATTCGAATGAAATTTGCATGTCTCTTCTCAACTCTCAACTCCATCTTTCCTAGTATTCTATCTTTCTTTTCCCGGTTCCCAACTTTATGCATCCCTTGGTAGCGGACAAATGGAGGAAAATGGATTGGAAATGTACATTATTTCCCATCATGGTAAAAGAATGTGCAACTTACATGGTGTAGGGAGGATCTGTAAACCAGTAAGTTTAGGAGCACCCACACTTGCAAAGACCCTAAAACATGACCATAGTTACACATTTTGCATCTGTGTAGGGAACATGCAAGCTATTTTTAAAAAATGATGGTCATGTCATATCAAATTTTAGAAGGCAACAAAACTGCATTTTTCATTCCCTCAACTAAAATGCACATTATTCTTAATCGATGGAGCTCCTCTTCTAATGTTATGCATTCAAAATCTTAACTATAGAATTCAAGGCATAATTTAGCTGAGACCACCTCTTCAATGATAATGAGTGGGATATAGCTGTGGCAATAGTCTGGGTAAAGGGAAAACCTTTCATTAATCACTTCCTTTAGACACTCGACCTTCCATTATTGTGTAAAGATACACTCAAAAAGAGGCCAACAGCGTTGATTGGGGAAACTTCACTGGAACCTAGAATCAGATCTATAAAGTAAATTAAACATATTTCCCTTGAGACAATATGTTTGATTAATCATTGACCAATCATGAACCCTATATCCTCTCTCAGAGTTGAAAATGTGATGTTTAGAAGAAAAGTCAGCTTCTTATATTCATTTTTTTGTACAGATAATATACTATGTTTGTTATGAGAGAAAGCAATGTGACCTTGTGAAGTATTTTGTTGTACAAAGCAAATGAATGTGTAATCTTGTGGGCTATGCACCATACCGAATAACCAAATGGAATTTATCTGGTATTTTATGATCTCCCTTAATATTTTAATCAGTTTGCACAGTACATGAGAAACCAATTAATGAACTCAACAATGGTACTTGTTTGAGAACTAGTCCTGAAGAAACCATAAGGAAGAAAATAGGAAAATTTAATCATGAAGAATTTAGATGATATATTCATATACTGTAGGTGAACATTCGAAAACTAGATTGATTGCCTGATGATTAGCTGCTGCGTTGATTCTTGTCAGATTCAATGAGATCAATGAGTATAGAAGGTCTATGTTGTGAGATTCCATTTAGTTGTTTCACTTATAAGGTATTTAATTGATTGTTAATTGTAACTTTTAACATAGATCATACTTACTTTTGGGTATTGCATCCTCTAAACACAAAATCTGTATTAAGAAAGATTTGAAGACTAAAAGCTTCCAGAGCTTACTGATGTATGGGGAATGGGAACACTGACATCTTATGTTTCTCTTTTACTCTATTATTGCTTACGTCTATGCAACAGATCTGTAGCAAACATTGTGATAGGTATTGACTATAACGTAGTTGGACTGTATATCTTTAGAACAAATCTTTGAAGTTTGGAATTATGTAAATGAAACACCAATTTATTTTATCTTATTTTATTTTCAAAAATGAAATTAACATTCCCTATCTGAATTTCACTTTTTTGTCTGTATTGTGCATATAAAATTGATAATATGTAATTGATTTTTGGTTGACTGGAAATCATTATTGAACCTTTATTAATCTTTGAGTCATTATGAATCAAGCGAATACCTTATAATGATTGTATATGAGTACACTATCTCTGAGTTTATCTTGCCTCGGTAGTCGAAGAGACTCTTCAGTCTCAAAAAGATTCCTAATTTGTACAATAATTTAAAATCTGTGTCATTCTATAATTTATTAAAAATTAAATTATCAAAAATTAAATTAAATAATAAATATCTATTTGCAAATCGTTAGTAGAATTTTTAACAAATAAGAAGAATAAATGATTTTTCATAATTTTTTACATTTGTTCACAAATTAATAATCCTTCCTCCTATATGCATTCCAACTTAGTGCAGGAATGGTTAAGCTATAGCTCTCTTTTAGATGTAATGTGTTAAGAATGGTAATATAGAGAACATTCCAATCATGATCAAATTGTTACTTTTTTTTTAATTTTTGTGTTATAGAAATATTTTAAATATTTTATAAGAATTTTCATTTTATATCTACATATAATTTGTTAGATTGTTTTCTATGTTTTTCTTGAATTTAATAGTGGTGATCATTTAATAAAATTTATGGATTTCAAAATATAGAAACATTGGTTTACAAATCAAGCTAGAAGGAATGGAATGTTTGTTTATAAAAAAATAGTAATAATTTTCTCACAAATCTCCCAAACAAATGTTTTCACTTTTGTAAAGAAATGTCTTATACTAGAAATAGAAAAATAAAATAAAATAAATTTTTACCTTTTTGTAATCATTTATTTTTAACTTTTATAAAAATAAAGTAGTTGTAGAAAAATATTATATTTTTACACAATTAAAGAAAACATCTATCAAAAGATTAGAAATAAAGAAAAAAGAAAATAACTAATTTTTGCATTGTATAATATATAATAAACAAGTGCCACATAGTGGTTTAGTACTTGCCTCTGATAGTATTAGTTTTAATTTTGATATAAATTTAGTTGTAATTTTATTATATATTTATTATATGTATCATATATTAATGTGTACTTTCATAATTTTATATATAATTGATTTTGTACAATCATGTAGTTGTGGCAAATTGTTCAAATTAAGAAACATCAATTTTTGTAACTAACACATTAATTCACATAAGATTCACACATTATAATACATAATAAGAAATAAGTTGAATACTAATTTTAATACTTTGACAATATATTATTAAATATAATAATTGAAACAATACTTTTTGTGTACTATGCTACATAATTTAAATAAAAAGATATTCAATTTTTTTTAATAATATATTATCTTTGAAATTTTATAATATAATATTAAAAGTTAAATAATGATAATTGAAAGAACTATTTATTAAATATTAGTAGTGGATGAATGAAATAAATACAATATAAAACATTTAATAATGGTACTAAAAATTTTAATATAATAAAGTATTATAAATCTTTCAAACAAAATTTGAAGAATTGTAGAGAATAACACTCACTTAAAAGTTGTAATAAATAATTAAAGTAAATGATTAAAATATTTTTAAAAAAATATTTCAATATATTTCTTTATATATCAAACAACTATTTATAATAGTTCTAGAAAATAAGAAATATAAATAATTGATTATATTATTGAAATATATAGTTTACTATTCTAAAATACATAGACAATAATTCAAGTGCTAAAAAATCACTTTGAACAAAATAGATAACAAATTTGCTAAAAATTATGAATAAGAGAAGCAATACAAATATTCTATAAAATGATACTTCCACAAGCTCACAAATCCCCATATAAGACTCTAATACATTCATCCAATTAAAAGCTAGAAAATTAATATATAAAAGTTGTAATGTTAAAAAATTGACATATATTTCTTCATAAACATAATATTTATAGAAAAATATGGAATGAAATGAATTTTTATTGGTAGAACAGAGGTAATTTAATAACAACTTAACATAAACAATCCAAAAAATGATACATTAGTACTTAGCCTACCACGTGTTAATAATAAATTAATTTTATTTCTCTAAACAAAATGCTATCAATTTTTTTTATTACTTAAATATAATATATCATTATTTTATATCTACAAACAATATTTTCATTAAATTTCATATAAGAGCTACTTTTTAAATCTCAATTCTAACTCTAATTCTATACGTAATGTTATCAAAAAATTGAAATATAAATATAATCATAACACTAATTGTATGGCAAAAGTAGCACTTAAAAAAATTTAATAGAAAAAAAAAAATTATTTTTATTTTTTGATAATTTTATATTTTAAACTTTAAGAAATAAATTAGTTAAAAAAAATTGAGTTTTTCATTATTATAAATTAATTTATTTTAATAAAACATAGAAATGAAATATGTAAATTTTAATATGGTATATTTTGATTTTACTTTTAATAATTTAATTTTTACAATAATTGAGAAAAATTAAAACTTTCATTGTTAGATATTGATTTTATTTCATATAAGATAGAAATTTTATTAAATAAATTTAAATGTTTATATTTTCACTATATTTTTATATTTCACTAATTTTAAAACTTATTCAATGAATTGATTTAAGTTTTTTTTCTATATATAATTTTTTTGGATATTTTTACATAACTAAAAAATATCTATCAAAACAAGAAATAAAGAACAATTAATTTATTTTTAAAAATATTTTTATCATTAAAAGAAAATAATAAATTTGTGCATATATAATATTGTGACCTAACTAAAAACTTTATTATATGTATGTGGTGAGAGGGAATAGAAATCATAACAACATACACTAAAGAGTGAGTGTGGGAAGAGCAAATTAGATGAGATTGAGTGGAAAGAGAGAGGAATATGCACGTGAGACATTATGTATGTATAAATGGTAATAATGGGGAATAAGGAGATGGAAATGAAGGAAGGAAGAGGGGAGGAGACATATAGAGAGATGATGTAGGGAGAGATAGGGTGACTAACATTAGGTAAAGATATATTTTAATAGGAGGAGAGGGAGTGAGAGGAGATAGAGAACAAGATGGAAGAAAATTAAGGATCAAGATAGATAAATATGATACTAGGTGGAGAGAGAGAGAGAGAGAGAGAGAGAGAGAGAGAGAGAGAGAGAGAGAGAGAGAGGGGGGGGGGGGGGGGGGGGGGGATGGATGGATAGATGTAAGTTATATATTGTTGGTAATTATGGAGAATTTAAGTTGAGAGAGGGTTGAGAGAGAATACAAAACGTTATTGTGAGAGAGTGCGACAAATGGTAATCACAAGGGAATATATGAGAAATAAAGATAACAGTTACGAGGAGACATGTGTGGGAAATAAGTGGAAGAGGGTGAGATACATGGGGTATAGATATTAGAGGATTAATCACGAGATTATATAGTGACAAAAGTGAGTGAGGAGACTAGAAGAGAGCATGTAGGGAGAGATAGAAAGATAATGTTATAGGGAAATAGTAGTTATAGAGAAGTGATGGTAAGAGTGGGAGAAGGAAATAGACGATGTAGAGAGAGAGTGAGAAATAATAATTATGGGTTCAAATATGAGAGAGAGAGAGAGAGAGAGAGAGAGGTTACTAAAAGAGTATAATTATGGAGAGAAAGTAATTATAGAGAAGTTATGATAAGAAGATGAGAAAGACACAAGTGATGTAGACAAAAAAAATATAATATATTAAGAGAGAGTGAAAGATAGAATAAGTAGGTTTAATACATGGTGAGTGGAGGGGGGGAAGGGGATAAATAGGAAAGGGGAGAGGGAGAGAAATGAGATTGAGCTTTAGAATGATAATAATTAGGGATTAGAATAGAAAAAGATGTTGATGTGTGTGTGTGTGTGTGTGTGTGTGTGTGTGTGTGTGTGTGTGTGTGTGTGTGTGTGTGTGTGTGTGAGAGAGAGAGAGAGAGAGAGAGAGAGAGAGTTCTAACACTAACTAAATAATAAACCAATTTAAACACTCATTATAACCTTAATTAAATATTATACTATATGGAACCCTACCTCATATACTAGAATCACTATTTAATCTAAAACCCCTAGATTGGTTTTGTGTAATCCTATAAAAATTAATATTTAATTATAATCTAGACATGAATACAAAGTCAAATTATGATTTTATTCTTAGGACTTTCCCTTCATAATGCTACTAGCTATATATATATATATATATATATATATATATATATATATATATATATATATATATATATATATATATATATATATATATATATATATATATATATATATATATTGAAGCTTCGATATCATTAGTCTTTCTTTATATATATTATATAATATATATAAAGAAAGACTAATGATATTGAAGCTTCAATTTACATTTAAAAAGTGATTACATCTATAGAATAAATTCTAGATTTGAGTCTAAATGCTAATGATAAACCATATTTATCCTTGCATCTAATTGCACCTCCAAACCTAGCTATCAAATTTAACACTATATTAATTGAGTTGTAGTTATATGACTAAATGTTGACATAGATTTACTCATGATAACCTTAAACCTAACAAAAATACTAAACAAAATGAACCCTAACCCTAGCACTAAAAAAATGGAACTCTAGCCTCAACACTAAAATATTTGGACTCTAACTATAAAGCTAAATTAACTGAAACTTACACTAAATGAAATCAAATTACAATCATAAGATGAATTTATTATGAGTTGAAATAAATTCAAATCATATTCCTAAATGTAATTGAACAATAAGTTATCCACTAAACCAAATTGAAAAATAATCTTAACCACAATTGAATATTAAACCATATTAAGCCCTAACCCATACATTAAATTAGGTTTAAGATCTTAATCTAATACCTAAGTTTAAGTCTATATCTAATCCTATAGAAATCCAATTCTAGATATATAATCCTAACCCTAAGATTTTAAAAAAATTGAAAATATAACCCAAAATTTAATTAAATTATAATTCTAAATGTTAAAGAAAAAGAGTCCTAAATCCTACTCAAAATATTTCATGTTTTTTAAAAATTGAACTAAACAACCCCAACCTAAACCCTACATTAAATTAGACCTGAATAATTCTGCATAAAATTAAATATATAATAAAAATACAATTTTATATTATAAAATTAATGTACTAATATAATATTATATAATAGATATTAGAATTTTAATCTTACAACATCTTCTCTTAGCTATAGTTATCAAGATTATAATTTACTTTGAAAATATAAAAGGTAAAGCCTTGATATCTATAAAAATGCTATAGTTATGAAGATTCTAATTTGAATAATCTTGACGCATTTCAGCATCTTAGCGCATCCAGGTCCCGCTCTATAGGCTCTTCAGTCAGCAATGCAAGTCGTCTCTCCATCAGTAATCCTCAAACAAAAGCAGTTCTACTAAGATGTCAAGATGCGTGAACTACTCTATTTGATTTTCTCTTGCTCCAATAGCCACAGATCTTGTCCATGCATTCTATGAATTTTTCTACAGAAGCTTAGGTTTCGGAGTTGAGCAATTTTTTTAAGGTAGATTCTTGGTAAGATTATCAGTCGAGTGAGAAATCCATCCCATTGTTATAAACGAGCAGGATTTCAAGTATAATGTTTTACGCTGACTCAGACGCTTTGATGATTTTGAATCGGTTTGTATAAGGCCTTTTAGTGGTTATATCTCAAGATTAAATTTTTAAAATGAAATATCAAGTTCTTGTCCAGTCGAACAGAATATCTGCATACAGCTTTTATTGTCTCCAACTCTCTTGTTTCTTGTTTGTATATCAATTTTTTCTTCAATATGTCAAGATCAAAATGCATTTATTTTCTTTTCTTTTATTATGCTGCTATGCAATGACTAAAATTATTTTATTTTCTCTTTAGTTCATTTTAGTATATTTAATTAATATGGTTTTTATTCTTATATAAATTGAGAGTTTTTTTGTATATCTAGAATAAAACATGATGTGTTGTATAATAAAAATAAGATTTTAATAATAAATTTTTAATTTACTCAATGCAAAATATCTAATATTTGAATATAATCTTATGGTTGTATTAGAAATTGTGTATCTAATAGTTATTTTTATTGATTTACTACTTACATTTGTTGATTGAATATTTATTATTTTTAGAAAATTGTACTAATAATTATGACTTTAAAATTGTTATTGTTTTAAAGACTACTCATACCAAATGTACCCTCGATTGCAAAAATGTAACCAATGATATGAGGCCACATCAACTACACATCATTTTTATATTATCATCCACCTCAGCTTTTTTGGTTTGGGAGTTGTTTTGGACACCTTGGTAAAAAGCATGTTGATGTAGCATCAAATTTGATGATGTAATCCCAAAATCTTAATTATAAATAAGAAACTTACCATGTAAGATCTTGTAAAAAGGGAGTGATGAGATTTTCAGAAGCCTAAAATTGGGGTATTCCATTATTGGACCTTCTCCTCTAAATGTCAATTAAAATTATTGTGAGGGGACTTGTCACTATTTGATCCATCAATAGAACATATTCTTATTATTTCCTAAATATGAAACATCAATATATATTTTTCAAATTACTAGTCATAATTTATCCTAACACATGTCATTAATCAACTGAAATCTATACTACTATTAGTCTCATAAAAGAATTTCCAAATCTTTAATAATATAGTAATTTCACAATTTAGTTAATATTTGTAACAAATTCACTCAAATAAGGATAAATTTTCATTAACCTATTTGAATTAACCTTTCTCATAGCACATAAACCTACTTATTAGACTAGCACATCCATCATAGTTTACCATTTAATGTATTTCCAATGTTAACCTAAGCGAATTCCTTTTATATAGAATATAAATTTCTATAATTTCAAAACCTTTACTAGGAAATCATGTTGTCATTTATTAAATCTATAGTTATTAAAATCTAATTTGATTAGTCCACTAGTCATATATTATAATTCATTATTATTTATCGCTAACTAATTCATTTATTGTGTCATTAAAGATGATCACCTAATTTACTTTTTAATACTAGGCTTCTTGTTATGTATGTACATTAATTTAAGCTTATAATAATTTTGAATGAACTTGAGTACAACTAATATGGAGTGTAATCTTAATGGGATAGTTTTGAGATGACCAAGAGAAGCAAGAGCGACAAGAGAATGAGAGCTTTTGAGTTTGTAAAGGTTGATGACGAGGAAGATGCAGATAATGGGAAGCATGGTGTTTGGTCATTGGGTGTTGTTATTTCTTTTATGGCCTTTGTTGTTCATAGGTAGAGTTTCTATGTTGGTGAAGGTCTTTTTTTGGGTTAAGGTTGAAATGTTGGTGGTTGTGCTATATTTCCTTTTTAGCTTCTTTAGTGCCCATCTATGGCTTTTTTTGTTGTCTTTCTCTATTCTCTTTAGGTTTTCAAAGCCTTCTCTTCCTCTATGGTTGATTTGCATGGTTGGGGCCTTTTTTATGGTGTTGGTTAGTGGGTTTTTTTTCTTTTTTCTTTTCCTAGTATCATTTAGTGGGGGTTTCTATTTAATATTGTGACTCTTTATCTTACTCCTTATGTAGGTAGGAATATTAATTCCCATCCTTTTGGTGACCCTTCTCTTTTTCTTGTTGTGCAAGGTTTATGTGGGTGTTGCTTTCTTTAATGTGGACATATAGTTTTTAGGTGTCATTTATCTTGGGTATCCTACTCTATCTCTATTGGTTCTTAGCTCTATGGTTTTTTTTCTCTTTGGTCCCTTTGTGGTGTGTTTTTCTTTTCCTATCTTATGGGGGTTATCTTTGTTTCCTCTTTGTGGGACTTGTTGTTGGTGGATTTGTTATTTGATGGGTTACATCATTGATGTTATCTTTCAAAATCTACCATTATTCTATTTTTGGTAATGGATTGTTTTGTTTAGGTTACACTTGTCCTTTCTTAGGCTTGGTGTTCTCTTTGGTGGATATTATTAGACAAGTTTCTCTTATTCTTGTTTGTGGTTGAGTTCTTCCTAGTGAGACTCCTATTAAGGTGGGGTCTACCTCTTTGGAGGTGGAGTCTCTTTGTGTCTTTGATGTTGGATTGGCTCATCTTGATCTTGTTCTCTTCTTTCCTATATGTCCCATTTGAAAGAAGAATGCATCATGCACATGATTGAGAAGGGGGTGAATCAATTGTCTCCACAACCTCAAAATGTTAACCAAATCATAACAGTGAACCTCATATATTAAAGTTAAACATGAAATAAATAATTTAAAATAACACAGCACCAATATTTTTTATGTGAAAACCTTGTTGGGGAAAAATCCATGGTGGGGATAAAAGCCACATGATAATATACTTTGTTAAGTGCTTTATCCAGTTACGACTATTATAAGGGTATTGTGTGCATGGGTTCAAGAACTTTTCCTAGAACTCATTCCTCAAATATAAATAAGGGAAACAACCATAAGAAATATAATGAAGGCTACAACCTTGAATGGACTATAGTCCACCACAAATCATGAACTGGATATTAACATATTAATCATGCCAATATAGTTCCAATGAAGTGTACACAATACATTAGATGAATGGTTTAATTGTAGATTCTAACCATACATCTTCACAAAATCTCTCTCTCTCTCTCTCTCTCTCTCTCTCTCTCTCTCTCTCTCTCTCTCTCTCTCTCTCACACACACACACACACACACACACACACACACACACACACACACACACACACACGATAAGAGAGAGAGAGAGAGAGAGAGAGTGTGTGTGTGTGTGTGTGTGTGTGCGTGCGCGCGCACACACACACACACACACACACACACACTCTTATCATATCTTTGCGATGAAAAATTATTACACCTTTTATACATTTCATCAACCTTTTAAATATAACCAATGTTGACTCATCCTTAATACCTCAATTCTAAATATCATATACAATTAAAATGACACTGTGATTCAAAACATGTTAGCCATGACATAGTTAAGACCCAAATCATCATACTCAAACAAACTTCAACATCATAAATTACTCTTTTATCCATCACAACATGCTACACCATCATGTTGGCCAAGAGCAATAAGAACACCACCAAGCCACAATAAAATCACCAAATCCAATCACACCAATAAATTTTATGCATCAACATGTAAATAGGACATGATCTAGAAACAATAACAAACAACATGAAATCTCATAATAAAACCAAAAAACCATTACTCAAAATTTATCATTATCTATGTTGTGTTCACGAGAAGCACAATCAATAACCTTTGTCACTAAAGAAAATTAGATTTCACCATTCAAATTAGGAATGAATCAAGACTAGGAAAAAATTCTATGTCCCATTAAGACCACCAAGTTAACAACCAAAAGTATTGCATAATCCATGTACACGAATTCAAAAATAATAACACTATCTCTTCCAAAAAATTCAAAATACGAGTCCCTTGACAGTCACCTATAACTCTGTCAAACTAGTTTTCTAGCCTCTTTAAATTGGCATATGTCAACCACAAACATCCTTGAAACACTTTGTACAATCATAAGAGATGATCTTCAATGCAATAGACATACTAAACCAAGCTTCTCACTCAACATACCTAGAACAATGACAAAAGGAAAGAAATATATTGACATCAAT
The DNA here is from genome assembly GCA_028749045.1 of Cupressus sempervirens. NCBI lineage: Eukaryota > Viridiplantae > Streptophyta > Pinopsida > Cupressales > Cupressaceae > Cupressus > Cupressus sempervirens. The sequence goes on along the minus strand of CM053789.1, from coordinate 277,391,820 downwards.
GACAAGAAATCTCCCAAATATGTGATAAAAATCTCTAAAGCATGCATAATTTACTCAATATTCCAACACTATTAAGGTTGAGGCTTGTTCTATGGAGGAAAATTATAGATTTTGGAAATAGGTTAATTTTGGCTTTATTTGGTCTTCTCTAAGTTGTGGTTGCTCGACTATGGGGTTGAATTGGGTATTCATTTCACTTCAGGTGGTCTATTCAATTATTGGTCTTATGGAGGCATGGTACTCCTATTTTTGTGGGGATGGGTATAGAAAGAGTGTTGTGGATGGGTTGATTGTATGAGTCTATTGGTGTCTACTTTAGTTTTGGGAGCTAATTAAAAACCCATATTGAAGAGGTTAGGATATCCTTCAAAAGCCTCATAGTTATCTTCTTTGTTTGGGAGGGTCTTTTTCCCCATAGATATTTATATGCTTTATTTGAATGATAAAGAAAATTAAAATTGTGAGATCCTTGTTAAAAAATATTATTTAGGTTAAGAGATCATGTAAAGACCCTATTATATGGTTTTATTTCTCTATCTTATAGCTAGTAAAAATGAAGGTTATGAGAGCCTTGTTAAAACCATGTTTCTAGTTAATGGAGCCTAGGGAAAATATTGTTTTTATGTTTCTAGGATGTTGATTATTAGTTATTTATTAGTTCCTAATTTATAGTGTTATGTCCTTGTAATAGGCTCTTTAGTGGAGTTCCAGATCCCTCTCAAAATCTATTTGTAAAGGGATTGCGGTCCCTATAAACCTATTTTCTCCTAATAAAATAATGGAATACCACCTTGATGCATTAAACAACTATGAGATGAGATCTTTCTCATCTATATAAAGGATAAGAACAAAAGAGTATATTCTTTAATACTAACTTGTCAATAATGATTAAGCCCCAAAAATGTCCTTTATAGAATTTAAGATATGAACTCAAAATTTACTAGTCCTACTATATCCTTGTAAATTTTTAGTATTTAATCTTAGAGAGTCTCAGTCAACTCTAGGTGTTTAACACTTTAAAGTGTAGAGAAAATATTATTGTGTGATTTAAGCAGTCAATCTCACCCTTAGTAATTTATCTATTTTCCTTTTAGTCCTCATTTTTCTTCATGGACCTACTTATCCTATCATTTTCTATTTTCCTTTTTTTGTTGCTATGGATAAAAACCCAATTTGAGGGGCTCTTAAAAACATATAACCAAAGAATTGGAAGGAATTAATGTAGATTAATGAATTGTGAGACGTATTTAAAATGAGAGATATGATTGCTTATTTCATGGCTATGTGAAGGGTTATAATGGGTCATTATTGACCTAATCCCCTAATTCTTTGCAAAGGGGATTTGTTACAATAAAAAAACATCAAATTCATTGTAAAAACTAAACTCATGGAGGAGGTAACCAACCAAAAATGTGAAGGATTGAAGGTAAAGAGAAGAAGCTCAAGAGACCGCAAGGATTTTATCAAGAAATTATATAAAAGGGAGAATGACTGAAGGTGATCCAAACTGTCCATGTTAGGTCTCTTCTACCTACCCTTTTTACTATGACTAGTTATAATCTGATGAAAATTTCACCCTTAAAGGGTACCACAACATTATGGATGGCTACAATCTCCTCATCCTCAAAAACATTCATTAGGGAGAAAATATACACCTTCATTTCTTTCTTGCTCACTAAGCACAAACATTAGCAAAGGGGTCCCTCCCCATCTTCATCAAGTTAATATATTCTCCATGTATCTTTTTGAGCTTGAACACTCCTTGATGTCTTATAAATTGAGGATCTCAAAGGTGACACAAAGAAACATAAAATCCTTTGTGGTAAGCCAAACCCCTCTAAAGAAAGGAAATGGTGGCACTAGTTTGTCATTAATGTCAATGGATATAAAAGAAAGATGTTACAAAACTATATTGTAGATCTTTTCTATAGTTTATGAAAAAAAAATTATGAACAATTGAAGAGTAAATGACTTAGAAAGGGAAAGTAAAATATTAGAATAAGATTAAGATATGAATTAGGCACGTATTGGAAGCACTCTTATTTTTTAGTGGTGAATTGAGGTTTTTTTTATTGGGGCTTCATCATTTTCTTGAACAAATGCATTGGTACTAAGACTATCATATATGTTAAAGCACACAAATGAGCAATGGGGGAAAATTGAGCTATAGGTTGTGAGTAGAGTAGTTGATTTGATATCTTGTTTGAAACAACATTTTGATTGTATCATCATGGTGATAAAAGTAAATCAATGTTCAACAAGAAGATTTAATATACCAACTTAGTTTTGGATGTTAATTTAATTAGATTCATTTTTATACCTAAGTTTGGCATTTGATGAACTTCATGCATGTAGCTATGAATTATAATTCTTATGATAGTAGAACTCAGTTGTGTTCCTCATTAAATTGAATCTAGACCAACTAATGGACTAGGATGCATGGAATGGGTATCTTCAAAATATACCAAAGAATCAAGAACTTCTTCATAGTGGCTTATGCTATGGTTCTCATAGGACTTTTGGTCCTTAAGTCATTTTTTTCTTTTTGCAAATTTTGATCTTGTTGCTTTATTCAAAATTTAGATGAGGTTTAGTAGATTAGGGTATAAGTTAGCAAGTTAGAGTTGTACAATGTTTTATTGTCAATTTGGCATATAGATTAGAATTTTCATTCTATCAATATTATGGTTTATTTTTAGGATGGTTATAATATTTATAATACTAGCCTAGGCATGAAGGTTAGTGGAAATTTTATTGTTAATTGTATTAAGACTATGATATGGATTTTGGATAGTTTAGATTGAAGGGATGAGCATTGTAAGACTTGCTTTTAAAATTATCTTTTGGATGTATTTCTAGTAGGGTAGTTTTTCTACTTGTGGTTATTTGAGGTTAGACTTGTTTGGTGTCTATGATCGGTTATATTATTTTTGGAAGTATCTTTGTGAGGGAGCAAGGCCCTTTCCTTTCATAATAGAAAGAAAATTTGATGAGTTGCAAATCTCAATTTAGTATGAAGAATAGCATAATTAAGTTATTTATTTTAATGTGGAATTGATGATGTGAATAACATGGATGATGTTCATATTCCTTAGTGATTGGTTAGTTGATCATTCTAATGATTTTTACGTCAAGATCCTTGAAAGCATTCTTAGTTTCCTATGAATACATACACATGAGAGGTGGGTTATACTACAACTCATTGGTGAGTATACTATTAAATTTGTAGTGTTTAAATCATTAGTCAAGTTCATCTCATGTGAAGTAAAAATGTAGTTATGTTCACAACAAAATCTTCAAACAAAGGCACACTCATTTGAAGATGTTTCCAATTTTGAACATGCCACAATTTTTTTTAAATAGTACATTCCATGTTTGTTCTTACTATGGTAGGATGACTCAAATATCATTTTTTATATTCTTTTGAATACTATATACAATTTTTAGAATTTTGGAGAGGGGGAATATTAAACATGTCTCATTATTAACCTCATACCTTTGTTTGTTATTTCCATGTGAATACCATACCTTCTTATTGGGATATGAATTTGTAACTCTGTATAAGGTACCAACATTGGATATGTTTCACTTTCATCCTTACGAAGAACAACATTTTTAAAAAGTTGTATAGGAGTTGAAATCAATTTAGATGCATTTCTTTGGTTCAATATTATAACTAGTGGAAAATCTCTAGCAACCATTGAATTTTTCTTATCTTTTGTGTTGTTTCATATATATTCACAAATTTTAATATATAATTGTATTTTCATCAAATTATTAAATTTTATGCATGGTATGGCAATCCCCGGTCTATTCAAATTGAAGAACCAAGTCTACAAATGGATAGATAATTAAATCTTGTCAAATATTACTATATATATCACAATGTAAAAGATAAATACTTCAAGAAATAGCCTCACATTAATCATTCTTTATTGATAATAGGTATATCCATCATTAAGAATAACAAATCAATCTAAAAATTAAATAAACAATTTTATCACCCAACTTATATGTTTTTAATCCTAGTTCATAACATTAAAACAACTTATTTATTATTTCAGAATAATTTTTTATCTTACAAACTATTTAAAATCTATTTTTAAAGTTTCTTTACAAATAAATTATATGTAAAATAACATAAGGGTTCAACTTTGCAATTTTGAGTCAAATTCATTGCTATATGTTTAATGAGTATTGGTTAACAAGAAACTCTCTTTCATGAGAACAAATTGTACTCATTGCATCTAGATGATGCTCATAAAGGTGGAGTATTGAACTTTTCAAAATATTTGCCATCCCAATACCTCCAGCTGAAATACATTTAACTATAAAATTTCATCACTCATAAAACATTTTCATATTTTATTTCAAATAAATCTTTTAAAATATATAATGAAAAAGTTTTTAGTATAAAGATCTACAAATAAACATCCTAAAATATTTTAGATTTTCCATACATAAAATATTCATAGTCATGACCAAAAAGAAAAAGGAATTAATTATTTTCCAATCTTATAACAAAGCCATATACTTTCAACAATCATTTAAAGATAAATTTTCAAAATGTAATTTACTGTATATCTTTACAAATCTAAGACAGTCAACTCTAGATATTTATATTTCTAAAATAAAGATTTACAATTTAGAAGCCCACCCACAGCCATCAACTGGTCAATGGTCATAGACTCATACGGTCTTCTCACTGGCTCTTATGCCATTTTTCCTATGAAGAAGAGTGATTTTCTGAGACAGTCAAAATATCAACTTCCAAATAACACACAATAATTCAAGAAGAAATCAGATTGGTGTTTGGTAACAGCAGAGCGCATCTCCCACTACCTGGTTTGGACCAATTCACAATCCCGCCAAGGACCATTATTTGGCCAATGCCCTTACTATCTTCTCACACTCTTCTCCTCTTTAATCTCACCGCCATTTTTTCTATGAAAAGCATTAAAACCCTTCCACTTTCGCGACTTGGTATAGAAAGATTTAACGGCCAAAAAAGAAGCATCTTTCGTAGAACTGCTTCTGTTTGAGGATTACTGATGGAGAGACGACTTGCATTGCTGACTGAACAGCCTATAGAGCGGGACCTGGATGCACTAAGATGCTGAAATGCGTCAAGATTATTCAAATTTTAAATCAAACAATGGTGAGAAGATGGGCCTGAGAGGACAGTAAACTGAACTGGTGAATGCAGCGATTAAAAAGGTAAGAATAAAAAACACAAAACTCTTTTTGAAATCTTTCCGATCTGTTAATGCCAAAAATAGGCGGGCAAAGGGTTGGGCGGGAGATATTCAAATTTTAAATGTAATAGCAACTGCGGTGGTAGAGAGTTAGAGAGTCAAACTAACCACGGCAGTAACTGTGGCAGGGGGAAGTTAAAGTTGTGACCAATAACTCTGACGGAAAATATAACGGAAGCGGAATCCTTACGGGGGCCCACACCGGCCACTCAAAGCGGTCGAAGCTTCGAGCGTGCCGGTTAAGCCCGGCCCCCATGGCGGCACCGAAGTCATCATCCACCTAGAGGTAGTGGTTAATAAAGTAGAATAAACGAAATTGCGTATTACATTGTCTACCTATAAAATATATTTTCGGAAAAGGATGTTAGAAGTTGACCATTGCTTTCCGCGCATGAATGCAGTTTCGTAACGCGCTGCAGGGTTACAAAAGATGCTTGTTTATCGCGTCGGTTCTCACTTCTCAGCCACGAAGCTTCCATGCATGTTGAAATATCAATAAATTTAGGACGTTCTCTGGGTTTGGGCTTCAAAGAAATTTGGGGAAACGTAATCGTCAAGGCACCAATTGTCTATAAATTGAGCACCGCTGTCTTATTGCAGCAATTAGAAGAGAACGCGAGGAATTTTTTTGTTTCTACCATGGACTATAAAGAAGATCTCTATATTCCTGATTGCTTCAACGATGATCTTGAATCGCTGAGTGACTTTATGGAAGGTAATGACGAAGAATTTCATGTTGTGTATTAAACTTTCGTGAATGCCAAATTAACAGTGTTGAATGTTCTCAGCGGCTTAGTCCGTTTGTAGGTCTTTTTTTGATCAGCCGTTTATAGCTTTTGTTTTAGTTTGGTAGTTGCTGTGTTCTGGTTCTGTTTGATAGGGGAAAGAGTCAGTTGCCGTCCATGTACCTAGTTCTCTTCATGTTAACCTTATATTTCTTTACAATTACTGTCTAAATTTTTTTCTTAGTTTTCTTGATTATTGATTGGTCTATTTGTCCAAAAGCTCTTCAGTCACCTATAGAGGTTCACAAGTCAAAAACTCAGCAAATTTAGTCATACTGATTAATTTGTATGTACACTAAGTTAGTCTATTAGGTCATTTCCCCTAGGTATCTCTTCCCCTGACCTTAGACTTAAGTTCTTTTAGCTTTCTTGGATTTTATAATATATTTTTTTGATTTAGCCAAAATATGTAAATTATTGACTTTTGGAATGAAATCTTTTTGTTCATTCAGATGAAGACGATGAAGATCTTGAATCCCTGGATGGCTATTGGGAAGGTAATGATAAGCACGATTCAACAAGAGGAACAATACCATCGATTTCTACACTTCCATTAATATTAGATTAACATTTGAATGCTCTTTGCTTTCTCAATATTTATATATCAGACATATATTACTAATAATTGAATGATTTGTATTTTCCAAAATTCAGATGAAGATTTTGAAAGTCAGCAGTATAGTGATGAAGAAGCCGCAGAGATTTTGGGATCGCCGAGTGAAGGAATAAATTGTGATCCAGAGAATCTTTGCGCCATATGCCTTGATCCCTTGCCAAAGTGTTGTGGGGATTTGAAAGAGTTGCCATGTAAGCATATATTTCATTACAATTGTATTCTGACATCCACTAAAACTAAGAACAGCTGTCCCATGTGTCGTGGGGAATACGACTACAGGGAAAGAAAACCAGTTGATCATATTGAGTATGCACCAAATCCATTTTTCATAGGCTTAAACATTCGTCGCTCTCTGGCAAGGATGGTTCAATATTGTATTTTCAGGCCTGAAATGGAAGAAGCTTTTGCAACTTTTGATGAAGCTTCTCAGGTTAACGTATATGGCTACTGGGAAAGAAAACCAGATCATATTGAATTTCACCCAAATTCTTTTTACGTAGAATACTCTCTGGAAAAGGTTCTTGCACGGATAGAAATGGAAGAAGCTGCTGCATTTTTGGCTGAAGCCAAAGAGAATTTAAAATCGCTCCGGGAAAGAATGGCTTGTAATCCAAGGAAGGCCTGTGGCATATGGCATAAAAAACCGTTGCCATGTAAGGAGATATCTATCCTCAGATCCAGCAAGATGAAGAGCAACTGTGTCATGTGTCATGGGAATATGACTGCAAGGAGATTCCATGCAAATCATCCGACCTAATTACTTTTCTGTTTTTCATGCGTTCATTTGCACTTCTTTTTCGGTCTCCCTCTGCGCATAATAAGTTACAGTTGCGTGCAGTTATTTTAGGCCTTAGTTTGAGTGCTATTTTTGTTTCTGTTTGCGTTTGGGTCGTGAGCTTTACTTTGGACGCCCGTAATTGCATGATATCTTTCAGTTATGTGATACCAACTTTTGCAATGCTGCTTTTATAAACAGAACTTTATTTTTTCAAATGGTGTTAATTGTTAAGATTTGAATGTTCTATTCAAAACGTTTTAAGATTTTGATTCTTTGGGGTCTTCACTTTGTTTGAGGAAAATTTGAACATTTCAAAATAAGTGCCACGTAGTGGTATGTACTTGTTGTTAGAATGTATTGTAATAGAAACAATATTCAATATTATAATAATGAATATGTATAGGAAATTGAAGTTTAAAAAGATTAGATATATAGTACAATTATTAATTTTTAATTATGTACTATAAAATATTTTAGTATTGTAATATGTATTATAAAATAATATAATAGAAATTAACTTTATATGTTGAACATTATTTTTACCATGCATTATGCATTATGTATAGTAAAATATTAAAGAAAATGTAATATATAACTTGCTAATTATTATTTTTCATCAACAATTAATAAAAATAAATAATTTAATGGTAATATTTTATATTTTAAATGATAATTCAAATTTTAAATTAGGGGTGCTTGTATTTCAATTTTACGATTATATTTTTTAAAAAATGAATATAAAATTTAAAATATATATATATATATATATATATATATATATATATATATATATATATATAAAACATTTAAAAAAATTTACATTGTGTTTCCAAGAAGATTTATATACATTAGAACACTAACTTACTTCACGGTATATTTTCATCTATTAGTTTCTTAATATAGTTTGTGAATGTAATAATTGTGTATATATCTATATTTACTTGCGAAATTCATGCCGTTAAAAAAGCAATATGGTGGGAGCTCTGAAAAAAGGGGTCTTATAAGAGAAAATGAATTCAACCAATTAAAATGGAGATAAATATTTTTTCATAATATATTATATTGATTAAAAATATGAAAACTTTATAAAAATTGAAACGAGGTAAAAATGCTTGCATATAATTGGTTGATACATTCAAAACTAATTCACTAATGAGACATAGTGAATGCAATAGTACATTGCCTATGGCAAGTACAATAATAAAATATAAGTTTTTCAAAATATTATATATTGAAAAGTGCTTTGACATTATGTACGAGTTACTATAATGAGAATAGGATTATTATATATATATATATATATATATATATATATATATATATATATATATATATATAATTCGAAATTAATATATATTACTATAATTTATTTTATAAAATAATTTGATATTTATAGAAATAAAAATATATTGATATAAAATCTTATTAAAAATTATATTAAATAAAATTAATAAAATTATATAATAATGATAATTCGGTGATATTAACTCAAAAAAGAAAATAAAATTTCAGTGGTTGTAGTATTAGGTACAATTTAATTTAAAAAATTGATGAAAAGTTAAGAAAGACTACTAAACAAAATATTCTCTCAACTTTCCAATTGAATATCGCAAGTTTATATATTAGTAAATTAAGTAATTAAGTATATCAAATTTTCTTTGAAATTGATTATATGATAGTTTTTAGGGTCAAATAAACCCAATCTAAGTCAGGTCATATGTGCATAAATGAACTAAATGTTTAAAATTCTGAAATTGAAAATTAAAAAATTAAAATTGTTAATACAATAATAATTTTCCTTAAGAGAGGTGTGTTTCTCATATGGTAATGCATTGAGCCTATTGAAATGAGCAAAGATAGTGTATTGTCATGTCTCTAACTAGTAGTCAACTTTTTGTGCTTGCAATGATGAGTGATAGGTGTTTACTTTAAGTAAAATAAAATTTAATTTTGTAATCTATCAAATAAATATTATTTATTTATTTAATTGATTATATACTTATAAATTATCATCTAAAAAATATTCCCATAAAAATCTATTATGACAAACTAATAAGAAAATTATATGAAAAAAATAATACGTATAAAGTGGAGTAAAAAATATAAACTGAAATCATTCTAAAAACTAAATTAACTAAACTAAGGGAAGTCTTAGTGCTTCACCTCTGTGAGCATCACCTAGATCCATGACTACTAAGTGTTATTTATTATCATTAGAGATGGATTCTTGTAAATCACTACTCATTAAACATGAGTCAATGAGTTTGACTCAAAAACTACATAATTAAACCCTGATAACAATATCACAATTTAACTTTTTGTTGAAAAGTATCTCCTACTTATTAATTTAAAGTCTATTAGCTTAAATATATGAAAGAAAGCATTTACAAAAATTAAAAACTAAACTAATTTAAAATCTACCAACTTAAATATATGAAAAAATAATCATTTAAAAAAAACCTCGATTAAAAAAACTATTATGAAAAATTAATATGAGAAATATTAAAAAATATATATTAAAAAATAGCAACTCCCAACTAAACTAAAAATGAATATTTAAATGAAAAACTATACTAATTTAAAAAATAAACTAAAATAATTAAAACACTAAAACTTCATTCATACAAATATCCTAAATGCTAAACTCAAAATCAACATTTAAAGTGAAAAACTAAACTAATTTAAAAAAAAAAAATTAAAAAAGTAATTACAAAAAATAAAAACCCAACTAATTTAAAGTCTATTAGTTTAAATATATGAATTAAATAATTATTTTTTAAAAAATCCAAAAATTAATATGAAAAATATAATTAAATATAATTAAAAAATAGGAACTCCTCGCACATATCTTATTGGCTAAAATAAAATAATTCAAATAATTTAAAAACTAAAACTTTAATCAATTTTAAAAATCAAAATTAAATAAAAAAGAAAGAAAAACATGACTTAAAAGTGGAGATAAAACTAACTAATTAGTTATAGATAAATTAATTTATAAATTAAATAAAAGAGTTTAAAATAGAAATAAATAAATAAATAAGAAAAAAAAAGAGTTACCAGTGTAGATAATAGCTAATTAAATTAAATAAATAGAAAAAGAAAAAAGAAAAAAAATAAGAGTTGAAAGTATAGATAAATTAATTTAAGGAACCCCAATCATCACCTAGAAGGGTACTTATAGGAGGAACATCATTATATTTATTATTTTGTTTTTCTTCAACATTTAGACAACTTTTTGGCTTATTGTCTGCATGAAGAGTGTACATGCTATTGTTATAGATAAAATTGACATTTTTTAATGACTATTCGAAGGAACAAACTCCATAGCATGTAACCAAGGCCTACCAAAAAAAGACTGTAATTTGGAGGTCCACACATGACATGAAAATCAATATACAAAATAATTGGACCAATTTTGATAGGTGAAGTGATGGTGCCTAAAGTTTTCTTAGAAATGTTATCAAAGCCACAAATCGAGGTACTATAGGGTTTGATATTTTGATGTTAATTTATTTGAGCATATCCATGCTACAAATATTGATCCTAGGTCCATTATCATCTAGAGTTTCATGAATAAGGTTACCATTGACTAGGATAGCTACCATAAGAGTATCATAATGATCTTGAATATCTTAAGGAGGTAAATCACCATGAGTAAACATAACTGAGGTGGACCAAGGGTAGCATTCGTGCATTGCAAAAATACATTGATGTTATATTTATTAGGAGATGGAGTAGGAAGAGTGGATAAGGAATTAATAAAAGCTTCATGATATGTAAGAGATGTTTGAAGAAGTTCCCAAAGACAAATCTTTGTGGGGGTATTGCGTAACCACAATACCAAATCATAGTCCAATCCAAAATTTTGAGAAAGATGAGGTGGAGGGGGGAGAACGGTTGAGAAGGTAGAAGATATGTAGTAGGCTAAGGATTATTCTTTGTATGATAGGTGAGAGATACCATATGATAATCCTTACATGCACTAGATCACACTTTAAGAGTTATGGGAGGAAAACCCTTAAGGGTGATGAGAGGTTTATTTGATGAAGGGTAACCCTTAAGAGTGAGAATAGGTTGAGTGAGATTAACTTGATTAAGATAATTTGTTTTCATAGACTAATCACTAGAAGGGAGATCATTAAGGAGATTTCTAGTATCCTCTTTTTCTAAGGAATCCTTAGAATAGGGTCATGCATATCCAATAATGAATCATGTCTACTAGGAGCATCAAATGAAGGAAAGGTCAAATTAATGGAAGCATTTATAGTGTCTTCCTCTTTCTCTAAATATCATTAAGAGAAGGATATATATTAGGAGAAGAAGAAACATGAAGCATATTTCCATCCATGGTTTGAGAGAGGAATTATAGAAAAAGGGTGCTAAGAGGTCTTAAAATGCAAGTGCATCCATTTTAAGATGGTACATCTTTAGGCTCTCTCAAAGAGGGGATTGTTATTGGAGATTTGCATGTCAGTTGTTGTAATGCTACCCCTTTGTAGGAGGTAATTTCTCCCTTATGTTGGGTCAATACATATATGGAGTCACCCAATTGTAATATTAGTCATTTGGGCATTACAACCAGAGTCAACATATGTTGACATGTATTCTCCAGTGTTATTGATTGATAGCCTGACATCAAGTCATGTATGTAGAGTCAGGTACTGGGAGTTGAGCATCTATTAGGAGATGTGGATATAGTTGTATCTCAATTGTAGAGGTGTCTAAGGATAATAACACGTGCATGTGGTGAGAAGTATTGATTCAATTATTAATCATAGTGGAGATAATGAGATAGAGAGCTTGCATTGGATTTAGGGGTTATAGTGGCATCGTGGGGCTAGTGAGTTGAAGGTGAGTGATGGTGACATCTCTTCATCTTTTGAGCTTCATAATGTTATTCATCATATGTTAGATGAATATGGTTGGTGTGCTCCTATGTCAGGTGAGAATGGTGATGATAGACTTTCACTAGCAGAGATTCATGCACTTTGAGAGGCTTTCAAGAGCTTGAAGTATAATTAGTCAAAGTTAGTTGTTGATAAGGATTACCTTATTGAGTGGAATGACACATGTTATGAGGAATTATTTGGGAAGAAGGAGGAGGTGGATGAGCTCACCCAAGAGATTGAGGTGACTATGGACTATCTTTAGTGTACTCAGTTGGCTATTTTAGAGTTACAATCATAGTTGGATGAGGTTACCGTATAGTTGGAGAAGGTATAATTGACACCAGATCACTACACTCTATTTAGTTGCATATTGTGGTCGACGGTGAGATTTTTTTTCCATTGTTGGTGATGAGGGGAGTGACAATGTGGCACTCACATCTATCTAGGTAGTAGGCATAAAAGAGGTGAGAGCATCAATTAAGGATTGCAATGTGAATTTTTGTTGTGCCACATTCTCAAAGGGGCCAGTTGTGGATTGTGGAGGAGTAGGTTCATGATTCCACATATAATTTCTTCTATAATGAGTCATTCATTGAGTATTTTCTTGAGAGTTTAGATTTATGGGCAAATTCATACATAGTATGTAAGGGTAGTCTCATTCAAGTCTCTCATGCTATAGGATAAATAGTATGAAATATTATAGAGACCCGGGCTACAATTCTTCCCAATAGGGATTTTGAGGTTGGGTTTTCTAAGAGAGTTCCCCTGAATCTCACCCATTTAGTAGTTTGGAGTCATAGATTGGAGTTGTCTCTTGATTCCCAGTTCAATGAAACCTTGATAGAGATCGAGAGTTTTAATTGACATTACATTATCATGTGTGCTCATCACTTATATTTTGACCCACATGTAGAGCATTTTATTATATGTCAATGTGGGTTGGCTCTAATTTCATACAACCCATTATGGGATGGGTGAGCACCATCTTTCGCAAATGGGATCTATTGCAACAAGTTAGTCTACTTGCAATATCCACATACCTAGGATAGTTTATCATAAGTTGGAGTTGGTGATAGTGATTCAAGTCCTTATGGTCATTATCATCTCCATAGTGCAATTGGGTGTGATTGTTAGTTTGATAGGGACTCAAATGTTGATAGAGTTGGAATTTCAGTTTGATTGAGTTTCAATAAGTTGTTATCACCATCAATGCCTATAGTAAATTTCCACATGATTCAGTCATTGATATTAATTATTTTGTTATTGATGCTACATGAATTGTTTACACTATAGGTATAGTATGTAGTTCTACCATTTAGGATCCAAGTGGACTACGATGTTCATTTTTCTTTGGCATTGCTTGAGGACAATCATTCTTATGGAGAGAGGACTGTTATATCCCCATTTTTAGTAGGTTATTATTGTTCAATTGGTCACAACACCATCACAATCCTTATGACTTATCATTATAATTTGAGGGTCTCAGCTGTGTGATTACAGGCTTTCTAGTAGCCTATGGTGTGCTTTGGCTTTGTTGGAGGTACTTACTATTATTAATCATCTAAATATGTTGAGGTTTCTAATTTTGTTGGTGTTGTATGTTTCTCACCTTAGTATCATAGCTCATTTAAACCTAGTTGACATTTTTTAAATGATGGGCATAAGAAACAATGGCCTTGTGTGTTAGAATATTATGGTATGGTGGAAAAGGTCATTTTTGGGAGCCAAAAGCAATTAATAAATTATATTATAATGGAACTTTATCATATTTTCATGTTGTTTGGAGGAAGTTTGTTAAGTGGAGTTCATTTGGAAAACTTGAGCTATTTGGAGATCACTAATACAAGCCCATTTGACGAGTAAGGCATATGATTATTTGATGATCTATTTTCCTTTCATGTCTTTGTGACAATTTTGAGTTTTTGGTTTTGTGCCCTTTCTAAAGTATAAGGGTTTAACTTGAGCATTTGATTCCTGTGCTTTCTCTTTTTGTTTCCACTAGGGTTGAGGAGCGATTGTCCATTGGTGAATTTAGTGTCTTTTCATACTACGGTTCATGTAGCTGAGAAGATAGGTCTTTGCTAAAGATGTCTGGTGAGTTCATTATTCCAATAATTGATATATCTCCCTGCTTGACGTGAGTATTATCATCTGAAAATTATCAATACATATTTGTATCTTGGGCGCCTAAGTGCTGCAATTTTGGGCGATTACATCAGAGGATTTAAGAGATTGCATTTTTATTATCGGTATTCAGGGGTTTCGTGTAAATACTAGATGTTTGTAATTGCTGCTCACTGGGAATCTGATAATAACTGCAGCGGGGTGATTTCTTTTGCAAATTAAATAATTGGGTCTAATTATAAAGGGTCTAGACGTACTGTTTATAAATTAAAAGACTTCCGTTTTGTTTGTTAGAAACTATTGCGATTCTTGGAGGTTGTTTTTTCTTATTATGGGCAGCGTTCTCGTTAATAGGAGGGTTGTGCTCATCATTATTTCAATATTCAAAAACCAACAAAACCAAGGAAGTCACATTAACACCATAGTCAAAGTGAGATGGCTTAAAGTATGAATGTTTCCCAAGTGTTTGACAAAACACTAAACTATTGATTGGTTAAGAGAAATGATGTTTGTTTAAGGTCATAACTCATAGGTATCCTTAAACTTTCAATTTGAATTTGTAGTTGTGATGAGGGTGGGAGATCCTTTCTCAGGACTGGGGAACAAACAAAGGAGAAACATGTATGGTGGGCCTCCCAGAAGATTCTTTGTTTCAAGTGGAGTTTGAAATAGGAAATCCAAGATTTTAGGAGGTACATAATGAGGAGAGGATTAGGTCTTCATGAAAAGGCTTCATGGTCAGCTAGATGACATGAAGGATCATTATATAGATGATGTAGATGAGGAAGAAGTGTATATTTACAAATACTAATATGTGAAAAAGATAGATGGTCTAGGTAGTATGGATTTCTCCAAAGTTGAACAAGATGAAGTAGAAGTAGAACATGAAGAGAGTGACAAAGAAGATGAGAATGACAAGATTACTATAGAGATAGAGGTTGAGAAGGAAGAAGGGGTAGAAGGAAATGGAGAGGAAGAGGAAGAGCATGAAGAGGAAGTTGATGAGGATGAAGAATCCCACCAATAGGTGCCACTAACTCTTCTTGATTTCACAATAGTTAAGAGATAAGGCTAGTTGTATATTTCTATCTTTTTTTGCAAACAAAGTTCATCAATTAAGTGTAGTTCATCTCTAAGAGGTTGACATGAGACATGAGCACTACTACTACATTCCAAAATGTTAAATAGAAACTTGTAAGATGGTCAAAACACACTTTATGTATCTTGTATTTGTCATAGGCCAATACTATGGCAATTATTTAGTCTTAAATAATGATTATTATGTTCTATTTCAACCAATTAAATATATGTACCTTTATTTTTATTTTTAGTTTATGATTTTTCTAAAGTTTTAAAACTAAAATTGTATACCTTAACTTGATTGGTTCATATATTTGGGTTCTTATGAGTGGTCTTCCATTAAGCACTACCCCTAATGCAATTTTTAGTTTCACATATTTAATAATTTCTCAAATACAACTAAGTTTTATAACAATTAACTTAATTATTGAAAATTTTATTTAAAAATATTAAAAAATAAAAAATAAATATCAATTTAATGTTAATTAAATAATAGTTAATATGAAATATTAGTATTATAATTAACTTAATTATTCTCTTATGACTATTAAATCACTAAGCATAAAATTGAATACATAAATTATTTTGACACATGTTTCTATTAAAAATAGAAATCAAACAGTAAATCAAAAACTAGATAACTATCTCTTAAATATGACGTATAATAAATTGATTTTTTTAACTTCCCTAAATATTTTAATGATTAGTCAAAATAAAAAGAACTAGGGAACATTTGGAAATAAAAATGACGTGGCATTCCGTCAAATCGGCTTAACGCGATATCGTGCAGTTGGGGAATATTATATATTCCATGCGTAGTTTTTCATTATTGCGAGCCAATATAGTTTCTGAATTGCATACATGATTTCACTTTGCATTGGCTAAACCTATTGTTAAGAATATAACATTTCTGAATGAATAATTCATTATTGGAAACATCTAGTACGAATATTTGTTATATTCATATTTTCGTAAATAATTTATTACATGCCGCAGTTGATTTATTGGAATATAACAGTCAGATCGGCAGTAAAAATATAATTTTTCTTTTCCAACAATTGAGCTATTATTGCATTGATTTTGTTTATTTATCTCAAATTAAGCCTATATACTAATGTCCAATATAATTTAAAGCTCAGAATCCAATTATTTTTTAATATTTTATTAATTTTACAATTTTAAAAATACATGTGAAATAACTTTGACAACCGGACATTAAACTCATAATTTGCACCCTATTTCGAATAACAGCTAGTTCTATCAAGATCTCAACGACAAAAAATAAGAGCTCACTCAGACTTTACAAATCAAAGGCATAGATTACCAGTAAGTAAAAGAAAACTAATGGTCTCTTATTATCTCCACAGCCAAAAAAAATATATATATACAAGGCATAGTTTCTTGCAAATTATCTCTATAACAAATGTAGAAGGCATAATTTCTTACGAACAAAAATATTTTGAGAGCACATGATTTTAACCACACATACCCCTCGAATCTTGCTCTACCTGGAGTCGTATTTCCCACGACACACGGGACACGTATTCTTAATCTTGGTGGCTTCCAAGATACAATTGTAATGAAATACGTGCTCGCATGGCAACTCTTTCAAATCCCCGCAACACTTTTTCAAGGGATCGAGGCATATCGCACAAAGAACATTCTCCCCATCACATTTTATTCCTTCACTCGGCGATCCCAAAATCTTTGCGGCTTCTTCATCAGCAATTGGAGAAGATCTGTTTATGGCGCCATCTTCAACGAATTCATTCACCTGATTTGAAATATTAAAAACGCTGTCTACAAGTATTTCCCATTCCTCAGCCTGAGAATGATCATCATCCATCTCTCGCAGCACTGTCCGATTCGTTATTGTAAACGTTGACATTTTCTACGTGTTCTTCCTCCTCTTGAGACTCCTCACTGCAAAAAAAAAAAGGTTTTAGAGAGTAAGATAATCTATACAATGACCGCAGCATGTTATTTATATGCATAGAAACTATGCAAAGCTAGAAAGGTAGAAGGCCTTTTTCAGAATTAGAAAAGATTCGACTACATTTATATCTCTGCATTTTGCTTCAAATTACCATTTCTTATTTTCCCTTCTTAAAAAAATCTCTAAATATATTATATACAATTTTAAATTATATTATTACTATAATTTAATAAAAGTATAATATAGAATAAAATATAATAAACAAGTTTCTGCAATTGAGATTATCTAATTTTAGATTATCAATCTAATTTTAGAAGTAGGAATGTATGATAAACCAATCATGGAGAAACTAAATTAATAACATTTTTTTTTAATAATAATTATTTTGAATTAAATAATTTTAATTTTTCTTTTTTGTCTTTGTCAAAATTCTGAGATTTTGGTTTTGTGCCCTTGCTGAGGTATAAGAATTTGATGTGAATATTTGATTTTGGTGCTTCCTCTTTCTAATTTGACTGTGGTTGATGACCAATTGTCCATTAGTGAATTTAGTGTATTTTTGATACCGTGGTTCTTGTAGCTAAGAAGATAGGTATTTGTTGAAGAGGTTTGGTGAATTCATTATTAAGTATTATCATCTGAAAATTATGAATGCATATTTGTATCTTGCATGCCTAAGTGTTGCATTTGTGGGTGATTACATAGTAGGAGTTTAGAGCTTGCATTTTTCTAATGAGAATTTGGGTGTTTGGTGTGAATACCAAACTGTGGTAATTTTTTCCTATTGCTAATCTGATAATAACTACACCTGAGCAATTTCCTTTACAAATTATGTGATTGGGTCTGAATAAAAGTAGTCTAGAGGCAACATTAATCAATTGTAGAGTTGTGTTTTATTTGTTAGAGACTGTTGTGAGTCTTGGATAGAAATCTATTAGACTGTATTAAGATCTCATATGTTAGATAGAAATCTGTAAGATGGTAAAAAAAAGCTCTGTATCTTATTATATTTGTAGTAGCCAAATACTATTGCAATAAGTTATTCTTAAATAGTGATTATTATTTTCTGTTTTCACCAATGGAATATAAGTATTTTTGGTTTAATTTTTAGTATATGATTTTTTCTAATGTTTATATGTGTTTTTAAGTTTTAAAATAGAAATTTTTTGCCATTGTTAGTTGATTGATTTATATATATATAGGATCTTATATGAGTGGATTTTCATCAAGCACTACCTCTATTCAATGACCTAATTTCAGAGTTCACATATTTAATAAATTTTCAAATAAAATTAAGTTTAATAACAATAAATTAGAAACTAATGTTTTTATATGAAAAGTATTATTATATGTAATTTTTTTAGAATGATAATTTTTTATTCTTTAAAAAATTAATTGTGTAAAGGTTTTATCTAAAAATATCAAATATTAAATATCCCTGTCAAATGACAAGATAATCCCTATTGGTTTGCTAGTTATCTGGAGGAAGGGATGGAAGGTACTGACGAGATACTTAGAGTACATGAGCATTACACTCCTACACTCGTAAGATGAGGTTGATGATTTAGATGTGTTGACATAAATTAATTATCTTAGATATAGTCAGCACAGACTAGCCGCTCAGCACAGACTAAGGAGAAATTTCTGCATGTGCCCAATATAGACCAACTAGTCAATCACTGTCCATCTCAACTGCTCCTTATAAGTATTTCAGCTAACTTTCTACTACAGTGTAAACAACATTTATTATGTATTTGTCTATAAATATAATGGACTGGGCCTGTGTTCAGCAGAGCCCATTTTTGGGTTTCTCCATGGCTTCTCCTCTCTATGGCTTTCTCTCTTGTTTGGTTTCTTTGTTGTGTTGTGTTCTAATTTTTATCATGGTATCAGAGCTTATGGTAAATGATCCAAAAGTCTTGAGAGAGCAATGAGTGAAATATTGTGATTGAAAGATGCAGAGTGAAAGATTGTGATATGATTGCTAATGTCTTGTGAAGAAGGCTGCTGTTGCGAGAAGGCTACCCATTACGGAGCTGGATTGAAGTTCTGTGAATGTTAATTTGTTAAGTGAGCTGAAAGAGAAAAAAAGTGTTGCAAAGGAGATCCAAAGAAATTTCCTCAAAATAGATTGTTATCATGTGTGAGAGTGAATGTTCAAGCCATTGTGAAAGATGATTGATATTGTCTTTGAATGGAAGATGGTTGGTGGTGTATTTGGGCAAAGAATGTGATTTGTGATGTAGCCAGTTAATGAGGTAGCATATTGTGTTAAATGATAACTCGTGCTAAAGAAAGATATTGCTAGAAGGAAGAGAAAATTGAAAGTATGATATTGTTGGAAATGTGTGAAATTGGAGTGGATAATCAAAGATAAAGAAGCATTGTTGATTTGAAGCAACTCAAGAGTGTTGGATTGCTATTAATGTGAGAATGTCAAGTTGTTACTCATATGTTTGTGGGATGTGGAGCGACTTTTTGCAAGTAGGAGAGCCAAAGATTGCATACACACTTCTAATGTGAGAAGAACAAATCAAGGGAGTGCAATGAGAAAGAGAGAAGCCATGAAAAGAAGGAAGCTAAAGTTGAAGGTGAAAGCATATTTTGTTACTATTAACAGTGTTTTATTATGTATTTTTATTTGAAATATGTGTGGAGTATTATAGGTCAGTTGTAGGAGTTAGCATTCATTAGGAAACGAGATGGAATGTTAGAGTTTTTTGTCATGGTGCAAAGGTTTGTGTGTGTGCGCTGATTGGATAAAAGTATTGAGATTGGAAGTGAGAATTTGTTTGTCTAATTGTGAAGGATTTGATGTTCTTAATAGTGGTTATGTAATAGAAGTTGGTTGCATTGATATCCCCCAATCAATTGATGAAAATTGAATTAGTAATGATTGTTAATGGGCTATGTGAATGTATGGAGTGCATTATCGGTTTTGCCCGACACCCTAAAGGTTTTTGGTTTGACATATTGATGAACCATGTATGTGAAAAGGATTCCTATAGAACTGGCCATTACAGCGGCTGGGTACCCATGTATCTCAGTAGATGGGTTTCTTTTTATATGGACTCAATAATTAGTTTGATGCAGGTACAAAAAAGGAGGGCCCAAAGTGATGATAGTTTCTCCATAGTGATGATTCGTGATCATTAAAACCAGTAAGTGCTTGATTTGTGGTAATCGAAAACCACTTGAGTGCTTGAAGTTTGTGGTGATCTTAAAACCACTTGTGTGATGTTTGAGAAGTTTGTGGTGAACTTAAAACCACTTTGATATTGCATCGGTTATGGCTAATCTATACAAAACCTAGAGTGATTATGATGGGGGAAACAAGAAGGGTGAAAGCATTTGATAATTGATTGTAAATGGGTACCTAACAAGGCTTAAGGCCAAGACCCATTGTTTCTAGATTATGGGGGATACTTGAAACCTTTTGATAATTACTTTAGGGGGGATGTTGACATAAATTAATTATCTTAAATATAGTCGGCACAGACTAGCCGCTCAACACAGACTAAGCAAAATTTTTTGCATGTGTCCAATATAGACCAACTAATCAATCACTGTCCATCTCAACTGCTCCTTATAAGTATTTCAGCTAACTTTCTACTACAGTATAAACAACATTTATTATGTATTTGTCTATAAATATAATGGACTGGGCCTGTGTTCAACAGAGCCCATTTTTGGGTTTCTCCATGGCTTCTCCTCTCTATGGCTTTCTTTCTTGTTTGGTTTCTTTGTTGTGTTGTGTTCTAATTTTTATCAAGATGAAGTTGCACGCCCTGGTAAGCTTTAAATTAAGAAGCGTCGAAGGGAAGGAATGGACTACCAAAGTTCCAGAGCAGACTACAACGGCAAAGGACTAGCGAAGGATTAAACCTTTTTTTATTTTAGAAATGATTTAAATTTTGAGTTTTTTGGTTGTCTAGGTAGGTGCCTTTTTGGATTTTGTTGAATGGATTTAGGTGAGTCCACATTAGGTCTTTATATTACTTTTTAATAGTTTTAGAGTAAGGTATTGTTACTATAATAAGGCAAAAAGATGGTCTGTATTTAGCTGACAGACTTTCATATAACTACTTTTAAACATATTTCTACTAAGATAATTAGACACTATGTTATGATACTATAGGTCTTTTGAATGGAAATTTTGAATTAGTAATATTTTGATGTTATTTCAGAATGAGTTTTCTGTTTCTTTATTTTGATGTTCAACTTTGATCTTTTATATATATAATAAAAGTATTACAATTAACTTAATTTTTCTCTTATAACTATAATCAATACAAACTTTCTACTTCAACTTTATATTTATAAAAATAAATTAAGACATAAAAATTAAGAAATTAACTTTTACTCCATACATACATAAATTATTTTGAAATATATTTCTATTAAAAATAAAGATCAAACAATAAATAGAAAGCTAAATTTTAAAACTATCTCTTAAATAGTATATATAATAAAATGTTATTTTTAACTTCCCTAAATATCTTAAGGATTCGTCACAGAATAAATAAATTAATATTAGTTTTTTATTAAAGGCCACAAAACATGAAATAGACAGTTTCTGGTAGTAGCTGTTGAGAGATGTTGGGACAGCCAAGCGGAAAATTTTGAAGTAGGGAACAACGGCAAATAAAAATGACGTGGCATTCCATGATAGAGGCTTAACGCGTTGTCTTGAATCCTTGACAGGTTTTTCGTAATTGCGAGCACGACTTCACTTTGCATTGGCTAGGAACATGTTCTTAAATGATATTATAAAGAATATAATACATTTATAAATAATTCATTAGTGGTAAAATCTAGTATGAATATTTATTATATTCATAATTTAGAAAAAACAATATTCTAACATGTTCTTAAATCATGTTCTAACAGTATGAATATTTATTATAACATGTTCTTAAATCATGTTCGAGGCATATCGCACAAACAATATTCTCCCCATCACATTTTTTCCTTCACTCGGCGATCCCAAAATCGTTACGGCTTCTTCATCAGCGATTGGAGAAGAGTTGTTTATGGCGCTGATTTGAATTACAAAAAACGCTGTCTACAAGTATTTCCCATTCCTCAGCCTGAGAATGATCATCATCCATCTCTCGCAGCACTGTCCGGTTTGTTACTGTAAAGGTTGAGATTTTCTACGTGTTCTTCCTCCTCTTGAGACTCCTCACTGCAGAAAAAAAAGATTTAGAGAGTGAGATAATCTATACAACGACCGCAGCATGTTATTTATATGCATAGAAACTATGCAAACCTAGAAAGGTAGAAGGCCTTTTTCAGAATTAGAAAAGATTCGACTATATTTATATCTCTGCATTTTGCTTAAAATTACCATTTCTTATTTTCCCTTCTTAAAAAAACCTCTAAATATATTATATACAATTTTAAATTATATTATTACTATAATTTAACAAAAGTATAATATAGAATAAAATATAATAAACAAGTGTCTGCAATTGAGATTATCTAATTTTAGAAGTAGGAATGTATGATAAACCAATCATGGAGAAACTAAATCTATAACATTTTTTTTTAATAATAATTATCTTGAATTAAATAATTTTAATTTTTCTTTTTTGTCTTTGTCAAAATTTGGAGATTTTGGTTTTGTGCCCTTGCTGAGGTATAAGGATTTGATCTGAATATTTGATTTTGGTGCTTCCTCTTTCCAATTTGACTGTGGTTGATGACCAATTGTCCATTAGTGAATTTAGTGTATTTTTGATACCGTGGTTCTTGTAGCTAAGAAGATAGGTATTTGTTGAAGAGGTTTGGTGAATTCATTATTAAGTATTATCATCTGAAAATTATGAATGCATATTTGTATCTTGCATGCCTAAGTGTTGCATTTGTGGGTGATTACATAGTAGGAGTTTAGAGCTTGCATTTTTGTAATCAGAATTTGGGTGCTTGGTGTGAATACCAGACAGTGGTAATTTTTTCCTATTGGTAATCTGATAATAACTACAGCTGGGCAATTTCTTTTACAAATTATGTGATTGGGTCTGAATAAAAGTAGTCTAGAGGCAACATTAATCAATTGTAGAGTTGTGTTTTATTTGTTAGAGATTGTTGTGAGTCTTGGATAGAAATCTGTTAGATTGTATTAAGATCTCATATGTTAGATAGAAATATGTAAGATGGTAAAAAAAAACTGTGTATCTTATTATATTTGTAGTAGCCAAATACTATTGCAATAAGTTATTTTTAAATAGTGATTATTATTTTCTATTTTAACAAATGGAATATAAGTATTTTTGGTTTAATTTTTAGTATATGATTTTTTCTAATGTTTATACGTGTTTTTAAGTTTTAAAATGAAAATTGTTTTTCGTTGTTAGTTGATTGATTTATATATATGGGATCTTATATGAGTGGATTTTCATCAAGCACTACCTCTATTCAATGACCTAATTTTAGAATTCACATATTTAATAAATTTTCAAATAAAATTAAGTTTAATAACAATAAATTAGAAACTAATGTTTTTATATGAAAAATATTATTATATGTAATTTTTTTAGAATGATATTTTTTTATTCTTTAAAAAATAAATTATGTAAAGGTTTTATCTAAAAATATCAAATATTAAATATCCTTGTCAAACGACAAGATAATTGAAAGGATTTAAACAAAGAAATTAAATGTCGCAATAAGAAGAAATACACAACACCAGATTTATCCTGGTTCACCACAATAGTGGCTACGTCCAAACTGCAGAGTATTGAATTAATAAGAAAAAGTTATTTACAAAATGAGCAGGAGCAGCATATAAATAGGCTCCAATAATATTACAAATGAAGAGTCTTTGGAAACCAAGAGATTTGATTATTGGAGGGAACAATGACTTGACTGTTAGCCTTCACAATATCGATAAACTCCCACCTGAAGGACAACCAATGCTGCAACTAATCACCCAATACCCTGCTCAAAGAATGATCTATCTTTTCTTCATAAGCCCAAGAGAAGTTCTAGCACATTTGAACTTCTCTTTGGCAACAACTTTCGTGAATATATCAACCGGATTGATCTTGGTGTCAATCTTGACAACATTCAGCTTGCCCTCTTTGACTTCATGATGAACAAAGTGAGCATGTGCATCAACATGCTTGGAGCGACGTTGGGATGACTGATTATGTGCCATGAAGATCGCACTACGGCTGTCACAAAATAGATTATATTCATTTTGATGAACTTTCAAGTCACCAAGTAACCGCTGAAGCCAAATCATTTCCCTTGCACCTTTGAAAAGAGCTGAGTATTCATCTTCAGCTGAAGAAAGAGCAATGGAATGTTGCAACCGTGAAGCCCAGCAGATCGCAGCTCCAGCAAATGTGAAGGTGTAACTAGTGGTAGACCTTCATTTATCCAAGTCTCCAGCAAGATCAAAATTAGTGTAACCTTGTAGCTAAACTTTGTTTCTGCCAAAACATAAAACATAATCTAAAGTGCCTTTTAGATACCTTAGTATCCATTTGATGGCTTCCCAATGAGCTTTTTCGGGATTGCTCATGAACCTGCTCACAACTCCCACCGCATGAGCAATGTCGGGGTGAGTAGAAACCATAGCATACATAATGCTACCAATGGATGATTTGTATGGAATTTTTTCCATAAATTCTTTTTCTTCCTGTGTTTAAGGACATAATTCAGAACTTAATCGAAAGTGACCAGCAAGAGGAATAGGAGTGACTTTTGATTCAGCCATGCCAAATCTTTCAACAACTTTGTCAATGTATTATTTTTGAGACAAAGTGATTTCTCTATTTTTCCTATCCCTTGTGATTGTCATGCCAAGAATCTTTTTGGCCACCCCTAAGTCTTTCATTGCAAATTTGCTTGCCAATTTTTGCTTCAACTCATTAATGATTCTTTTGTTTGTGCCAGCTACTAACATGTCATCAACATAAAGAAGAAGGATGACAAACTCTCCACTTGGAAGTTTCTTGAAGTAGACACATGGGTCTGATTCACATCTTGTGAAATTATGCTCAGCCATGAAGCGATCAAATTTTACATACCACTGTCTTGGGGCTTGTTTCAGGCCATACAAGCTCTGATTTAATTTGCAATAAAGGTGTTCATGTCCCTTCTTTATGAACCCTTGTGGCTGCTCCATTTACAGTTCTTCTTCTACATCACCATGTAGGAAAGCAGTTTTCACATCAAGTTGTTCTAATTCAAGATCTCATGCTGCTGCTAATCCCAGAATAGTTCAGATAGTTCTCATTTTGACAATTGGTGAGAAGATTTCATTGAAATCTATCCCTTGTTTTTGATCAAATCCCTTTACCACCAATCTGGCTTTGAAGCCTTTATTGCCTTCCGCTTCATCTTTGACACGATATATCCACTTGTTCCTAAGTGGTCTTCGATTAGGCGAAAGAGATACCAAATCCTAGGTTCGATTCTTGAGTAAAGAATCCATTTCTTCACGCGTTGCTGTTTGCCATTTATCACTATTGACATCTTTGAGAGCTGCTTTGAATGAAGACAGTTCTGAAAATTCTGAAACTAGAATTGAAGGCTCTGCTTCTTCAGCGTACAATAATTCATAATCAGAGAATTTAGCTAGCATTCTCCGTTCTCTAGTGGATCTTCTCATTTGGGGTTCTCTATTCTCTGGTTGAACCAATTCAAATGGAGAACCGGTTACACTAGTTCGCTGGTTTAAATGTTGAATGCCCTCTCTACTGCTTGAGAACAAATTATTATTAGGTTCATGCATATGACTTTTGCCATTGATGGCAGTTGGATTTGTGGGCTCTGAATTTCCTTCAATATTTCTTCCATCCATGTTGGATGTCCCAGAGTTATGAGGGGAAGAGTAACTATCGTGGAGTTCCATTTGAATTATGTTTGGTTGCTTATTAATGAAATCCCTTAGACGGGAGAGATTTTGCAAAGGAACAGAGTGTAGCACATACAAATTTGGAGAAATACCCTGACCCGAGCCCAAAGTGGTTGTTTGAACCTGCAGATTAACTGCCCCCTATGAATTTATGTCTGCAGATTGCATCCATCGATTAACTTGTGCAATCTGCGTATTAACTAGTGGAACCTCCAAATTAGCATGTGCAACTTGTGGATTGAGATGTGTAACCTGCGGATTAACTTCTCTTTGCTGTGAATTAGTTGGACCCTGCGAATTACATGGCATATTACCTACACTCTGAAACTGCCCTCGTGTATTGCCATGGATGTGGTCTGTTTTCCCACCGTAGCGTATGCTCCCACCGTAAGTACCCTGCGGATCAGTTTGTATACCATGTGAAATGTCTGTAATGCCCTGCGCATTATTATTCTACGGATCTAATTTCCCAGCTTGCATTTGTGGATGGGCATTAAAATTGGACATATAGTCCCTCCCAATGCTATATTGCAGGTTTTTAGTGTTGCCCACACTATGTTGTGCATCCCATTCATTGTTTTTTTCATGCATGTCCCTTGACCTTTGGTTTGAAAAACTTTCACAAGCTTGATCGTGATGAAGAGACAAATTCCTGTCATGAGACGAGATATCAAAAAACTCTTGTGTAGAACTATCATCATGTCCTGTGTTCCAAGGAGTGGAAGAAGATGATAAATTTGGAAATAGTACAAAGGTAGGACTATATGAAATAGTGTTAGAAACTGTTTGTGGATTCAATCCAACATTCCTTTGTGCAGCGATTGGCACAAATTCTTTTTCAGACATTTCCTTAGAATTTAATGCTGGAAATGTTTTCTCATTGAAGACAACGTCTCTGCTTCTAATAACCTTCTTATTAGTTAAGCTCCAAAGCCTGAAGCGAAACTAATCCTCTCCGTAGCCAACGAATATTCAAGGCTCGGATTTAGGATCCAGCTTGCTTCTTTTTTCTTTGGGCACATGTGCAAAAGCCTGACAACCAAAAACTTTAAGATGAGAATAAGAGATTCTTCTACCTTGCCATTCCTCTTCTGGAATTCTGAAGTTCAACCTTGAAGAAGTACTTTGATTAATGAGATATACGGCTGTATTACATGCGTCAGCCCAGAATTCTGTACCCAATCTTGCATTAAAAAGCATACACCGAGCTTTCTCCATTATTGTCCTATTGAGTCTTTCCACTGCCCCATTTTCTTAAGGGGTGTAGGGTACAACTTTCACCCTACGAATACCATTATCTGCACAATAATTGTCGAACTCCAACGAACAAAACTCACCTCCATTATCCATTTTTAAACATTTAATCTTATGACCCCTTTGGTTTTCAACAAGAGCTTTGAAAACTTTAAACTTAGAAAAAACTTCAAATTTATTTGCCATCATGTATATCCATACTTTCCTAGTACAGTTATCAAGGAATGTAAGAAATTTTTTTGAACCTCCTAAAGAGCTTACCTCAACTGGACCAAAGACATCTAAGTGTACAAGTTCCAATGGTTTCTCCTTGAGGTCATGTCCATCTTTCAAGAAGCTGACCCACTTTTGTTTTCCATAAAGACAATGTTCACAAAATTCCAAATTTGCTGATTGGAGACCCGGTAGTTGATCCCTTTTGAGCATTATCTCAAGGCCCTTTTTGCTCATGTGGCCTAATCTTTGATGCCAAAGTGCTGCATCACTGCCCATGACTGTCATAGAAGCCCCTATTTCAGTAGGCTTCTCAAGGAGATAAAGATTGCCAACTTTGTTTCCCTTGGCAATTATTCTCGAACCCTTGGTAACTTTCCAAGTATCCAGATATAAGAAGGGATAATATCCTTGGTCAAAGAGCCGACTGACTGAAATCAGATTTCACTTTAATTTGGGAACATGGTGAACATCTTTTAACAACCAT
Source organism: Cupressus sempervirens (assembly GCA_028749045.1). Taxonomy (NCBI): domain Eukaryota; kingdom Viridiplantae; phylum Streptophyta; class Pinopsida; order Cupressales; family Cupressaceae; genus Cupressus; species Cupressus sempervirens. Next base: position 277,363,534 of record CM053789.1, on the reverse strand, counting down.
TTCCCTCCATCTTCCAACTGTAACAAAATGTCACCTTTGCCAACTATTTCGCAGGATTTATTGTCTCCAAGAAATACCTCTCCAAATTGACCTTCATGGTAGTTTGTGAAACAATCCATACATGAAGTAGCATGGAAAGAAGCTCCGAAATCTATCACCCAAGAATCTAATTTTGTGTCACTTGTAGAAAGAACTAAAGCACATTCATCTTTCTCATAGGCTTTATTTGCTTCCATGTTTCTCACATTTTCTTGTGCTTTCTTGTAAGTTCAAAAATTTCTCTTTGTGTGGCTAGGCTTACCACAAAACCAGCATTCACCATTCCTACCTCTTGACCTTGAACGATTGGGTGACTTTGATCTTTGCTGATTGTAATTATTATTTCCTCTATGATGGCTTCTTTCTCTTCTCTCAGTGCTGACCATAGTGAGAGCATCACCAGATGAGGAGTCTTTGTTACTCCTCATGTCTTCACTTAATAAAGTGGCAACAACTTCACCATAGGCCAGCTTTTACTTTGTAAAGCTTGAAGTACTTATAGCTATAACTACGGGATCCCAACTGTCAAGTAAAGAACATAACAAGATGATTGCTTTGGATTCGTCATCTTGTGTCATACCAACCGAGCTTGCTTGACATAATAGGGTGTTCAAATCATTTATATGATTTGACATTGCAATCCCTTCCTTCATTTTCAGTTTGTAGAGTTTCTTCATAATGAAGATTTTGTTTGCAGCTGACGTCGTTTGATACATATTCTGAAGTTTCTCCCAAACATCTTTCGTTGACGTCTCATTTGATACATTGAACAAGACATTTTTTGCTAGTGAGAGAAAAATGGATGCCATCACCTTGTCATCCATCTTTTGCCAATCTTCATCAGTCATTATAGACGGTTTCTTAGACTTTCCTTTGATTGCGACAGCCAAGTCTTGCTTAACCAGCAAGGAACGCATCTGCACTTTCCACAGGCTGTAATTCTTGCCTGTAAATTTCTCTATTTTCAAATCCTCCATCTTTTTGGAAAATTCAACACTGATTTTCCAATCTGCACACCTCGTGCTTTGATACCAATTGAAAGGATTTAAACAAAGAAATTAAATGTCACAATAAGAAGAAATACACAACATCGGATTTATCCTGGATCACCACAATAGTGGCTACATCCAGACTGCAGAGTATTGAACTAATAAGAAAAAGTTATTTACAAAATGAGTAGGAGCAGCATATAAATAGACTCCAATAATATTACAAATGAAGAGTCTTTGGAAACCAAGAGACTCGATTATTGGAGGGAACAATGACTTGACTGTGGGCCTTCACAATATCAACAATAATCCCTATTGGTTTGCAGGGATAGAAGGTACCGATGAGATACTTGAGTACATGAATGTTACACTCCTACACTCGTAAGATGAGGTTGATGATTCAGATGAAGTTGCACGCCCTGGTAAGCTTTAAATTAAGAAACATCGAAGCGAAGGACTGGACTGCCAAAGTTCCAGAGCACTACTACAACGGCAAAGGACTAGCGAAGGATTATAATTTTTTTTTTTTTGTAGAAATGGTTCCAATTTTGAGTTTTGTGGTTGTCTGGGTAGGTGCCTTTTTGGATTTTGTTGAATGGATTTAGGCGAGTCCACAATAGGTCTTTATATTACTTTTTAATAGTTTTAGAGTAAGGTATTGTCACTATAATAAGGCAGAAAGATGGTTTGTATTTTGAATTAGTAATATTTTGATGTTCATCTTAGAATGAGTTTTCTATTTCTTTATTTTGATGTTCAACTTTGGCCTCTTATATATATAATAAAAGTATTACAATTAACTTAATTTTTCTCTTATAACTATAATCAATACAAACTTTCTACTTCAACTTTATATTTATAAAAATAAATTAAGACATAAAAATTAAGAAATTAACTTTTATTTCATACATACATAAATTATTTTGAAATATATTTCTATTAAAAATAAAGATCAAACAATAAATAGAAAGCTAAATTTTAAAACTATCTCTTAAATAGTATATATAATAAAATGTTATTTTTAACTTCCCTAAATATCTTAAGGATTCGTCACAGAATAAATAAATTAATATTAGTTTTTTATTGAAGGCCACAAAACATGAAATAGACAGTTTCTGGTAGTAGCTGTTGAGAGATGTTGGGACAGCCAAGCGGAAAATTTTGAAGTACTAAACAATGGCAAATAAAAATGACGTGGCATTCCATGACAGAGGCTTAACGCGTTGTCTTGAATCCTTGACAGGTTTTTCGTAATTGCGAGCACGACTTCACTTTGCATTGGCTAGGAACATGTTCTTAAATCATATTATAAAGACTATAATACATTTATAAATAATTCATTAGTGGTAAAATCTAGTATGAATATTTATTATATTCATAATTTAGAAAAAATAAAATATTACTGTACATGCAGCAGTTGATTTATTGGAATATAATAGTTAGATAGCAATAAAAATATAGTTTTTCTTTTCCATTCTAACAAAAAAAGCAATTGAACTATTATCGCAATGATTTTCTTTATTTAGCTCAAATTAAGATTATACACTAATGTCTAATATAATTTAGAACTCAGAAACCGATTATTTTTTAGCATTTTATTAATTTTACAATTTTAAAAACACATCTGAAATAACTTTGACAACTGCACATTAAACTCATAATTGGCACCAAATTTGTCCTCACTACTCGTTCTATCAAGATCTCAACGAAAGAGAATACAAACTCATGCAGACTTTAAAATTCAAAGCCATAGATTAACAGTTAGAAAAAGATAAACAGTGATCTCTTATTATCCGCGTACCAAAAATATACAAGGCATAGTTTCTTGCAGATTATCTCCATAACAAATGTAGAAAACATAATTTATTGCTAACAAAAAGATTTTGAGAGCACAGTCAAGATGCAGATTTTAAACACGCATCCCTTCTCAAATCTCGGTCTGCCTGAAGTCGTATTCCCCACGACACATGGGACACGTATTGTTAATTTTGGTGGATTCCAAGATACAATTGTAATGAAAAACGTGGTTGCATGGCAACTCTTTCAAATCCCCACAACACTTTTTCAATGGATCGAGGCATATCGCACAAAGAATATTCTCCCCATCACATTTTATTCCTTCACTCGGAGATCCCAAAATCATTGTGGCTTCTTCATCACCAATCGGAGCACACTTGTTTATGGCGCTATCTTCAATTAATTCATTTACCTGATTTGAATTAAGAAAAACGCTGTCTACAAGTATTTCCCATTCCTCACCTTGAGAACGATCATCGTCCATCTCTCGCAGCACTGTCCGGTTCATTACTGTAAAGGTTGACATTTTCTACGTGTTCTTCCTCCTCTTGAGACTCCTCACTGCAAAAAAAAAGTTATAGAAAATTAGATAATCTCTACACGACTCCAGCATGTTATTTATATGCATAGAAACCATGCAAACCTAGAAAGGTAGAAGGCCTTTTCCAAATTTAGAAAAGATTTGACTATATTTAGACCTCGGCATTTCACTTAAATTACTATTTCTTTTTTCCCTACTTAAAAAAATCTCTAAATATATTATATACAATTTTAAATTATATTATTATTATTTAATAAAAATATAATATAAAATGAAATATAATAAACAAGTGTCCGAATGCAATTGAGATTGTGTAATTTTACATTATTGATCTAATTTTAAAAATAAGAATATATGATGACCAATCATGGACGAACTAGATTTATAACTTTTTTTTATAACAATTATCTTACTAGATTTATAACTTTTTTTATAATAATTATCTTAAATTAAGTAAATTTAATTTTATTATTAAAACAAAATATAAAATTAAATAATAATAAATAATAAAAAATAAAATTAAAAAATATATAAAATAATAATAAGGAATTAAAAGGATTAATTAATTTATAGTAAAGAAAGTAGGTGGAGAAAGTATTTGTAAACACCTTGTCTTGAACAACTAATATAATATTTTGGTGGCTTATAATATCAATTAACTAGAACAATGCAATAAGACTAGATGGGGAAAGGCCTTTGGTTTTATCTATTTCTAGTAATAGTAGAAAAGGGAGGGACAAATGAAATGTCCACACTAAAAAATTATGTTGGTTGTTATGTCTTTGTAAATTAGAGTACAAATTTTGTAGTAGAGCTCACTTTATATGACCTATTGGAATCAACACATGGCTATGAAAAGAACTAATTTAGGATCCAATTATGATCAATACTAAGAAAATTATAGTTACCAAATAAATAGATTAGAGTTAATGGAAGTATTTTTTCATTTTCACATTAGACAATCATTGTGAATACAATGAAGATGGACTCTCTTATAGATGGAAATTGTATATTTTAAAACTAAGTACCAATATCTAGCACATTTGGTGAAAACAAATTCATTTGGACATACAAAAATATTCTTTGATCACTCAAGCAATCATTGCTGAACTAGTACAATATTTCATCATACTGCTAGTGGAAAATATAACCAATTGGAAGTTATTTTTAGATTTTGGCATCTTCTTAAATGTTAGACATCTTAAATTAGTTCTATAAACAAAAATTAAGTATTCCTAAATTGAAGGGTACGCAAATGTTTTAATTTGCTGCTAAACTTAAACATATCAAGGCCCAAATTAGAGAGTGGAATTCAAAAGTATTTAAAAATATTTTTCATGACAAGGAGATAGTCAAGAAATAATTATCATATGTAAATGAACAAATTAATCATCATCGGATGTCCATAGATTTGTATAGGAAACAAAAACAATACCAAGAAGAATGGGTTGAGTTGTGCCATAGAGAGGAAGAGTTTTGGAGGCAGAAGTCTAGAGAATTATGGCTTAGAGAAGGAGATAAAAATGTTGCCTACTTCCATGCTTCTGCAAAGCAAAAAGGGGTTGCACATAGTATTTTCTCAATTACAGATTACTCCTTCTTCATTCATGGAATTGAATCAGGATAGGGTGGAATTTTTTTTGGAATCAATCTCATTTCTTATTTCAGATCAGGATAACAAAGTATTAATTGCCCCTATTGGTGTAAATATGTATTTACTATTTACACTTACTTAAGTTTACTTAGGTTAATGCATTATTTTATTATATTGCATTATTTTATTATTTATTTTGTGAGACACTTAGGAGTTTGTGTACCTTTATGAGTTGTCACATTGACAACATAGAAGTATGCAACTCTAATTCAGTAGATGGTGTATACAGCATTGGAGTTTGCATCATTCACTAAGTTGTCATGTAAACAACATAGATATTCACACACCTAATTTAGCACATCGTGTCTACAACATAAATTTGCATGCTACACCATTGTAGGCTTATCCTCTCATCATCACAATTACTTCTGTGCTTACTGGAGGATAACTTGTATCTGGTGGACATGTGCTTGGTTGTATGACTTATCATGATGTTGATTCCTAGGCATTCTAGATGCATCTTAGAGGCCTTTATATACAGTCACTCCTAGTGGACTTTCATTCACATTGAATCAAATACATATCGATATTCTGATCATACTCTTTATGGTCCACAGCTGTGTTTGTGCTTGAATTCTTAGTTCATGGGTGAATTTTTCCCTAAGGCAAATTCTTACATGGTATTAGAGCTTGGAGAATCTCTCTTCACATAGTCATTCAAGACCATTATTGCTTTAGCACCTTGACCCAAATTTGGAGTATTGCAGTCATTGGGAGTGTCTAGAGCTAGAATGAACCTCGCCATTGTCTCCAAAATGTTGATTTGGTGTAGATTGGCTATAAACTTGGCTACCCTAGGCCAAAGTTGATCGTGAGGCAATTTTTTTTGCAAATCAGTACTCGGAGAGCCCAATTTGCAACTTGGGTATGGTCATTTTGTTGATCTAATTAATTATTTTTCAAATTTATAATTTAATGTTCTCTACATTTTTTTAGATAGGGTTTTCAAAAAAATTCCAGCTAGGCAACCTTGCAGAGAATTTTTTTTGGTATAGGCATCTTGTAGTCACGCCTCAGGCTTGCACCCATAGAAGATTTTAGTCCAGTAGAGAATATTCAATTTTTTTGGCCTAGTGGAAACACCTCTATATTTTTTGGCTTACAGTACACACAGTTTGGCTAAGCAATCCTCAAAATCTAATTTACACCATGGAATCCAATTACCTCGCCAATATTGGTGAGTGCCAACTTCCATCATTGGTAGCTTATTTTAGTTTATAAGTTGGCAACATTTGTTTTATTCATTTGTAAAGGAGTTCAGCCCACTAATGTGGGATTAAACTCCTCACTTATTGGCAGTCAATAAACCTAATTCTGGTAGCTTCTTGCGAACTGATAGCAGCCCTTTTCTACAAGAGATCACACTTTTTGAACTCCTCTGATGGTAGTTTGAATAGCATTTTTCGGCTCCCGCAAACTAATATTTTGGTGTCTGATCTATCTTTTTTGACTATTTTGGTGATGACCTATAGTTTTGATGTTGAAAAGCAGCTCCTAGTGGTATTTTAAGTTTTTTTGGTGATGCTACTATTGTGTTCTTCTAGCAAGTTTCACAGTAGAAACATGGCGACATGCGTCCCCTACACAGTAGACATGCAGCACAATGCAAAGTTGGTTTTACTCCCACTAGCCTATAGAACTTATTTGACACAATGTATTCTTAATTTTTGGCACAAATTAACACTGGCCTATGAAAAGGTTTCTCAACACCAAATTCAAATCTCTAGCAATTCTCCTCCTGCCATAGTGGCCAAATCAGCACAAACCTCCGTTAGCAGAAACACACGTTAGCTTCGACACATGTCTGGCATAGTGGACTAAAAAATCAACAACCATACAATGCCACATATATAGGAGACACATAGATTGACACATCAACATTTCCACCTATGCATACGATACTACCATGTCTGTATAGTAGTATGGTCTAGTAAACTGCCACATCATCGTGCGTGGATTTTTTTGCTAACATTAGTTGGACATGAGGTTAAATTTTATGATCGTTTGACCATCATTTTTAGGCATTTTATAACTACTATGATGGCCATTTGACCATCAAATTTAAGAATGCAATTTTCCTTCCAACCCCCTCTTCAGATGCATTTTTGATTTGGCATCCTGACTTTGAGAGCCCATAACATGGTCATTTGGACTCCAAATCAGGTGCAATTTTTTAAAATTTTGGGTAGAATTTCCTAAACATTTTAGTGGTGGTATTTTTTTTCTAGTTTTGGTGCAAGGTTTTTTAAAAAATTGCATCTTTTGGTGAATGTACCTATTTAATCCTACATTTTGCAACTTTAAGCACTCCATATGAGCTCATCTAGATACGAAAATAGGTTTCATTTTTTTAAAAAGTGTATTATTTTTTGTCTACTTTCTAGATCTATAGTTAGATTCTAGGGTTGTGTCGATAGAAATCTCAATTTTAGAATTAGAGCTTTTCCTACATTGTATTGCTTTGATTACTTTTTAGAATTATTGTACATTTGAGCTATAGTGCTTAGTGATAGATTTGGGCCTCAAAAGATAGTTGTAAAAAGAAAAATCAAAAGTCCACTTTGTACATTTTGACAAGTGGCCCATTGTACATGCACTACATATAAAGTGCCAAAACCATCTTTTTTTTTTTTGGGGGGGGGGGGGGGGGGGGGGGCGCGGGGAGTGGGGGGGGGCGGGGGGTGTATTTTGTTTTATGTTTCTCTTGTGTGCTCTTTTCATTTTCTGCATCATGGGTTCACCTAAAAGTCAACTTCTAACTTCACGTAATTATTCTACACGGAAAGATATTGCATGTAGTAGATTAATGGAAAAAGGTTTAAGTCTTTATGTTGATGGTACAATACCTAAACCCACTAATGCTAAAGAACTCATTAATTGGCAAAAACAAGACCAAAAGACTTTAGGAATTATCAAGAATTGTGTACATAGAGATCTCTTCTTCCACATTTTGAATTTCAAGGAATCCAAAGCTACATGGGACAAACTTGAAACATTGTATGGTAAGGTGGATGAGGAAAAGTGTTTCCAGATTGAGGATGATCTACTTTTCTTAGATCCAAAGAACTTTGACACGATTTAGGATTACATCAACAAAGCCAATAATATAGGGCACTACTTAAAGATTGGGGAAATCCCATGAAGGATGACAAGTTGATTCATCGCATTTTGAAGAGGCTACCTTCAAAGTATGCTTCCTTTGTTTTGAGTTATAATAGTCATAGGTTAACCATGGGATGTACTTTCTAGAAGCCTACATTTGATGCATTTGCAAAGATGTTGATTGTTGAATAATCTCACTTTATAGTTTTGTCACTTCTCATGACATCAAAGACCAAAGCATTGGTGGCTAGTGATGAGAACTAATCAAGTCAAGGATGAAAAAGTTCTAACAATAGCAAGAAGAAGTAGTGGAAGCATAAATCACAATCTAAGAGACATCAATCCTCCTTACAGAAAGGTAATTCTTCTTCCAACAAGAAGGAAAGTAATGAAAAGAATGACAAAAAAATTTGTGCATATTGCAAAAATCCAAATGATTGCAAGGTTAAGAGAATTGTTGAGTTGGAAAACTTACTCAGGAAGAACAAAATTCAAGTGCTAGGTACTTCCAAGGATTCAACTCCAACCTCTTCAAAGGGAAAAGGGAAAGCACTTATGGAAAATACAAGTTCTCCATTGGAATGGATTCTTGACTCAAGTGCCTCCTATCATATGGGTTCTTCAAAGGGGGACTTGTCTTCATTAAAGCAATCATAGGTACCACACATCTTTGTGGGAGATGATACCAAAATAGAAGTTGAAGGGAAAGGACATGTGGAAATGGAAAATGGAGAATTCAAAGATGTTCTCTACATTCCAAACCTTAGCTCCAATCTCCTCTTAGTTCACCAAATCACTCACCTTGGAGATGGTCATAAAGTTGAGTTCCTTCTAGATTCAGTGATGGTGTGCAATCTTAGAGATGATTCATTGGTTGTAGTGCAAAAAGTCAATCATAACAAGAGACTTTATTCCTTCTCCCACTTTGTGCCTGTGTCTCCTTCACAAGCCTTGTTGACTCACTCACATCCAACAACTAAACTATGGTGTGAGCAGTTTGGTCATCTTGCCTTCTGCTATCTTCATCAACTTTGCTTCAAATACATGGTCAAAGGTTTACCTAACATCAACTTTTTTAAGGGTGAGTGTTCATCATGTTCAGTGGATATGCATCTTGAGGAGAAGTATGATAAAGGAAAGTCTTCTAGAGCACTAGTTGTTCTTCAGTTGGTTCACATGGTTTTTGTAGGTCCTTTTGTAGTGACTTCAGTCAGCCAAGGTTGCTACATCCTTACTTTCATTGATGAATTTTCATGTTTCACATGGGTCTACATCCTTCATCATAAGAATGAAATGGTTGATAAGCTTCAAGCCTTCAAGAGTCATGTTGAATAAAAACCAAGAAAAGTCATTAAGGTTCTATAGATGGACAATGAAAGTAGATATGTGAATAGAAGACTTAAAGACTTTTGCAAACTTGAGGGAATTGATCTTCAGAATCCACTAGCATTCAGTTCACACAAGACAAATGTTGCTATTGCGAGGATTAGAACTCTTAAGAACATGCCAAGTTGCATTATAAAATCCCAGTCTCTTGATCCAGCAATTGAAGTCGAAGTCATAAGTAGTGCCACTCACATACTTAACAAGTCTCTTGATAATGCCTTAGATGGCAAAACTCCTTTTGAGGCATGGTGTGATAGAAAACTAGTTGTGGGTCACTTCAGAGTCTTTGGTTGTCCCGCATGGGCAACCTTATCTTCTAGGGAATGCAAGGCACCAACACCAAGGCCTTGTACTCTCATCAGTTATGAAGATGGTGTCAAGGTATACAGACTTATGGATCTAGAGACTCATGATATTTTTGTGGAGAAGGATGTTTACTTTGAGGAAAGTTCACCTAGCTTATCTTCTAATCCTCTCCTTACTTCATATACTGTGGAAACTAATAGTGACACTAGTGATAGTACTTCAATAGATTCAAACATGCGGGGTTCTATCAACAATTGTAGTGAGCAATCATGACATCAATATATTCGACATGCATATAGTGCCACAGTGATAGGTCTAGCAAAATAGGGTACATCTTGTCTTCTAGCTCTAGTTTTAGTTGATGACTACTTGGCAAACATTGTAGGTTTGTTCATGGAGTCACACACCCCAAACTTGGGAGACATCCTTGATGATTTACATCTTCTCTTTGATGAAGATGATCTTTCTACAATTATTGCGAGGGCTCACTTTGAACTTCATGTCCATTCTCTACATGATTGATCTTCATAGGTTGATGTGATCATGGATCCTTATGTACAATAGTTTTTAGAGGTCTCTTTATCATTTAAGGAGATAGATGGTTCATTGGAATATATTCAATAAACATACTTGTTAGATCTGCATTCATTCTTTTCAGCACTATTGGAAGGGGTGGCCATCAGCATTGACACAGGGACACTTGAGCAGGTTTCAGGGCCACCATATATCTTTAGGATTGCACCTTTGCCTTTGTTTCTTCCAAAGGGGAGAAACATCATCCAACATTCATGGACCAGCTTCTTCCTTGGAGCAACAATCATTGGTTAGCATTCTTCCTTTTGGGGGGACTACCTTATCTCTCTTCCTCTTCCTTCTTATAGGGGAGACTCTTTCCTCTTATAAGGTTTTGTTCTTCTCATTGTTCACTAATGTATATACTCAATGTATGTCGTAATGTGGGGGGGGGGGTCTCTTGATTATTCCATCCATCCATGCATTCATTTTCATCTCTCTTTTTGGGGGAGGGTTTTTCCCATGAGGTTTTCTCTCTTTCTTCACTTTATGAGAGATTGCATTCCATTATGTACATGGGCACCTAACATGGCCTATTAGTCAAAACCTATTCTGCATTTCATCCTAGATTTCGTAAGCTTAAGAGAATTCCCCTAAGTTGCACTTAAGGGGGGGTGTTGCTATAAATACATATTTACTAGTTACATTTACTTAAGTTTACTTAGGTTAATGCATTATCTTATTATTTATTTTGTGAGACACTAAGGAGTTTGGGTACCTTTATGAGTTGTCATGTTGAAAACATAGAAATACAAAACTCTAATTCAACACATGGTGTCTACAACACTAGAGTTTGCATCATTCACTGAGTTGTCATGTAGACAACAAAGTTATTCACACTCCTAATTTAGCACATGGTGTCTACAACATAAATTTGCATGCTACACCACTGTAGGCTTATCCTCTCATCATCACACTTACTTCCATGCTTAATGGAGGATAACCAATATCTAGTGGACATATGCCTAGTTGTATAACTTATCATGATGTTGATTCCTAGGTATTCTAGATGCATCTCAGAGGCCTTTATATACAAGCACTTGTAGTGTACTTTCATTCACATTGAATCAAGTACATATCAATATTCTAATCATAGTATTTTTGGTCTACAATTGTGCTTGTGCTAAGTTCTTAGTTCTTGGGTAAATTTTTCCCTAAGGCAAATTCTTACAACCCTTTTTTCTATCTCTAAATCACATGAAGTTGTCTTTTCCTGGGCTGCAAATAAAGCTCCAGGTCTACATGTTTTCATAGCATTATTTTACAAAAAATGTTGGGATGTTATATGTGATGATCTACTCATAGATCTTGAAGAGACAAGGAAAAGAAAGGTTTTGTTAAGATAATTTAATACAAAAAATATTGCTATCTTCCCAAAAACCCAATCTCTGGCCACATTTGTTGATTTTCATCCTATTTCCCTTGGCAATATAGTTTAAATTTTTTTAACTAAAGACATCAATTTCAGATTACAACAATTCATCCCACACATTGTATCTTCATATCAAGGTGGATTTGTTCTAGGTAGAGAAACAATGGAAGGTGCATTAGTTTCCCATGAGACCCTACATTTTGTTAACGAGAATTTCGTATCTAGTTTTGTTATCAAGTTAGACATGATGAAAGCCTATGATCAAGTTTGGTGGCAGTTCCTTTTCAAAGTCCCAGGTAAATTTGGATTCTTAGCAGCATGATGTAAATGGATAGGAGCTTGCATATCTAGAGCCTAGTTCTCATTAATTATTAATGGGGTATCAATGGTCTTTTTCCGATCGCCGCAAGGGGTAAGGCAAGGTGACCCTCTTTCCCCATTTTAATTTATTATAATGCTTGAGACTCTAAGCAGCAATATTTAGTCCAAACATAATACTAGTCTCTAGAAGGGTGTTCAAATCATAGGTACATCCATCTCAACCATGCACTCTCTCTTTACAGATGAAACATTACCTTTTGGGGAACATCTTTTTAGGAATCATGGCAAATTAAAGATAGTTTGGATTCATATACATCTCTTTCAAGGTAGAAAGTTAATCCATAGAAATCTAAGATTTTCTTATTTATTGCTGAAGATAAGGTTGCTAGCAAGATTGTCAACATTCTAAACTTTTCAATTTAGAAACTACCTTCATTATATCTAGGTCTCCCTCTCTTTATGGGATCTAATAAACTATGTTATTGGCCTTCTATTATTGAAAGAAAAAAAAACAAAATTTTAGCATGGAAAGGTCAATGGTTTCCACTTGTGGGTAGGATACTATTAGTTAAAGTGGTTTTATCTTCCATTCCAAATTATTATATTGCAATTCTCAAGGCTCTGGCTACAATTGTCAAACAAATTGAGAATCTGATTAAGGACTTCTTGTGAAAAGGAAATTTAACAGAAGAGAAAATATTTTTGTTAGTCTCATTATAAGATATGGCACAAACTAAAGAAATCGGAGGGGTAGGTACCAATGACTTACATCTTAGGAAAAAGTCTATTGGAGCAAAATTGATTTGGTAAATGTATACAAATTTGAACAAAAAATGGTGTAGGATTATGCAACAAAAATATCCTGACAATAAGGATCAAAAATTTGAATTTTGATGAGCATACAGAAGTTCAAGTTGATGATTCCAAGAAATTAGAATAATACAAATCCTTTGTATATATCTATGAACGAATGCTTGCTAAAGAAGAAGTTGCCAATCAAGTTGAGAATCCACAACAAGTTTTAGTATCACCCAAGTTACAACCAATGAATGTCAAGTTGCATTCAAAATCCAAGTTGCAAAATGAAGATAATGCACATTCATTCTCTGAAATTAGTACACATGAAAGAGATGCTGAGCTACTTGAAAGAGATGTGCATAGTGACTTTGAAGCTAAAAGACCAAACATGGAAACAAGGATAGAACCAAGGCTATCCAAGTATGTGAGAAGACATCACCCTATAGAACAAAATATTGGTGACAAGGAAGCTAGATCAATGACAAGGAATAAACTAAGAAATGAATCATGTCTATTGAGCACAATTGAACCCAAAATAGTGAATGATGTAGTACTAGATGAAAATTAGTGTAATGCTATGCAAGAGGAGATTGATTAGATAGAGAAGAATGGAACTTGGACTTTAGTTCTGAGACTAGCTAATAAGACTGTGATTGGTACCAAGTGGTTATTCAAAAATAAGCTAGATGAGAATGGTGAGATTACAAGAAATAAAGCTAGACTAGTCTATAAAGGTTATGTACAAGAAGAAGGACTAGACCATAGGAAAACATTTTCTCCTGTTGCAAGGATGGAAGGAGTAAGAACCCTACTTGCATATGTTGCCTACAAAGGTTTCAAAGTCTACCAAATGGATGTAAAGTCTACTTTTCTAAATGGTATACTAGAAGAGGAAGTCTACATTGAACAACCAAAGGGATTTTTTGATGACAACAACAAGGATATGGTTTGAAAACTATATAAATCACTCTATGGTTTGAAACAAGCACCTAGAGCATGGTATGAGAGACTTCACAAATATCTTGTGAAGAGAAGATTTGAGAGAACTGATGAAAACAACAACTTGTATATCAAGATAGAAAAAGGTAAAGATATTCTAATATATGAAATCTTCGTTGATGATATAATACTTGGAGGAAAAGATGCACTATGAAAAGATTTTGCTAATTAGATGAAACATGAGTTTGAGATATCAATGTTTGGAGAAATCAAAATCTTTGTTGGATTGCAAGTACATTAACTAAAACATGGCATATTTGTGACTCAATCAAAATATATCAAGGAGATACTCAAAAAATTTGGCTTAGAGGATTCAAAACTAGTTAGTACACTAATGGTAATAGGACATAAGTTATCCAAGAATGATGAGTTAGCAGAAGTAAATAGAATAATGTACAAATAAATGATTGGAAAGTTATAGTATGTTGTACACAATAGACCACACATTGCATTAGCTATTGAAATAGTGGCAATGTTTTATGCAAACCCAAGAAAAAATCATCTTATGGTAGTAAAAATAATAATGAGGTACCTAAAAGGAACATATGACTTTGGATTATACTACAAGAGGATTGAAAAGTTTGAGTTAAATGCCTACATTGATGTAGATTAGGGAGGCAATATAGATGATAGAAAAAGCACTAGTGGAGGAGCACTATTCTTAAGTAAAATATTAGTCACTTGGACTAGCAAAAAGCAAAGTTGTACCTCATAGTCCATAGCTAAAGCTGAGCATGTTGCTATTGCTATCAATTGCACCAATATTGTATGGATCAAGCACCTATTGAAAGGTATGAAGGAAGAAGTAATTGAACTTTTAATACTCTATTGTGATAATACAAGTGCCATCAATATGTCAAAGAATCTAGTGATGCATGCTAAAACTAAGCACATTGCAATTAAGTATCACTATATAAGAGAATTGGTGGAAGACAAACAAGTGAAGATGGAATATGTCAACTCAAACAAAAAAATTGCTGAAATATTCACAAAACCATTACCTAAAGATGCATTTTAATATCTTAGAGGTAAGTTAGGGGTGATACCCCTATCCAAGGTTGCTTGAGTAACAACAAGACTACTCTACATCAAATAAGTTGCTTGCTGAAATGTTATAAATTGATGCAGATGATACTTACTTTAGGTTTTACTTGAAGAAATTAAAGTACTAAAATTTAAAACAAGTCACAAGCAAGGTGGTAGAGGGATAAATTGAAGTTCCTATAAATGCTACACTTGCATGATAAGATGCTGAAATAGTCTGTCTTCGGCATTGTTGTCAACAAGGGACAAATAGCATAAACTAATCAAGTCTATAGAACCAAATGTATAGAGGGAGAAATAGTAGAAAGGAAGGAGAAAGGAAATAAAAGCTAAGAGGGAGAAAATAACATAGACAAGAATCAATCAGGATGACAAGATTAGAGATGGAGTAGAACAAAAAGGAGAAGACAATATGTCAACAAAGGAGATATCCCTAATACTTTGAAAGAGAGAGTTACCTATAGAATTCAAAGGGAGTCATGAGAAATTCAAAGTTGATGATAGAATGAATATTTTTGGACACAAAGTTTTCTTTTTGACATTTGACTTACTATTTTAACCTAGTTAGAATTTTGATAACTTGGTTGATCGGTTTAGTTTGTGATCAATGTCAAAGAGGGAGATTGTTGAAATTTGATTGAAAAGATCACTATTAAAGAAGGGAAATTATTGAGAAGAAGGGAGATTGTTGATAAAAAATGTTTTCAATCATTTTTTTGTCACTGATGTCAAACTTGCTATTTTATGGAATGACAATTGCTTATAAGATCCAAGTACTATCACTTAGTTGATTGATGAAGATGATTTAATCAATAAGATGTAACAAAAAAACCCAAGGGAAAGGTTGAGTTATTGTTTTGTAATGGAGTACAAGGATCAGTTAAGATAATGGTAAAATGATGTATTGGTAATACATTTGAAGGTATAAAGGTTGGCTAAACTTAGAAACTTTAGAAGAATAAGTTGTAACAAAGTTGTCTATAAAGCTTGACTAAATTCATTAGTGGATGTCGAGAAAACTAGTTCATGTCAAGTAGATTATCAATAAGTGCCAGGAAAATGCAAAATCTAGTGTATACTGAGTGAAACATAAGGTTTCGAGCAAGTTTAGGTGCCAAGTTAGATAGAATGTAATAGGTGTCAAGCATTTTTAAAACTTAGTTGATGCTGAGTGAATCCACAGTAGGTGCCGAGTAACACAATATGTGTCGAGCATCAAAAAGTCAATAGTTTCAAGTTGATGCATTATTTGAAAAGTCAAAGATTCACCAGATTTGAGCTAACAAGTTTGTTACCTTGAGTTTTGTAAACCAAAAGAATGATGAGTTGGTGGCATAGAATTTTAGGTTAACCATTTTCAAGAAAATATATGTGGATTCTAAAAGATGCTTCTAGAAGAAACAAGATTAAGGGTAGATTCATTGAATTTTACCTAATCCATTTGAACCCAAAATAAGAGCAAGAAAATTAGAGTGGAAACGGTATTTCAAACTTATATTTAAGGAGTTACAGGTCAACAAGAAAGAGTATGAGGTTGGTTGGAGAGAGTATGTGGTGTCAAGGAGAAATACTTAAGAGGGAGGAACAGAGTATATAGACTCTACTTTGATAGGTGACCACAAAGGTGATTGCACTGGCACAGTGAGCATGGAGACTTAAGGAGACAAAGCTTGAAAGGAGGACAAGTTGTTAAAGCTATAGAGACTAAAGGCCAGGCAAATTTTGAGAGCTAAACTGAGATCTAAAATTTTCAAGTTATGTAGTTAGTTGTATCAAATCAAAACCCCTTATTTTTACTGTCTAACAATTGTATCAATTTCTATGGACTTAGGTTGGTTTAACAACCATTGTGTAAATCCTTTAACAGGGTGAAATTTCAAATGAGTAAAGTCCTTTAACCAAGCCCAATTCTAACAGGGTGGTTGAAATCCTTTAACCATGTCACATTTAATAGTGTGTTGTAGCCTTTAATAGGCTAGGCCTTTCACAAGGCATCACTTTAGAAGAGTGAGAAAGGATTAGCATAGCATGTTACTAGTGGTTTTTCCTAAATTGGGTTTCAACATAAATCACTATGTTATGTGTTGATCTTTCATGTCTTATTCTTGGATGTTGATTTTTTAGTAACGTGCTAAAATGAATGTTTAGCTTAGATGCATGGTTAGTTTAAATGGGTGCACTATACTTAGTGAAAAAGTTTTATCAGGACATTTGGACCTTGAATAACTGATTCACCCCCCCCCACCCCTCTCAGTTACTCTAAAGCATTTCTAACATTTTATTCATGTTATGGCATATTTTTTAAGTATATGGTACATGAAGAATAATTTTCAAATTCATCCATTTCTACAAATTTCATTAATTTACTTCATTTTCAAATTCAAAATAATAATACCAATTTTATGTCATTGAAGGTGAACAGTTATACTTTTGTTAGTCTTTTCCCTTACAAAAGGGTGACACAGGTTTGTGCTTTTACCCTTAATTATTTATATAGAAATATAAATTTGAACATTTTTTAATGTAAAAGTAATGAAAAAAAGAGGAGTTCATTACTTGAATTGACAATTAATTTTTAATATCCAGTGCACACCTTTAACATTCAAATAGAAGTGAAATCAAAATAAAAAATTGGTTCAATACATTTCTTCAAATGAAATCCTATAAAATAATATTGTAAAACAAAAACATGTGTTAATAAAAGCATAAATTAATATGAGCTACCTGAGTTATGTACATATGTGTAATGTATGTACTCACTATGTGTAATTGCACAAGATGTTGATGTTTGATCCACCTTAAACATTTAAATTTGCATAAATTGTAATTGAGACCTAAATAAGAGGTATATATAAGTTCTCTAATTTGGTGTTGACAATACATACATACATTTAATTTAATTATATAAGTACATATATAAAAATAGAACAATAAAGATAAAACTTACATGTGTTTGATTTAAATGTAGACATCCTAGTGTACCATCTACATCCTCTCTCTCTCTTACAATGCATCTATGATTATCTTGTGCTCATCCATTGAAATTTTCCATAATACCTTATTGGCAGGTCCCCCTTTGTATCTTTCTAATTTAATATTCATTTCCATAACCAAACAAGAATAGTGTAAAATCTTATTTTCAAATTGGTAGTCTTCAAATGTTGGTAAACCATTTCTTCTTGTTAGGTATGTATGTAGCCAACTGCCAGCTACAATGATAGACCCAATAGGATACTCAAAACCATCATCATCTACTTGATGTGATATCAATTCTTTCTTAGGTTCTACACATCTAGCTAGCTAATACTCAGTATGTTCATCATTATCATTAGGTGCAATAAAAACATGAACATGTTCTACAAGATAAGATTAAGTATATAAACACTTAAATCACATGTGTACATATATAAATAATATTTTAATGACATGTACTTCAATTATATTAATGACATGTACATAAATAAATAATATAAATTGAAGCACAATCACAATTTTTTTAAATTAAATTGTGTATACCAAGTTGTATGAGGTTTGAAATACGACCATAGTCTTCCAATGTAAAAGTAACATTCTAGCCTTCATTTACTATATATCATCTTGAAAATGCATGTTAGTAGGTGCTAATGATGTATGTTGCCAATCTTCAACCCATTCTATATTCTTGCATTCTTCCCATTCACCTGCATGAAAAAATTGACAAATGTAAGCAAGCTCCCTAGTCCATATAGTCCAAGTGTTAGAATTTGGACTCCTAAATGAATGACATTTAGCTGACCCACTAATTGTGTCACAGTCATATCTTGAAAGGATATTTTTCTCTTCAACTAGAAAGAAGAAACGTCTGATTGTAGAGTTTAGACTTGATCTTGTTTATAAATATTTCATAAACCATTACACTATCTCATGTCGATTTTTGAATTTGACTTTTTACTCAAATGTTAATTTCTCTCTACTAAGGGATCTCATTATGAATGCACCAGGACCATCATGTTCTCCTTTACTATGTCCAACCTCAAATAAATTGCACACATGTTGGGTATTAGTTTGCCTACATGTCCTACTCAAACAATAAAACATTCTAGCATTCTTGAATTGTCTTGTACAATTATGTGTCCATATCTAATGTTGTGTCATTTGAATTTGTTTCTCTTTTCAATTATCATAAAAGACCTTGAAACAATATTGGACAAACTTAGATGAATGAAGTTTATTATCACTCATATAGAAATGATACTCTCTCAATATTTTTCAATACTCCTCCATACATTCAGGTGCATGCCTATAAACTATATGAACATAAATTGTTACTTGCATTGAATTGTAATATTGTCGTTGTACCTCATCTTGCAGTGCTAGTGTGTAGTTCTCTGCAAAGTCAACAACTAAAAGCATAGTATGAATTGGAAACATATTCTTACAAATGCAGAATTGTCCATCAAGCCATCTAGCATATTGAGAGTGTTTAACATATTTTGGTATGATCATACTCTTAAACTCATCCATAAATGCATGACAACTAAAATTATTTGTAACTAGATCACACCTTCCTCCAATCTTCACATCCTTCAATGGATATTCAATAGTTATGAATCTTTTTACATCAACTAATTGTTGTCAAAAAGTAGTCAAAACATTTTTATGCAAACATTCATCTAACAAATATATGCATTGAAAAGAAAGTATTTGTCATTTGGTGGCTTACAATGCAAACATTCATCTAAAAAAGATATGCATTGAAAAGAAAGAATTTTTCATTTGGTAGCTTACAAAATAAGCCTAATATGAAATCCTTTATAGTTTGAGGTGGTATTTAAATACCACATTCCTACAACATTTCTTTGCTATGAATGGTAGCACATATAAATCAAAATACATCATAATGGGTAATGGAATTGAACATGAGTTTTACAAAAACATGTGATTATTTCCTTGTTAATCCTTACATACCATGGTTTACACTTTTCAAAAGATCTTTGACTAATGGTAATAGTTAACATCTTACCATCTACAAGTTTTTTGAAGAATTTAGTTTGAGTCATCTCCAAAAGGTGTTTAGGATTTGGATCATGCATTTTTGTGCCAACTCTCAATTTATGAACATGTCTTGAATTAGGTGATACTCTTGTATTATCATGCCAAAAAATTTCAGCCAAACTTTTAACTTCACTAGTAAGTTTCATATCAGATCTCGGGAGCCTACCACTAGAAGTCCACAAATTATTTTCTTGATCACATTCAAAGTTAACCCTTCTCTTTATGGCTCTTTCTAAAGTCTTAAAATTCACATTAATATATCCACTTATGTTACTAATAAATATTTTATTAGTAGTTGATTTGTTCACTAAAGCTATTGTTATTGCTCGTCTTGCTACATTTTTATCTTTAGAGTGACTTATCTTTCTAATAACATCAAAGGCACTACCAAAAATGCATGCAACTTGTTTTAAAGACTTGGTTTTATTCTTGGGTTTTGCATACATTCCTAACCTTTTCATTAATTTTTTCATTTTAGACATTTTAATTAGTTGCAACATCAACTGACATTGAAACCCAAATTTCTTATTATAAAAAAGGGTCTATATAATCTATTAGCAAGTGTCTTAATTTGTCTCCACAAAACCAATCCATGAAGGTTATCTAGCATATCATTAGAAAAATGAAAATTATGTTCATGCATTTCAGTATCATTCAAACATATTTATTCAAGACTTTTTGTTTTTGTGTCTACATTCATACCATTGTTATTTTTAATTGGCATTTCATTTTCAATGTTATTTGGAATTTGAATCTCATTTTCATTTTTTCTTAGAATTTCTTTCGTGACATGAATTTCTAACAAAGTTTTTTGTGCATGATAATTTGGAAATTTATTCTCATGAAGAAAATTTAAATCATTCAAATCATAATTGGCTTCTAAAAAATAACCAATTTCATCATGAGAAAAAAACTCGAGGGTTTGGAGACATACTTGTATTGAATTATTTGATTAGAATGTGCACCTAAATCTCCTTGTATAGGGTTCTATTCTTTAGCCTCTTCATCCATCATGGTATTCTTGATGTGTTACTCCTTTGAAACATTACTCAACTCTCTAATTCTTTATCTTCTCTCTCATTGATGTTGTGCTTCATTCTCTTTATTTGTTGCAATCTCCTCATTTCTCAAAACTTTTATTTTCCTATTTCTTCATCATTTTGATTCCATGTTTGCGCCATTTTTGAATTCAAATCAATAGCTTATAAATTGTAAAAGATGAAAAGAAAACATACTAATTATGGAAAAAATTCCTTGATGTAGTTCAAAACTGCCATTCAATCATTGCAATCACTAAACAATGCTTTGTGTGGCATCTTTTGGGGTCCAACAGATACAATAGAATTGGGTATCCAGTTTTGCTAATGGTTAAATACAAATTGGGCACCCAATTTTTGAATTGCAAACTGGTTGCTTGGTTCTGGTGCCATGAATAGGAATTTTACATGGGCAAGATTTCCCATCAGGTTTTTCCTTGGGGAAAGGCATGGCATAGGCTTTGTCAGACCAAGCCTATGCCTTTATGAACACAATTTTAACTAAGGCATTTAATCAACAATTTCAAGAATTTTTGTAATTTTATATGGTCGTCCCCATTCAATTTTTTGACAAAACAAAAACCAATATTAGGTCTTACTATTTTAATTTCAAAAATGTAAATTTTATAGTGTCATGAGTTCATTTGTTTTTTTTTCCCATTATTTATTAATCAAAACTATCTCTTAAACATAAAATATTGGGATTCACTAAAACTTTAATAACTTAAAAAAATTTACATATTTTAAAAATTAATTTACATGTCATCAGTCTTCACACAATTTTTTCGAAGTTAAAAAAAAATCCAAATTTTTTTTTGATTAAATTATTGTGTCCGTACACAAGAGGGTTTAGAAATTAGCTTGATTTTCAATTAAAAATTAATAAAAAGAAATATTCATAAAAAAATTCAAGAAAATTATTCTCATCAATCTTTGGTGTGTAAGGTAACTATGCTTGAAAGGATTCACAAAAATTCATTTAGTTGTGTCAAATTATGGTGTTTGTACACAAGCATGGTATGGTCTTGAAACATGCATTTTGAAAAGTGGTTTTCAAAGATCAATACTTAAAAAATAATTTATCATATGGGTATACAAATAAATGACATATTCAAAAACGAGATTCTAGGCACTACATTTCTTATTTGTAAAGTTTTTTTTTTTAAAATTTTAATATTTAATCTCAGAATGCCTCAAATTTTGGCATCCATTGACAATATATTTCAAAAACAGGAAAAAAAAATTTCCACTTTTTGGCCAAAAGTGAGACCCAACTTCTTGCACAGACCCATATGTTATATTTTGCAATCTTGTTAATTTTAACATCTTCATAGGACACTTTATTAGCATAATATCTTTTCTATTCTCCTCTTTAATTATGCCATAGATTCAATTTACCACTAGTAGATGCTCACAATTGTCTCAAGGGATTATGCCAATTGTTCCCTACTACTATTATTTTGAAGTAAATTATTTAGCCTCCTAATAATTGTTATTAACTTAGTTTACCCTCTTTCAATTTTATTCAACAATTTTTCTTGGGTCCCTAGAGGTCTTTTGATTGGTGGATGACATGCAAGTGGTTGTTCTTTGTTTTCAGCATTTTCAAGTTGATTTTGTGAAGGTTTTGGTGGTGGATTTGGTTGGATTGATTAATTTTGTGGTGGATTTTTTATATGAGGATTAGGTGGTGCATTTTTTACATTAACTAATAATTAACCAATACTATTTGTAGAAACTAAAAAGGACCCAAATCAAATTTGATAAAAAAACATTAAAAAACATAAAATTTAACAAAAATAAGAGTTAGGATTCATACCGCTTCTAGTGGTTTGTGATGTTCGATGATGTGGAGCCATTTTTTATGCAATTTGGAGTTGAAAATTAGTTTCAAAAGTGCATTTGGAGTCTTTAGATAGTTAAAAAGAGGCCAAAATTGTAACAAATAGAGCGAAATGAGGAGAAACCCTTAGGATTTTTTAATTTATATGTTTCTTTAATAACTTAGAATCATGCCACCCTTTCAATTTCACAAGCCAAAGGCTCGTCCCAACCAAACCATTGTGTGATCATAATATTGTTGAAAATAGATTGACAAAGTATGAGAATGTGTTTCAATCATTGTTTTGTCACTGATGTCAAACTTGCTACTTGCTGGTAAGACAACTCCTTGGTTGATTTGAGTACTATCATTTGTTTGATTGATGAAAAGGATTTGATAAAACATGATAAAAAAATCACATGGAGAAAAGGTTGAGTTATGGTAAGAAAAAGGAGTGCAAAGATCAATTAAGATAGTGATGTTATAGTGTATTGATTATATACTTAGGACTACAAAGAATGGATACATTGACTAAGTCTAGAAGGGAAAGAAAGTAGAAATGAGTCTACCAAGCTTGACTGAGTGGATAGTAAGTGTTGAGAAAATTTGGTGCAAGCCAAACATAAAATCTGTTGGAGCCGAGTAAAGCGAAAGTTTAGTGTATGCCGAGTGATATAGTGTAAGTCAAGTAAATTTTAGTTGATGCCAAGGACTAGTAAAATTTAGTGTTTGTTAAGTTATCTAGTGGATGAAGAGTGGAAGAATAGTATGGAAATCGAGTGACAACATATTGATGCTGAGTTCTAATATTCATGTTAAGTTGTATATTTGATGAATCTAAGTTGACTATTTTATTTTCTTGAATTTTTTGAAGAGTTCGGAAGATAAATATGATGAGTTGTTGGTAGAATTCATGATAAATCATTTTGAGGTGAATTTAAAAAGGATTGAAGGAGAAGTTTCTAGAAGGGGCTCAAATGAAATGATGGGTAGATTTATTGAATCCTACCTTGTCCTACCTAACCCTAAAATGGACGATAAAGGTTGTCTAACAAAAGTTCTTAATTTTATATTTAAAGAGATGGCTCGTCAAAAGTAGGGTTGGTTATGTGAGAGAATCTAAAAAAGAAGAGGAGTCTAGGGTATTTTCTTTATTTCATGACCAAAAAGAAGATACTACTATTGAAAAGAAAAGAAAGAAGGCTTTAGAGTATAAATGTTTGAAGGGTGAACAAGCTATCAGAGATGAAGTGTGTGAAAGCCAAGAAAAATGGAGGATTGAATAAAAGATCTATAATCTACAAGTGAGTTGTAATTTTTTATCACATCAAGGCTTACTATTACTTTCTAATCATTGTACAAGTCTACGGTAAATCCTTTGGGTTAAGGTTGACCTAACAATCATTCGTAAATCATTTAACTGGGTGACATTCCAAGTGAATGATCTAAAGTCCACTAACAAGGCTCACTCCTAATTTTTTGATTGAAATCCTCTAACCAAGTCACATTTAACAATGTTTATTATAACCTTTAACAGGGTTGGCTTTTTACATGACATCACTTCAAAAGAGTGAGAATGAGTAGCATGTTACTAGGGTTTTTTTCCCAAATTGGGTTTTCACATAAAATTATTGTGTCAAATATGCTATTGAATCTAATCATTTTCATGCTTACATTTCTATTAAGTTTCATACTTACATTTTTGCAAAATTGATTTGACCATATTCTACAAGTTTAAGTGATTGTATGAACTAATGGATGTGTGCATGAAAATGTTTTATGGATATGGGTTCACTAAGTTGTGAAAAGGTCTATTTATACATCTAGACCTTGGATAAATGATTCACTCAACAACCCCCCCCCCCCCTGCTCTGAGTTATTCTAAAGAATTCCAATAAATATGACTTAAATAAGAAAAAAATGTGGCACCTTTATGGTACAACAACTTTGTGTATTTACCCATATTAAATGCACCAATTCAATCGATCAAACCACTAGGAGCACCATTTATTGAGCCAAATCTCTGAATATCACTAGAAACCACTAAGAAACCAAGTGTCGTAAAGCACACCTAGCAAGGATGTCCGCGAAGCTCCCATAAGAATCACCAAGCACTAGTTTCATGGATCATAAATATCAGCCTAGCACCACAAGTATCACCAAGCTCCTTTAGTCACCAAGTTCCTTGGAGAAAACTAAAACTAGGACATACCCCAGTAGTGATCAAATATCACATTCTTTTAACCAATTTCATCAACTCCAATGTCAAAAGGAATCAAACATACAGGATCACAAGTCTCCCCAGGATGCTCTTGCATCAAGTCAATATGACAATCTTAGCTCTATTGTTCTAACTTAATAATTTTTCATAATCTATTTAGAAAACTATTTAATAATATATCATATTCTTAATAATAAGTTGTAAGAATTTATTTGGTAGTGATTACAGACTCAATTGATGTGTGTAAGAGAATGAATTCATTAATTAGTGAAAGCATGAATAATTACGAGTACCAAATGTCATCACATCAATGGAAGCATATTGTCTTTGCATGGTATCAAGTATAGAATATTCCTAGCTAAGGATACTTATATAATGTAACATTGTTCCTATATGAGAAAAATTTGTGCCAAAATGGTAATATTGAAAAATGATTCATGCATAAAAATCAATTTGAATAACTATGAAAAAATACATATAAATTGGGCATCAAAATAGATGTCCATTAGGTATAGATCCTTTCTTTGAAAAATACATAATATGGATTTTTTTTGAATCTGAACTCCTGATAGTTGTATGATTTCACATTAACCCTATTGTTAGGGAAAGCCACGAGATCTTATTTATAAGAAAGTAATTAGTGCCTAGTTCAATGTACCAACCACCTCAACTATCAAAACCAATATATATATATATATATATATATATATATATATATATATATATATATAAGTTTTATTTTGGAAATAGGAAAGAAAAAAACAAGATAGAGAACCAACACCAGCACTATATATTTCTTTCATCCAACAATAATGTCTTAAAAGTCTCAAGATAAATTATAAGGTAACCCATAAATTGTAAAAATATCCGAAGTATATAGATTCTCAGTAGTCCACTTCACAAAAGAGTCAACCACTCTATTCCACTCTTTGAGATATGATAAATAAATATAGAATCGAATATATGATACATAGACTTATAATCTAAGTATTGAGACTGGTTACCAATAACCATCATCAAAAATATAATTACATAGAATATTTAGAGTAAAATGAGATTATGATACATAGATGATCCTCTTCGACCCTAAAGAGCATCCTCTCTCAATTACAACCTTAATAGAAAGAGAATCCATTAAATTATTTGAATTTTTTCCTTCATGAATAAAGAAGAATAAAGTAGGAACTTCAATATTACTTGTATCTCTACTACTAATTCTCCCATGTTGTAAGCTCCCACAAGAGGAACCATTTGTATTAATCTTCACAACATGAACTTAGAGATGCATCCTTCTCCCATCTTGACAAACCTTTTTCTTAACATGTCAGGGTATTTTTTTATAGTGATTTACAATTCAACACCATACTAGAGCCTCCATTCATTACTTGAGGTGATATCAACTTTAATTGTTAAATTTGAGTATATCACAATCAACAACATCTAGAAAGAAAGTAACTCTATGGAAAATGAATTGTGTAAATATGGTGCAGATCCTATATTCACTTTTGTTTGTAGAATAATTTTAGCCAATACTCAAGATTTAAGTTTGATTGATTAGGATACCCTAATGTTACAAAGGAACTATAACAAAAAATAATATACAAGCCATTCAATAATATAACAAAATGAATTCAAGCCATTTAAAAATGATTACTTGACACTTGGAAAAGGGATTAAGAAAGGTAATGCTTGAGAAATGTATTATTAAACCTAATGAGGTTACCTATTAAAGAATGTAATGTGTATCTCACTCAATGACAAACTTTAAACCTTTAATAGCTTTAGTGAATGAAAAATTTAATCTAGATGCTGAAATTGAAGTCACATAACTAAGAAGACAAAAGATGCAATTAACGTTGCATCATGAGGGAATTGCAATAGCTACAAGGTTTACAAGACATTAGTAGGTGACATGTCACCTACCAATATATTCATGTTCGCTTCTATGTATTTTTTAAGAAGCAAGAAACTCTTGTCAAATCTAGAAAATCATTACAAAATAAGCAAGGATGTAAAAACAAAAAAAAGGATACATGATGGTGGTGATTAGACATGAGTCATTATCTAATAATAGATCTAAATAATTGACAAATAGAAAGGAAAGTTTACAAATTGTCAGTGCATAAAATTTCTACTTCCAACTTCCTCTATAATATGTTTTCAGAGTCTAAGCAAAGAAAAATAGTCATTCCAAGTTGCCAAACTTAGGAAAATTCCACACTGTTGGTTTTTACAAACTTTTTTGCTACTTGCAGCGATGTAGCTATATATAGTTGTAATTACCATGAATACCCTAGTCAAAGCTTTTATTAGTCAATTCTTAGTCACCTTTTGTCACATCCATTACTGAACTTAGAATGAAGGAAGTATCAAAATTCAAGCATCATTTTCTCATGCATACAATTAAAAAGGTTTTGGAATTAAATTTTCAAAATACCAACCACCTTAATAGAATTTACACAAATATTTTCCATTTTCTTTGCATTTATTTTTTTTGTAGAGGAGCCTAAACTAGTTGCAACACATATTTTCTTAAGATTATTAGAAGATAGTTACTCAAGAGGGCTTTCTAATACCATCATTCATAGTGACAAGGATAACTAGACCACCCCCTTTCTATTTTACATAGTCTTGATGAGGGTGGGAGATCATTCATGGGATTGAAGAATAGACTATTGGTAAACAAATTGTTCTTTCTAATTTTAACTCTTCAATGCCCTAATTTGTAAACAACATCTAGTTACAATAGTTGGAAAGTCACTTTTGAAAAGACTTATCTTCCTCTAAATTATTAGGTACAACTCCCTATTGCAAAATTTGCAATGAATTTTGTTTACTCTTAAATCTAAATAGGGTATGTTCTAAACCAAAGAATAGGAGAGATAAACCAAGTCAAACCTATATAGGATTTAACTCAGAGAAGAAATGATATTTTAAGGATTAATTAAGTCTATGAACTTACACATCTTATGAACTCGTAGTTAATATACACTAAGGTTAACTAATCTATCTAGAAACTAAATTGTAGAGAGAGAGAGATTAAATTGAATGAAAACATCTGAAGAATCTCTTTTAAGCCTATGTTGATAGTACTTATCATATTCAGCTTGTTATTTCAAAATAGGGGAATGAAGCTCTATTCATTCCTCATTTCAATCCAGAATAAAGAGAAAAACAAGCAATTAACAATCAACCAAAATAGAATAGAAAATAATTGATATAGAAATACCATTCAATTGACTCTACAACATCAACTACTTCACACAAAAAAATTTCCAACCTTTTATTAATCTTTCATTATCATACATATGCAATTCTAAGATAATCATTACAATGGAAGTTCAATTGGTTCATCTCCCCAGAAAGGACAAATTGCAAGGAGCTAGTTCATCTATTACAATGATTACATAACAAAAATGAAAACACAGAATATGAATCACTTTTCCTTCTTTCCATTTTCTACCTTTTCCTTGGAGGCTTTGGCAACAACAATTATTAGAATTAGCTCTTCATGTTTATGGATGTGTACATTGGTGTATCTCAAGAGCCATTTAGAATGCTTTCAAGTTAGATCTTTAATGACATCCAACTGGTCTTGTAATCCTTCAATGGCCATGTGCACACATCCACCAAGCCTTTGAAGCTCAAAGATTCTATCTTGGTGACTAGAAGTCATTCCTATTAGGTCATATATGAAATTGGAGAAATTTTTCTTCACGACATTTACTCCAATAATTGCCTTCCCTTGCCCACTAGACTGCCAATTTGTATGCAAACCTCTTAGTAGTTCATAATCTCTATCTTACTCCTTCTTTACTTTGACTTTAGTTTCTTTAAGTCCCTCCTCTATCACCATGATCATTTTAGATTTGAACAATATGCTCTGAAACCACTCAACTAGGGGCTCATCTCCATTAGGAAATTTTTTTGCTTCAATAGCCTCCTTTACCTTCATGTGATGATCATCTTCAACAAGGAAACACAATCATCACTCAAAGTTTTTTCTACAACCAAGGTGGCTCTATTGGCTGATTGTTATCTTTCTTTATTTCCAATCTTAATATAGCATTACCAAATTTCTCTATAATGGAGAGTCCATTTTCCTTGTTCTTCTTGCTCAACTCTCTACCCATTTGCCCAAAATGCTTATTTTCCTAGAGCTGGAAGATAAGTGCCTGGATGTCTATAGCGATGGGATCTCTAGTGATGGTTATCCCAGAGATGCTTGCAAAAGGGGTGACTAGTTGCCTTATGAAACAATTCAATTCCTATATTTCCACTTTCATCCATACCTTTAAAAACTTAAAGCTTTCTAGCTGTTGTTCGATCACTTTATTTGTAGATTTCCACAAGCTGACTTTGGTATCATGTTTGGCTTCCCCAAGATCCACCAAATGCATGTTGAAATCATCTATAGTAATATCCTCAATCCTTCCTTCTTTAGTAGGTTTTTCTATTTACATTGTCAAATACCCTATTTCAAGGTCTTGCCCAAGGATAGACAAGGTCTTTTGTTTCTTAACCTTAGTCAATGTAGATCTAGAGTGGACATCAATGATAAGGTATCCTTGTTGGGAGAACCTTCATCCTTCCTCTTTCTCTTCCTATCTAGAGTATCTTCCAAACATGAATCTATGACTATTACCTTTGAAGCCATCCCAAGAGACTCTATGCTAAACATTTTCCTTTTGACTAGAGTAATTTCTTTCATGATCGAAGAGAAGGGTTCTTTTTGGCTTGTGAAATGAGCTTTAAGTACTCTTGGCCTTTCTCTATCTCTGTAATCTTCTTGGCTGCTTCATCTAACTTAGTGGACTCACTATCACTACTTCCTCCATCTCCTGATTTCACTACTTGCACATGAGGGCTACTTGGGAGGAGAAGTGTAGGTCTTGTAGATGGAATTGGATTATTATGAGGTGATGTAACTAGAGTAACGACACTATATTTCAGCTCATCCACTTTCTTCTCAGCGTCTGGCTAGGCACCAATGACTGGGGGGGAGCCATCCTAATAGGTCTTAGCCATAGGGATATTTTTGTCTAGAGGATGATCACCTCCACCTACTAGTTGAGCTAGTCTTTGAGTTATAGCCAAGGTTACACCTGATGTGCCACCTTGTGAAGAGTAAGTAGGGGTAGCTACTAAAGAAGCTTGAGTGGGTGCACTTTTAATTTGACTCCTTCTTTCTGTAGTGCACTTGACTCACTTCATATTCCTTTTAATAATTCAGGCCTTCATGACATCTAGATCTTCTCCAGTATCCTCATAATCCTTTGAGCTGGAATAATTCCTAGCTTTGTTAAATAGGTATTACTATACATAATCTGCCCATCATCTTCCACTCCCTCCACATTGATAAAAACTTTATAAATTTTCACTTGATCTAATGAGTCTGGTGAAAGCATAATCATGGCTCTTTAATTCATCCTTGTAATCATCCTAGTAGTCTTCAATGGTGGTGATATGTTTGATAACACTTCCAATCTACAATATATCCCTTGCATATCTATTTGGATCAAACATAGGCCTTAAAACCTCATACATCTCCAATTTATATTTCATCTTGAACACCCTTAACATGTTCTTTGCATTAAAATGAGACTCACAACTCAAAGCTCCCACCTTCATAATAAACTCATAAACTTTCTTCTTTAGACTCCCGCACAACACGTTCACTTGATTTGCTTGCCTCATGATCTTGATCAACATGATCATATCGCTTGGATATCTTGGTAGCTTCAAGGGAAATCATCAAAAGCTGCAAGACACAAATATAAAAATAATGAGAATTGGATAAAATAAATCCTAAATTGACTAATGACTGCCATAGCTTTGGGATTGAATATATGATGTCCACTCTGGATCTACATTGATATTTCAAAGATTATGCTTTAAAAGACTTCTTATTGGAAAATAGTTGATAGAATCAACTTAAGATCATGATTCTCCAAGTTGAGATAAGGCCTGTGGTGGAATGGGTTGGGTGACATCACTCGGGGTACTAGATAAAGCCTACAGGTACCGGGTAAGGCCTACGGTGACAAGATATCCCAGGGTACATCATACAAAGGAACCTTCTTGGAAATAATGATGGGAGAGAGGTAACAATAATGAGGGTGAACAGTGAGGCCCACTGGTTGGGTAACACGACACCCTATTATGGTTCCTCCTCCCATATTTAGAAAATGATGAGTTAATAAATAGATTGAGACTATAAACACCTTGTCAGGAGATTAATTTATTTATAATGTGTATTAGTGATTTTTTTGGTTGTAGGTCCACAATTAAGCAAATGCATAATGTATGTCTAATGTGTTTGCATTATGTTTGCTCCATGTCTTCATCTGTCTACATCATGTCTACTTCATGTTTTCATGATCTGTCTACATTGTGTATGCTTCATATTTTCATTCAATGTATATTTCATAAATCTTTTTGGTCTTTTGAATGCAAATATGTTTTGTTTGTGTATGAATATTTTTTCTTGAGGAAAATAAAATTCGAGAGGGCAGGACTGTGATGTGCCCATTTTGACACGTAATTTAAATAATAATAAATACTTTATATAAAGTAATATTAATAAATAATATTAAAATAATTATATAGTGTATGTTATATTATAATAGCAATATGAATGAAATAATAAATAATGATAAAGATACATTTAATATAGCAATACTATATTAATAAAGTATTATAATATAATATATCTTATGATATTAATCAATATAACAAAAGCTTATTTAAATAAATTATATATATGTATATATATATATATCTGAATACTATTATATACCTGATTAATGAATAAATTATATTTATAACAAGTAATATTATAAATAATGATAGACATAATATATGTTATATGTTTAATATATGGTCTATTTTTAATATAAATATATATAATTAACATAATTATATTAAGAATATAATATAATTATTATTAACGAAAAGACACGACTCTATGAAACACACATATATATACAAAATCAAAACATTGAGAGGAATAACATATTACATATTATTAGACTAATACCAATAGGAAGGAAATCAACAAATGTTCCTAAACGGGACATTACAAGTGATATCAGAGCAACGATCTTGCCATCCTGTAAATAGAGAAGATTGGATGGAAAATATAAGATATAAAATCAAATGAATATGGCATATCACCATAAATAATAATAATCAAAGATGTCCATGTGAAACCTTCGAGCACCACAGATTTTGAAGAGAAAATACGTAACTAGGAAAGGCATCAGTTTACACGATCTCTTGTGAGGAGGATTCTGTTGAGAAACATGTGTCTTAACCTTGCAATCTTTTCTTAAAAAATTACAAAATTAGTTTGTGGGAGTTTTCCACTTGTGAGTTGTTAAATGAGTCTTTTCCTTAGTAGAATATAGGTAGGCTATTTTTAGAGCCTTGATGACTCATTTTGTGACTTTTATGGGGTCTAGACTAAGAGGCAAAATTGTGGACGGGATTACTATTTTTAACCTGGTTGTTTTTCCATATTGGAAATGTAAATGTCAAAAATGGGTAACATGTGGCATGGTAGTTTTGCTCATGGTTTTGTAAAACCATAAGTGGTTTCTGGGTTGTAAAATCACTATAAAAGGAGGGCTTGGGGAGGTGTTTGTGTAATTGAGTTTAGTTTGCAAGACTGGTGCTAGAAGGAGTCTATCCAAGTTCGAGTTGTGGTGATGCGCTCCTGTAAGAACTTGCATTGCAAGTGTATTGTAATCATCTTGGTTTGATAATACATTGTGTGAGTTTTGGAGGGTGGGGTTTTTCTCCTGGAAGGGTTTCCCCACGGTAATCATTGTGCTGTGTGTTCTTTGTTATTTTGATTATGTTATTATGCATTTCTTGAGATCTTTGTAATAGTTACTTGAATTTGCATAATTGTACTCTCAAAGATTAGCGTAGGAAGTGATTTTGCACACCTTTTCTTTCTTACAAGTGGTATCGGAGCCTGGCCAGTTTTGGTTCTATTTGTTGGGTATAGGGTTTTTTGAGCTAATCAAGGTTTGAGTGGGAGCTTGTGCAGAGCATTTCATTTCTATGTTGTAGGATTGAAAAGATGGCAAGCATGTTAGGGAGAATTGATGTTGAAAATTTTTTTGGCACAAACTTTGAGATGTGGAAGCTAAAGATGGAAGATTTGTTGACTGATCAGGATCTATGGGATGCCATTGATGAGAACAAGCCGAGGCCCACAGATCTGACATTAGCTGCACAATATGATGTAAATGATAGAAAAGCTAAAGGTCTCATAAGATTGTGTCTTGCAGACTCGATTCTGATTAATGTCCATGACGAACCTACCACGAAGAAGCTTTGGAAAAAGCTTAGTGAGATCTATCAATCCAAATCACTTGTGAATAAGATTTTCTTGAGGAAGAAGTTGTATTCCTTGAGAATGGAAGAAGGTGGAAAAATTTTTGAGCATCTAGAAAGGTTTAATATGTTGGTGACTCAGTTGACCTCAGTAGGGGTGCTAATGGATGAAGAAGAAAGGTGTCAAATCTTGTTATGTTCATTGCCAGACTCAAGGGATAGTCTTGTGATGGCTATAGGGAGCACTTCAATTGTCTTGAAGATGGAGGACGTTGTTGGTTCTCTACTTTCTGAGGAGATGAAAAGGAAGCTCTCTCTGAATGCCAAAGAGGATTTGAGTGTTCGCAAAAGACCAAAAGAAAAAGGCAAGAACGAAAAGTAGCATGGCCATTCTAAGTCCAAAAATAAGGGGAGATCAAAATCCCCTAGTAAGTCCAAGGCAATTTGCTAGAATTGCGGCAAACTTGGACATTTTTGAAAGGACTGCAAAGAGGAGAAGAAAAAGAAGAAGAAGAAGAAGCAAGATTCTGATTCTGAGTACGAGAAGGAAGATGAAGATGCTTTCATTGTAGTGTTGGCCACTCATGCAGGTGAAAATGCATGGTTAATAGATTCAGGTGCATCTTTCCACATGACTCCTAATAGGAATTGGTTTAGTAAGTATGAAAATTTTGATGGTGGTAAGGTGTATTTGGGTGATAATTCAGTACTTGATATTGTTGGTCATGGAAGTATTCGTGTGAAATTTTTTGATGATAGACTTAGAAGAATTGATGGTGTCTTGCATATCCTTGGACTAGCAAGGAATTTTTTATCTGTTAGTAAGCTAATAAATGCGGGTGTGCATGTACAGTTTTCTGAAGCAGGTGTAAAAATGGTGAGAGGCGCTATGGTAATAGCAAGAGGAAGTAGATTGGGTACATTGTACCAACTTGATGCATGCACAGTCGAGTGCAATAGTACTTCTGATAAGATTGTGAAAAAGACTACTTAGTTGGAGAAGGATAGAGTTTCTCTTTAAACAGATGGTCATGGTTTTTGGGTACCCAAGGGTGCTCTGTCTACTGAATGAAAGTTGCCTACGGAGAAGACTATGTTATGGCACCAGAGACTTGGCCACATAGGTGAGAAGGGTCTACAGACCTTGAAAAATAAGAACATTGTTGATGGGTTGAATGACTGCAATCTTGAGTTTGATTTTTGTGAGCATTGTATCTATGGTAAACAAAACCGCATTTAGTTTTACTCGAGTTCTCATAAGTCTTCATGTATTTTGGATCTAATTCATTCAGATGTATTTGGTCCAGTTGATGTTCCTTCTATCAGTAGATCGGTTTATTATGTTTCTTTCATTGATGATTTTAGTAGAAGAACATAGGTTTATTTCCTTAGGAGTAAAGCTGAAGTTTTTAGTTGTTTCAAAGAATTTAAAGCAATGGTTGAATTGCAAACTGGAAAGAAAATAAAATGCTTGAGAACTGATAATGGTGGTGAATTTTGCTCCAATATTTTTGACACATTTTGTAAATATTGTGGTATTAAAAGAGAGAAGACAACTCCGTATTCTCCACAACAGAATGGAGTTGCAGAAAGAATGAATAGGACCTTGATGGAGAAGGCTAGGAGTATGCTGAGTGGTGCTGGACTAGAACAAAAGTTTTGGGCTGAAGTTGTAGCCACTGCTTGCTACCTGATAAAAAGGTCTCCTACATCAGCTCTTGTTGATAAGACGCCAATGGAAGTGTGGTCGGGCCACAAGCCTTCACTTAGACATCTAAGAGTGTTTGGTTGTAAGGCATATGCTCATGTGCCAAAGGAGAAGCGAACAAAATTGGACAACAAAGCTATCAAATGTATCTTCATCGGATATAGTTATGGTGTGAAAGGATACAAGCTTTGGGATCCTGTTGCACAAAAGGTATTTTATACCAGAAGTGTTATTTTTAGAGAAACTAAGCCTTCTTCTGTTACAATGCAGCCATAACAAATTAAAGAAAAGAAAGATGTGATTCAACTTCCTACTACACCTGAGAAAGTTGAATCAAGGCCCTTAGAAGGACAAGATGTTGAAGAGAGCTCTACGAGTTTTGAATCATCAGAGGAAGAGGGAGAACCTAATCATGAACTTGAACCTCCTGAACCTGAACTAGATCTTGTTCGAAGATCTACTAGACAAAGGAAACCACCTGAAAGGTATGGGTATTCTCCTAATGATTGGAGGTGCATATTTGCATTGAATGCTAACATTGATGAACCAAGATCTGTAGAAGAGGCTCTTAGTATGAATGATTCAGAGTCTTAGAAAATAGCCATGGATGAAGAAAAGGCAACTCTTAAGAGGAATCGAATGTGGGACCTTGTACCATTGCCTAAAGGATAGAAGTCTGTTGGTTGTAAATGGGTGTTCAAAAAGAAGATGGGTTCAGATGGAGGCATTGAGAAGTATAAAGCACATTTGGTTGCAAAAGGTTACTCTCAAGTTGAGGGAGTAGATTATGGTGAGATTTTTTCTCCAGTAGCCAAAATGACATCCATTAGATTTTTTTCTTTCTATTGCAGCAGCTTATGATCTAGAGATCGAGCAAATGGATGTGAAAACTGCTTTCCTTCATGGAGATTTGGAGGAAGAAATTTACATGTCACAACCAGAGAACTATGTGGTGAAAGGTAAAAGTCATTTGGTTTGTAAATTGAAGATATCCTTGTATGGTTTAAAACAAAGTCCTAGGATGTGGTACCAGAAGTTTGATACATATGTGTTGAGGTTGGGATTTGTGCAATCTAAATCTGATCATTGTATACATTTCAAATCTGATGGTGATGGTTTTCTAGTTATTGCTTTGTATTTTGATGACATGTTGTTTATTGGCAAAGGAAAAGGTTTGATTGCAGAGTTAAAATCTCAACTCTCAATAAAGTTTGAAATGAAAGATCTTGGTGCAGCTAGGCACATTCTGAGAATGGAGATTATAAGAGATAGATGGAACAGAAAGCTTTGGCTAGGCCAAAGTAAGAATGTTGGTACTATTTTGAAAAGATTCAATATGCAAGATGCAAGACCATTGAGTGTTCCTGTTACTATGGGAACAAAGCTTTCTAGCTCACAGTGTCCTACATCCCCATTGGAGATGGAAGAGATGAGTTGAGTACCATATCAGAGTGTTGTTGGAAGTTTGATGTATGCTATGGTTTGTACAAGACCAGCCATTGCCCAAGCACTCAGAGTACTTTCCCATTATATGTCTAATCTAGGAAGAACACATTGGGATGTAGTAAAAAGATTTTTTAGATACTTGCGAGGTACCTCAAAGTACTCAATATGTTTTCATGGAATAGGAAGTGAGCATTCCTTGGATACTTGAGGCTATGTGGATTTAGACTGGGCTGGTGATGTTGATAGAAGAAGATCCACTAGTGCATATGTGTTTAAACATTATTTGGTAGTGCAATCAGTTGGATGAGTAAGTGACAGGCTGTGGTCGCTTTGTCCACTACTGAGGTAGAGTATATGGCAGCTACTCATGCCTGCAAAGAAACCATCCGGCTAAAGAGATTGTGTTCATATATAGAGTTCAAACAGGGTGCAGTGACAATTTATAGTGATAGCCAAAGTGTAATTTGCCTAGCAAAGAACCCGACTTTTCATGCGAGGACCAAGCACATTGATGTACAATATCATTTTGTGAGAGATATGGTTGAGGATGGCAAGGTGAAGCTGGAAAAGGTAGATACTTTGGTGAATGTTGCTGATGCATTAACTAAACCCGTGAGCACAAAGAAATTCAGATGGTGTTCAGAGTCTATGGGCCTCTCGGCCCCTAGCAATTAAGTCCATGATATTTCAGATCCCCTGACTCTTGCAAGGTGTTCGACAAGTGGGAGAATGTTGAGAAACATGTATCTCAACTTTACAATCTTTTCTTGAAAAATTCCAAAATTAGTTTGTGGGAGTTTTCCACTTGTTTATGCATTGGAAAGTGGTTAGTGAGTTGTTAAATGAGTCTTTTCCTTAGTAGAATATAGGTAGGCTATTTTTAGAGCCTTGATGACTCATTTTGTGACTTTTATGGTGGTCTAGACTAAGAGACAAAATTGTGGACGGGATTACTATTTTTAACCTGGTTGTTTTTCCATATTGGAAATGTAAATGTCAAAAATGGGTAACATGTGGCATGGTAGTTTTTCTCATGGTTTTCTAAAACCATAAGTGGTTTCCAGGTTGTAAAATCACTATAAAAGGAGGGTTTGGAGAGGTGTTTGTGTAATTGAGTTTAGTTTGCAAGACTGGTGCTAGAAGAAGTCTCTCCAAGTTCGAGTTGTGGTGATGCGCTCCTGTAAGAACTTGCATTGCAAGTGTATTGTAATCATCTTGGTTTGATAATACATTGTGCGAGTTTTGGAGGGTGGGGTTTTTCTCCTGGAAGGGTTTCCCCACGGTAATGACTGTGTTGTGTGTTCTTTGTTATTTTGATTATGTTATTATGCATTTCTTGAGATCTTTGCAATAGTTACTTGAATTTGCATAATCGTCCTCTCAAAGATTAGTGTAGGAAGTGATTCTGCGCACCTTTGCTTCCTTACAGATTTGAGCATTGTAAACTATTTAGAAATGAAGGAAGGGGGGAATGCAATAAACAGGGATAAGACCAAAGCAAATAAT
Source organism: Cupressus sempervirens (assembly GCA_028749045.1). NCBI lineage: Eukaryota > Viridiplantae > Streptophyta > Pinopsida > Cupressales > Cupressaceae > Cupressus > Cupressus sempervirens. The sequence continues at coordinate 277,325,493 of CM053789.1, read as the reverse complement.
TTAGACACTCGCTACCAACCATACAGAAAGGCCATGCGATCAGATTGGAAGGGTGATTTGAAGCCTGAATTGGCATCAGGCATCTAGAATCCAACATACTTTGGACATCTTAGTATTTCTGAATCAGACATCCAAGCTCACATTCATAGGGAGCACATTCCAACTTGAATTTGTTGACAAGCATCACCCGTGGTACTTTGACCTTAGAGATTGAAGTCCAGCTGAACCGTCTTTGCTACGCGATCTCTGTGTGGCACCTGCATTGCATTGAGCACCAGATCAGATTGAAGCAACACATGGACCAGTACCAACAAAAACATGTGATTATGGTTCAAGAAATTTGTAAATAGATATTATGTTCATATACCAAAATTTGTAAATAGATATTATGTTCATATACCAGCGAGATAAGGAAATAAAATATTTAAGAGGATATCACATTGTGAAGAAAAAAGGGCACCAAATAAAAGAGATCAAAACATCTAGACACTTTTCATAGAATATATGTGATACAAGAAAAGTATAAGTAATAGATTTATTTTCACATTAGTGATGGTATTTGCTTTAACAGCAGAGGGCAGTAGAAAGGTGATAGAGGGAAAAGGCATACAAAATGCAGTAATAAATAGATGGTGCAAAGTGCCACAGTCCTGATCATTAGAGAAAGCCAAAAAAAAAAAGACCTTCAACGCAACTAGTATCAGAGCCCAAGGGTAAGATTGGAATGTGCCAACCTGCAAGCAGTTCTTTAATTTTCTGTATATTATGAGCTGGGCAAGATTGTGGGAGCTGTCAAAAGATCTGAGCGATGGTGTGTGATATAGGATTTGGGTTTTGGTTGAGTCTGAGAATGTTTGATCAAACTGTTGCGAAAGAACATTGAGGTTGTGCAATTTAAATGGTAAATTGCTGTTGGAAATAGTGAATGTGGCCAAAGTATTAGAAGGAACTCGATCTATAAATTGGAATAATCATCATGCATGACTATATAATGGAATCAAGGCATCACCCGTTTCAGCAGTCTAAATGCTCAGTATCAACCTTCAAAAAGTATCACCACGCTCCCTCATAGTCAAGTGCTGGATAATGAAGGGATAAATTCAAATATTCGCCAAGTCCAATGTGACGTGCAACAGTTATGCTCGAAACAAAATATACTACCCGGCAGACTGCTCAGTAGCTTATATTCTCAAAACTGACTAGACTAGTCTCCCAGAGTGAGCCATAATGCCGGACATATTTTCAGGAATAAGCCATGCAAAGAGAACAATTGGAAGCTTATAGATGAGGTGGCGATAAGTTAAATGATGTGTTAGGGTAAGGGACCGTTTCACTCCACTGTAAACGGATTAATTACAACAGAGCAGCACTTAGCCAGTGTTAAATGCCAGTGAATGACACTAAGGTCAACTCCAATCCAGGCGCTTCATCCCCATTTACTACAACATCTTAAAGTCAAGAAAAGTCAAGCACCCTGCTATAAAACATGGACGTCTGCTATGATTTCCTCCCTGACGGTTTTATCCGAATCCAATATCGTTCTTGCGCCACCTGCGGATGCACCTTTCTCTGCCCACGCATTACTACCTTGCTCACACACCACAATCTTTTCGGTGATGTCACTGGAGCTCAACCTGCCGTTGAGACAATTGATATTCAGCTTTATTTCCAAAGAAACGCAGCACAAGAGAAATCACATGTCGAACGCTATTCCACCACCAACTAAAGCAGCTTTTCAATAACGCTTCCATAAATAGTCACAGTCTCAATACCATGCAGTTTGGAAGAGTTGGTCTGAAGCTATATTGAAATTGCCTTTATCCGGTATTGAACCTTTATAAGCTTACATCAATGGGCATAATGCATTTGTGTTATGAGATGTGGACCAACGGAATGAGTCTTGAAGAATTTCATCGCACTTGGATAAGTAACATATTGGGACGTCACCTACAGATGCATCTGTAATACAAAGATAGTGTCATCACTATGAATGCAACTGGATATCAGTGAGGTTACGCCGAAGCTTCGATGGAAAAGGGGACAAGATCCGAAATTATAGGGAATGGACATTGAAAAGTGGCAAAAAGAAAGATCCCTAATTTAAATCATTCCTCATGAAAAGAATAAAAGAGGGAGTCAAGCTTGTTAATGTAAATTAAGAAGTATCATATAAAGAAGGTTATCAAGTTCGTACGGATGAAAATGGGGAAATACATAAATGTTTCAAAAGACGACATTACAAATGCACTCCATGTGACGATGTCAGATCAGCAAAGGATATGGCACTTTAATGTGAAAAGAGGATATGGACACTACTTCATACTCCTAAATCACCACCTCAACACATATGGGTAATGAGGTAACTTACTTATTTTCTTCATATATTTTCATGAAATATTATTATTAGTATTTTTGATGAATATTGAACATTCAAATATCTATTATTCATTCTTATAATTGAATGGTTATAAGGGAGTGAGATTAATTGACCAAGTTAATAGGTCATAATCAAACAATTGAGGAATAAGATATTATTAAGTTTTCAAAATTCTAATGTTGAATTTTAAATGAAATTAGTTTTCAATTTTTATCGCAATTTTTTTTGTTAAACTAATTAAATTATTTAAGGTCATTATCTTCCAAGTTGAGATAAGGCCTACGGTGGAATGGACTAGGTGACATCACTTGGGGTACTGGATAAAGCCTACGGGTACCGGGTAAGGCCAATGGTGACGAGATATCCCAAGGTACATCATACAAAGGCACTATCTTGGAGATGATGGTTGGAGAAAGATAACAATAATGAGGGTGAACAGTAAGGCCCGTTGATTGGGTAATAGGGCACCCCATTATGGTTTCTCCTCCTATAATTGAATGATAAGATTAACTATCTGATATTTCAAAGATTATGCTTTAAAAGACTTCTTATTGCAAAATAGTTGATAGAATCACCTTAAGACCATGATTCTCCAAGTTGAGATAACACCTATGGTGGAATGGGCTCGGTGACATCACTTGGGGTACTGGATAAAGCCTACGAGTATCGGGTAAGGCCCACAGTGACAAGATATCCCAGCGTACATCATACAAAGGCACCCTCGTGGAAATAATGATGGGAGAGAGGTAACGATAATGAGGGCGAACGGTGAGGCCCACTAATTGGGTAATAGGGCACCCTATTATGGTTCCTCCTCCCATATTTAGAAAATAATGAGTTAATAAATAGATTGAGACTATAAACACCCTGTCAGGAGATTGATTTATATATAATGTGTACTAATGACTTTTTGGTTGCAGGTCCACAATTAAGGAAACACATAATGTGTGTCTAATGTATTTGCATCATGTTTGCTCCGTGTCTTCATCTATCTACATCGTGTCTACTTTGTGTTTTCATGATCTGTCTACATTGTGTATGCTTCATATTTTCATTCAATGTATATTTCATAAATCTTTTTTGTCTTTTGAATGCAAATACGTTTTGTTTGTGTATGAATATTTTTGCTTGAGGACAAGCAAATTTGAGAGGGGAGGACTGTGATGTCCCCATTTTGACATGTAATTTAAATAATAATAAATACTTTATATAAACTAATATTAATAAATAACATTAAAATTATATTATTGTGCTATAAGTAATATTATAATAATTATATTATGTATGTTGTATTATAATAGCAATATGAATGAAATAATAAATAATGATAAAGATATGTTTAATATAGCAATACTATATTAATAATGTATTATAATATAATATATCTTATGATATTAATCAATATAACCAAAGCTTTTATATATATATATATATATATATATATATACTATGATATACTTGATTAATGAATAAATAATATTTATAACAAGTAATATTATTAATAATGATAGACATAATATATGGTCTATTATTAATATAAATATATATAATTAACATAATTATATTAAGAATATAATATAATTATTATTAACGAAAAGACATGACTCTATGAAACACACATATATATACAAAATCAAAACATTGAGAGGAATAACACATTACATATTATCAGACTAATACCAATAGGAAGGAAAATAGGAAATGTTCCTAGATGGAACATTACAGAATCTTCTTTCTAGGCATCCTTGGAGCTCCGTGCAAATTCTCATGGTAAATTCATCATTAACTCTTATATACTCTGCATAACTATTTTCCAATTGTAAACACAGGTAGAACTCATAAGACTTCATGTCATCAGGGAAATGTTCTACCCTTGGGAGACCTAGCAATAATTGTAGAGAAGCTAACATGTAAATTAGAAAGGAGGACATATAGAAGGTGTTGTAGAATTTCATAGCACTAAGAGCATTAGATAGAATCTTGCTTACCTCATGAGCCCAATCAATATATTGGGTGTCAAAGCAGATTACTTGCACCAAAAGGAAATATTGCTCAATGAAGTTTAAAGCTTCTACCTCACCTTTCAATCTGTGCAAGAGAACCAAGATGTCAATAATCTCAGGCTTGAGATTAGTACCAAAAAGAGTCTTAGGAACCTTACTCTTGGCACACCATGGTTTTTGAAACCATGATTGAATGATTTCCTTTCTCCAAATCATTTCCTTCGTGGAAAACTTAGAGACGGCTCCACCAATTATCACTTTCAAAAACTCTTCCCACTCCAAAAATTGAAGGCAATTTACCATAGTTTTTCTATCAATGGAGATCAATACTATGTCATCTAGCAATACAATCTATCTAGTGTCTGGCTGATAATGATTTATGCATTCATATATCAACTTTGGAGCTTGGATTGCAACTGAAAAACCTGCTACTTCAACTAGCCTACATCCTTGGAGCTTCTCAGTAATGGGATGAATAGGATCTAATCTCACTCTCTCCTAAAAATCTTGCATTTCATAGAAATGAAGAGAAGCATCTCTGAAATTTCATAGTGAAGACTTGATCCCATTCAATCCATCGGAACCCACAAATCTAGTTGCCATCCTATTTGAAATTAAATTTTGAATCTAGAAAATGAAAGGAATAGAAAATGTGCATATGCTAGCCTTTTGGAAAAGTGATGAAATTTTAATAGAATAACAGTTCAAGAAAGAGTGGTAGTTTTGTAACTATTCACATTTCCACCTATATATGGGCTTCAATTCACCCATTGACCTTTTGAATTTGCACCACGCAAATGAATTGAAGGAGAGATCCATTGGTATAGTAAATGCATAGTTCTAATGGGTATTTAGGTGTCTTTTCAATGTTTTATTGGCCCAATAGTAACTTTCTATCTCTCATATTTACTTTCCCATTTTCCATTAAGTTTCGAGAATTTATGAATAGAGTACTCCATAAGAAAATATATGCTGAACCAAATTCTACTTAAAGATCTTTCCCACAATGGTTAGATTATTTCCATTATCATCTTGATATGTTTTGCACATTAAATATGGGTTTAATTTTCTCACCAACTTGATTTTCTTTAAAATCCAAAAAATTATCCTGATGGGTTGAAAACCCACCAAGGAGAAGATAATTTCCATTTCTCTACCTAGGCTTCTCTTTTAACTTTACCTTTTAATTATGCTTTCCCTTGAGTTTGGAAATGTAGAAAAGTAGTGCGCAAAATCATTAGGGGCCCACCTTTTTTATCTTTTCCCTCAAAATTATCTTTGCAGCAAACAAACTTCATGAGCTGAAAACCTACTGAGGAGAAGTGAATTTCTAGTTTTCTGCCTAGAATGATTATAAGAGCTATAAAAAATCTTCAATACTTACTGAGATAGATAATTGTAAGAGGAACATTAGTTTGTAATATGCCACCTTATTATCCTCTTATTTTGACCTGTATGCATCATTTGGTGCTCTTCATGGGAAATTGCCTTCATGGGTTGAAAACTTGCCAAGCAGAAGACGAAGTCTAGTTTTCCGCAAGCTTCCACTCTTATGGAAAAAATGATATGCCATAAGAAAATATAACTCTTTCAAATAATCTTTGCATGTTTCATGAATCTCCATCAGATTAGGTACTAAGCTACTAGCAACATCCCTCGATACAAAGGAAAGAAACCACCCAGCTATGAAATGTGGAGAAGGAGAAAATCAAAAAATCCAATGAAGATTCCTTCCATCGAAGGGGACTTAGACTTGAATACTTCTAGGACCTTACTAAAGCACAAATTTCCACTTTACAAATTGGTTAGAGGATGAAAACTGGGGCAACAACTCACTCTAATTGGGGACTTGGGTAAGCTACACACAAGAAAGGAATCCAAAATCTCTGGTTTTGCAAAATTTAAAGGTGGCTACAAAAAAAAATTAAAGTGAGGAACAACAAGGAAAATAAGAAAGCAAGGGAAACCTAACTAGAAAAACACAAACAAGAACTAAATGTAATTGTAGTATAATATAGGGGCTACCTATTCTCAATTTAAAATTTGATAAAGTTTCAAATCCTGACCATTGTATGTCAGGGGTAGCACCTCACCATCTGGATATGCCAATTTAAATGACTTGTTCTCAAACACCTAATGAATAGTGAATGGGCCTTTCCATAGATTATAATTTTTTTTATGCATACTCTTTGGTGCTCTTCGCTTATCCCATAGTAACACACTATCCCATATCATGAATGTCCATGGTCTCACCCTTTTATCAAATACTCTCTTCACATGCATTTGGTGTTGTGTGATATGATCTATGATTTCTTCTCTTTCTTCTTCGAGTTTTCTCATGTACAAATTCTCTTTTCTAAACCATCCCTATAGATATCATCTTCAATCATAGTCCTCTATTTGTTTGTAGCTAATTCCAAGGGTAATGGAAGACTCACTTCAGTTTTGTAGACCAATTCAAAAGGAGATACGTTGATCCTCTTTTTAGGTGTCACTCTATTTTCCCATAATGCTTCGTGAATTTTCTTGTGCCAGGTCTTCTGATTATCTAACACCAATTTCTTGATAATATTTATCAAATTTTTATTACAAGATTTAGCTTGACCATTTCCCTATGGGAAATAATTAGATGAATGGTTGATTGTGGTACCATGCTCAAAACAAAAATTCATGATCTCAACCAAAGAAAAATATATCGCATTATCCATTACTAGTTTGATGGGGACACCAAACCTAACTAGGATTTTTTCTTTAATGAATTCATAGACCACTTCAAAAGTAGCCTTTTTATTTGCTTTGGCTTCTACCCACTTGGTGAAGTAATTAGTAGCAATGATAACATATGGGTGACCAGCATTGGATGCTAGGTTGATAGGCCTAATGAAATTGAGACCCCATTGTTGGGAAGGGCCTTCAAAGATGATAGGTCTAAGAGGTACAGTGGCTAACTAAGGTCATTTGGTAAATATCTTACATTTCTCGAATTTTCCCACCTAGGAGTAGGCATCCTTAAACATTCCTAACCAATAGTAACATTGTCTCAATATATTGAAAGCCATGAGTGAAGATGAGAAATGTCCACCACATGCTTCATCATGGAAGGTTCTCAACAACTTTTCTAGTTGTTGTTTGTCGACGCATTAGAGGAAAGTACCATCTTTAGCTTTTTAAAACAATTTGTCACACCAAATCACATATTTAGCTACTTTCAACTTGAGATTTCTTCTCTTTTTTTTTGTCATGCCTTCTGGATATTCTTCGTATGTTAGTAAGTAATATTCTCAAACCAAGAATCTTGCATACTAACTACCAGTACTAGTTGCTTCTCTCTTGGTTCCTTTATTTCTTCAACAATTCTATTTTTTTGCAATTGCTTTACAGAAGGCATTACCTCTCACTAACTTAGTAGGCTTGATTTCAATGTTGTACTCTTGCATTTTCACTATCCACATTTCTCTGGCATTACACCCTATATCTTGTTGCATCAACACACTTTTTACTACTACGTCTAGTACGTAGACCACATAATGCAATTGTAAGATATAAAACCTAAAATTCTTTAGTGCCTTAACTACTGCAAAGGCGTATTTTTCAATTTGTGAGTATTTCAACTCATGATTTTTTAGAGGTATACTCATGAAGGCTATAGAAGCTTGTATCCCTTCCTTGTTGTCTTGCATCATGATTATTGATAAAGTATGTTTGGAGGCATACTAGTGAATGATGAAATCCAATTTATAATCTAGATGACATAGTATTTGAGCATTAGCAATGGTGGTCATTATTTTCTATAAAGCTTGTTTTGCAGCCTCATTCCATTTAAAATTTGAATTTCCTTTCATCATATCTACAATGCATTTAGTAGTTTTTGCAAAATTTGGGATGAATCTTCTAAGGAAATTTACTTGTCTAAAGAATGACTTAACTCCTATTTTGTTTACCAGTAGGCTCAACCTTCAAATGGCCTCAACCTACTCTAGGTTGATTTTGATACACTCTTGGGAAACTATATGACTCAAAAGCTTTCCTTTTGTAATAGAGAAAATGGGTTTTTTTGGATATAGGGAGATTATGTGTTCTCGACACCTTTGCAATACCTTCTTCAAATCTTCTATGTGATTCTTTCTTTTCTTTGAAAACACAGCAAGATCATCCAAGTATATAACAATAATCTAGGCTTTTAAATCAGCAAACGTTTTGCTCATACATCTTTGAAATGTGGCACCACCATTAATGAGTCTGAAAGGCATTATGTGGTATACAAATGTACCCTATGAAGTAGTCAAAGCCGTTTTGTATTAATCTTTCTCCTCCACTTCTATTCGATCATACAAACTTTCAACTTGCTACCTTATTTATTAAAAAAGAATGTAATATTTAAATTTAAAAAATAACTTTTACTCCATAGCTACATAATTACTTTGACATATATTTCTCAAATTACTAAAAATACCAATAAGAAAATTTAAATACTAAAATAATATCTTAAGAATTATATATAATAAAATAATTTTCACTTAAAATGCGATCTCTAAATACTGTATTGAGTAATCATAGAATAAGTTAAAATAATATTTATTATAAAGAAAAGACATATTAAATATATATTTGTTGGTGTTATTAATTGAGAATGAAACATTAAATATAAATTTAACGGAACATTTGATTGCTTATAACATCAAAACGACGTGGCATTCGTAGACATACGCGTAGGGCGCCGGGATTAATCTGTTTTTCTTCGTAATTGCTCGCCACTATAATCTCTAATTGCATGCATGCATTCACTTTACATTGGCTAGCAAACAAGTTCTTAAAACCAATTATTATGAATATAACATATTATTATATAAGACCTATATTTAATATATTTATATTTATTAAATAATTTATTACATGATTTTGTTTGTTTATTGAAATATAACAATGCGATTAGCAATACAATTATTATTTTATTAATTTATTACAATTAAAAAATAGTTGAATTACTATTGTATTGATTTTCTTTATTTAACTAAAACTAAGATTATACAGCAATGTTCAATGTAATTTATAGCTCAGAATCTAATTATTTAATGTTGTATTAATTTCAATTTTTATAAAAATATATCCGAAATAACTTTGACAAATGCACATGCAACTGGGAATTCACATCCACTTTGTCCTCAAAACTGGTTCTATCAAGATATAAACGAGAGAAAATACAAACTCATGCAGGCTTTAAAAATCAAAGGCATAGATTACAAGTTAGATAAGAAAAACATTGGTCACCGATGATCTCCATACAAAAAATACAAGGCATAGTTTCTTACGAATTATCTCCATAACAGGTGTAGAAACCATAATTTCTTGCGAACAAAAAGATTTGGAGAGCAGTTTAAAGATACAGATTTTAAGAGAATCTCATAGATGATTTTAAGCAAACATCCCCATCAAATCTTGGTCTGCCTGCAGTCGTATTTCCCACGACACATGGGACACGTATTCTTAACCTTGGTTGCTTCCAAGATACAATTGTAATGAAATACGTGCTCGCATGGCAACTCTTTCAAGTCCCCACAACTCTCTTTCAAGGGATCGAGGCATATCGCACAAAGAATATTTTCCCCATCATATTTTATTTCTTCACTCGGCGATCCCAAAATCATTGCGGCTTCTTCATCACCATTTGGAGAAGATTTGTTTATGGCGCTGTCTTCCACTTGATTCAGATTTGTATTTGAATCAAGCCTGTACCATTCCTCATACGAATCCTGATCTATCTCAATTTGATAATTATAATCGTCATCCATCTCAATTGCAGCACTGTCAGTTTCGTTTCTGTAAAAGTTGAGATTTTCTAACTGTTGTCGAGACTCCTCATGACTGCTTTGAACATAATCATTATTGGAACCAAAACTGCGTAGAATTGAATGAAAATAGACATCCCTACCTTCAAAATGGTGGAAAAGTGCGAAAAAATCCTCATATAAATCCCGATAAATCTCAATCTGAGAAGTGTAAAGTGTGTCAAAATTCATCTCATGAGTTACAGAGCTGTCTGATTGGGCTTCATAAAAATTCAGATTCTGTAGGTGTTCTCCCCCCTGCTCATACTCCTCCCTTCTGTAATTGTAATGAGTGTTGTGAACATAATCAGTATTGCTGGAACCCATAATAAGCTATCTATTTTGTATCACACTCCATTCGCGCCTTCCTCTTCCAAGAATTTCAGTATTAAAACTTCCTCTCAAATTCCTACAAGATTTTAAAAATGAGATAATATCTACACGACCGCAGTACTTTATTTATATGCCTGCAAACAGCATGGCAGTTTGCTATATTTAGATCTCGGCAGTTCTCTTTTATTAAAATTAGAAAGGCTTTGAATATATTTAGATCTCAGTAGTTTGCTAAAAATACCATTTCTTTTTTTCCCTACTATAAACATTCTTTGAATTATATTATATACAATTTTAAATTATATTGTTATTATTTAATTGAAATATAATATAGAGTACTGAATGGTAACGAAATCTATTGAACAGAAGTTACAGAATCTCCGATTTCAATTGTATTATTTTAATCTATTTTTAGAGATAAAAGAAAATAAGGTAAACAATTCATGGAGAAATTAGATTTCTTATTTTTTTCTACTAAATTTAATTTAATTTTAACATTAGTATAAAATATCAAAAAATAAAAAATAATATAATCATTCAAATGTAAAATAAGAATTATATAAAAAAATAAAATAAAAACTATTAATTTCTAATATGTTATACAATGCTCTAATTTAAGTTTCAAAAAATAATACTAACTTAAAATGAAAGAACAATATAAGGGTTCTTTGGGCTGGGACAATAGGAAATAGGCATAGAAATTTTGTTGTTTCAGATTTGTTATGCTATGTTTGATTGTACAAAATTAAAATGAGAATAAGATTAAGTTTATATTTTCTTATTTTTAAAATAAAAATAATAGTTAAGTATCCTTTTCATTTTAATTTAGTATTTTCCTCCCTTTTACATTTTATTGAATTGTTAATTTTTATGTTTTTGCGTAAGGGCCAAAATAGATTTTTAAAAATATATATTATTTTTAAATATCCTCTTAGCATAAAAAAATAACAAAGGAAGACCCAAGGTCTATATGATGTGTTAGATAGTTAATATCTTTATTTTAAGAATTGACTTATTCAACTTTTATGAGATTGACCATCTTCTATAAAATTTAATCCTTCTAGAAAAAGAGGTGATTGTAACTCTTGTCAACCAAATAGAACAATAAATTAACTAAAGCTAAGTTTGTGATCGGATTGAATTTAATTTTGGCTAGCTAATTTGTAGAAGTCTATAGATTAATATAAATGTAAATTTTTTTATTTTACTTACTACTCTTGTATGTATTTGCTACAAATAAACTTGTTTGAATAAATATGCTACACAAAAGTGCACAAACTAGTATAAAGGAGAGGCAAAATTGCACTTGGACCAAACCCACAACTTGATGGAAAAGAGTACTTTAATGAGGACTCTAAATTGAATCCTCGCCCTTTAGATTGTGGTTGTGTGATATATTTGAGCAAAAATAAACCCATTACAAGGCCATTTAAACTATTGAAAAATATAACAAAAATAAGTGTAGAAGGATTCAAAGCCTTGTTAACTAGATCTACATATTTTATTAGAATTAAACCCAAATAAGCTTGAAATTGAAGGTGCTAGTACCTTTGTGCTAAATGTGGTGATATACAATTCAAAACCATATTAGAGCCTCCATTCATTACTTGAGGTGATATCAATTTTAATTGTTTAATTTATTTGAGTAGATCACAATCAATGACATGTAGAAAGAAGGTAACTCCATGGACAATGAATTGGGTAAACTAGATGTAGATCCTATATTTAGTAATTTTTTATAGAATAATATTCATGGATATTCAATATTTAAGTTTGGTAGTTATTAGACACAAGTCATTCTCTAAGGGTCTGTTTCATTTGCAAAATTGTAGAAATCAGGATTTCTACAAATTTTGTTCTTATCAAATCAAGGTTTTGCAAATCTTCATTCCTACTTTTGAGATTTTACTTGAACTATCTGTTTCGCTTAGAAGAAGATGCATGTGAAAACCCATTTTTATGTGTAAACTTGGAGTTGAAGGAAGACATCAAAAAGTAGTCCAATCTATTATTTTTACACTCCTCAAAAAACATAACTAGGCTTTGACTTTCAATTCCTACTTGCTAGTAGGAAGTTGGAAAACCCAGTTTTGACACAAAATTGGAAGTCACAAATTCCAATTCCAATTTGCCAATTTTGAAACAAACGCAACAAATTTCAAATCTAGGTTATAAAAAATCCAATTCCTATCATCTTACATAAAATAAACACACCCTAAGGGCTTGTTTTGTTGTTGGACTAGGAATAAAAAATTTGGAATATGTCTTCTATGTTCTATTTGGTTCGTCAATTGGAAAAGAGAATAGGAATACATATTCCTATTTTTCCTCTAACATAAAATTATACCCATTCAAAAAAGTCTGATGTTATTAGAATAGCCATTCCTATTCCCAATATGCATTCTTATTCTCCATTCATATTCTTGCAACCAAATGAGCTCAAATGGTAGATCTAAATAATTAACAAATAGAAATGAGACTTTACAAAATGATAGTGTATAAAATTTCTACTTCCAGCTTCCTCAACAATACTTTGTCAAATTCTAGACAAAACAAAATACTCATTCCAAGTTATCATAATATAAAAAAAGTCCACACTGTTGGTTTTTAAAACCATTTTTTAATTGGTCACAATTTAGTCACCTCTTGTCACACCTATTACTGAGCTTAAAATGAGGCAAGTATAAAAATTCAAGCATCATTTTCTCATGGTTAAAAAAGTTTTAGAATTAAACTTTCTAAATATCGATCACCCTAATAGAATATACCCAAATATTTGCAGTTATCATTGCATATATTTTGGTTATAGAGGAGCCTAAACTAGTTGCAACCCATATTTTCTTAAGATTGTTAGAAGATAATTATTAATTAGATATTTTTTATGCCATTTTCAATAGTGACAATGATAATTGGATCATCCCCTTTTCCTTTTTAATATGTAGTCATGATGAAGGTGGGAGATCCTTTCCTAGGATAAGGGAACAAACAAAGGAGAAACATCTATAGTGGGCCTTCAAGAAGATTCTTTATTTTGTGGGGTTGGGAATGAGAGATCTAAGATTTTAGAATAGGCATAATAAATAGAGGATTTGGTCTTCATCAAAAGGTCTTTTTTCAAATTTTATGGATGACATGAGGCTAATTATGGAGATTATGTAGATATGGATTACAAATTCAAATATAATGAAAAGTCAAATGTTATGGGTAGTCTACATTCCTCTAAAGTTTAACACAAAGAAGTAGAAGTAGAACATTAGGAGGACACAATTACTTTGGAGATGGAGGCTATAGGGGAAGACAAGGTAGACGCCAATGAAGAGGAAGAACTAGGATGATGAATTCAACCAAGATGATGCTATCGACTCTTCTTCTTCATCTCACACTAGTTAAGAGATAATCTTAGTTGTTTTTTTTTTTTTTTTTTTGCAAATAACTTTTATCAATTAAGCTTGATTCATTTCTAAGAGACATGGATGAGAAATAGTCCTACATTTTGGATTGCATTAAGGTGTCATATTCCTACATAGTATCTTGTAGAATGATCCACATAAACTTTGTCTATTTTATTTGATATTACAATTAAGAAAAACTTTCAACTTAAGAAAATCATTTATTATAAAAATTTAAATTTTAAATTTCAAAATTAACTTTTGCTCCACACCTAGATAAATTAATTTCACATATATTTCATAATAAAAAATAAAAAATAAATTAAATACTAAAAATGTTGGCAATCTGATTGAAAAGCTCATTGTTGAATATCAAAGAGGGAGATTGTTGCAAAGACAAAAGATTGTTGTTTTCAATCATTGTTTTTTCATTGATGTCAAACCTACTATTTGTAGGAATGACATTTTCTTATAAGATCCAAGTACTATGACTTTGTTGATTGATAAAGAGGATTTGATCAACAAGATGTAACAAGAGCACCTAAGGGAAAGATTGAGTTATGATGTTGTAATGAAGTGCAAGAATCAGTTAAGACAATGGTTAAATGATGTATTGATAGAATACTCAAAGATACAAAGGTTGGTCACACTTAGAAACATTGGAGAAAGAAGTTGTAACAAGGTGGAATGCAAAGCTTAAACTAAGATCATTAGTGGGTGAGCAAGTTAGTTGAAGCTGAGAAAAATCTCAGTAGGAGCCAGCTAACAATAAATTCTAGCATGTGTTGAGTGATCCTTAGGTGCTAAGTGACAATCAGGTGCTGAGCATAAGAAAATCTTAGTTGCTGCCGAGTAATCTTCAAGTGCCAAGCATTAGGAAAAATATAGTTGATGCCAAGAAACACAGTATGTGTTGAGTACTAGTATTTCAATAGTGTCAAGCTGTTGGATTATTTTAAATGATAAATATTCACCAAATCCAAGCTGACAAAGTGGTTGTCTTGAATTTTGTTAATTAGTTGGAAGATAAGGATAATGAACTGGTGGCACAAAATTCTATGTAAACTATTTTTGGGTGAATTCTAAAGGATTATTCAATAGGTTTCTAAAGGAAACAAAATATGGGTTAGATGCAATGAATCCTACCTAATCCATGGCAATTAAAATTAAAAGATGAAAAATTCGAGTAGGAAAAGGACTCCAAGACTTCTATTTAAGGAAGTCATAGAACAAGAAGTGAATGCTACTGATACTGTTACTGCTAAAGAGCCAAACTGTGAAGTAGATAGAAGGGTGTCAAGGAAGTGACATCTAGGAGAAGGAAGAGCATAGAGGCTCTACTTTTATACGTGGTCATGAAGAGATGATTTCACTAGTACATTGAGCATAGAGACTCAAGGAGACTAAGCTTGAAAGGAGGGCAAGCTGTCAGAGTTGCAATGATTGAAGGCTAGGCAAGGGTATGAGCTAAGAAGTAATCTGAGACTTGCAAGATAAGTTGTATGTTGTAGTTAGGTCAAATATTTTTTCTAATACTCTCTAGCAATTGTATTAGACATGAAAATCCCATGGACTTAGGTTGGCCTAACAACCATTTGTAAATTCTTTAATAGGATGACATTCCAAGTGAATGTTCTAAAGTCTTTTAACCAAGCCCACTTCTAACAAGGTGGTTAAATCCTCTAACAAGGTCACATTTAATAATGTGTTGTAAGCCTTTAATAGGGTAGGCCTTTCATAGGGCATTACTTTAGAAGAGTGATAATTGAGTAGCATGTTACTGGTGGTTTTTCCCAAATTGGGTTTTCACATAAATCACTATGTTATGTGTTGATTTCTTATGTGTTATGCTTGCATGTTGATTTACAGTAACTTTCTAGTTAGAAAAGTTAAAGCTTGGATAAATGAATAGTTGAATGGGCTCACTATACTTAGTGAAAAATTTTGAGTAGGACATTTGGACCTTGAATAACTAATTCACCTACCCCCTCTCAGTTATTCTAAAGCATTTCTAACAATTGGTATCAGAGCCATCTGCTGATTTAGTTTCAATGTACTAGAAGTAGGAAGATCAAGATATACAAGAGAGAAGTTCCCAAGCTCGATAAAGACAACTTTGCTGCATGGTAGTGTCTGATGAAATTGCACCTTGGATCAATAGATGACTATGCACAAACTTCAATTGCAACAAAACATATAAATCCAACAGGACCTCTTACTATAGATGATTTGAATAAAAAGAAGGAGCACAATCAAGAAATGCTAGAGATTGCCTCTACACTAAATTATGCAGAATATGATGACATCAGAGACTGAGAAACTACATTCAAGATGTGGAAAGCCTTATCAGATATCTATGGAGGAGATAAGAATTTCTAGAGAGCAAAAAGAGAAAGCTTAAGAGGAAAGTTTGATGACATGAAAATGGAGAAAGGTGAAAATGCTACTTAGTATGCTGCAAGAATGAAAGAAGTGGTAAGTGCAATAAGAAGTCTAGGTAGTAAATTGGAAGAAGAAATTGTACTCTTCTCCTTATCTATGCTATTAGAGTTTCAGCCATCCAAGTGCTGAGGTGTGTACAAGGGAACACACTAACCTTTAAAGGAATAGTGGGAAGACTTACTACATTTGAGCTATCCAATTTTGACAACTACAAACCTGAGAACTTTGAACATACTTCCAAGGCCAAGATAACAATAAAAGACACTAAGGAAGAGACATCAAGAAAGAAGAGAAGAAAAGGAAAACATGCATCCAGTGACCATAGTGTAGATGAAGAAGATGTGGAATAGTTAGAAGCACTATTGGCTAGGAGATTCCATAGAGGAAAAGGTGAATTCAAAGGTAACCTCCCTATCATATGTTTCAATTGCAATGAAGTAGGTCATATTATTGCAAGATGTACATAGAAGAATAAATACAAAGAGAGGAACAAGTACAAGAACAAGAGAGAAGATGACAATAAAGACTACAAGGAGAAAGGCAAGAGATGCTACATTGTTGAAGAAGATTCTAATGAGAATGATGATGAAGTAGTCTATGTGGCTATGAAGGATGAATTATATAAAGATGAAGATGAAGCAACAAAATTGGTTACTTGTGTGAACAAGAATGACAAGCAGATCATAGATAGTGGATTCTCACATCATATGACATGAGATAAAAGTAAGTTCATTACTTTTACTCAATATGATGAAAATAGTGTTAGATTTGGTAATGATGCTCCATGTCAAATCAAAGGAAAAGGCTCTATTTAACTCATGGAGAAAATTTCATGTGATAATGCATACCATGTTGAAGGATTAAACTACAACTTGTTGAGTGTATCACAACTAGGCAATGTAGGTTGCAAAGTTGAATTTGGAAATAAAACTACCAAGATCTATGACACTTACAGAAATCTAATAGGAAAGGGTGAACAGAATAGGAGTAATTTGTTTTACCTAGATATGGAAGATGTAATATGTCTTGTTGTTAGATTTTATGATTTGTGGTTGTGGCATAAAAGGCTGTGTCATGTTACCTTTGATAACCTGATTAGCATCAGAAAGAAAATGAAGGTCAGAGGGTTGCCCAAGTTGAAGAAACTTGAAAACACAATGTGTAAACAATGTCAACTAGGGAAGATGACTATGTCTACTTTCAAAAGAAAGACATACAGTTCCAAAGAAGTACTAGAGTCAGTCCATATAGACTTATGTGGTCTAATAGAAGTACAAAGCTACCTAGGAGATAGATACATAATGCTATTTGTAGATGATTATTCCACGATGATGATTGCTATGTTTTTAAAGAAAAAAGGTAATGCATTTCAAATGTTTAAGTTGTATTTGGCTAGAGTTGAGAAGGAAACAAGAAAGAAATTGAAATGCCTAAGGTCAGACAGAGGAGGTGAGTTCACATCAAAAGAATTTGAAATATTCTACAATGACAAAGGTATCAAAAGGAAAACATCAACACCAAGAACTCGACCATAGAATGATATTTTTGAAAGAAAGAATTGGTTAGTGATTGACTATGCTAGAACCTTGATGACATAGAAAAATGTTGCACTAAAGTACTAGAGAGAAGCTGTAATTACTGTAGTCTACACACTAAATAAAGTTCAAGTCAAAAAAGGTACAAATGCAACACCTTTTGAATTGTGGTATGGTCACTCACCTAATGTTAAACATTTCAAAGTATTTTCCTATAAATGCTATATTATAAAAGATACTAGAAATGGAAAGTTTGATGCAAAAAGTGATGAAGGCATATTCCTTGGATACTCAACGAGAAGCAAGGTATATAAGTGTTCGAATACTAACACTAACAAGATTGTAGAGTGAAAATGTAAATTTTGATGAACATGCAGAAGTTCAAATTGATGAGTCCAAGAAAATAGAGGATTTTAGATCCTTTTTCTACTTTTATGAAGGATTGACTGTTGAAGACAATGGTGCAAATCACGTTGGGAATCAATAATAAATTTTAGTATTTTCCAAGTCTTAGCATGTGAATGCCGAGCTGCATTTAGAAGCCAAGTTGGAAAATGTAGAAAATGCTCATTCCAGCTCTAAAAATAGTATACATGAGAGAAATGATGAAGTGACAGATGAGGAAGAACAAATTGACTCTAAAGCTGAAGGACCAAATATAGAAAGAAGGACAGAACCCAGATTAGCCAAGTATGTGAGAAGACATCACACTGCAGATCAAATCATTGGTGACAAGCATTCTAGACCAAGGAAAAGGAATAGACTCAGGAATGAATCATGTCTATTAGGTTGAACCTAAAATAGTGAAAGATGCACTCCAAGATGATGACTGGTATAAAGCCATGGACGAAGAGATAGATCAGATGGAGATGAACAAAATATGGTCTCTAGTTCCTAGACCAGCTGATAAGAATGTGATTGGTACCAAATGGGTGTTTAGAAACAAACTTGATGAGAATGGTGAGATAATACGAAACAAGGCCAAACTAGTTTGCAAAGGTTATGCACAAGAAGAAGCTGGATTATGAGGAAACATTTGCCCCTGTTGCAAGAATGGAAGGAGTAAGAACATTACTTGCATATGTTGCATACTAAGGTTTTAAAGTCTACCAAATAGATGTGAAGTTTACTTTTCTAAACGGTATACTAGAAAAGGAAGTCTAAACAGAACAATTAGAGGGATTTGTAGATGAGAAGAATAAGGGCATGGTTTGAAAACTAAACAAAGAACTTTATGAATTAAAAAAAACACCTAGACCATGGTATGAGAGATTGCACAAATATCTTGTAAAGATTGGATTTGAGAGAACTAATGACAACAAAAAATTTTACACCAAAGATAAAAAAGGTAAAAATATTTTGATATTAGAAATCTTTGTTGATGATGTAATAGTTAGAGGAAAAAATGTTCCATGCAAAGATTTTTTTGATCAAACAAAATATGAATTTGAGATATCAATGTTTGGAGAAATCAAATTCTTTGTTAAATTACAAGTACATCAATTGAATCATGGCATATTTGTGACCCAATCCAAATACATCAAGGAGATAATCAAAACATTTGGGTTAGGAGATTCAAAACCAATCAGCACACCAATGGCAATTGGACATAAGCTATTCAAGAATGATGAATTTTCTAAAGTGAGTCAGACATTGTATAGGTCAATGATTGGAAAGCTGCAATATGTTGTACATAGTAGACCAGACATTGCATTAGCTATTGGAATAGTAGCAAGATTTTCTACAAATCTAAGAGAAAATCACTTAACGGTAGTAAAGAGAATACTGCAGTACCTGAAAGGAATTGATGACTTTGGTTTGTACTACAAGAGGAGTGAAAATTTTGAATTGAGAGCCTACACTGATGAAGATTAGGGAGGTAACATCAAGATAGAAATAGCACTAGTTGAGTAGCACTTTTCTTAGGAAAAAGGTTGATTAAATGGAACAGAAAAAAGAAAAGTTGGACCTCAAAGTCCATTGCTAAAGCTGAATATGTTGTAGTTGCTATAAATTGCACCAATATTGTATGGATCAAATATTTGCTGCAAGGCATGAAGGAAGAGGTAACTAAGCCCGTGATACTTTATTGTGACAAAACAAGTGCTATCAACATATCTAAGAATCTAGTAATGCATGCTAAAACCAAACACATTGCAATCAAGTATTATTATGTAAGAGAGTTGATGGAAGCTAAATAAGTGAAGATGGAATATTTTAGCTCAAAAGGAAAAATTGTTGATATCTTCACAAAAGCAATACATAAATATGCTTTTGAGTATCTTAGAGGTAAGTTAGGGGTGATACCCCTAGCTAAGGCTACTTGAAGCAAAAACAAGAATGCCCTGCATTAAATGAGCTGATTGAAAAAGATTTCACACATTGATGTAGAGGATGTTTACTTTAGGATTCATGCCTAAAATAGTAGATGTGTTGAAGTTTTAGATCAATCATAAGCAAGGTGACAGAGGGAAAAATTGAATGAACCTATAAAAGCTACACTTGCATACTAAGATGCTAATATGTCTTTGACATTGTTGCCAAAGAGAGAGGAATAGTAGAAAACAGACCAACAATTATTGAAGATAAAGAATAAAAAAAGAGGGAGAAGTGAGAAACTTATTACATGCTGATAATCTAGTGATCAAATGAAGATAGAGGGAGATGTTAATCAGAACAACAGAAGATGAGAAATATAGAGGGAGAAAGACAAAGAACAAGGATATAGTAGCAAAGAGGGAGAAGCTGAAATGAAGTAATTAGAATAGTTTAAGGTGATGTGAAGCTACAATTTATTTTTTGGCATTTGACTTACTGTTCTAACCTAGCTAGCATTTGGTTGAATAGTTTAGTTTGATGGTTGATCAATTTTGTTTGCCATCAATGCCAAAGAGGGAGATTGTTGCAAAGAAGAAAGATGGTTGTTTTCAATCATTTTTTTGTCATTGATGTCAAACCTTCTATTTGTAGGAATGACATTTACTTATAAGATTCAAGTACTATCACTTAGTTGATTAATGAAGAGGATTTGATTAAAAAGATCTAACAAGAGTACCTAAGGGAAAGGTTGAGTTATGATGTTGTAATGAAGTGCAAGCATCAGTTAGGACAATGGTTAAATGATGTATTCATAGCATACTCAAAGATACAATGATCACACTTAGAAAAATTAGAGGATGAAGTTGTAACAAGGTGGAATGCAAAGCTTAAACTAAGATCATTAGTGGGTGCCGAGAAAATTAGTTGAAGCTATGAAAAATCTTAGTAGGAGCCAAGTAACTGTAAATTCTAATGTGTGCCAAGTGATCTTTAGGTGCTGAGTGAAGATCAACTGTCAAGCATTAGAAAGTCATAGTTTGTGTCAAGTAATCTTCAGGTGTTGAGCATCAAGAAAAACATAGTTGATGCCGAGTAACAAAATTTGTGCCAGGCACTAGTATTTCAATAGTGTCAAGCTATTGCATTATTTTAAATGATAGATTTTCCAAATCTGAGCCAAAAAAGTAGTTGTCTTGAATTTTTTGAATTAGTTGGAAGATAAAGATGATGAGCTGGTGGCACAAAATTCTATGTAAACTATTTTTGGGTGATTTCTAAAGGATTTTTTAAGATGCCTCTAGAGGAAACAAAATATGGGTTAGATGCAATAAATCCTACCTAATCCATGTGAATTCAAATTAAAGGATGAAAGAATTGAGTGGGAAAAGGACTCCAAGACTTCTATTTAAGGAAGTCATAGACCAAGAAGCGAATGCTGCTAATATTGTTGCTACTAAAGAGCCAAACTATGAAGTAGATAGAAGGGTTTCAAGGAAGTGACATCTAGGAGAAGGAAGAGCGTAGAGGCTCTACTTCTATAAGTGGTCATGAAGAGATGATTGCACTGGTACATTGAGCATGGAGACTCAAGGAGACTAAGCTTGAAAGGAGGGCAAGTTGTCAGAGTTGCAATGATTGAAGGCTAGGCAAGGGTATGAACTAAGAAGTGATCTGAGATCTGCAAGATAAGTTTTATGTTGTAGTTAGGTCAAATTCTTTTCCTAATTCTCTCTAGCAATTTTATTAGACATGAAAATCCTATGGACTTAGGTTGGCCTAATAGCCATTTGTAAATCCTTTAATAGGGTGGCATTCCAAGTGAATGTTCTAAAGTCCTTTAGCTAGGCCCACTTCTAATAGGGTGGTTAAATCCTCTAACAAGATCACATTTAATAGTGTTTTGTAAGCCTTTAATAGGGCTGACCTTCTATAGGGCATCACTTCAGAAGAGTGAGAATTGCTAGCATTGTGCTAGTGGTTTTTTCCAAATTGGGTTTCCACATAAATCACTATGTTATATGTTGATTTCTTAGGAGTCGAGTAATAATAAATTCTAATGTGTTCCAAGTGATAATTCAGGTGCCAAGTGAAGATCAAGTGCTGAGCATCAGAAAATCATAGTTGGTGTCAGGTAATCCTTAGGTACTGAGCATCAAGAAAAACATAGTTGATGCGAAGTAAGACAGTATGTGCCGAGCACCAATATTTCAATAGTGCTAAGCTATTGCATTATTTTAAATGACAAATATTTTCCAAATTTGAGCCAACAAAGTAGTTATCTTGAATTTTTTGAATTAGTTAAGAGATAAGGATGATGAGCTTGTGGCACAAAATTCTATGTAAACTATTTTTAGGCAAATTCTAAAGGATTATTCAAGAAGTCTCTAGAGGAAATAGAATATGGGTTAGATGCAATAAACCCTACCTAATCCATGTGAATTTAAATTAAAGGATGAAAGAATCAAGTTGGAAAAGGACTCCAAGACTTCTATTTAAGGAAGTTATAGACCAAGAAGTGAATGCTACTAATAATGTTGCTGTTGAATTGCCAAATTGTGAAGCAGATAGAAGGGTGTCAAGGAAGTGACATCTAGGAGAAGGAAGAGCACATGGGCTTTGCTTCTATAAGTGGTCATGAAGAGATGATTACACTAGTACATTGAGCATGGAAACTCAAGGAGACTAAGCTTGAAATGAGGGCAAGTTGTCAAAGTTGCAGTGATTGAAGGCTAGGCAAGGATATGAACTGTGAAGTGATCTAAGATCTGCAAGATAAGTTGTATGTTGTAGTTAGGTCAAAGACTTTTTCTAATTCTCTCTAGCAATTGTATTAGACATGAAAATCCTATGGACTTAGGTTGTCCTAACAACCATTTGTAAATCCTTTAACAGGGTGGCATTGCAAGTGAATGTTCTAAAGTCCTTTAGCTAGGCCCACTTCTAATGGGGTGGTTAAATCCTCTAACAAGGTCACATTTAATAGTGTGTTGTAAGCCTTTAATAGGGTAGACATTTCACAGGGCATTACTTTAGAAGATTGAGAATTGAGTAGCATGTTACTAGTGGTTTTTCCCAAATTGGTTTTCCACATAAATCACTATGTTATGTGTTGATTTCTTATGTGTTATGCTTGCATGTTGATTTATAGTAACTTGCTGGTTAGAAAAGTTAAAGCTTAGATGAATGAATAGTTGAATGGGCTCACTATACTTAGTGAAAATTTTTTAGTAGGACATTTGGACCTTGAATAAATAATTCACGCTCCCCCTCTCCTCATTTATTCTGAAGCATTTCTAACAAAAACTATCGATAGAAAATTAAAATACTAAAACAATATCTTAAGAATTATATATAATAAATTATTTGTTACCAAAATGATGATCTCTAAATACTATACTAATAAATCATAGAATAAGTTAAAATCATATTTATTAGCCAATAGCTACTTATCAAAAGACCCTTCATCAGAAAGTGCCATGTTTAGGATAGAAAAATAAAATGTAGTGGTACAAGTCAGAAAAGTGACTTCACAAATGGGCTTGGGTGGCAACCCCATCTTGGACAAGAGCCTTATCTTCACCACCTTTGGAGTTACCAGGATGGGGTAAATGAGAAATTGACTACCATTTACTACTATAAAACCCTCAAATTTAGTTGTCATGACCAAGGATTGTTCTTTGTCTAAATTTGAACGAGTATGGTCATCTTTGTTTATACCCTATTTCAATGTCTTTTGATATCTATTGTCATCTTTGATCATTCTTGAAATCTTGGTTACAAGAACCTGCAAATAGAGGAATCAGACAATAAAAGACAATTCCCCACTCCTTAAAGTGGTTCTATTTTTTGTCTTATTTTTTTGAATTAACAAAATTTTACATGTTTCTATGATTCTTACTAACTTTATGCACCAGCGAAAAAGGTTTATTTTCTATTCTTCTTCTGCTTCATAAGAATTCCTTTGGGAAGCCCTAACAAGACCTTCCATCCTTTATTTGTTCTTTCATATCTTGCAAACATGTCTTCAAGATGTTTGAATAGTACACAAGTATTATTTTCATTTCACAACATTCTACATCTCTATCCCTATCACCTAATGATGCTCACAAAACAGTTTTAGGTTTGTCTATTAAGCCTTTTGTAAACTAATTTATATGCCTCCATGTATTGGTGACAACATTCATTCGAGAATTTTGTCAGTTCGTTCATATTGATTGATTGATAAACCAATCTTTCTCATGCCAAGGATATAGCTTTCAAATTGAGGCATTGGCAAAACTCTATAGTTATTGACTACTTCATATTTTCTAACGCACATTATCATATTAATACAATTATAACATGAATGAATAAAGAATCATTGATACACTGCCATTCACAATTGCTTTCAAAGATCTTCCTAGTTGTTTCTACAATAAATAGAGAATTGAGCTCTTGTTTCAAGCATTTTTCCATGCTCATATCATTACATGTGCAAACTGATCTTATTTTCTTGCATCCTCTACAAAG
Source organism: Cupressus sempervirens (assembly GCA_028749045.1). Classification (NCBI taxonomy): domain Eukaryota; kingdom Viridiplantae; phylum Streptophyta; class Pinopsida; order Cupressales; family Cupressaceae; genus Cupressus; species Cupressus sempervirens. The sequence continues at coordinate 277,300,761 of CM053789.1, read as the reverse complement.
TCAGCATTGATTTTCTCAAGAGATTTAGAAAAAATTGCATGGATATTATGAGAAATGAAAACTTGAAAACTTCCTCACCTTCATTGGGCTGTGAATAATAAAAATGAATGAAATAGGTTGGATAGTTAAAGTTGGCCCCATAGAATTTTTGGAACATGAAGTCCTACGGCAAGCTCCTAAAACTTGGATGAATTGATAGCTGGTTAAAGTTGACCCTACCCTTAAAATAGTAGGATTGGTCGGGAACCAAAAGGAATGCCCACCATAGACTCGATCGAACCAACCCAGCACCCTAGCACTAAAGAAATACTATTGAATATTGGCCCACCCAAATAATCTACAATTTTTTTTCTTTTTTTTGGGGGGGAGGGGGAGGGGGGTGCGGTGGTAGGGTGGGGCGGGGCTGGGGGAAAAAAATCACTATCATAGGGCACTGGACTGTCAAATGCTTTGGGTGGGAAAAATGGTTGGTCTAGTTGTTAATCTGTATATTTTATCAAGCAATTAGTTGGCTATCAAATCAAGGGTTATCTCTCTCTCTCTCTCTCTCTCTCTCTCTCTCTCTCTCTCTCTCTCTCTCTCTCTCTCTCTCTCTCTCTCTCTCTCTATATATATATATATATATATATATATATATATATATATATATATATATATATATATATATATATATATATATATATATATATATATATATATGGAATTATCAATGAGATTGATCACTACTAAAATAGAACCTAACTGTGCTAATTAATTATTACAACCCAACATCAGATTAAGGAAATATTTCAATATAAGTAATTGGTGAAAATAATAACCTAAAACCCATTTTCTTATAGCCAACAAGTGTTACTATCAGTGTTGACCATTACCCAAAACTCTTTGCAATTATCATGAGACAGATTGTGAATGAGCTGGATTATCCAATAAAATAGAACCCAACTATGCTAATTGTTTTTTAAGTATTGAATAAATGTGAATTATAAATTTGCAATTATAGACCACAAGAAAATCAGCTAGATACACAAAAAATAGTATATGACATTGCTATAGAAAAACAAATAGCAATATCAGTACAAAATAGAGAAAATGTCATAGCTAGAGTAATACAAGTAGTAACTTTATGAAAATTTTAGTCCTATAGTAATGTAGCTATGTGATACCCTATATTGATCGCTTTCTTGCCAAACAATTGATTAATCTAAGCCTTAATTCGTTGAATCTAAAAATCTAGTCTCAAATCTTTTTCAGCAGCAACTTGAAGCTAAGAGAAAAGAGATATTAGACAATTGAAAATGTCTGAATAAAGCCTTAAAAGTACAAATTCTAGATGATTACTATTGTGATTACTAAAGACTGTTGTACACCTTGTCCTCCATATATAGAATAATATAACTTGTCGCACGCCATCAGCAATAATATTTTTATTTAAACCCACCCCTAGAAGAGAATCTTTCCAACTTAGCTTGTGATAAAAAATAGCAATCAAATAATTGAAAATAAAATTCCACTACTTCAAAAACAAGCAGTCCCAAAAAATATGTCTCATGCTCTTTGATTTATAGAAAAATGGGAAACTAATAGGCTGGACCATTATACATTTCAACCTAAAGGCCAACATCAAATGAAGGAAAAATTTGAATATAAGTAATCATAGGTTTGTAGGGACTCACAATATCGATGACCAATTGGATTTTTCACTTACCACTACCAAAATGAATAGTGAACTCCTTGAGTAATGAAAGAAATAATCTAAATGATTTTTTAGTTGCCCTACCAAGAATTTGGCTCATATATTTAAAATAATTAGGATTTTCAACTTGTTAACATGTCATTGAACACTTGCATACAACTAATATGAAAAATTTCTCAATGCTAAGAGATCCAACTAAAAAACTGATTCATATATTCATCATTTAACCATGCCCACCTTTAAATATTTTCCTAATGCATATGGTCAAAGAGATTGCATTCAACATTATTTTGACATGGTATATCTCTGGTAAAACTAATAATGCAGTAAGAAATACAAAACAAGAATGCAAACATAATATTATTGATGTCATCCTAATGATGAAATACAATCTTGAAACTTATGTCCTTCCTTCATGAGTGGGGTTACTCTACTTAATCATATGGTTGCCTTTGAAAGTGATAGGGCATTAATGCTAATGTTGTAACTTTCTTAAGATTGTTGTGCTAGCTATTTTAAGCCAATGGAAGACTATGATAAATGGGAGAATTTGATAGCCTAGTTTCCCTATTCCTAGGAATGTAGAAACTCACTTTCTCTATCCCCTATACTTTTTAATTATTTCAATCATAGAATGTTTTTGCACGAATACATCATAAGGATAAAGTATGTTGTAAGTAGAGTTGACTAGATTGCTTATTAGACACAATGCACCTAGCTAGTTTGTTTTTTTCCTGGGATTTGAAATAACCTATACTTTTGGGAAGGAAACAATTAATTTATTTAAATCTCTAATTGAAATATCATCTCTTTATAATCCTTTTGGATATGACCAATTTGTATGCAATTCCAACACTTTGCTTTGGATTTGTTCCAAATTATTCATGCTTCATATCCTTCTTTCTTTTGTCCTTTACTCAATCTTGAATGATTAGAGCCTCCTTAGACACCTTATAAGATTTCCTCTATAGATAATCTAACAAAAGTGTAGAAACCACTTCATCCATTTTAAAATGGGTAGCAGTACTTCCAATAACTATCACAAGATGATCTCATGAATTAGACAACAAGCACAACAGTAACATGCGATGCTCTTATTCATTATCAGACACAAAAAAAAATGATAGTTGTGCAATCAACATACTAAAAAATTTTAAATGATCTAGAATAGTTATTCCTTCATCCATCTTCAAAGATTACAATTTCTTTCTCAAGAAACTCTTCTTTACTAAGGATTTTCCCTAATCAATATCTCCCAAATTCTTCCACAAAGAACATGCCATTTTCTCTTCATGGACATTCAAAAGAAAAAAATATATGAGACATAGCCTTATCAATCCTCTAGCCTTTCAATATGATAGATCCCAATCTTCCTACTTCATGCCAAAAGGCATGTTGGTAGACACAAGGATCCATAGATCTTGGTCAACCAATGTATCTTCAACTTGAAGTTTCCCTAACTCAAAGTTTGTGTCATTAAACTTTTCAATGTTTATTTTTTCCATCTCAATTTCAAGATAAACTCCCACTAAAACCAAATTAATGCAAATAATCAAATCCTACCAACAAGGATAACAAGAAACTTGTCTGGCTCTCGTACTACTTGTTAGAAAAGAAACATACTGAAACAACTTCATAATGTAAATTTATAGAGGAAATATGAAAGATTTCATAACTACATCAACATTCTGATGCATAGGTGAAACAAGAACACAGAAAATATGATGGACATAAGATAAACCTAGAAGACTAGTTTTAATGTGGAAAACACTTTTGAGAAAAAATTTCTCATTAGAAGAGGTGTACAAAGTCTTGGGCAAGGATTTTATAAGAAATGTAGACTGGTATAGAGTTTTTAGTGACATCCCTTCAATGCTTTTTTCTATGATTTGTCTGGTCAAGCAAAACAAGCCTAGCATATCCTCCTTATGCAAGTGCTTGTTTAAAACAAAATACCTTAGTATTATGGAGAAATAAATGGCCAACATCTATAATGATATGTGTATTTAAAGACCCTATCACTATGATATTTCAACTGACAAAAGAATCTTATTCCTCTTTACCCCATGGTTTGATCCTTTGATAACAAATGACTTATTAAATGGTTCCATATTATGAAGAGAAACTTATTCTTTTTATAATCTTCTTGCATATTTTTCATGTGAGTAATAAGAATTGGATGGATACATACATAAATGAAGAAAAGACAGATGCCTAGGAAAATAACTCAGTTTTGGATTCTAATTGGCTAGAGTTTCCCATTTCAGGATTTGAGGATGTAGTAGAAAAAACTAAACTACAATCTCCCTTGATTATGCCACAAAATTGATGGCTTCAATCTCATTTTTACTTCTATCACGTATCTTCTTTAGATTGCAAATGATTGTTGGACAATTTATTAATTATTATAAGGTTGTAATGAAAATTGAAACTTTTCTCTTTTAGTCAATCCTTTGAAATAGATAGGAGATAAACATTTGTCTTTCTTAAGATCTTTATTAAGGAATTTTGTAATTATGTTTTCAATCCTATTATTATGGTCTTCAATCAACATTACAATTACTATAATTTATTATACCAATCCCACGTTGAAACAAACTAATTGAATATCACATTATATTTATACATTCATTAAACCGCAACATTAAAAATCTAAAATGGAGAATGAAAACACATAGTAGTCAAACTATTTAAATTAGGAACAACTAAACATAAACTATTCTAACACCTAATTGGTACTAGTTGTTAAACTCAAAAGGAATAATTGGTTAGCATTGGAACTAGACCCAAAGTACATACATAGAAAATCATTAAAGTAAACTTATGAACATGACAGATTCCAAATATGAATTCAAAATTATAAGATATTATAAGGAGATTAGATATCTAATCTTAAAAGCAACCATATTCAATGCATGTATAAATTAGATTTAAGAAAATTGGTTTTTTAAACTCAACTTTATATTTTTATAGATTAAATATTAAAAATGAGCTTAATGTGTGTTTAAAGATGGAGGAAATAGGGTGGAAAAGATTTAATTAAATATTTACAATCCCATGTCAGATTTATTTCTAAAATTTTAATTATTAATCGTAAAATTTAAATTAATTACACTCTAAGGTTAGCACACAGTGATTTTTTCCTAATCTAAATTAAAATTAGTAGCATGCACACACATTATCATGATTATGTTCAATTAAAGAAAAATATTATAGAAACTTTTGACTTCAGAACCTTCATTTTGGAATGCTCCATTTCATCACCATATATATTGATAGCCCTATTCAAATAATGAAAATCAAGAATATCCAAGGTGGATTTAGTTGTTTCATAAACTAAATCATAGGGAGACCATCTTCCAAGATATTTCAAAATAATGGCACTGCCCACAAGGGCCAAGCCTAACCATAACCAATATGTTTCTATTAGTGCACATATTGTCTTTCTAATTACACAATGATAGTTTTCTCTATGCCCAAGACCTAGAAAGTACAAAAATGTTCACAAAAATTGAGAAAACTTCATGTTATTTTTTTTCTCTTCATATTTATAGGTACAACTTCCTTTAGAAATCTATCAATGAAACAAAAATAAATTTCACACATTTTCTAGAAAGTGCATAAGGACTCTCACATACTTCTATGTAGTGAACTGATAACTCATTCATGCAATAAAGATTAAATAACTCACAATTTTTCCTCCAAAACCACTTATTCAAAGAAAATAAAAATACAACAACATTATAATAATCATTCAAGAAATTTGATCAACGTGAATTGTAGAAGAAACACCAATATATATCTTCAAAAGATAAACCAAGTGTTCACAAAGTAACAATGATTTAAACACTTCAAACATCAAGTTTTAGAGTGGGATCAATTTCAAAAAGCAAATATATATATATGCTATTTTTCTATTGCTATGTACAAAATACCTATTTAATTAGAGTATTTTCTAGCTTTCTATTCTAACCCCTAATTAGTTCAATTCCCTAGCATTTATAGTTTCATTACAAATCCAAAAGGCCTCCATTAAAGCCTATCCATTTTGGTTTAAACAATTATGATAGGAACAAAAATAGTTTTTAAAACAGTTGCCCCAAACATGACTGGAAGTAACTATCCTGATCAGATTTCATCACCAACTTTTCCTCCTTGCCCACAACAAAAATCCAACCAATTTCCAACTTCTAAAGGTCTTCGTGAATTCTTGCATCGAATGGGAATCGAGGTTCTTCAAACTTGGCAGGTTAGTTCTACAAGCATCTTTCTTCCATTTGAATTCTTTGATCTTCAAGCTCTGTCATGACATGAGGTTCCTATTTAGACATAACATGGATTCAATATTTGCTAGTGTGGTGAAATTGCTAGTAGTATGTGATTCATTGTGCTTAATCTTCACAATAACATCATTGAGAGTTTTTGTTAATTCTTTAGAATCCATGTTTCCATCATCAAACTATAGAATTCCTATAGGATTCACTATATTCATATCTTTAATAAGCTCCTCGTGCATCCCAACAATCTCATTTTTGATGGTTACATTTTTTTAATGGCTTCTTTGTAGATCAATTCTTTCCAGCCCATATTATTTTTCATAATGAATAACATATAGGAATATATAGTTTTCATAGGGTTCTCACTTAGGAATTTAAGCACTCCAAATTTTTCAACTTCAGTCACCTGGAACGCAATAGCTTGACACCGACTCCATTCAGTTTCCCACCCTAGAATAAGAGTTTGAATTTCTACCAAGGGCATTTCTCCTTCAGCATACAGAGTGGCGAAAACTTGGATAAACTTATTACCTTCCCTGACGATGGAATTTACCCAATCCTGCATTGCAGCCGAAAGCAGCTTCCCCTTTTGTATTTGTTTTACCAATTGTTGGTTGTCTATAGAATTAGGGTCAAAAGACTGAGGGGTTTGAACAACTGGTAGGTCCCCAAGATTCATCAATGAATCAATATAAGCAGTCATGATCACCACTAAGGCTTTGAATTTCTTTTTCTCCCTACTATATTTTTCCAACTGGGTTAACATATGATCAGCAGAAAACTTAAAAGAGTTATTGCCTATATTTCTATTGATGGTCCCAAGTTCAACTGAAGTAACTTTGATGCCTTTGCTATCAATTTATCTAGATTTGGATTTATGTTTATACGTGGCCAATTCTCCTATGATTTTCCCAGTCACTAGATCCTTTATTAAATGGGCATCATTTTTTAGCTTTTTAACTTTGGAACCACGTGCTGCATATTTTGTTACAATATCTGTTATAGGTGTACATACTGGCTACAAATTTTTTCTCTTATAGAATGAGCTAGATAACTAGGATAACTAGCATGGGACAATGGGATTAGTAAAGATTGCTTGAGTATCTTGGGTAGGAGTCATGAATTTAGGTTGGTCTACCCTAGGAGCTTCAATAAATTGCACATCGCATCAAAATTATCTGAGAAACCAAGACCATCACCTAAATCCTATCCTTGGGTCAACATCTTTTCCTTCAAAACTTCTTGCTACATGAGAGCTTTAGACTTGGTTTTATACTTGGTTTGAGGAGTCATGTTCTTTGTGTGAGGCGGCATCTTTTTCTACTTGCTAGGAGTTGAAACACCACCTACAACAAGAGATGAAACTTAGATGTTAGATGTTAGTAGTTCAGAAAAAGAAACTATCTTTGGAGATGGTTTATTGACTACTTTCATACTCTACCCACTTAGCCAATTGTCTAAATGAGTTAGAATGGATCTAGTTCTTAGATTTATATCATCTTCTTCTTCCTAATTCCAATCCACTTCTAATTGTCTTGACTCACTAGCTTCCTCCCACCTAGGTTCAACAATGTCTAAACCATCCTTGACTACTCCTTCTAGTTGAAATTTCAATTTGAGGGAATGGATTTGTTGAAGTGTGAATCTTGAGTGGTCTATTTTTAACACTTCTTCTTCATTTTTAAAATCCTACCATAAGTCTTCTAGGTGTAGAATTGTGCATAACTAACCTTAAGATCAAGAACTTGAGATGCAAATCCTTTACTATCAAAATCCCTTCTTCCTTGGTAAGACCCAAAACCAAAACTGAGCAAATTACTTCCTATGACTGAAGTGTTGATCATGCTACTACAAGTCAAAGGACCAAGTTTGTTAGGAAACACTGACTCACAATTCTATTAAGGTAGATTATCCTTAGTGACAAAGAATAACTACCTACAAGCCTCAGCTAAAACAAAATAGTCAAGTGCATAATGTGGTAACCTCATGTCTCATCCTTGAACCCACCTACTCTCAAATAGGTGAACATAGGGAACTATATGCAATAGCTTACATAATTTTGAATTAGTCTTTAGGCTTCTGAGGACAATTTGGGCATAGGTAATTTTTTCAAAGATAAATGTACACTTTCTACCAATACATCATGTACCTTTCTGAAATTTTCTAACACTTTATCTCTTTGAAGTAGGGGACAATATTGATAGGTTGTTATTTCCTCACTCCAAATTTCATGGGGTCAATAAGTGAGATTGCTAACACAAGCAATGTAGTATGTGATATAAGAAGCCATATAGAAATTTTCTCCTTAGATTCCTTAGCATGTTTAAGTTGTGTTCTTAATGAGCTAGCAATTATTTCAGCCCAATCCATCCATAGTTCCCCCTTTAAAATGATCTCAACATAATGAAACATCCATTCTTTAAAAAAGAGGACATTGACTGAACCCTTAACTCGGTGTAACAACACTACAGGATCATGAATATGGGGTTTTAGCTGATCTTTTGTGACTATCTTGGGTAGCCTTGAACCTTGGCTATAATTAGTTGTTGTCCAGTTCCTAGCTAGGATGTTACGCTATTCTCTTGGGGTTTCTTGGTACTTAGGTAGGGATTGGATGGGAGAAAATGCAGTGAATGTTCCTTCTAGTAGACACAACTCTAAGGAAATAGTTTCTTTGTTTAGGAGACTTTTATGCCTCACATCATAATGGTCAATATAGAGTTCAAGTAATTCAGGGCTTAACAGGACAGGAGGGAAGGCTATGGCTTACCACCTTCTAAATTGGTATAAAAAACAATAGGTCTCTTGCATTCCAAACTTGAAACATTCCCAAAGAAATGTAACATAGATTTCATCTTAAACAAGGTAAGCAAGGCTCAACCTGATTTTGTTTTGAAATGCACACAAATGGTAGAACAAAAAGAAGGTTTTTCTATGTTCTCACCTACAACTTGCTGAGAAAAATCACCTCTTTTCTTGTCCCTTAGTAGTTCCTTCTTCAAATGTCCTTTTTGCATGATAAACAGAAGGAAAAAATATGCTCCTTTTAAGGGAAAGATGACATACATGTGAAAGTACAACCTCATAGTGAGGCATTCATGATAGATCAACTATAGCTAGGCTCACACATTTTAAGTCTCTTGAGATGACCTTTTATTAAATGCTTCCCTATGTGGTTGTCCTAATAATGATTACCTTTGTCTAACATCCAATCCCTCTTTTTCAGTGAAAAGATATTCCACTTTAAATCATAATTTTGATTTCCCATGCTTGAAATTAAGGCATTCTATTAAATTATTACCTACTAACATGGTAACTTATGCCGCATGAAAATAGTAGTTTCACTAACCCACAATCAATTTTTTCCAGAGAACCTTAGTTGTACAACCACTTCAAACTACTTCAAACCAAGATTCAAAGGGGTTTGAAGTAGTTCAAAAGAACACTCCATAGTCTCGTGCAAATTTCTTGCAAAAGGCAAAGGTTAGGATACAAAACTTTCATTGAACTACTTTGAACTAAGCTTCATTGTGGTTCAAAGATGTTTAGAAAAATACAAGGATTGATGAAAAGCTTTAGAAGGCTTTATAGAATGTTTTCAATGGTCAGGAGAACATGAAGTGACAATAAGAAGCTTCAATAACTAGATGGGCAATTTAGGAAAAGTTCAAAATAGGGTGACTCACAATATGGCTAATAGGGGCTTTGACTGGGGACTAGGTACGTAGAGTACACAAAGAACTCAGAAAACTAGAAACAAAAATAGCACCAAAACCAAACATAAAACAACACAAAGAAGAAATTAAATAGAAACAAAGCCACAAACAAAAGGTATGTACAAGATCAGGACCTCTAAGACATTAGATCCTTGTTAGCTTCAAATCCTGGCCATTATAGGTAAAGGGTAGAATTGTGTCATTTGGGTAACTTAGATGAAAAGTGTTTGGACCAACAACTTCAGAGAAAATAAAAAACCCTTTCCAGAGGAAGTCAAATTTTCCATTTGCTCGTTTAGGTTCTCTCCTCTTGTCCCACAAAAAAAATTCATCATTTTTTAGGAAACTACGAGGCCTAGTTCTCATATCAAAAATTTACTTCACCTTCATCTAGTGCTCTATAATATGCTCAACAAGATTTTCCCTTTTTTCCTCTAATTTGTTCAAATACATTGTTCTCTTTTCTAGAGAGTCTCAAAAAAAAAATCCTCAATCATAGATTGCAATTTCAAAGCAGATAACTCTAGAGGTAGGGATACTTGAGCACCAACTCCATATGGGTAATCGCACCAAGTTGTGGTGCCAAAAGGGGGGTGTAATTGGACACCTATTTCCTAAAATCAGCAATTTCTAAATTTCAATAAGAATTTGAAGATAGTTATGCTCAAAACTTTAAGATATGACAAAACCAAAAGTTGTAGTCCTTTGAATCTAGTTTCTATACTACTAATTTTTATTTTCCAAAATGGTTTAGTTTTAGGTCCTCAAAAAAGGGGACCATAGAAAGTGGTACTGTTTATTCCAAAAAAACATAACATAGTACAAAGTGTGGCCCCCATAAAATTTGAACTTTTTTTTTTGAAATTCTTTAATCGCCCTTGTCAAAAGTTACTAACACTATGTAGTTTATCCCAGACTTTTTGGGTAATTTTATAATGTGTATTTATTTTTTATGAATTTTTTAACTAGACATATCCCAAAAATGTGAAATATCTATGTGCTCCCCCTAGAAATAATTGAAAACTAATCTAAAATAAAAACTTTTTTTTTCAAAGTATGTAGAATGGAGTCTAGATTCTAAAAAACTAAGTTGTTGCAAAATTTGATGAATGAGTTAAAATATACAACCCAATTAATACATGGTTTTTTTTGACAAAAAATGGACATAAAGTCAAAATAAATTATAGATGAAAGGTTTGAAATAGTTCAAATTAAAAATAAATTATATGGTTATATAGCTCATGTAAAGACCTATAATGTCATGTAACCTGATCTTATCACTGCCCAACTATGAGGAATCCTGAAGGAGAGCACACAAGAAATGTTTGCAGCAAAACACCTCAGAGACCTGTTTATAAACTCCAAACCTCTGGGTTGGATCTCCAAGGAAAAAGCAAGCCTTAGGCTTGGTTTTAATGCAAAGCTTTGAATAGTGCATGTGCATTATAGCGTGTACATGTTATTTAAAGCTTTGGAATTTGGGTCTCAATAGCATGTGCATGCTATAGTGTGCATGCATTATTGAGACCTAATTAGTGCATAGAGAAGGAAGAAGAGATGCAAAGCAAGAGAAAGAGAAAGGGGGGGAATGACTATGTGTGTATGTGTGTGTGAGAGAGAGAGAGATAGAGAGGAAGTAGGGGATGGAAGAGAGGAGAGAGAGAGTAGGGGATCAAAGAGAGAGGAAGTGAGAGAGAGTAGGGGTGACAGAGAGAGTATGGGATGGGAGAGATAAAGGAAGTGAGAGAGAGAGAGAGTAGGTGTGGCAGAGAGAGTATGGGATAGGGGAGAGAGATTGAGAGTAGAGGATGGGAGAGAGAGGAAGTGTGAGAGAGTGAGTAAGGGTGACAGAGAGAGTACAAGATGGTAGAGAGAGATTAGGTAGTGGGAGGGGGAGAGAGAGAGAGAGAGAGAGAGAGAGAGAGAGAGAGAGAGAGAGAGAGAGAGAGAGGAGGAGGAGGAGGAGGATGAGTGTGTGTGTGTGTGTGAGAGGGAGTAGGGCATGGGAGAGAGTGTGAGAGTGTGAGAGAGAGTAGGGGTGGTAGAGAAAGAAAGTAGGGGATGGGAGAGGGAAGAGAGAGAGAGAGAGCAAGGGATAAGGCAGAGAGAGTAGAGAGGGAGAGAGTGAGAGAGAGATAGTAGGCAGTAGAAGAGGGAGTGGGAAAGGGAGAGAGAGGGGGGATGGGACTGTGTGAGAGAGAGATCTAGAGAGTAGGGGATGAGAGAGGAGAGAGAGAGGGGGGATGGGAGTGTGTGGTGTGTGTGAAAGAGAGAGAGAGAGAGTATGAGGTAGGAGAGAGAGGATATTCCATAACATCAACACATCACATAGGTGATATTCCATCTTTTGCATCTTATTGCCAAGGCACATCATCTTCGGTTCAAGGTATGCAATACACTCAACCTTATGTTGATGTTCAAAATGTTGAGGGAATGGAAGAGATTATAATACCTTCTAGAATTTATTTTAAAAGATCAAAATATTTGATTGATATTGATACTAACATTTTGAAATCAATGCCTAACAAGATTAGCATGTGTACTTGTCAAAGAAAAGTTAATCGTATGTGGAGATTAGTTTTTGAAGAATTAAATATTAGAGTTCAATGTCAATTATTTGTTGAAATGATGATGAATTTGAAATTTAGGCCTATCATGAAGATTCTTGGGCTAAGAATGATGGATGATTCAAATGAAAAAAAATATTGTAAAGAATTTAATGAGTGCTTATGACAAAGTGGGTTCTAAATCATGCACCAAAGATAGTAATATCACAACAAGAGTACTTACATTGACAATAGTAAGTAGCCAAATGAAGAAATCTTGACTCATGAGAAAGACAAAAAAAATATTAAAAATTGGTAGAGGTACTCTAAGGAGAGCCATGTTAAGGTGTGAGAGATTGGAAGATCCAACAAAAAATGAGTTATGGACATTTAGCGGTAGACTACCATGAAAAGATAAAAGAATTAGTGAAGCTTTGAAATCATTGATTGAATATTTTTAGAAAAATAACACACATGTTTCTCCTAATCAAAGAGATGTTGTAAGAACAAGGATTGGTAGCCAAAATCACGACCCACATGTGAAACATTTTTAAGACTCAACTAAGACACAATTTTTTGCAAAATTTATTGGTATGTATCCTCAAATTCGAATAAGTCAAAGATTTTTTGAGATGGGTAAACCTTTTTATGTGAAGATAAATTACACATGCAGAACTTGTTGTCATAGGATACATATTGATTTTTTAAACCATTTTGATGTTTTTAGGCATATATGTGTGTTTTTGCATTCTAAGTTTGTTTTGTGGGATTGTGACACAAATGAGCCACCAAGATCTTCAAGGGAATTCATATCCAACATTTTATGTGAAATAGGGGATGACTAAAAAATTTACAAGACATCATGCTTGGATGGTACAAGCTTATTTTGTGGTTCTTTGCAACTTTTATCAACTTGTCAACATATGGATAGTACACATGCAATTGGAAATGAAATGGTAGATTACAAAAAATTTAAGACAATGACATATGCTCTAAAAGATAGGAAATAGGGCAAAAGATGTGATTTAGTCATTGAAAAAATTCTAGTGTATAAGTTTGTGAAGATTTTTTGTGAAAATATTATTTACGAGTATGCAAGGCATGTACATAGAGCTCGATGGCTAGATTTTCAATTCAAGTTGTATAGGGATACATTTCCACTAGATACCATTGTTTTGGTTGTAGACTTTGCAAAAAGCTACACACTACAACCACAAAGTGAGGTGCAAGAAAAGTATTATACTTCTCAATAGGTTTCCATATTTGTTCACATAACATTCATGCATTCACCTACAAGTACAGAGGATGAAAGGAAGATTTTGAGGGAGTGCCATTTTTATATTAGTGATGATCGATCACATTCTATAGAGTTTGTACAGGGTTATTTTCAACTATTTTATGGAGATTTGGCTAATAGAGGCATCACATATCATTATCACATTATTTGGTTAGATAATTGCACATTTAAATTCAAGTATGCACAGATGTTCTATTGGTTGAGTAGGCTGGAAAGGTTGTGTAGAATTCAATTCATAGAGATTGGTCATGGAAAGGGAGAGCATGATGGTGTAGGTGCATGCATCAAAAGACCCTTAGCTTGTGAAGAACTAAAGTATAAAGATGGAGCAATATTAACAGATGTAAAATCCATCATCCAGTGGTGTAATGCAACAATGGGTCTAGGTAGGGAAGCTGAGTCTACAGTTCATAGATTCTTTTGGTTGATAGATAATACTAACTTTGCACCATATTAGGATTGTTGCACACTAACATGACCCAGTGAGTTGCACTCTTTTAGAAACTCTAATGTAGGTTCATGGAGTATCCACACACAAAAAAAATGGCATTCTATTGTCCATCATGTGCAGAGGAAAATTGGGATGAATGTGAGTCGACTAAATGGGTGGACAAATGGGATATACAGGTTTTGGACCTAATTGACACCTATCGTCCCCCACAAGCACTAGAAATGGTACAGATGGATTTTTCTATTGACTTTGACCACTTTTCTGATCTAGTGCAACCTGGTAATACATACATACATACATACATACATATATCTTTGTAATTTTAATGTAACTTTATAACTTTTACCTAAGTATTTTCTGAATTAATGACGATATTTTGTACAATTGTCACTGTAGGCCATGTTTTTGCTGTTATTGCACCTAAAGAAAATGAAGAAGGGATAGATTATTATGGAACATTAACTCAATCCTCTATCCAATCATACCAAAATTTCAATCCTACCAATCCATATATGCCATATAGTATTGAAACAACAAAGAAAAAGGTAGAAATTTTGAGTTTTATTCAATGTTTGTTGTTCACCCATCCATACAATGGGTTTCTCCTCTTGTGGAAACCTTAAATAGATGTCCTTAAATGGTCACAACCACTTATCAACACTAACACTAATAATTTTCAACACTAATCAATAAAAACAGTAAAATATTAAACTTAATCATAACAAAAGATTGATTATTATACTTGAAATCATGAAAAAAAAATAGCTCATTGGTCAAGTTGATCACATATAAGTATTAATATCTAGTATGGTTGGATATATTTGTGAATCTTCTTTCTATTTCACTTGGAATGAGGTTCTGATTCACTCTACAACTCAAGATATTCCCATTTTACTAACTGTTGTCCCCATTTTGTGCCATTACCTAGGGTTTCATCTATTTTCCCTCATATCTTGAGATTCCACCATGAGAAATTAATGAACCTTGGTGGAATTTGAGTCAGGACAATTTTTTTTTATGTTCCTTTAGGTTTTAGGTCTAAAGAATGAGGCTAGAGAGAAAAACTTGATGCCCTAGGCATGCAAGATCCATGTGCATGCTAGAAATTCATAGCAACATCTTCCATAACTTTCTATAGAGAAGGTTTCAAGGTTTGAAAATTGGTATGTGATCATCTTACATGATACCCTTCATGTTACAATTTTTGGATTTAATTTTTTCTCAATGGGTAGGGTACTTCCTTTGTTAATGGATGCCTAATTGCCTACATTCCTAAGTGACCCTTAAAAAACTTAGTTGTTGTATACTTCTCTTGAGATCCCAAGGCTTTAGTATGTTGTATTAAACTAAAAAGGATATCCAAATTAGTGATTATTTTCTTTAGGTTGTGAGCAAATGTTTGTGATTTTCCATGTTCAAGGCTACAAGCCTAGTCTTGAGTTTGTGAAGCAACTAGCCAATAAAAGTTGCATAGTTTGAATCTAACATTGGATTCATGTTAGTTTGGATCTAAATAGACCTTTTCCATGCTTGGAAGTCACCCCTGGTCATTATTTTTATTTGTGGGGTTTTGTGTCAAATAATCCTTGTGATGCCCTTAAGATCAACTAGTGATCAGTTGTCTTTGTGATAGGTTTTTCTTGTGATTGGGGATTCCTAGGAGTGGTGGGGTTTCTTAGAAGGTTATAAAAGTCCTTAGGGTCATTAGGTTAATTTTTAGAGATCTAGGATTTGAGATGTCAGAAATTGCAAAAAATTGTAAAAGTTGTTAAAGCAAAATTGCAAAAATGCTGACAACTTTGTAGGAGTTTTGGAATTGGTGAATGGATTAGGATTTTTAAATAAGTTATTTTAATATTTCCAAACTTTTTCTAAGTCATAGAATTGGAATCAAGTGAAAAATGTAAAAACTGCACTTTTTGTGGAAAGTTGCATTGTTGAAAGTTGTAAAAGTTGCTCAAATTTGCAACTTAGTGGAAAAAGGGTCATGGGATCAAACTGTCTATTCTATTAGTTCCAAGTGGCTAGGTAATTCCTATCTCAAAATTCATCCCATCCCATCGAGTGCTTGAATTTTCATGGGCATGCCGAATTAGAATGTCCCTAAGGGTTACTAAATGCCATAGGGTTGCGATCTTTGACGGGGCATATCTCAGAACTCGTGTGAGGTATGGATGTGATGCCAATTTTTATAGGACCATGTTGCAAAGACCTACAATAAAATATCTTTGTTTTTGGAGATCACACTACATTTTGATTTTGTGACACCATCTCGGGTGATGTTGAAACTTGTAGTGTTGGCTAGTATAAAATTGCCAATTGCCAAATCTCTCTCACCTTTTGTTGTGGGATCGAACTATCTACTTCATTAGCTCAAGGTGGTCAGGTAAACCCTATCCCCAACCTTTTCCTATCATGTTCAGTGCTCAAACATTCTCGGGAACACTGAACCAAAATGTCCCTAAGGGTCACTAAATGCCATAGGCTGCAATCTTTAAGAGGGCATATCTCAGACTCATGCAAGGTCTGGATGTGATTATAGTTCCTATAGGACCATGTTGAAGAGACCTATAATAACCTTTCTCACTTTTTAGATACCATACTCCATTTTGATTTTGTGATGCCATCTTGAGTGATGTTGAAACTTGTAGTGTTGGCTAGTACAAAGTTGCTAGCTGCCAAATCCCTCTCACCTTTCATCATGGGATCAAATTGTCTACTCTGTTAGCTTTGAGTGGTTGGGTAAACCCTATTTCCAACCTTGTCCCATCCCTTTCAACACTCAAACATTCTCGGGCATGTTGAACTAGAACATCTCTAAGGGTCACTAAATGCCATAGAGGTGCAATCTTTGACAAGGCATATCTCAAAGCTCATGTTAAGTATGGATGCAATTCTAGTTCCTATAGGATTGTGTTTCAGAGACCTAAAATAACCTCTCTTTCTTTTTAGAGATCAAACTTTTTTAAAATTTGGTGACACCATCTTAGGTGATGCTAAAACTTGTAGTGTTAGTCAGTTCAAAGTTGCCAACTGCCAAATCTCTCTCACCTTTCATTGTGGGATTGAATTGTCTACTCTGTTAGCTCTAGGTAGCTGGGTAAACCCTATCTGTAACCTCCTCCTATGCCATTCAGCACTCGAACATTCTTGGGCATGCCAAACCGAAATGTTCCTAAGGGTCACTAAATGCCATAGAGTTGCGATCTTTGACAGAGCATATCTTAGAGCATAAAGTATGGTAGAAGACTTGAAAAAGTGCATGATTTTGGATTTAAAATTCATTTGGTTTTTGTTGTGATGATCGCTAGCGTGTGGCATACAAATTACTGCTTCTAGGAGCTAATGGGATGTTGGAGTGTATTGTTTGGATTGGCAAGTGTTAATTGATAAGTAGGAATCTAATGAGTCCTGAGTGTTCTATTCATTCTCATGAGAGATGGGTTCATGAAAACTGCTACTCATGCAACATGGGTCAATGAATTTGACTCAGAAACAACATAGTTGAATCTTGATAGAAATTTCACAATTTGACATGTTATAGAATATACATATTACTTATCAATTAAAAAGCTAAAGGGGATTACTAATGAATGTTTCATAAGGCACAACACTTGATGAAGATTTTACAAATGGATTTGCAAGAAGAGTGGTTTTAACCACGGGGGAGACTTTTTAGTTAAGTACACTTGAGTTGGAGTAGTACTAGGATGGGTAACCTCCCAAGAAGTATTGGTACTTCACCTCTCTAAGCATCAATTAGATTCAATGAGTGTTAATTGTTCTATTCATTATCATGAGAGATCAGTTCATTTAAACCACTACTCATGAAACATGGGTAAATGAATTTGTCTCAAATACTACACAATTGAATTTGTATAGCGATATCACAATTTGACTTCTTGTAGAAATATCTCCTAGTTATCAATCAATGAGCTTAAGGGGAATTCTATTGAATGGTTCATAAGGCACAACACTTGGTGAAGGTTTTGCAAATTGTGTTGTAGGAAGAGTGGGTTTAACCATAGAGGAAAATTTATAGTTAAGTGTGCTCAAGTGAGAGTAGTATTGAGGTGGGTGACATCTTAGGAAGTCTAGGTACCTCAACTCTATGAGAATCACCTAGATCCAATGAGTGCTAAGTGTTCTATTCACTCTCATGAGAGATGGCTTCTTGTGTCCCACTACTCGTGAAACATGGGATAATGATATTGACTAAAAAATTACACACTTGTATTCATTAGTACTATCACAATTTGACTTGTGAAAAAAGATCTAAGCCTACTTATCAATAACACAATTTGCTAGACCATTTGACCTATCCTAGCATATACATAGATATCTAGTCTCCATGGTGATAGATTGATTGATTTATGAGGTGCACACATACACAAATAGGAAAATCTATGAGAAGAAGCAAAGTTTTTTTTAATAGGATTGACTAGCATGCTAGAAAAACATCCTAAACCATTTAATTATATCCTTTGTCTAGTTCATATTGAAACACACAAATATTACTAAGGAAATCATACCCCTTTTTGTTTTTTGTTTTGTTAATGATGTTCCTCTTGTCATGAATTTGGATAGATAAGGACTCAAGTCTATAGGGATTTTGATTGTTTCCTTGTCTTTTAAGTTTTGACAAGATTATCTTATGCATTTGATCTACTTTATAGAATTTGCACAAATGAGTTGGCATTACCACGTGACAACTCTATTACATTATGAAATTTGTTAATTTGCATGCCTCAAGGTTTGAACTAGTAAGTGAAACTTTGGAATCTACCTTCCCTTGTCCTAATCTAATCGTTGGATGCATTGGTTTGGAATTTCTCACTAGATTTTTGGTACTTCCTTTGTTAAGGTGACCTAATTGGGGCAATTAGGCCTGTATAACAGTCCAATATGGGAAGGCTTTTAAATGGTTTCATCACTTTCCTTTTTGGGGATATAACAAACTCAATAAAGGGTACTTGGAATGCTAATTAGTTCCTAAGGTCTTTTGGAAGATATGGTACTTGTTGCCTAATTTGTCTTTAGAAGGGCTAGTAGCCTAGATGCTACATTATGAGGAGAAAGTTATGAAATTCGTGTTTGGGTTGTTTTTTGGCCATGGTTCCTTGGTTTTAGTGTTGGGATAAACCCCTTAACATGCTGATCAACCTTATTTTTGAGAATCCACCATTCATGGGTGTGAAGTCAAGTTTGCTAGTGTAAAGTTTTATGGATTAACAATAATCCCTTAGTGTTATTGTTGTGTCAAGGTTTAGAAGTTTGGGTGTATAATCTATCTTGCTAGATTGACATCAACATTGTACTTATTGTACCCTAACCTCTGCATCATTCTACTTATAAAATTATATCTTCTATAAGGTACAACATTGACCAATTGTGCATATAAGGAAATATATGCATTGGAATACATGTGAGTGCCCATTACAATTGGTATTCTATGATGGAAAATCTAACATATGGAATTAATGAAACCTTGAGAATCCTATTAGGCTCTACATCATAACTAAACCTTGGATTAATGTAATGTATTTTTTTTAGTTTCAGATTTGTTTATATATATATATATATATATATATATATATATATATATATATATATATATATATATATATATATATATGTTATTTAAAAAGTAAAATAGACTAGTAGTAAATTTAACTCTCTTGTAATTTTTGTGGCCTATCTACACCTAAAGAATCAAAGGCATCACAAGTCTCAATTTGAATAACCACAATATTACAAGAAATCCATCTAGTAATCTAAGAAATCTAGAGAATAATTCTTCCTTGTATCCCCCTGGTAGGGAACCTAAGAGATCACATAACTAATAAGGGTAAAAGTGGAATAAATTTTATCCTATTTTTAACACAAAATTGAAGCACATACATTTCATTTTCAATTCTTCTAACATTAAATATTTTGATATATCTCATTGATTAAATATATGAATATTCTATATTACCTCAACAACCAAGTTCTTATAGGTTCCCAAACATCACTACTAGAAACGCATACATAAGTTCCCATAAGTAAAAACCATCATAGATATATGAACAAGATTTCATTATAAATAATTGAATCCATTATTACAATTAGATAGCATAAAAATCACATAAGCATACCAAGGACAATCATCTTGACATACCCATTCTTCTTTATTCCAACTATGCATGTGTACATATACATATTACAAGGAGCAAGAAATCATTATATATCATGTTTTCATATACGTCTAACATTTTCCTCCTCCAACATGATCTCTATACAAAATGGATACATAAGTATTATATCATAGTCATGATACAAAAATATGATGTTGCAACATCTAGTGACACACAAAAAAAGATGCAAAATTGGAATGTGACAAGAAAGATCATCCAAGGCTCTTGAAAAACTTTAGAAAAATACTGAATGGATAAAAGACTTTCCACCCAACCATGGAACCTTACTACCCCACTACCCAAAGCTAGGAGATAACACAAGGCCCCACACCAAATTCAAACATAAGGAAGGGGATAAAATAGCTATTTTAACACTGATCAAGTTTATTGCTGATCAATACTGTATCAAAAATTCAAACTAATTAGGTATTGAATTAATCTTGATAAAAAAATGATAGAGAAGGAAAATTTTAAATATGAACAAGATCATAAATCATATGATGATGACATATTGGAAATGATAAACTTAT
Organism: Cupressus sempervirens; assembly: GCA_028749045.1. Taxonomy (NCBI): domain Eukaryota; kingdom Viridiplantae; phylum Streptophyta; class Pinopsida; order Cupressales; family Cupressaceae; genus Cupressus; species Cupressus sempervirens. The sequence goes on along the minus strand of CM053789.1, from coordinate 277,280,075 downwards.
GCTTAAACAATGATAAAGTGTATTGTTAATCAATATTCTATCAAAGTTTCAAACTGATTAGGTATTGAATTTAATGTCATACATGAACAAACATATAATACAAAATGATAACCAATAATTTCATAAGTCTAATAATGTCCTATGTCAAATAAATGCCATATATCAAATATAAAATGTCATATATACATCAAATGTATATCGAATATGTCCACTGACATAAAATCCAACATATATGTCTATTGATGCCTATACATGTACATGTCTATCAACTATATCTTCTCCTTTCCATGATGGGAAGGAAACAAATATCTAGAGGCCTTTGATCGTCATGTGGAGGGAGATGGTGGTGATGATGGGGTCCTCCTCACATGCTTGCTTGTACTCTTGTTCAGGCTCTTCTCTAACTTGAGCTAATACAAAAAAAGTAGAAATTAATGAATAATTATTATATATTGAAATCAAATATATGTAAACAAAAAATTAATTATTTTCTTACTGCCATCATATAGTCACTCTGCAAGTCCACCTTAAAGGCTTGTGGATGATCAGGTGTGACAAGACCCTACAACAATTGAATAAATATAATCACTTATAAATAAAATTAGAAATTTTGATACTAACTATTATAGAAAATAACTAAAACCAAGAAAATTATTTCATACCTCAGTCAATGGCTAACTAGCCATAGCTACAACCACTCCATGTTTGACAGACTACTGTAGATGAGGAGGAGTCTTTGATGTCAAGAGCTACATGTCATAAAATACATGTTAAATGTAACATGAAACATGGAAAAAATATAATCAAATGAATTAAATTAACATGAATAAAATGTACCTCTATGAAGCTTGGGTCACATTTAGGCTTAGAGTCTATAGTGAATGTCGATGGTCCTGTAGAGAACTGATGCACATGCATAATTTTTTTTGTTAATCTTTAATATGATTACTTAATAAATATATGTATTAATTTAAATGATTAAACTGATACATACCTCTAGAATCATGGATGGGACCAAAAATGAGGCTAAGGGATCGCTACTAGGCTCGCCAACACTCTGACCCTAAATTTTGAACAATGTCAATAGATGCTAATTAATTAATCATTCACTATTCATATAAAATATGATCAAATTAGTAAATTATAATTGTAATTTACCTATGTGTCAATGCCAAATGTTTCATTTAGGAATTTATCAGTGATGAGCCCATCATCTGCACCATCTCCAGCATGAGTGCCAAATGTGTGTAAGGATCTACATGATGTGCACATGTGATCGCTATGCACTGAAGGCTCCTGTTCAAAAAATGGACTTGTGCAATGAATGAGGGTTTGCGTCAAAGCATTAATGGTCCCCAAAGCACTAGCCTCTACATGTTCCTTCACAACTAAAGGAATAGTCACATGCTCACCCTATGGCTTGACCATAGGTGCCCTAACTACATTAAGGTCATGATGTGCCCTCAAGCTCTCAAATGATGACCCCCCACCTCTACCCTAGGAGTCTAATATATCAAAATAATTGAGGATCTCCCCAAGGGAAAACTCCCAATACAATTTCATTAAAAAATACATCGAGACCTCATGATTGTTGCAAGGAGGGGCATCAAAAACCATCCATCATCTATCTAAAAAATTATTTATAATAGCATCATGTATGTACCAATGGATGGGGAACCATTTAGTACCCTCTCTAATAGTATTTTGTTCACTAGGTTTTCTAAATAATGCACATATTCTACCTTTTGGTATCTCTTTTCTTTAATGTCTTGATATGAAAATTTATTTGCATAATATATATTTTTTTCATCCCTCTTAACCCACCAAACATCTAACTAATCACTAACAGAAGATATTTGGGTCTTAATGGATTCGAGGGATGATGCCAATTGAGCTCTCATTGGATTGGTTTGTCCACATTCTTTCAACCAACCAATGATTCCTTCTAATTTAGTTTTTCCTCTTTCTATCTCATTTATTACATTTTCTTGTGTTCCAAGAGGAGGTCTTGAAATTGGTTCAGGCTACAGAATTTGTTGTTCTTCTTGTGGAGGGTTTTGGTTTTGATTTTCTTGAGGGTTTTGAGCTTCTTGGAGATTTTCCGGTTCATTATTGAAATTTATTGATAAGAAATCAATTGAAATTTAAATAAATAAACAAATATAAAGAAAAATTGTAAAAAACCTACAAAACAATATAAAAAATGTATCAAACAATGCAAAAAGAAATTTAGATAACATATGGCATGCTTGTGATCTCAAAATTCGATGATGAGGAGGCATATTTTCAAGGTGGGTGGGTGGTGAAAAGATCAGTTTGTTGCAATTTGCATATGTGTTGTTGTGAGGAGAAGTAGGAAAAACAAGTGAAAATGAATGGGCTACAAGTATGTAGCCCATTTATAATATTTTTGCTTTTCTAAAAGAACATACATGTACTTACCCATATACTAGCTCAAATGGAGGCATGGTAATAGAGCCCACAATGCTTCATACAGTTTCTTGTGCTAATTCTAAAAATTATCAACTACCAATTTTTTCATTATTGCAACCAAGATCTTGTTACTATATTTTTCGTGCCCATTTCCTTGACGAAAATAATCTGATGAATGAGTTAGGGATACACTATGCTCATAATAGAAAAGTGAAATCTCCTCTAATAAAAAATAGGTTGCATTATCTAAGACTATCTTATGAGGAACCCCATACTTGACAAATATATATTCAAATAAGAACTCACATACCACTTGAGAATTGGTCTTCTTGGTTGGGATAGCTTCCACCCACTTGGTTAAATAATCAGTGGTTGTTAATATGTATACATGCCCAACACTAGATGGAGGACTCAAAGGTCGAATGAAATTGATTCCCCATTGACAGAAGGGTTGATCGATCACTAGTGGCCTAAGGTGTAAGGCTACCAACTAAGGGCTCCTAGTGAAAAGTTGACATTTTTCACAATTTTTTACAAAATTGTAAGCATCTTTGAACATGCCTAGCTAGTAGAAGCAATTCCTCAGGATTTTAAAGGTAGCCACTATAGATGAAAAATGCCTTGTACATATGTTTTAATGATATGCTCTTAAAAACTTTTCCTATTGTTCTACATCTACACATCTCAAAAAGGTTCCACCTATCCCTCTCTTATACAAAATACCATTAGAAATTACATATTTTGTAACCTTCAACCTAAGATACCATTTTTTTTTATAGCTCATGTTTGGAGGACATTCACATGTCAAAAAGTATATTACATTGGAGAACTAGGGGTCTATTGAACTTACTAGTAAAAGAATAAGCGTTTCTTTAGTATTATCAAGAGACAAATCTTTGTTTTGAGCCATTAATTTTCATAAACCTTGTCCTCTTTCCAAAGAACTGGGCTTAATGGTTAAATCATATTCTTTAACCTACTGAGTTAATATACTTTTTACTGGTGTTTTTGGCACATAGACAATCGAATGGGAATGCAAAATGTAATACCTAAATTGCTTGGACATTTTTACCACAAAAAATGCATGTTTCTCCATTTGAGCATAATTTAATTCATGTTTCTTGAAGGGAATTCTCATGAAGGCAATTGGAGCTTCATTATCTTTATCATCCTTTTGAGTCAGAATGCTAAACCGAGTATGTTCTGAAGCATAGCAGTAAATAATGAAATCTTTTTCAAAGTTAGGACTTACTAGCATAGGTGCATTTGAATTAGCTATTTTAATATCCTCTAAGGATTTCTTTCCCTCTTCTTGTCATCTGATGGGATGTTTTTCACTCATCATACCCAACATGTATCTTACTTTTTCAAAAAATTCAGGCACAAAACTTCATAGAAAATTAATTTGACCAAAGAAGGACTTCAAATCACTTCTATCAATGGGTAGTGCTAGTTTTTTATTGCCTTCACCCTTTCTAGGTCAATCCTTATACCATCCTTAGAAATGATATGTTTGAGAAATTTTCCTTCCTCTACAAAGAACATAGACTTTTTGGGATTAAGGGATATACTGTGTTGCCTGCATTGGTCCAACACTATTCCCAAGTCTCACAAGTGGTGTTTCCTTCTCTTAGAGTATATAGTCAAGTCATCAAGATATATTACAATTATTTTGTCCCTTAGATCTTTAAACGAAGAATTCATTGTCCTTTGGAAGGTTGCTCCTATGTTGATCAAACTTAATGGCATTCAATGGTAAGAAAAAGTGCCACAGGGAGTAATGAAGGTCATCTTGTGCTGATCCTCAGGTGAAACACTAATTTGATTGTATCCTGAATACCTGTTGAGCATTGACATAACTTCAAATCCAACAACCATCTACAAAATATGACCTATGGTGGCAAGATCATAATTTTCCTTGAGGTTGGCTTGATTCAAATTTCTAAAATCCACACAAATTCTTATTTCACCATTTTTCTTTCTCATAAGGACAATATTTTCTACCCAAGTTGAATGATGAATAAGATAGATTAGGTGGGCTCTCAACACCTTCTCCACTTCTTTAAAAATAGCCTCAAATACCTTAGGATTATAGTTTCTAAGCTTTTGCCTAAAGGTATTAACTTTTGGCTTTAAAGGTATATGATGTACAAACTCTCCATTTTTTAAGTTCTTCAAGTCTTCATATCCCAAGGCAAAGACATCTTGATACTACGCAAGGAGTTTAGATAACTTATCCTTCTCTTTCTTAGAGTAGGTTTGACCAATGGAAATCCATTTGGGGTTCTCTTCATTTTTGATATTTACTTTGTCATGTTCCTCTGCACCTTTATCAGGGTCAATTCTCCTATTTTTGGCACTATCATCACTTCTACCAAAGAGATGTTCTAGAGACACTGATGTGATTACCTATCAATTAAAGAACTTCTCCTAATTTAGATGATCCTTCTCTAATAGGTTTACCCTCATGGTTTGATCCTTCGAAGAAAGTTTCAGCAAAATTCCCAACACACTCGATGAAATCCTTCAACTATGCATCTTTATCAAAAATCTATCAGTGATTGACATTATCTAGGACTCTAGGTCTATAAATCATTTCAATCCTATAGGTATCACTTTTGAATTTTGGATGTGGTAACAACAAGGAAGCTAAAATAGCTAAGGAATTTGCTTTAGTATTTTGAGAATGAGGCAAAAATTCAATAGAAAAGGCTTCAAAAGATTCAATTTCATCCCAAACCAGATTTCTATAGTGTTTTAGCCTATCATTTTTTATAGAAAATTGTTTCCTTACCTATTTGACAATGAGTTCAGCATCCTCTCACCTTCAATTGCTTCACCCCCTTTTCTTTGGCTTCTTGTAAACCTAGGAGCAACATTTCATTCTCCACACTGTTATTTGTTTTATGAAAATCTAATTTAAAAGAATATGCAAATATACCTCCTGAAGATGAGATTAGAACAACACCCACACCTAACCTAGAAATGAAGTAGCTTCCATCAAACTCTAGAGTCCACAGTGCTTCATGACTATTTGGTTTTCCAATTTTCTCACATTATTTCTCAGGAAAAGTAACATAGTTTCCAAACTGACATTCTTCATATAGTATCTATTCTTTAGGATTGTCTAAAAGTACAACTGTATATTTATTCTTTGGTTCTGGCTCCATTTTAATCTTTTTCTTCCCTACTAGAATGTAAGCTTTAGACTAGTCCATTTTGATTTCTCCATCCATATCTTTACAGAAAGTCCTGCTGAGCAACATTCCATAACTAGCTGGTATGTCAGCTATAGGGATAGTAAGTTTCAACCTTTTCTCTAGGAAACCATTAAAAATAGATTTCACATCTTTCAATTGGCCAACTAGGGGTACTTACTTCCCATCCATTGAATAACATCCAAAATTCTTCGTAAGATCTAACTCAAGGGCTTTTGCAACAGGCATTGGCATAATAATATCTGATGCTCTAGAGTCAACAATATAGTTGCTGAGCTTCTATCCATTTAACAATAATGATACATAGAAAGGATTGGGATTTTTCTATTTTGTTTCTCAATCAATAGCATCAATAGTAAATTCCCTATAGGAGCATTTTTTTGTATCCTTTAGATATAAAAATAGGTCCACTTGTAGCCTTTGGGTTTTCAATTATATTATCAGTAAACTAAGCATTAGGAGTAGATTCTCCCTTTACATATTGGACTAACTTACCTAATTCCTTAGGATTAAATCTTAAATATTTGGCTGGAGAAATGGATATAGAACAAGACTTATAGAATTCTACAATATCAAAAGCTAATGTACCACTTGTTGATTATGCTCTAGACAATGTTCTGGGCTCTACATTTTTTGTAGAATAAGCTTGTACATGTTATTTCCCTTTACCATTTGATGAGTTTGGACTGGTTCCTACATAGGGATTTTTATTTCTTTGAACCTTGGCCATTACTATACAATCATGATCCTTAAGTGTAATGAACACATTGCCTCCCCTTTTTGTTTCTAGCACATATTCAAGAAAATAAGCACCTGTACCTTCATTTTCTGCTTTTTCACTTTTAGATGGTTGTTCTACTGCAAGGACATCTTTTGCTAATTGAACACAATTTAACCAATTAGGAAATGTTCATCCATCATGATCCATGGTCATATGAAAATAACACATCACCACTTTAGGGGCCTCTTCAATTTGCAACCTTATTTGATGATTGGTTAATGTGGGGGTTTTGTTATAATTTGGGGGCTGTTGTCACCTATGAAAATCTTGATAGGGATCTTGGTAAGGGCCATGAGGTTTATTTTATTGCCTTTTCATCATTTCTACATCATTCATCAACTTTTGCATGACAGGATCTGTAGGAGCAAAGGATGAAGTGGTCCCAAAGGTTTGAACTTCTCTTCTCCATTTACAAGCAATAATAAATGCATCCTTCAATTGAATAGCTAGTGTTTAGGCAGTGTGTAAATTAGCAACTACATCCTTGATGAGATGAAAACTTACATCTAGAGGGACAACATTGAGAAATAATATCTTCTAGTTTTTTGCATTAGGTTTAGATGCTACAAGAATTCTTTGAATTAACCTATTGAATTTTGCTACAAATCCTCTCATAGGTTTGTGTATTTACTTTTTTCATTTGACTAAGTTAAAATAACAAGGAGCACTCATTTTTAGGAGCCTTGAATCTATTTTTGAATGCATTTTTAATATCATTCCAACAAGTAATGGAATGTTGAGGTAAGTGATTGAACCAATTAGTAACAACATTTGTTAGCATTTGGACAAATAGTCTAATAGCAATTTCCTGGGTAGGGACACTTATAATGCCACATGTTGTATGAAAAGTGCTCAATTGATCATCCGTTGACACTTTACCATCTCAACTAAATTTTGTTAGGATTTCTATGGCACTTTTAGGCAATGTTGTAGGATTGACACCAAGGTTCAATGGACCTATATTATATCCCCATGGTTGATTGACAACCATGTTTGGTAATATGACTTTTAGAGGTTGGATATTCAAATGAGAAGGAACAAGAGCTTTCAATGAAAGTAACGACTACACTAAAGGTGAGAAAGGGGACTATTTTGGTGGGAAACTGGTCTACTACAAGACTTACTATTCTTCTTTTTGGGATTGTTAAAATTAGGTATGAAAGTCAAATCCTTTAAAGGTTCAAATTTTTCATCTAGAATCCCCTTTTCTCTTTCTCCTCTTGTATATCGCCTAGCAGCTAGCTCTTCCTCTCATTTCTATTTAGGGTCTTGTAGGTGCTTGAGAAAACCTATTTATCATTGCCTCTTCTTGAACCTTAGGCACACCCCTTAATAGTTTATCCTATTCTTCTTTTCTTTCTAGGACCCTCAACAACACTTGTTGAAATTATTGGCTATTTCAATGCAATGTCCAGGCAGTTGTAGTTAAATCTAAGACTATGTCTTCCTATGTATCTTCAAATCTAAGATTAGGCTATAACACAAGGAACACATCATTATGTGGGAGAACCATTATAATTCATATTCTTTTTTTAAATTTGGTTCTATTTAACATGGACTCTCCCTAGTAGAGTCGAAAAAAGTCTATTTGTGAATAGATTATCTTTCTACTTACACAATGATAGTTTGGTCTATGCCCAAGACTTGGAAAGTACAAAAATGTTCACAAAAATTGAGAAAAATTTCATGTTATTTATTTTCTCTCTATATTTATAGGTACAACTTCCTTTAGAAGATCTATCAATGAATCAAAAATCAATTTTGCACTTTTTCTAGAAAGTGCATAAGGACTCTCACATACTGCTAGGTAGTGAGATGATAACTCATTCATGCAATAAAGATAAAATAACTCACAATATTTCCTCAAAAACCAATGATTCAAAGAAAATAACGATACACTAAATTCATAATAATCATTCAAGAAATTTGATCAACATGATTTGTAGAAGAAACAACAATAGATATCTTCAAACGATAAACCAAATGTTCACAAGTAAAAATGATTTAAGAACTTCAAACACCAAATTTTAAAGAAAGATCAAAGATTATATATATATATATATATATATATATATATATATATATATATATATATATATATATATATATATATATATATATATATATATATATATATATATATATATATATATATATATATATATATCTTTTTTGCTGCACCCAGCCATTTAAAAGAAAATATATACACACTATTTGTCTATTGCTATGTAAAAAGTACCTATTTAATTAGAGTATTTTCTATCTTTCTATTCTAACCCATAATTAGTTCAATGTCCTAGCATTTATGTTTTCATTACAAATTTGAAAGGCCTCCATTAAAGCCAAACCATTTTGGTTTAAATTGTTATGATAAGAACAATTATTATTTTTTAAATGGTTGCCCCAAACATGACTAGAAGTAACCATCCCAATCCGACTTCATCATTAGCTTTCTTTGAAGGTGTTCATGAATACTTGCATTACATGGGAATGGGGGTTCTTCAAACTTAGCAGCTTATTTCTGCAAGCATCTTTTTGCCATTTGAATTCTTTGATCTTCAAGCTCTATCATGGCATGAGGTTCCTATTTAGACATAACATGAATTCAATATTTGCTAGTGTGGTGGAATCACTAGCAGTAGGGAATTCATTGTCCTTAATCTTGGTAATAACATCATTGAAGCTGTTTGTTAATGCTTTAGAATCCATGTTTTAATCATCAAACTATAGAATTCCTGTAGGATTCACTATATTCATATCTCTAAGAAGCTCCTTCTCCATCCTAGCAATCTGATTTTTGATAGATTGCATTTCTTTAATAGCTTCTTTCTAGATCAATTCTCTCTAGCCCATATTATTTTTCATAATGAATAACATAAATGAATCTATAATTTTCATAGGGTTCCCACTTAGGAATTTAAGCACTCCAAACTTTTCAACTTCAGTCACCTAGAATGCAATAGCCTGACACCAACTCTATTTAATTTCCCACATTGGAATAAGAGTTTGAATTTCTCCCAAGAGTGTTTCTCCTTCAACATACATAGTGATGAAATCTAGGATAAACTTATTACCTTCCCTAAGGATGGAATTCACCCAATCCTACATTGTATCTGAAAATAGCTTACCCTTTTGCATTTGTTTTACCAGTTGTTGGCTATCTGTAGAATTATGGTCAAAAGATTGAGGGGTTTAAATAACTGGAAGGGCCTCAAGATTCATCAATGAATCAATATAAGTAGCCATGATCACCACTAAGCCTTTGAGTTCCTTTTTCTCCTTGCTATCTTTTTTTGACTAGGTTAACATATGATCAACAGAAAACTTAAAGAAGTTATTGCTTGTATTTTTGTTGATGGTCCCAAGTTCAACTAGAGTAACTTTGAAACCTTTGCTATCAATTTCTCCAAATTCATATTTTTTTTTATATGTGGCAAATTCTACTATAATTTTCCCAGTAATTGGATCCTTGATTAAATGGGCATAATTTTTTAGCTTCTTAACTTTGGAACCATGTGTTGCATATTTTGTTACAATATATTTTACAAGTGTACATACTAGCTACAAATTTCTTCTCTTATTGATTGAGCTAGATAACTAGGCTAGGAAAATGGGATTAGTAGAGATTTCTTGAGTATCCCAAGTAGGAGTCATGAATTTAGGTTGGTCTACCCTATGAGCTTCAATAAATTACACATCGCTATTAGGATTGTCTAAGAAACCAAGACCATCGCCTAAATCTTGTCCTTGGGTCAGCATCTTTTCCTTCTAAACTTCTTGCTATATGAGAGCTTTAGACTTGGTTTTAGATCTGATTCAAAGAGCCATGTTCAATGTGTGAGCTGGCATCTTTTTTTGCTTGCTAGGAGTTGACACAACATGAGATGAAACTTGGATGTTAGAGGTTAGTAGTTTAGAAAAAGAAATCATCTTTGGAGATGATTCATTGACTACTTTCATGCTTTACCTCCTTAGCCAATTATTTGTATGGGTGAGAATGGATCTAGTTCTTAGATTTATATCTTCTTCTTCTTCCTAATTCCAATCCACTTCTAATTGACTCAACTCACTAGCTTCCCCCCATCGAGGTTCAAAAATGTCTAAACCATCTTCAAATACTCCTTCTAGTTGAAATTTCAATTTGAGGGAATGGGTTTATTGAAGTGCTAATCTTGAATGGTCTCTTTTTAACACTTCTTCATTTTTAGAATCCTGCCATAAGTTTTCGAAGTGTGGAATTGTGGATAACTATCACTTCAGACCAAGAACTCAAGTTACAAATCCTTTACTATCAAAATCCCTTCTTCCTTGGTAAGAACCAAAACCAAAATTGAGTAAATTACTTCCTATGAGTGAAGCATTGATCATGTTTCTATAAGTTAAAGGACCAAGTTTGATAGGAAATACCGACTCCCAATTCTCTCGAGGTAGATTATCCTTAATGATAGAGAATAACTACCTGCAAAACTTAGCTAAAATGAAATAGTCAAGTGCATAATGTGGTAACCTCATTAGATCATCCTTGAACCCACCTACTCTCAAATAGGTGAACTTAGGGAACTATATCTAATAGCTTCCATTATTTTGAATGTCTCTAGGCTTCTAAGGACAATCTGGGCATGGGTGCCTTTTTAGAGATAAATGTACACTTTCTACTAATACATTATATACCTTTCTAAAATTTTCCAACATTTTATCTCTTTGAAGTAGGGGACAATATTGATAGAGTATTATTTCCTCACTCCAAATTTCATGGGGTAGGGAAGTGAGATTACTAACACAAGCAATGTAGTATGTTAGATAAGAAGCCATATAGAAATTCTCCTTAGATTCAATAGCATGTTTAAGCTATGTTCTTAATGACCTAGCAATTATTTCAGCCTAATCCATCCATTGTTCTCCCTTTAAAATGATCTTAACATAATGTAACATCCATTCTTCAAAAAGGAGGGCATCGGCTGAACCCTTAACTTGGTGTAACAACACTACAAAATCATGAATATGAGGTTTTAGGTGATCTTTTGTGACTATGTTGGGTAGCCTTGAACCTCTTCCATAATTAGTTGTCATCCACTTCCTAGCTAAGATGTTATAGTATTCTCTTGGGGTTTCTTGGTACTTAACTAGGGATTGCATGAGAGAAAATGCAATGAATATACTTTCTGGTAGACACAACACTGAGGCAATAGTTTCCCTGGATATTGATAGCATATGTTCTCCATCTTTGTTTAGGATACTTTTACTCCTCACATTATAATGGTCAATATAGAGTTGGAGTAATTTAGGGCTTAACAGGGCAGGGGGAAGGTTGTGGCTTCAACCAGACCACTAGTCAAAATTTCCATACAACCATTCAATTCATTAGCTCGCTCAAGGAAATTTGATTATAACTTTTCCAACCTAACACCTTCTAAATTGGTATCAAAAATAATATGTCTCTTGCATTCCAAACTTGAAACATTCCCAAAGAAATGTAACATAGATTTCATCTTAAACAAGGAAAGCAAGGCTCAAATTGATTCTATTTTGAAATGCACACAAATGGTACAAAAAAAAGGAAGGTTTTCCTATGTTTACACCTAAAACTTGCAAGAAAAATAACATCTTTTATTGTCCCTTAGTAGCATATTAAACAAAAGGAAAATCTATGCTCTTTTTAAGGGAAAGAGAACCTACATGCAAAACTATAGCCTCATAATGAGGCATTCATGATAGATCAAATGTGGCTAAGCTCACATGTTCAAAATCGCTCAATGTGACCTTTTATTAAATACTTCCCTTTTCAGTTGTACTGACAATGATTAACTTTGTCTAACATCCAATCCCTCTTTTTTGGTGAAAAGATCTTCCACTTTAAATCATAATGATGATTTCCCATGCTTGAAATTAAGGCACTCTTTTGAATTATTACCTCCTAACATGGTAACTTATGTTGTGTGAAAATGGTGGCTTCACCAACCCACAATAAATTTCTACCAGAGAACCTTAGTTGGAGAACTACTTCGAACTACTTCAAACCAAGATTCAACATAAAAACCTTTGATTGGACTGCTTTGAACAACTTTGAACTGAGGTTCAAAGTGGTTCAAAGCAGTTTAGACAAGCAGAAGGATTGATGAGAGGCTTTATACAATGTTTTTAATGGTTGGGAGAATACAAAGTGACAATAAGAAGCTTCAATAACTAGATGGGCAGTTTAGGAAAAGTTCAAACTAGGGTGACTCACAATATGGCTAATAGTTTCTATAGCCTCCTATAGAATAGTCTCATAAAGAAACCCAACTCAAATGACCTTAGTTTATAAGACCAAAAGATCAACATTAGATTGAACAAAATCGATGGCATTATATAAGAAAATTGAAACCAATTGACAATGGTATATAAGCCTTTTTAAGTGAGGAGATAACACCTCATCACCCAAAAATATCCTAATATTTGATTTAAATAATTCACATTCCATGTGAAAAAGGAATTAAGGGCATCGTAGGAGATAGAATATGTAAATGGTAGAATACCTAATTCCAAATACACAACACCACAATGATTTAGTTTAGAATGCTCCATCTTCTTCAAAATACAATATTAGCAGAGAGGAGCTTACTTATTTTAATATACATACTATGTGGAGATAATGGTCTATAAAATACAAGGCAAGTGAAAATGTTTGGATTCACAAGCAACGACAATAATGTAGTGAAATAGGATGAGAAAATAAAAAGGTATGAAAAGATAAAACATATAAAAGGGTACCAATGCTTTAATTAAATTTCATGCCACCAAATCACTTGGATACTACGTACGCAAAAATGTGTACTCAAGTGAAAATGTGGCATATTTAAATAAAAATTATCGCTTATATATTTTTTAATATAAATTTTAAATTGTCATTCTATAGGCTATTGAAGGAAATTTCATATTTTTTTAATTTAGTTTTAAATTTTGATTAAGATATTTGAAAATAAAATATATAATGTAAAAATTGAAAAAAAATATTGATTATATTCTTTTCAAAATTATTCATATAAATTAAAAATTTTATTATAGTAATATTTCAAAAATATTATATAATGAGTACACAATTATAAGTTTTCTTGTTAGATAGTATAGTTGTAGTGCTCTACCAAAGCTTAATGTATCATGTTCTAGTACAAAGTTCTAAGATCATAATTCTATAATAAGAGTTTTACCAAATTAAAATAAATATAATATTTTTTTGATTGGTAATATATGATTTTACTAATATTGTAAAACAATGTATATAGGTAATTACATAAGAGGGAGCTAGATACCATTACACACCATTACATCCATTATATTCTAAAGGAAAACCATCTTCATAAATCCACAACACTATGAAATCCATATTAATGACCCCTCTCCCACCCCTCCTACTAATGTGGAACATCAATGAGATTACTTAACATAAGACTAAATTGCCATTACATCTTGGGCATCAAGAAACATGAAAAATGGCTTCCTTGATAAGCCATAGTAGACTCTAATGTCACCACCTATCAACACCACATAAGGGTTTTAAACCATGGGTCATCAAAAGCTAGAAGCCACTTCTACTTGAAGACTTCCTCAAACACCACTACTTTATCATTCTCATCATTTCTCAAGCTTGAATCCCCCTTTCACTTTTTCAACATTTTTTTTGCAAGTGAGATTTTTAGAATGATCCATTTCCTTCCATCAAAAAGGTTCAAGCATGGATATTTTGAGCAAAAAATTGTTTTAGTATTCCTCATTATCTTTCTTAATTTGCACTATAAAAACCACCTAATACCAACCAATTAAAACACCATCAGTTTCATGCCCAAAAAAAAAACTTCAAGCCATTTGTTCACATCACATATTCTAGAATAAAACCCTCACCATCACACTTTGACATCAAGCGGTTGTTGGTCGATGATGTTGAGGGTGAGCTGCAAAAAATCCAAGCACTCGTCTACCTTTTTTATTTTGGCAACCCTGAATTTGTTTCCTTTGAATTCTCCCATGCCACAACCATTGCTTCCTTATAAGCTCCCTAGTCATAGCATGCTAGCCACCATAAAAAGGTTAAGTGAACCACTTCCATCCCTTCATTTCAATAACAAAAAAATTCCCTATAGTAAAATTGAACCCAGGTACAACCACTTCCAAAAGAGACTCCATACCCATAATAAAATCATCACAAAAGAGAAATACCATCATTTATTGCACAACCTCATTTTTTTTATTCGTTTCAATTCCAAGACCAGGCCAAACAATGCCATCTATTACTTTTTCATGTAGAAAGTACATATTGGCTCCATGAATTCCTTTCTTCCATTATGAAAATTTTTGCTCAAAACCACCCAAAAAAATTTGAAAAGAAAATTGAGCAAAACTTTTCTATTACTCTTATTTGAAAGACACCTCACACACTTGAAGCCATCCTTCCAGGCTACATTTAATGCATATAATTCTTCAAAAAGAAAGAGTGATGTCACACTCTCCTTAATAATAATTTCCCAACCTTCATTAAAACAACTCATTCAACCTTGCTTTTAATTATTATGTTTTAAAAATAAAATAAGTTCCGAACACATCCAAATGAAAAGAGAACTTTATTAAATTAAAAAAACTTAGAAAAATTCTCATGCCAGCCCACACTCCCAATGATAAAATATTTCAAATTCTCCTTTTCATATAGTTTCAAATTGGGTTACCTATTTTGACAGAACATTTGCCTCCTTATAACTTCCCTTCTAATGTGGCATATTTTAAAGTCTTTAACACTAAATAAAATTTTCTTGATCCTCTATGAGAAATTTGACAAATTCCAAGGATGTACCAAATTGAGTCTTATAGCTTCAATCACTATCATAAAGTCCCCTTCCAAGTGCAACTTGCTTACCCCTAGAAATTTTGCACATTAAACAACCAACAAATTAGCCGTTATCTCTTCCATTTTATTAGTTCTTTGCTCACATTTCTTTGTTTCCAAAGCAATAAGTTCACCCGTCCTATCATTATCAATATCCCCTACTCTCAAAGGGCCTAGATTTGTATTGGCTGCTCCATCAAAACTCACTTTAGTGAGTCCATCAACAAGGGGCTATCATTTAATCTCATCTAGAGCTTCCTTATGTTGGATCTTCTTAAAACATCCTTCACTTCTAATCCTTATTCATGGTAGCATCCTCTAAATGAAAGTGTTTACCTTAGTAAACAATTTTTTTGTTTGATTACATCTAAAGGTGGGTGAACTCCAAACCTCTTCCACTAAATGGTTAACCCACCACAATAGATGCTCCTAAAACTCCTTCTCTTGAAAAACTCTCCTATTCCTTTCCTTACAAATATACCAACATAAATTTGAGGGGTTAAATTCTATATGTTTGACAAGAATTTTTTTTAAGTCAGTCTAAGTGAGATAATAAAGAAATCCTTCACTAATTTCATCCAAGGTCCTTGTCATTCCAACTTCTTCCTTACTATATCCAAACAATCATGTGCAATTGGGCATTGCAAGAGAACATGGTCCACTAATTCCTCCTCTTTTTTGCATAAAACACATCATCTTAGACAATTGAAACCAAGTCTCATCCTCCAATTAATAGTGGAAATGCAACCTCACACAGACAACTATGCTAATGCCCTTTCTTTGGAAGGAAATCCTTCTTCTTTCATAAATCATCTCCTTTATAATAATTTTTCTATCTATATGGAATCAATCCATAGCCCAAGTTTACTAGAATAATCCCCTCTTAATGTAGCACACCAAAATACCTTGGCCTCATTTTCTAATTCTACATAATTCTCTATTTTTAAATCTATACCTTTCAAATTTGTTTTTTTTTTTTAATAGATAAACTATCTTTTTCATAGAATTTTGAATGCTACTCTTCCCCATAAGGCCCTACAAATTTCTCCATATAATCGACCACTCTATCCCTCCAGAGTCTAAACTAAACCTCCTTCACTTTTGCATACCTTGTGTTTTCAACAAGGCTGGGATAATCATTCCAAGAGTCTTCCCAAAATTTAGATTTCTTCTTATTTCCAACTAGCCAAGAAACATGATCTATAATTACAAATCTACATGATAACAAGAAGTTCCAAATAACCAATCTTGAAGGGACATTTTTAATAGTTAAAATTATTTCTAGCTCTTATGGGTCCAAATATTTTGCTTGGAGAATCTTTACCAAGAGTTGATCTGAACACTTATAAATATTTCACACCAATTTTACTTCGAAGGTAATGTTCATTAGATCCCAATCCCGTAATCTTGTGGACACATATTTTTTTGACTCGCAAATTTTATTTTATATTACTAAAGGAAGTTTATCTTTCTCACTTGTCCCATTCCAAAAAGTTTCCCCATCTTTTTTATTATAACTCTAGAAACCTTTTAAGGAATAGTCAAACACATCATTGAGAAAATAAGGACTGCTAAGACCACAATTTTTAATATCAAAATGCATATAGCCAAAGTAGTTCAGCCTCCTCTCTTGCCCTCCATATTTTTTACATATTTTCCACCAAATATTTCCAAAAACTAGTATTTTTATAGCCATGAAATAAAGGAATTTCCAATACTTACTTGGGAGAGAGTGACACTTGATATTTAGAATCCTCCCAAAAGCTCTCTACCTACTAGTCAGAACTTTGAAAAAGAAATTTTTTGACTTGTTATAGCTAGTCTTCTGACTTAAAATCTTTCCATAAAGGTACAAAGCACTTTTCATCACCAAAGGTTCCCTCTCTAAAGCCTCTTCTGCCAAAAACTTATCATCTACAAATTGTAGAATAGAAACAACCTCAACACCTATTTCCATCAACCCCTTCCAAGAACCTAACACTCTTTTCTTAGTTATCAATCTTCATACGACCTAATCCATCATAATAAATATAAAGCAGGAAAGATGGTCCTCTATCTAATACCTTTTTGCAAATTAAAAAAACCTTAAGTACTTCCATTTACCAAAATTGAAAAATGAGGAGTGGAAATGCAACTCCTAACCCAATCTACCCATTTCACATCAAACCCAAACTTTAGAGGAAATTTTAACAAGAAATCTTTGTTTGTCTTATCATAAGATATATTTTTATCAAGATTCACTATCATTTTATCCAATTTTGTAACTATTATACAATGAATCATTTCGTGAGCTTTAATAACTCCATAAATAGATATACTTAGAGAGAAACCACCTATTTAGAGGAAACCTTCTTTAGTATATTTTCCATTGCCTTGGAAATGACCTTGTAAATAGTGTTACATAAAGGAATTGATTTGAAATCCTCAAATGTTTCCAAAGCATCACTCTTTGATACTAGAGAAATTAATATTTTGTTCACATCCTTTAAAATGAAACACCCATTTTGGGATTCATCAAACACCCCCCAAACCTCTCTACTAATCACATCCTAGATATTTTAGAAGAAAAGCATTGGGAAACTCTCTGGGCCTAGAGCTTTATCCTCACCTAGCAGCCCCATAGTGGATTCTTCACTTCATCCATTGGCATATTATTTTGACTTCTAGGCATTTGGCTTTAAACAACATCCAAGATCTCATCCATCTCTTTTCAATTCAACTCTCCTCTCTTACCTCTAGTTTAGAAGAAAGCAATAACTTCCTGACAAATTTCCTCTTAATGTATAATATCTTTCCATCATTAGCTTTTGTGGAGTAAATCTGATTGTAATATATTCTTATTATAGAAGAGTTATAGAAGAATTTAGTATTCCTAGCATAGGTTTAATTTAAACACATTTCGCTTGATTTATGTCTCCAAAAAACATCTTCCCTAGACAACACTTCTCCATATTCCTTGTTAAAAAAAAAATCAGCCTCAAAATCATCCTCCCTCATCCCAAACTGAATTACCTTATCATTTAAAAATTTCAAGGAATCTTCTAAGGATGAATTTCCTATAAAAAATATTACGAATGTGTTCTCTATTTCATATTCTCAATGAGTCTTTAAGAAATTACAATTTCTTGAAAAAGAGGCTTTATTACCTTTAAAATTTGGGTTGCTATTCCACCATCCTTTCACCTCATCTTTAAAACCCTCTTCTGTCAACTACACAACCTAAATTATGAGAGGGAACCTACCCAAATATGACTCTTCATGTAACCTTAATCCTATCAAGAAGTGATGAGATCCATGAATAGGTAGAACATTAGCTTTACATATCCATCTAAAACTAGGCCAATCCTGAGACATAAGGAATGTATCAAGCTTCTTACAATTACTAACAAAGCATTGACATCTATTTGTGCATGTAAACTCCCCTTTTATGAAAATAATCTTAGAAATCCCATTCTTCCTCACAAAGTTGTAAAAATTAACATGGATTGCCAATATCGAACCACTTCCTTGCCTTTTTGATTCAAGATAAGGAATTCAATAAAATATCCCCCTAGAAGAGAAATAAAATATTTAACCACATGTAGCACCCATGTCAAATCCCTCCAAATATCCCTTTTATTCTTTTCTTGAGTAAGAGCATAAACATTAATTAGATTGAAACCTGCACCTAAATGTTTAGAGAAAACTCTTACCTATTGTCAATGCTAAGTTGTTTTGCCAATGCTGAGCCATTTGAAGTACCTCTACCTTAACCGATTTCTCTTTCCATAAAATCCCAAGACCACTTGAAGCTCCCATAACATCCATCAACAAAATTTTCCATCTATTAAAATATCTACGCATGAGAGCAATATCATCCTCCCTAATCTTAGTTTCTTGCAAGAGAACAATACCTAGTTTCACTTGATCAAGACCTTGTTTGATCAAAAAAAAATTCATGGGTATTGTAGGCCCTAACATTCCACAAATAGAGCCTCATTTCTTCTAGGAAGAGGGATAATTCAATTTCTATCAACATTTTCTCTATCCAATCATAACTCCAACCCCTATTAGTAGAGTCTCTTTGGTTTTTAAACCATGTTTTTCCATCTCTCCTACTTTCACCTTGGAGTCCTTTGCATCAATTTGAGATAAGGATATCTTTAACATAAAATACAAACCTCATCCAACCAAATAACATCTTATTCTCTCTCCTCCTCTAAGTTAGTTTCCACCATGTGGCCACTTGCATCTCTTACCAATTCAAAGTACATTTCAAATTTCTCATGGGAGAGATTTAAATGTCCTTGATGCCTTCTTCTTCCTGTCACACTCTTTCTTCCTAGTCATTACCATCCTCCTAGAATTTATCTCTCCAAACACCCTACATATCCTCCTCTAGTTTCTCCATTATACATGACCAATGACCATTGCATTATTTCTGCTCTTTTATGGTTTGGGGGTCCACATTCATCAAAAGGGGTGAGAGACTAATCATTTAGTCCCATTCTTTATCACATGAGACATCATAGTACTCTATATGAGTTCTATCCTCATCTTCCTTAATTAGGCCATCTACCCTTTCAATCCATGACTCCACTACTTCATCTTCATGTACAATTTCTTCTCCCAAAAGAATTCCTAAGGAGAGCTCTAAAATATTAAGTTTGTAGCAAAAAACTAATCCTAGTCCACCGATTTATTATCCTTCCCACAACCAATAGAATTTTGACAAATTCTCTCAAATTCATTGGCTATCATCTCATATTCCTACATTGGCACTCTCACTATTAGTTTCTTAAAAGAAGATATTTTCTTTGCGTCTTGTAAGGTTCAAAAAAGGATTACCCTCTGCAATAATTTCTCATCCTTTCATCCTTTTCTAGACCCATTTACCTCACAACCATCATCTTCATATTCTATATTAAGGAATTCTATATAGACCATTAGGTTCTCTCCAATGGATGGTGTCTGATTCTATACACCCTCCCTAATTTTCAGCTCTAGGAGCTTAGGTAGTAGATCACAAGAATTCTACTATATAAATAATCAAGGATACATTATCAAAGTAACCTTATCAACCATATTTATTGTCTTCACATATATACCAAGCATATCTCCCACTAGGGTGTAAGAATCTTCATTGCGATATTTCCATGGGAAATTTCTCGTTACTACAAATTTTAGATAAGTTTGAATGACTTGTTGAGATAATGGGTGTTGCACACATTGCACACTATCGTTATATTTTACTATTTTATTTTATTATGCAATGTTTCACCTAGATGGGTGTGCAACATGTAAATATTCGCATGAGATATATTTGATGAGTTGTATTGTAACCTTGTGATAATAATTTCATGTAGTTATTTAAAATTGGGGAAAAGAATTAAATTTCCAATATTAAATTTGGGGTCAATGGGTTAGGTAGCACATGGTTTATGTAATACCACTTGGTGGTTTTGTGGGACTTGCTACTATATAAGTAGCCACAAGTGTAGCTATAGGGACAAGAAGATAGAAGGAAAAAGGGAAGGAGTTGAGTGGGACAAGGTTTGATAGGTTATCCAAGGGAGCATTTGTGAAGGTTGGAAGCATGACATGGGATGTGTGGATTCATGCTTTTTCATATGGATTTTTTGGTCGTGGTTATGTCTTTGAAGGCTTCTATAGTTGTATTACAATGGTGTTTTTTTGAATAATACCTAGTGATGGATGCTTTTGGAGGTTGGGTTTTTTCCTCAATGAGGGTTTCCGAGGGTATAGCTTGTGTCACAATCCTTTTGGGTATGTTATCTATTCTCTTGCATGTGTATTTTAATTGCATATTTATTTCAAATCTATTATGGGTTATGCAGAAATAGTTATATTCTTTGTTTCTTTTTTCCTTAGAAGTGGTATTAGAGCTATAGTTTTATTATTGTAACCCTAGATTGAATCCATGGGAATGCATGAGAGGATAAAAGAAAGGGCAAGATATATGAGTTTTTTTTTTTGATCTGAGGGTTTGGGGTTTGCCATTATGATGAGATATTGGTATATTTTGGGCATGTAAAATAGTTACACAAATGGGTTTTAAGGATGTTTCATTTAAATAAGGGTTTTAGTTGGGGAGGTTGCTGAAATGACCTCCTAGGTAAAACTAGACCTCACCATTGGATCTAGGTTGACATTTTCATAAATTTTGATATATAATATGCCCTAGTTTGGCCATGTTTAGAGTAAATGATAGAGGTTTTTAGTTTTAGCTCATGATGACCATCAAATTTAATCCTATCAAAATTTTTGTCACAAAAAAAAAGGTAGTGAAAATGCTAAAAAGACTGTCTTAGTAAAATTACCATAATTTTCTCTCAGGATATTGGATTTTAGACTTCTTATAGGCATTGGAAAGCTAATTCAGAGCAATACAATTTGGTGTTGGTTTGGTTCTATGATTTTAACATTTTTTCAAGTTTTAAGAGCTCAAAAGTCAAAGGGCATTACTTGGACATCCAAAGTCAGATTTTGGACTTTGAGTAGTCAATGGAAAGCTCTTAGAGACCTCTACACATTTGTTCAGATTTAGTGTAGGGTTCACATGACTTATTTGGTGATATATTAATCTAAAAATTTTATGATATATATTGAGTATGGTAACATTGTGAGTTTATGACATTGTATGTTTAGAAATTTAAGATTTAATTTCATTGTATGTGGAGGGCTCGCATGATTTATTTGGTGATATATTAATCTAAACATTTTATTATATATATTCACTATGGTAACATTATGAGTTTATGACATTGTATGTTTGGAAATTTAAGATTTGATGTCATTGTATACTCAGTTCATATTTCATAATGGTCTCATGATGATTTGTTATCAGTGTTTGGTTTGGTTATGTATGATGAATTATTGGGTCTATAAGTTGTGCAATGTTGTAAAGGGTCTATACTTACAGGTTGCATTTATGGCTTGGTTATGGGTTGTCTTTGTCCATTGATCTTTCATTATTGATGCATATTTATATTGGTGGCATGGATTTGGGTTTTCTATGCCCTAAGTCACATGATTTGCTAATTTATTTTCATGTAGAAGGGATGAGATGTTGTTGCTTGGTACAATCACGGTGGATAATTGTGGTTGACTATTTTATGCTGACAGGTTGGACATATTGAGAGTTAGATGCTCAGTTCATGGATGTGATCATGGTGCCATGGATTTTGGCATGACATAGTTGGATATATTGATACATCTTTGATGTTCATTGACTTGGACTTTTTATTTGGTTATGATGGTATATCTTCTTGGTTGTTCAAATCATAGTTATTTGGTTCTTTTTTGAGGAGCTCATGATGTGCATTTCAAGTTTTTTGATGGTTTGATGCATTGGTTTATTCTCATAGTTAGAGGATGCTTTTTTCATCACATGTCATGGATAGCTTGGATACACCATTTAGTGGGAGCTTGTGATAGTGATGAGGTGATAGTGTAGGATTAGTTCCTAGTTTGGTTTATATTCTCTTGGGTTTGGGGATCTTGGTTTCACTTATTATTTACACCATGGTTATGTGAGCATAGACTTGGAGGATCTTCACATAGGAGATGGATTTTATGATTCCATAGGTGACTTGGTACAATAGTTGAGTGGGATTTCTTTTGTATTGATATATTTATTGAGTGTTTGAAAATGTTGGAGGTTTGTCTTAGATCTTGTTGCTATAGAAGCATCTTTGACATTTGCATGATGTACTTGTTATCTTTATGGTGTGTTAAGATGGTTAGATCTTGAGGACTCATGGCATTCTTGGTTATCTTCATGTTGTGTGGAGATGGTTTTTCATGGTATTTGGAGATAGTTTTCTTCACGGTGTGTGGAGATGGTTGCATCTTGAGGACTCATAGGGTTCTTGGTAAAAATGTGGTTTATGATTTCATTTGACATGTTATCTTTGGTGTTAGGATGGTTTCATTATTATGTCATGGTATACTCTTGATACATGTTTAGAGTTTTTTGACATGCTATAGTATGATCATATAGAGAATGTTATCTCTTTGGTTGAGATGGTTAGATCTTCCTGTCATGCTTATGTTCCTAAGGCCATGGTTGGAACTTTGACATTGATCTTGGTTTAGTTTTTTGGTATTGAGTACATTGATCATAAGATAGACACTTCATGATATATTGCTATATTGTATTTGGAGTTAGAATGGATTGATATGTTATAGGTGCTCATCAATACTTAAAGATGGTATGCTGATTTCTCTTTGATTATAGAATTATTTGTTGGGGCAATTGATGGTTTCAACAAGAGAGTCTGAGGGGTATTTGTCTGATATGGACTTGAGAGGATATTGTTCTTAGATGAGTCTTGGTTGGAGACTTAGATATCTTGATGAGCATTCTCATTCCCCACTCTTGGTCTACTCAATGTTTTCTACTTGAGAGGTATAGCCCATTTTTTTTCTCTTTGGTGCATTATGTCTATTTTATGGATATGGATCTTGAACTATGGTACATGAGTTAGTTCTAGAGGGTTCATTTGAGAGAAGGTTTAGCATTGGTTATCTCCATTTGCACATGTTGTTATGTTTGTTGAATTTGGGAGATGGTTTAATATTGGGCATATTCCTTGGGTTAGGATTGGTTTATGAGTTTGATGTTCTTGTGAGAGGATTACATCCATGATTAATTACATGGTATGGTTTGGGTGTTGTTGATGCTTCTTGTTGGGGTTTTATGGAGGAGATCATACTTGCATAGTTTATATGTAGAGGTGTGTGTAGAAGGAAATGATACATATCATGATTCACATGGTTTCTCTTTGGTCTTGGTTATCTTCTTGGACATTCAATTTTCACTTACATCGGATATGAGATTGGTTAGAGATTTTGATCACTTGTTTGCACTCATGTATGTCATGTGGGACATGACATGGTTATTCCTTATCTCTTTTCTTTGTTGGTTGTGGAGAGCTTAGGAGACTATTGGATAATTTCTATGAGAGTTGTTCTTGTAGATTATTGGTTTATGTGTTATGGATGTACTTGAGACTACATGTATTCACTTCTTTGAGATGTTGTGAGTGGATTGGTTATAGATTTGAGATTATCTTTTGGAATGGGAACTTCTTGATATATATGTGGTAGGTATTTCTCTTGAGGCTTGTGATTGCAAGTTACAAATTGGCTATGTTGATGATATGCGATTCATATGGTATACCTTTGGAGGTATAGATAGTTGGATGAGTTTGGCACTTGTTGTGGGTGTTATTTCAGCTATAGATATTTTGACAACTATGGATTCATCTGATTAGCTTTGGATCAGGTTTTTGTGATTGATATTTTAGTTGGTACAAGATTTTATGATCTTCTAAAGTGATAGGTTGGGTAGCTTTCTCTTTGGATGGCTTCTATGTATTTTCAGTGGTAGTGGCATAATAGGAGGTGAGACCATTCATGTTTGAGATGCTAGATACTTTGATTTTTTTTTGTGGGTAATAGGATGGAGCAGTTCATGTACTTTGATCTATGATGGTGGATATGTTGGAAATGATTGTTCGTCTATTCATTTATGTGGCTATAGATTGACCCTATGCAATGTATACAACAAGTGGGATATTTTTAAGATAATGGGTGTTGCACACATTGCATAATATTGCTATATTGTATTATTTTATTTTATTATTTAACATTGCACCTAGATGGACATGCAACATGTAAAGACTCTCATGGGATATATTTGATGAGTTGTATTTTAATATTGTGATAATTTTTCATGTAATTATTTAGTATTGGTGAAAAGAATTAAATTTCCAATATTAAATGTGGGGTCAATGGGTTAGGTAGCACATGGTTTATGTAATACCACTTGGTGGTTTTGTGGAACTTGCTACTATATAAGTATCCACAAGTGTGGTTGTAGGGACAAGAAAATTGAAGACAAAATGGCAAGAGTCAAGCGGGATGAGGATTGATAGGTTAGCCATGGTAGCATTTGTGAAGGTTGGAAGCATGGCATGGGATGTATGGATTCATGCTTGTTCACATGGATTGCTTGGTTGTGGCTATGGCTTTGAAGGCTTCCATGGTTGTATTACAATGGTTTTTTTGTTGAATAATACATGGTGATGGATGCTTTTGGAGGCTGGGTTTTTCTGTCAATGAGAGTTTTCCAGGGTGTATCTTGTTTCACAATCTTTATGAGTATGTTGTCTATTCTCTTGCATGTGGATTTTAATAGCATATTTATTTTAGATCTATTATGGGTTATGTGGAAATAGTTATATTCTTTGTTGCAAGTTTCCTTACATTGACTCCTTTGTGGGTTAAAAATTTGTCTCCCAAGGTTTCATATAAAAACCCCTACCTTCTAACATATAAGTCCCATTGTTAAGAATCAAATCCCTATCATGCTCACAACCAAAAGAAACCATATAAAAGTCCTCATCTAGAGTTTTAAACCCATTTACCTGTCCCTATTGTTTATTAAACTTGATTTTAACTTTTTATACTAAGTGTCATTTGCCTCACCATTTGATAACAGAAAAAATGACTTTTTAAGAAACTAACAAAATCTTCCCATACCTTTGTATTCAAGCGTAAACTAATTTTTATGCATCTTGTTCATACTAGATCCTTAGTCATTTCCTTCCCCCTATCATTTACTATTTTGGGTCTCCATAACTTTTGAGATATTGAACTAAAGTCAACCCTTTCGCCTAAACTAGTAAAAATAAATCTAGTCATAGGATTCTTTACCTTTTCGTTCCCTAAATGACTTGGATCTTCTTTATAACCTCATGAGCCCTAAATCCAATGATTTTGTTGTGTCTACATCTGACCCTTGCCTTCTTTAACAAAACATTATATTTCAAGTCCATTATATGACCAAAACCTCCTATCAAGTTCTTTGTAACTAAAACCATTATGATGGTCACAAGCACTACCACCTTTATCCTTTTGTGTCTAGATTATCCTTCCAAAGAACCACCATGGATTTCTCTACTAAAAATCTAAATATCATTGTTACAACATCATTGATCCTAGATTAAATTTAAAAAATATATAATTTAAATTTAATCCACATTGGGAACAAATAATGTTTAAATAATTTACATTACTTTTTCTACTTAAAAAGAAATTTTGATTTTTTTTCTTGTTCTAAATTTACAACTATGGTTACCTTCTTGACTATTGATTTTGTTCTATTTGATATTGAATTTTATATTTTATAAAGGATTTTCTTTTATGATTTTTTATAATAGATAGTATTGTATGTCATGTGCTTAATGAATGGAATCTCAATATGAACATTTTTCTATTATATTTATTCATAGTTTTCATTTAAGTTTTATTATCTATACTCAGAAGTAAGTTCCTTGAGATTTTCTTTCATTGTATTTATAGTTTATAGTTTTTTTTTTTTTTTGTGAATTTGAGTAAATCAATTTATAATTTATAATAAAACTAAATAATAATAATGAGATATAAATATGTTTAGAGTTCTCATAGTATAAGCATATAAAACATAATATATTATTAATAATTTAAAATATATAAAATTGATAATTGTCTAAAGTTAAAAATATAAAAAAGGATTATATGTATTTTAACATTTAAAACAAATAATTAGTATTAAATATACAAAATTATTAAAAATTATATCCATTCTATTTTAATATATTTTATTTTGAGAGAGAACTCGACTAGTGTGAGCAAATTTTTAGAGAGAACATGTGTTATAAAAATTAAAATCTAAAATAATAAAATATAAAAGAAATAAAATTATTTTTAGAGTGGTATAACTAATTTGAAATTTTTTCTTCAACTATTGAGAAAACTTTCATATGACTTGACCTCTAAGCTTATTGTGAAAGCATTCTAGAGAGTTATAAATATGTATGTGTGACTCTTGGGAAAATACCTCTTGTGTGGAAACTCCATATAATGAACAAAAAAATCATCTAGTAAAAATACAGTTGTGAAATTAAGCTCTTTGTGAGAGAGATAAATACAAAAGAGAGAACTAATAAAATACTTGTGAAAGGTGGGATCTACATCCTTCTCCTATGATGTGTCTACCTGTGTCCAATTCATGACCATGGTTATAGGGATGGCTTTCATATCCTCCATATTGAACCTCTTAAATATTTTGATGCAATATTTCCCCTGTCTAATAAAAATATATTCATATTTCAACCATACTTCTATCCTTACAAAATAATGCATAAGTCCCAAATCATTTATCTCAAACTTTGATGAGAGATTCATGTTACATTTTTCTATGAGCCCTAGTGAACCTATTACAAATAATTCATCCATAGCTAGAAAAAGAATGGGAAATTCATGTTGGTCCTACCCATACTTAAATGGGCACAATTGGGGCTAGGTGATTACTTAGTATGAACTTTCTTTCTAGTTACTCTTATTCCTAGCAAAATAAGCTTTCTCCAAGTATTCTAGATAGTAATGAGGTAATGAATACAATACTATAAAACTAGGTAAACTCACACATAGAAGCATATATCAAAGAAATAGATATTTTGTATATGGAGACTTTCTATTTGAGGATGAAAATCATGCTAGGAGTAAAATGTCAACTTTCCCTTATAATACATTTAAAGAGTTGTCTTGTTAAAGGCTAAAATTATTTCAAGTTGGATGATCAATATAGTTGTTGTCAATCAACATCATTATGTTAACTTCTACATCAATTGGACTCTTTCCTTTTGCTTCATTGTAGTTTTCTCACTTTATCAATTTATTTTTTCAATGATTCACCTTTGGCATGCAACTATTTTCTCAATCAAAGTACCCATATATTCATAAGAAATTTGTGATTATGAAAGATTGAAAGGTTCTAGTCATGTAAAGTGATAAACATGTCATGTGTGTGTGTGTGTGTGTGTGTGTGTGTGTGCGCGCGCGCGCGTGTGTGCGTGTGTGTGTGTGTGTGTGTTTGAGAATATAATGTTAGGGTTGCAACAATAAGAATATGCTTCACTTTTTACCATTACATTGGAAATTTGGCTAAGGATAGTTTTTAAGGTTGTCATTAATAAAAACATGACAAATAGTTTGAGGTAAATAAGTAAAAATATAATTTTTATTGAGGTAACTAGTAAATGGTAAAGTGCCAGACTATTTTGTTCACTAGGATCCATAGAAGGTCCAAAAATTTATATGGAATTAGATTTATCTATATTGAACATCATAGATGATGTGTGCAAGGTCGCTAAAGTTTTGGATAAGTTTTTCATAAGTTTTGATTGGATTTCCAATAGAAAATATACCATTTCCGAACAATGTAACTTGCATAATAATAATTTTTTGGTTAAAGAACTATTTTGAGTTTTCAAATAATTTCTTGAAAAGTTTTGGTAGGCATGTTAAAAGTTAACTCTCTTCTAGCTAAAATTAAAATGGGGATTTCGTAACATGAAAAGAAAATTGAGTTGGACACCTTAACAAATGTGGTACAAAGGATGATAGGTTTGTTTAACAATGTTGACAATCATGTGATTATGATATGATTTCTATATGCATATTTTATATGTGAACATGATGGTTTAGTAGAGAAGAGTATTTGTATGAAGCAAAACTACAAATATAGTTTAGAGATGCAGGATACCAACACTATCAATTTATTTTATCTATTCATATAAATAATAAAGATATATATGCATGTATTTTTTTATTGTAATCATGATTACTAAGATGATTGAGGCTTCAAACAAGGGCTATTCCTCTAAAAAGTACAATTATACTATATGTATAAAATAGACTTCTAACTAATACAAAGTAAAGTCCACCAATATAAGTGAGAGGATGATAAGGTAAATTGGTAATATGCTTTAAACACCTTTTATCAACTTTAACAAATATGAAACAAGTAATCGTAAAATTCATCAACCACAAGATAATAACCATGCAAAGTGACATAATATATGCCGACTAGGGTAACCAATATGATAACTAACAAAAGCAATAACCTAAGTTACCAATATAGTTCCTTTTAAGTTAACAACTTATCTCTAACATCAATCATTTCTTTGGCCTTCACAAATACACTTCCAAAGTGCATATAACATTACATCACAATACATATGACTACATATGATCTCACTAATCACATACATAATATTGATAACTAAGAAAATATTTTTACTCTATACCAAGTCCTAATAACTAATTCAGTTGGTCATGAGGCTCTCGTAATGTATAATGATACTAAAATAGAACCATGATAATATATTACAACTAGTTCCACATGTTATAATATATATTAAATCAATTAAAAATTATATTTGAACACTAAGAAATACCCTCCAAATCATCCTTAACAAATTTTTACAAACTAAAAATTTGATTCAGCCATCACAAATATAGCAACATAAGTAGCTCTACTACTCTACATCAATGACACATTATAATACATAAGCACTTAATAATCTCCAAGATATTTCTTTAAAATCTCTCTCTCTCTCTCTCTCTCTCTCTCTCTCTCTCTCTCTCTCTCTCTCTCTCTCTCTCTCTCTCTCTCTCTCTCTCTCTCTCTCTCTCTCTCTCTCTCTCTACATCAATGACAAATTATAATACATAAGCACTTACTAATCTCCAAGATATCTCTCTCTCTCTCTCTCTCTCTCTCTCTCTCTCTCTCTCTCTCTCTCTCTCCCCTATGATTCATGGTAAAATATGCTGAAAAAATTTGTAGTACAAAGAATACCCAATCTATATTTTCCTCATCTTCCTTTACTCCCCCATTCATTTTTCTTCCAATCAATATATACCTTCCCCATATTAGAATCAATGATAAAAGTGTCATTATGAAAAATTTGTCATTTCCAAAATAATCTAAAAAAAACTCCCCAAGTTTCAAAATATAGTTTTAGAGAAGACCCAAAAAGATCTCTGTGACTCTTCCTAAAAGTGATTTCTCCTCGATGAAAGCATCACCAACATATAGACTAAATTGAAGAATAAGCTCTTAATATACAAGACTGTTGAAATCCTATGTTGACACAAGGTAGGTATGAGAAAGTGACTAATTCTAGTCTCCTAACACCTTGCTAAGAGTACATAGGGAAGTAAACATTGCTCTTACCAAAAAAAAAAAATTTAAACATGAAAATATATTAATTGATTAGACAAATCATGTGATAAAAGGTATAGCCAACATTCTATTATGTAATGCATTTTGGGTTATGGACCTAAAAGTGAAGTACAACATCAAATCCCAAATATTGCTAACTTTATCTTTTCTTATACCTAAGAACTTTCTTTCCTAAATCTTATTAAAATCCTTATATGGCCAAGAAGACCATAACTTGGTCTATTAGGAAATTAATTCTACAATAGGTCCTACTTTGGAGTAGAGAACAAAAGAACTAGGAGATGATCAAAATATAATATGAACTCTTAAGGATAGGTCCACACATGATCCTAAGATGACATGTCATGATAGAAAACCACACATAAAGAATCTCAACTACACACTAGATAAACCAAGCAGTGAAAAGTGACCAGAGAAAGAGGTACAAAACTCCAACTATAATGATCATTAGAATTTGTGCACTTAGTTTAGGGATTAACAATGTATCCATATGAAGATGACAACCATGTATGTAACGCCCCACAAAGGGACCCAGAAGAATTAACCTAAATTTCTACTAAGTTTGCCAAGCAATTTTTTGTTTTTTTTGAAACATGAATGATAACATTGTACACCTCAAACACATAGTAGCAAAAGAAGTAACATACATTCAACTAAAGCATACATAACAGGTTACAATCCTTAAGATCCCTAGATGTTGAGTCACACTTAAATTTAATTGAAACTAAGTCTAACAACCTCCCATCCATATAAATTATAGAAAGTCCAAAGTCAATAATATTCATTTGTTCTAAATGCATCTTGGCAAATCAATTCAGAATGCTCAATCATCTACTGATCATGCCACATGGTATGAACGACTCAAAAGGATATAAAAATGCAAAGATAATGATTCATCAACCTTATTAAATCCATGATACAAGTACATTCAAGTAAATGCAACTAATAACATACATGACACATCCATTCATCACTAAGGATATAAAAATCATTGTAAAAGATAACCATATATTATAAACATAATTAATCTAAGTGTGTGGTTCCTCCCAAGTGTCAATAGCATCATTAGACCATCGTGGGCCCTAGCCATCCCTCTACATGTAACATCCCAAGTCACCAAAGAGATCATCGATATTATCATAGTAGGAATGTCACTCCTAACCACATCATATGTAGAAATAAATCTAACATACTACAACATATGCATAAGAAATATAATCATGCAAAATAAAGCATAAGATGATTCTATAAGTAAATAGCATCGTCTATCACTTGCTAATCATCAATATAAAGAATCATGTTAGAAAATAACATCCAACATAAGATATAACATCCATCATAATGATCCAAGAATAGAAGGAAGGTAAATGCCAACAAAGAATGCACTGGAGGAGATAGGCTCAAGTCAAAATCCACATGTCAAGAGTACATCATCCAAAAATTTCCAATCATCATCAATGAAAGTAAATAACCACAATAAGAACATTCAACAATAAGTACATCATCAGAGGTACACACAAACTCTACAAAGGAGACTTAGGCTACATTCTAGGGAGTTTCATCACATGGCTACTTGAGTTACCTTGGACTGGTCTCTCAATCGAGCCCGGACCCTCAAGTGTTGAGTTACCTTGGAATGGTTACTCTAAACCCCAGACCCTCAACATGGCACATATGGAACTAGAAAGCCCTCTCATGAAGACGAGGCAATCATCCCATTCCCATCCTTGGTCTATACAAGCACTCAAGGTATGGGCGAGTCAAATATCTCTAACTTATCTTTTTAGTATGTTTCCCCAAAATTATTAATTACTAGATTATCACTTATTACTTAACTTGCAATAGGTTACCCTGGTACTAATCACTTTGCACCATAGACCCCTACTCCAAGCCACTCCCAAAGACATGTACCTAGACATCCTCTCTTAGGAACATAATACACAATTGTGTCCCATACCACAACCTTCATAATAATCAAACTCGGTTCCTTAGCAGGCAACCTAAAAGTAAGCTGGTACTTCTACCCATGTAAACATAAATGCTCTGCAAGGTAAACCTCACAACTATAATTTCTAATATGAGTCACAAGACATATATAAACAGTATAAAAGATATCTTACAAAAACCTTTGGTGTACGCTCATGAAACCAAGAATCATATAAAAGCACCTTAGTTGTATATAAGCAACTAGTAAGCATCAAAAGATAACCCTAATGTTCACAATAGTTCTTTATGAACAACTGAAAGGCAGTAAATGATAATCCAAAATATCCATTGACTCTTAGCAAGCATTCAAAAAATATCCCAAAATAATACTAATCAAGGATTCCAACAAGATCAATTCAAACATGTAACAATATGGTATCACCAAGAATGAATCATTCAAAGTGCCTCAGCTTCAGACAAGGAACTAGAAACTAATAACAATCAATAATCAACATTACTAATAATTAAAGAAAACTCCAGTGACTTCAAAAGAGTGTCTCCCATTATTCAAATTGTTGGAATAGGACTTATCAATTTTCAATTAAATATTTTACAATTCATTAACCTCGATACTATCAGTGATTGTTTTAGTTAAAACCCATTGCATAACTTACTTTTCAATTAGATTTAATTAATTCTGTAATTAATTAACAATTACATGACTATATAATTCCACTTAACATCTAATAGTCCACTATATTTTGATGCTTTAATACTCCAAATGATGTAGAGAAAACTATTGTTTAAATTACTAAAATAATGACTCAATGTTATTATCCAATGATTAGTTCAACCATTTCATCCCATACAACCCAATATGGTTTAATCCCAAATTATTGTATTAATTAAATTAATATAATTTATCAATCCTTACTCTTCAACTATTCTATTATTACAAATAATTCCACAACTTATTGATAAAGAAAATCGGGATTGTGAATAATTAAATGAATCCCCAATAAAATAATTCTATTACTACTAAGTCGAACAATAAAAAATAAATGTCCTATTTAGCTACTATTTATAATAAATTGAATTAATTTAAAATAAACAAGAACTATCTCTATACCACTTAAATATTTATCACAAATTTGTTTTAATAACTTACCAACTTTTATTAAACTTTACTAATAAAATAAATTATAATAAGTACTATTAAAACTTAAATTAAATTAAATTTTAATTAATATAACAAAACTATTTATAGGTCAACTTCCAAATGATGTAGGTCTGCCTTAAAAACTGAATCACGTTGGTGTCGTGTTATGAACAGACACCGTGGTCCGAGATAAGCAGGTAACGTGACTTAATTAATATAACCCTGTCGGCTTTCAATAAACAAAGGGCCGTGCAATTAAAATTGCAGGCCTGTACGGTTAATCCGCCATCCACGCAAACATCATTATCAGTAGTTACGAACATTGACTATGCCTCTGCATGCTTTGAAAACTTAATTTAATCCGCCTTGTGTCCAATGTTCATACTACGATGGTCAAAGTATGAGATATTCTTGATTCAGGCCCTTCTTTGTAGAATGCGGTGATTGTAGCTACAAAGATCTTAGACAAATTTCGTGCTCGAATTTAGCTGATACAGTACATTAGAATCCCATAATGCACTTCGAGTCTCCACATACTGGCACTTTTCACTAATTCTCAACATTGTGGGTTTCAGTATGATATTTAGGAAAGACAACAAACCCGCAGGGCACTTTCTGTAGAATCATTAGAATAGTGCATTTGCATATTTTCGTTGTTCAAACTGGTGTATGTGTTTTGATAGTATCCATGTTATTATGATAATTTAAAATAAATATTAATAACCAAAATTTAATATTAAATTTCACAATATAATAAAAGGGAAGGTGTTTTAAAGTTATAAGAAATTTTAATATTGCTGGAGGATGAACTAAGCCACTGACACATGAATACTAGATATGGCATAAGAATGCCGCATTAACGCATTTTAAATCTTGGATCAATCACAATTGGCTATAATGCCAAGATTAGCTCTCCTTCTTCAATGATAAAATACATTCAATTAAATTCCATACTTAGAAAAAGCATCACAGATTATAAATCCAGGAGGACAAAGAGATTCAATTATATTACGCAAAGACTGCATCAAGTTCTAGAGTGAGCAGGAGTAGCAAGACAATTGTAAAAGCAACAGGCAGAGAAATCGGGTGCCACTGGTAGAAGAGGAAGTGAAGACGAAGATTTATCAAAATGATAAGTGTATACATACTCATATTTATATCCATTCACGTGAGGATTCTAACCATCGGCGACCAGAGCATAAAATGGGAGTTTTCCAAATTGAGTTTCCTTTGAAATAAATACGTTGAATTGTATACTGACCGTAATGGTTTATAATTTATATCTCTAAAATCTGTGGGAAAGCATTGCCCTTGGTAAGCCATGTGTGAAAAATCTAACTATTGCAGTCACTGATTATTAATTTCCTATCGTAAATGATTATTAAACTGCTGAAAACAAACTCCCAGCTAATATCGAAAAATAACACAACTGCAACTTCACTTAAAATACGGAAAGAAATGCGCAACACAATCAACACAATATTTTCGGACAAATTGTCCCTGGAAAAACCCCTAAGGGAAAACCAGTACTACAGATGAGAAATTATATTAAACTTCAGCAAATCAAAAGATACAAAATTTCTTGCCTCACACTGGCAGAACTCCGACAACCTCCTAATTTCTCCCGCTGATATTCTTCATTGCTATCCCTACGCTAACACTGCGCCCTTGCTAACACTGCAAGACTGTTTCCTAATACTACAAACTGCTTCTCCAAACGCTTCCTATCCAAATGACCCAATGACCCCTTTCTATACTACTCCTGTTGGTAAACCAACGACCGAGATTAAATCTAACCAATGGCTAAGATTAAGACAACTCGACAGCCAATAATAGAATTGGTTGCAAAGTGTCCAAAAGGAATCACTAAAATTAGTAAATAATAACCATTTACTAATTTTTGGCAAGTGGACAAACAGCTGTCCAAACCACCCATAAATTCAACCGCTATTCATAGATAAGGACGAACAGCTGTCCAAGCTACCCATAAATAGTGCTGCTATTTTCGGGTCAGAAATAACAGCTGTCCAACTAACAATAATTAACACTCCCTCTTAGCGAGGAAGTTGTTCTGCATGACACCCATCTTATCTCTGAAGAAGATAAATTTGGCCTTTCCCAAAGCCTTCGTCAGAATGTCTGCTACCTACTCATTTGTAGGTATGTATTGTAGTTGAACAACTCCCCTTTGTACACAATCTCTGATGAAGTGATATCTGATATCTATATGTTTAGACCTATCATGAAACACTGGATTCTCAGACAACTTGATGCAACTCTGATTGTCACAATGTATCACAGTAGTCTCAACCTTCTGACCAAACAAAGCTACTAACAACTTCCGAAGCCATGTAGATTCACATGTCGCCATGCTAGCTGCTATGTATTCTGCTTCTGCTGAACTTAGAGCCACAGACTTCTGCTTCCTGTTGAACCAAGATACAACTCCTGATCCCAAGCTGAAACAACATCCTGAAGTGCTCCTTTTGTCCGTTGTACTTCTTGCCCAATCTACATCAGTATAGCCTATCAACCTGATACCTTCACCTCGAACATATCTGATCCCATACTCAACTGTACCATGCAAGTAACGTAGCACATGCTTAGTCGCTATCCAATGCATTCTCTTTGGTTCAACCATGAACTGACTAAGAGAGTTAACTGCAAATGCTATATTTGGTCTAGTGTTGACCAAGTACATAAGTGAACCAATCAACTGTCTATATAAAGTGGGATCTACATCTTTCTCCTTAGATGTATCTACCTTCCTCCAATTCGTGATCATGGGTGTAGACATGGCTTTGCAATCCTCCATCCCAAATTTCTTCAAGATTTCAATGCAATATTTCCCTTGACCAAGAAAAATCTCCCCATCTGTCTGCCACACTTCCATGCCTAGAAAGTAGTGCATAAGTCCTAAATCCTTCATCTTGAACTCTTCTGCAAGGTTCCTCTTGCAATCCACTATGAGCCCTAGTGAACCTGTAAGAAATAGGTCGTCCACATAAAGAACAAGAATGAGAATCTCACCCCTAACCATCAAGTAGTAGAGGTTATCATCTGCTTCACTCTTTACAAAGCCCATTTTCTGCAAGTATGTATCAATGCGCTCATACCACACTCTAGGAGCCTGCTTGAGTCCGTACAATGCTTTCTTCAATCTGCACACGTGGGTCTCTTTGCTGTGTGCTACAAAGCCTTCTGGTTGTTCTCTGTATACCTCCTCCTTCAACTCACCATTGAGGAATGTTGTCTTGACATCCATTTGATGGATTTGCCATCCCATCTGTGCTGCAAGTGAGATTACAGCTCATATAGAAGTATACTTGGCAACTGGAGCAAATGTCTCCTCATAGTCTATTCCCTCCTTCTGAGAGAACCCCTTTGCCACGAACCTAGCCTTGTATTTCTCGATGCTACCATCTGCACCATGCTTTAGCTTATAGATCCAGCGTGATCCAACTACAACCCTATCTGTTGGTCTAGGTACTACCTCCCACACATCATTTTGCATTATTGAAGAATATTCCTCAACCATAGCATCTCACCATACCTGATGTTCTACAGCTTCCTGATAGCTAGAAGGCTCACTATCTACCAACTGACTAACTAATGCCACATAGTCATTGAACTTGGCTGGTTGTCTTCGCTGTCTAGTACTCTTCCTAGGAGCTCCCACAAACTCCTGAGTATCCCTTTGTGTATCTAGAACTAGATGGTTCCCGCTGCCAACTGTAGAGGATGAAATGTCAACCTCTAAGTCTTCTAGATGCATTTCCTGTTGCACCCGTTGCTCCATACTCTGTGAATCTTCACTAACTGAGTCTACACTCGTACTGGTAACTGTACTTGAGCTTTGCTGCCCTTGACTTAGTCTTGGAGCTTCTGTTGGCTGCTCACTCTGATCATCTGTTGGCAAATCTTTGGATCTCTTGAATGCCTTGTCCTCCATGAACTTGACATCCCATCTGACAATAACTCTTTTAGTCCCCGGAATGAAAATCATGTATGCCTTTGAGGTCTCACTGTACCCAACAAAGTACCCCCTCTCTGCAGTCTGATCTAACTTTGTACGTGTATCTCTAGGAATATGACAATATGCCAAACTCCTGAATATCCTGAAGTGACTAACATCTAGCTTCTTCCCTGTGAAAGCCTCCTCTGGTGTCATCTTCCCTAGCACCTTGTGTGGAACTCTATTCTGAGTGTAGACTACTG
Source organism: Cupressus sempervirens (assembly GCA_028749045.1). NCBI lineage: Eukaryota > Viridiplantae > Streptophyta > Pinopsida > Cupressales > Cupressaceae > Cupressus > Cupressus sempervirens. Next base: position 277,242,407 of record CM053789.1, on the reverse strand, counting down.
TATTACACGCCTTTGCACATAAGTAACGGGGCATGTCCTGGTCATGTAGCATAGCTCTTGCTGCCTCCGATATAGAATGGTTCTTCCTCTCAGCAACTCCATTCTACTATGGATTGTAAGGAACAGTCCATTCTCTCTTGATTCCTTCTCTGGTGCAGAACTCCTGAAAGACATTTCCTTTGTACTCGCCTCCATTGTCTGACTGAAGAACCTTTATCTTCTTTCCTATCGAGTTCTCCACAAGAGCCTTGAACTCTTGGAATCGATTGAAAACCTCATCCTTAGTCTTCAAGAAGAATATCCAGGTCTTTCTAGAGAAGTCATTAATAAAAGTAACATAGTACTCATATCCTTTGAGAGATTTCGTTGACATCGGTCCACAAACATCTGAATGTACTAGATCAGGAACACCCTTAGATCTGGTGTCACTCCTTGGAAAAGATGCTTTCGCAAAATTTCCCAACACACATCCCTTACATACATCGTCATGCTCTGTGCTCACCTCTGGAACACCTGTCACGGTCTCACGAAGAAATCTAAGTGCTCCATGATGAATATGGCCCAACCTCCTATGCCATAGCTCTCCAAGATCTCTAGGATTACTGTTGCTCATAAGTGCCTTAGGAGTATCAAACTGCAATCTATAAAGGTGACCACTCCTAACTCCAATAGTTATGGGTGATTTCCAATCCTTGTGCTTAATCAACACATGTGTCCCTCTAAAGAGTACATTATACCCCCTATCCTAAAGAATAGATACAGAAATCAAATTCATACCTAAGCTTGGCACATATAACACATCATGAAGAGGAATTATCTTTCCATTCTCCCTCTGAAACTGAACAGTCCCTTTCCCAATAGGGTTGAGTTTGGACAAGTTTCCCATAGAAATCTAGATGTTGGTGTCCTCCTCCTTGTAAATGGAGAAGTACTCTCTAACTCCTGTCATATGAAATGACGCCCCACTATCTATATACCAAACACACTGTGAGGTTGAGCTAACCATACAAGCTATGAGTGCAAACTCATCTTCCATTCTGCTGGAGAGTTCTTCTACACTTGTTGAAGCTGCCACCTGCTTCTTACCCTTTTTCCTCTCTGGGCAATCACTGACATAGTGGCCAAACTCATGACATCCAAAGCACTTGACCTTAGAAAGGTCCTTCTTCTTCTTTTCACTTTGTGAATTTGATCCTTTGCTAGATCCCTTCTTTGCTTTCCCTTTACTCACTAGGGCAACGTTCTCTTGTTCCACCTCATTTTTTTGACTCTTGTTGGCCCCATTGACAAGACTTAGTCTAAACTCCTCCTGAGTGAAATCAGTCCATAGTCGATCCCAACTCGGTAAAGTATCTCGTCCACTGACAACTTGAACAAAGACACTCCATTGTTTAGTAAACCCATTTAGGGCTATTCTCACTAGCTCATCATCACTAGGGCTATCTCCAACAGCTGCTAACTCATCCTTGACAAGTCTGAGCTTGGTGAGGTAACTTGTGACTTCTTCTCTCTGATTCATCCGGGTATTCTTTAGTTTCTCTCTGAGAATCAACTTCCTATTGGTGGTAGCATTCTGGTACAGATTTAGAATGGCATCCCACATTTTCTTTGCTGTATCTAGCTCTGAGATATGTGGAACAATATGATCCTTGACACCATCAAGGATAATCCTCCTCACTTTGGCATCGTCCTTCCTATATGTTGCAAGCTGTGTTGCATCCATTGGTATAGGTACACCGCTGGTAGCATAATCCTTGATACAATTCTCTTCCAACAATAAAGAAATTCTGGCCTTCCAGACACCAAAATTTGAGGCACCATCCAATCTATCCTGATCTCTCAAACTAGCTGAAGCCATCTCAAGGGTTTAAAGCAATAATAAATCTAAAGAGATCAAAATTTCTTTCCTAGGGAAAAACTCTTCCACCCTTAACAATGCTTTGATACCATGTGAAAAATCTAACTATTGTAGTCACTGATTATTAATCTCCTATTGTAAATGATTATTAAACTGCTGAAAACAAATTCTCAGCTAATATCGAAAAATAACACAACTGCAACTTCACTTAAAATATAGAAAGAAATGCACAACACAATCAACACAATATTTTTGGACAAATTGTCCCTGAAAAAACCCCTAAGGGAAAACCAGTTCTACAGATGAGAAATTATATTAAACTTCAGAAAATCAAGAGATACAAAATTCCTTTCCTCACACTGGCAGAACTCCGACAACCTCCTAATTTCTCCCGTTGATATTCCTCACTGCTATCCCTGCACTAACACTGCGCCCTTACTAACACTGCAAGACTGTTTGCTAATACTACAAACTGCTTCTCCAAACACTTCCTATCCAAATGACCCAATGACCCCTTTCTATACTACTCCTATTGGTAAACCAACGATCGAGATTAAATCTAACCAATGGATGAGATTAAGACAACTCGACAGCCAATAATAGAATTGGTTACAAAGTGTCCAAAAGGAATCACTAAAATTATTAAATAATAACCATTTACTAATTTTTGGCAAGTGGACAAATAGCTGTCCAAACCACCCATAAATACAACCGCTATTCATAGATAAGGACGAACAACTGTCCAAGCTACCCATAAATAGTGCTGCTATTTCCGGGTCAGAAATAATAGCTGTCCAACTAAAAATAATTAACACCATGCTAATCCAATTCTTTCAGATTTGGTGGATACAAATGTTGTAAACTAATTGCCAGATCCGTCCATTACAAATTTATTCATGGTGAGAATAATTAATGTTTTGTTTTTTTCATACATATAAAAAGTATCGTTATTGCTCTATAGCCACTGACAGTCCTTATTGGGCATTTTGGAAAGATATCAAGTTCTTGTGCTATCTGTGGATGTCTGTGAATGGACGAGCTTAGAGAATACAAGGATAAATGAGACACAACAGTCAGTCCCGTGCTACAAAAATCTCTATATGATAAGACCCTTTTGGTATACAGATTCGACTCATTTCCTCATCATAGTGTACATGTGTATTATTCACTATTGATGTTTTTAAAGCTTATTGTGTGCATATCAATAAACTAAAATACAATTTCCATAGACTCCCCTAAGTAATCAGTCAAACTTTTCAAATGATGAAACCTCAAAGTCCTTTAAAATGCACCCAACAGCAAATCGATACAATCATGTAAGAAGTTTTAAATGAATCAATCAAGCAAAAGTATGCATTATCAAACCAATATGAGCATAAAAAGGAAGATTTGTGAAGGAAGGAAGTATTGGGTTCCATACCCGAGTGGATTTCAAGAGAAATTTGGGATCAATCCTATGAATGGGCTTGTGCACTGACTGAGTGTGTCCCTTGAGCACCGAGATATTCTAGATCTACCTTCCAGAGATCTCCTCCTAAAGTGACAGAATATGCCACCCCTATAAACCAAATCTTTTCTTCTTATGCATTGATGGTGTCATTACCATAGCCCCCAACTGACAAGGAGTGCCTGGATATAAAGATCTCTCAGGGAGCACCTAGAATCCTCTAGAAGCAACTAGGAGATAAGCATTGACAACTAAGCACGAGCTTTATCCTACCTTCTAGATAAATTAATAAGAATGATAAGGTTGTAGACACCATGTGCTTAATTAGTACACTAACTCCTATGTCATAGACAACTCATGCATCAATGAGGTATGCATACTTCTAGGTGAATAATTATTAAAATAATTCACATTACTTTATTTAATATTTAGCTGACCCTTTTTAATTAATTTATTAATTTTTAATTTTCATGCACATATCATTAATTTATTTTCCACTTTTAAAATTTATTTTTTTGAAACTTAATTAATAAAATATTTATTAACTTAAATAATAATATTATTTAACATTTATTTAAAAATGAACGCTAAACATATTATTATTAAGTTTAAATATTATCACGTTCCAACTTTGAACTTATAATTTTCATCTCCAAATTTAATTCTTTTATTTAATTAATTTTCCAATTAATTAAATAAAATAAAATAATAAAATATCATATTAATTTTCCATTTAATTAAGTCATTAATTAAATCTTTTAATTAGACCTAATTAATACAAAATACACCAAGGACGCACAAAGTAAAATATGGAAATCCATCATAGCAAAATGCAAACTAGGGTAGGCACTACAATGTATGACTTGAATCAATGAGAATTCATAGCTACTTCACAAACAACTAACTAGTGCATAAAACAAAGATATATTTTTTGTTTTATGCAAGATTTCCCATAACCCGAGATGCTCCTACATTAGACACCTAGAAAAATAGAAAAATTGTGTCTACATGAGGAAACCCTGATGCTCTAAGCTAGATCATAAATATCCAACTCATCTTGTATTATCCATGAACCATCTTTAACTAGTTTATCCTTCTACTAAACAAGGTACTCCATGTAGTCCTTTCCTTTGGTACTCTTATTCACTCTCAAATCCAAAACCTTTTGAATTCTTTTAGTCTTCCTCTTGGGATAATCTAGGTTATAATTTAATTGCTCATCTAATTTAAAGTACTAAAATATATGCATAATATTGAATATTGGTGAAACATTTGTGTTCTCTAGTAATTCAGCTTCAAAAACATTTCTACTATCAAATTTCCTCAAGATCTTACAAGGACCAAATTTCTTCATCTTCATTTTATTACAGTACCAACCAAAGATCTATTCTTCTTCAGTTGAATCTCCAACCTAAAAATATGCTTTTTCTTCTTCCTTTATCTGCCCTTTTTTGATACTCTTGATCATTAACTTCTATATTCCATTACTTCTCCATGCAAATACTTAATAAAATCCACAAGATCCTCTTCTTTAGGAATTCTCTTCATTTAAAAACTAAAATCTCTCAACTTGAGCAATAATTCCCTTAGAATGCATTCCATTCACTATCTCAAAATGTGTCCTCCTACTACTCCCATTTATATAATTTTACTATAAAAATTTTGTTTGTGCTATAACCAATTCGCAATTGGCAGGCTTATCTCCAACTAAACATTTTAGCAAGTTACCCAAAATCTTATTCACAACATTAGGTTTTCCATCTATTCTAACATAGTGAAAGGTCGAAGAATCCTCAAAAGAGATTTGCTAGCCCCTAGAAAATAACCACATAGTAGTAACACAATAACAATACAAGATTTGATACCAAATCACAACTCTTTATTCCCAAATAATAGTTACATGCAATGTACCAAGCTATAAAGCCTTCTCGATTATGACCAAATGCAAAGAAATTACAATAATAGTTCTGCAAGATACCTCAAGATCCAATCGAAACCCTAGCTAGTTTAGATCCACACTCTGGTAGAAACCTCCAAGGAAGATCCAACTATTACTCACAAGCCCACAAAGAAATCTCCTTGTTTCCCAAGCCTTAGCTACTAGCTCTCTTCAAAATTCACTACTTCACCATATCCTACTATAAACTACCTCACATTTAGTGCTCTATCCATAGACTCAGGAAAAAATGCTCTTCAACTACTCTCTAGACTCACTCCATCAATGAATGCCTAAAAGACTCCATAAGAACCCTTACTTATACCCCACTAAACCACAAGTTGGCCTAGAAATTACAAATTAAAATAAACCCCTCATATTAAATATATGTTGAGCCACAAGTTGACCAGAACCAAATTAAATACCCATACATAAATTAAATGCCAAAAGTTGGCTCACAAAGAACTCAGCACCAATAGAAACCAAGACAAAGCCAAGCACTAGAAAAACCAATCATCATCGAGCTCCCACAAGAATTGTTGAGTTCCAACATATGTTGAGTGCAATAGACCATGTCGAGCTCCATAGACCATGCCAAGCTCCCAGACAATGTCGAGCTCCTAGACTATGCCGAGCTCCTAGACCATGCCAAGCTCTTAGAGCATGTTGAGCATTAGTCCTTCTTTGATCAAGTATCAGCCCAAAAACCCTCCAAAGAAACTATTGTGCCTCCTCCCATGAACTCCAAAGTAGTCACTAAGAAAACCCATGATGCTCCTACATTAGACTCCCCAGGAAAATAGACAAGTGTTTCCCATACTTTGATGCCCAAAGAAAAATCAAAAACTGTCTTCATCTTCACCAAAGGCTTCCACTCCAATAGGGACAAGAAAACTAATTTGCACATCATCCATATCTGCATCATGTTTTTAAACACCAAAATCTCAACCATCTGATCAGCATGCTCACTCCCAAGAACAAACTGAACATAATACTTCAACATCAAATCCTCTTCCACATAAGCAACTAGTAAATCCACACTAGCAACAAAAAACTCCATATCAACAACAATATGTAGATCTCCATCAACACATTTTAAACTCTCAAGACCAACCATCTAATTTCTCACAACAAGATGCTATGCAACATACAAGTCACAAGTAATAGTGTCTAGATTATCTATGACCGAGTGCTCTACAATCTCCATGTTAGACTCAACCAGGTGTTCATGAAAACCATCCTCCATCCCAACATCAGCAAGGTTAGAAATATCCTCAACACCAAGCTGTAGTTTCTCTATAGGTTTTGTATTAGATTCCACAAACTGATCAACAAAACCAACCTCTTCCACCTTGACTTTTTTATGCCATCTCCTCTTTTGCACAAGTCTTCTAACTGGCTAGACAACTTTCTTCTAGATTGGTAGACGCCAACTCTAGTAGCATACAACCTTCTTCTTTAAGTCATCAACTCTTTTAGAAATTATAGTATCCACAACAACATCTCCCTAAACTATTGTCTCATTAATCCTCCTCTCCAATATATCATGGAGATTCACAATCATCCCAAGGTCCAATCCTCTCAGAAACATCTTATAAGATCTTCACAAACCATTTGCAACAATCACCAATAGATCAATCTTCCCAAACAAGATTAACTTTCTATCTTTGCAACCATAGATGTATTTGCATGTCCTCCCAAGGTCTTAAGGCAAACTACCTCAACTTCGGTGATCTATCTACATGCTCAAGAAGAACCTTCACTCTGATACCACCTGACATAGTGCAAGGAAGGAGAATCCCCAAAGGAGATGTCCTAGCCCCTAGGAAATAACCACATAGTAGAAACACAATAATAATGCAAGATTTTATACAAAATCATAACTCTTTATTCATAAATAATTGTTACACACAATATGCTAGGCTATAAAGCCTTTCCATTTATGGCCAAATACATACCAATTACAATAATAGTTATGCAAGGTCCCTCAAGATCCAATCCAAACCCTAGCTAGTCTAGATCCACACTCTGGTAGAAACCTCGAAGGAAGATCCAACTAGTACTCACAAGCCCACCAAGAAATCTCCTTATTTCCCAAGCCTTGGCTACTAGCTCTCTTAAAAATTTGTTACTTCACCATAATCCTATTGTAAACTACATCACTTTTAGTTCTCTATACAAAAAAATAGGAAAATTTACTCTTTATCTACTCTCCAGACTCACTCCTCCTAAATGAATGAATCACTCTATCAATGAATGACTAAAAGACTCTAGAAGACCCCCTACTTATACCCTGCTAAGCCATAATTCATCCTAGCAATTAAAAATTAAAAAACGTTTCATATTAAATATATGTTGAGCCACAAGTTGGCTACAACACAAATTAAATACCCATATATAGATTAAATACCAAAAGTCAGCTCACAGACAACTTAGCACCAATAGAATCCAAAACCAAGCATTTTTGAGCTCCCACAAGCATTGTTGAGTTCCAACACATGCTGAGTGCAACAAAACATGCCAAGCTCCATAGACCATGCTAAGCTCCTAGACCATGTCAAACTCCTAAACCATGCCAAGCTCTTAGAGCATGACAAGCACTAGTCCTTCTTCGATTGAGTATTAGCCCAAGCACCCTCTAAAGAAACTATTGAGCCTCCTCCCATGAACTCCAAAGTAGTCATTGAGAAAACCCAATATGCTCCTACATCATATTCCCAAATCAAATATAGGACTAAAATTATGCTCACTATCTAAAATCTTCCAAAATGTCCTCCAAAAGTAGCTAGTAAACTTAGTATCCCTATTAGAAGAAATATTATTTTTTAACCCATGTAAACTTACTAATTCCTTATAGAATAATTAAGCCATATGTACTACAGTAGATGTCTTCTTGCAAGGTATGAATTAAGCTATTTAGGAAACATTGAACATCCACTACAATAATAGAATCATTACATATATGAATTCTAGGTAAGACAATCACAAAGTCCATGTTGATATCATCCTGAAGTTCATTTGGAAATAGATGATGATGAATACAAACCCAAATTATGACTTGTTCAATTTTTTGTTTGACATGTTGTACAACTATTAACCATCTTTTGAAAATCTTTATGTAACTGAGGCCAATAATATCTACCAGAGATCATCTTCAAAGCTTTTTAAATGTGAAAATATCCAACAAGTCCTCCACTATGTTTTTCCTTTATAATATTATCCTTCATAGACCCTCTAGATATGTATTAAAAATTACCCTTAAACAACATGTCTTCTAGAATTAAATAATTGGTCCACTTGTCTTGTTCACTTGTCATGTGATTCTTGCAAGCCTACAGAGGCTCTAGAAAATTAGGATCAATCTCATACAAGAGTTTCAAATCATTAAAACCAAGTACCTCAATTCTCATTTATATCATTGAATTCCTTCTTCTACTCAAGATACACTATTTGACTATCCACTTTCATGTTTTAACACAAAAGAAATTTTTTGCAAATAGTCTACCCATTTCATGTGTGTTTGGTTCAATATATTTTGACTTTCCAAATACTCCAAAGCTTTATAGTGATTGTACACCACTAAATCCTTAGGCACCAAATAATATCTCAATTTCTTCAAACCTTTAACAATAGCATAGAATTCTTAATCATGAACCAAATACCTTTTCTAAGCTTCATTCAAAATTTCACTAAAGAAAACTAAAGTTCTTCCCTCTTGGCTGAAAAGAGCTCCAAAGGCACTTCCACTAGCATGACAATCAATCTAAAAAACCTTAGTAAAAGTGTAGATATTTTTGATAAATTTAAATATTTGAATGTTCAAAACTCCTATGTTTAGTAGAAAAATATTAATTTTGTCAAGCCCTTAGTATACATGTAATTTATCTATTACTTAATTATTCGTAAGCTTTTTTCATTTGATAGTTGTTAAAGAAAAAATTATTGAGAATTATCATATATAATTACCATAACAGATTTTTTTTGTGGCAAAACATTATATTTATATTATTAATAATAGGTTCAAAATAAGTCCTAGAGAGAAGAACTAGAAAAGAGAAACATTGATCATTGCTTAATACAAAAAGGATACAGAAGAAGAAATATTGCATCAAGAGAGAGTATCTATCAACACTAATCAATCTTGTCCTTGAGATTCCCAAGTCAAGAATATTGTGATTACAAAATGCCTAAAAATCAGATAAATACATTTCATTCTTTGGTGTCAAAGACAAAACCAAGAGTCAAGCCAAAAAACTATCACAAAAAATTTCATCATTGATCTTCATCCAAAATTCCAATTGAGCTAGTGATATTAGAAAGTCGTCTAATGCAAGTGTAATCCAAAATCCCCAACTACATTCAATATCTCAAAAAAAAATGTGAGATCAATAAAAGTATAAACATGTGAAATCAGAAGCCATGATTTACTATCAAATAATATATGAGAAGGACTCAACCTTATTATAAACATATTCATTTACAAATAGTCTACCCATTTCATGTGTGTTTGGTTCAACATATTTTGACTTTACATATACTACAAAACTTTATAGTAACTGTACATCACTAAATCCTCAGGCATCAAATAATAACTCAATTTCTTCAAAGCTTTAACAATAGCATAGAATTTCTAGAGAAAAGAACTAGAAAAGAAAATTTTCAATCATTGTCTTGTTAGGATAAACCATGGACAAAAATAAAACCACATGCAAATATAACCAATAACAAAAAATAATAGATCACACAGAAATGAACACAAGGCACCAAGATTTAATGTGGTTCACCCAATCCTTGGGCTACGTCCACCAAAATAGCAAGTCCAATCTTATTACAATCCAGTGATTACAACCTGATTACAATCCGTAATCCCTTATAGCTCAATACCGTCGCAAGAAGCAATTTTGCATCACAACATAATAAAAAATACCCAACCCTAAACCCTTTTATACAAGTATTAAACCACTTTAGGGTTATAACATGTCAGCCATATGTCAGCCATAATATGTCGGCTACCATGTCGGCCACGGCCCAAAATTTTTTTTCGGGCCGATGCCCTGAACCCCACTATTTATGAAGTATGTACAGTACTTTCCTAATCAATCACCATAATCTAACAATCTCCCACTTGGGGACTGATCAGACTCCATACTAAACAATAATCTCCCACTTGGAGACTAATCCTATACCAATACCACTACCACATGGGGCTCCCACTGGATCAAACCACCCTGGACTCTGCTATTCTTTTATTCATGTTCAATCTAAAAGACCAACCGAAGCTGAAGAGGAGTTCAACTTCTCCCTTGTTACAACCTTTGTCAACATATCTACTGGATTGTCATTGGTATGTATCTTCTCCAAATTTAATTGTCCATCCTCCAAAACTGACCAAATGAAATGGTACCGCAACTGTATGTGTTTGGTCATAGAATGCAGAGATGAATTCTTAGGAAGATGAATGGCACTCTAACTATCTGTGAACAAATAATTATCCTTCTGAGGATGTCCTAATTCTTCCAAGAAGAATTGAAGCCATATCATCTCTTTGGCTGCCTCTGTAGCAGCAACATACTCTACATCTGTAGTGGATATAGCATTAATCTTTTGTAACCAAGAAACCCAGCTCAGAGCTACCCCACCAACAGTAAAGACATAACCTGTAGTACTCCGCCTGGTATCAATATCCCCAGCCAAATCTGAGTCAACATAGCCCTGTAAATTAGTAGTAGAGCCCCCAAAGTGTAAACACTTATTGGATGTTCCTCTCAAATATCAAAGAATCCACTTGATAGCATTCCAATGCTCAAATCCTGGATGACTCATATACCTACTAACGACTCCCACTACATGTGCAATATCTGGCCTAGTGCATACCATAGCATACATCAAGCTTCCTACAGCTGAAGCATAGGGTACCTTGGACATCTTATCCTCCTCTTCCTGTGTCTTGGGACACATCTCCTTAGTCAATTTCAAATGACTAGGTAAAGATGTGCTGACAGCTTTAGCATTCTCCATAGAGAAACGTTGCAACACCTTCTCAACATAATCAGGTTGAGATAGCGTCAATGTTCTATTCTTCATATCTCTACAAATCTTCATAACAAGGATTTGTTTTGCTGCCCCCAAATCCTTCATAGAAAATGCATGTGCTAACTGGCGTTTCAACCCCTTAATATGATCCATGTTAGACCTAGCTACACGCATATCATCAACATATAGACATAAAATAATGTAGCTATCATCATCCAACCTCTTAAAATAAACACAATAATCTGAATGACACCTGTTATAGCCATGCTCATGCATAAACTTTTCAAATTTCAGATACCATTGCCGAGGTGCTTGCTTCAAGCCATATAAACTTTTCTTCAATTTGCACACTAAGTTCTCCTTACCTTTGACCTCAAATCCATGTGGCTGAGCCATATATATTTCTTCATCCAAATCACCATGAAGAAAGGCTATTTGAACATCCAGCTACTCTAAATGCAAATCTTCAGTAGCCACAAGACTTAAAACAGTACAAATAGAAGTCATTTTAACAATAAGAGAAAATATCTCATCAAAATCAATTCTCTTTTGCTGTGCAAATCCTTTTACAACTAACCCGGCCTTAAATCTTTTCTTACCTCCTTCCTCTTCTTTCAACCTGTAAACCCACTTATTCTGTAAAGCCTTTTTACCTGCAGGAAACTTGCACAAATCCCATGTCTTATTTTGTAGCAAAGAGTCCATTTCATCTTTCATTACAGACTCCCACTGAATCTTAGTATCCACCTGCATAGCTTCATCATAACTTTCAGGTTTACCAGCATCAGTCAGTAAAATAGAATACAAAGAGGGAGAAAACCTTTGTGGAGGTCTAATTTGTCTCATTGACCATCTAACATTCACTGGTGTGTGTGGTATTTGTTGCTGCATTTGTTGCACATCATGAGGAATGGTTGGAACATCAACTTTTGGAGTATCATCCAACACTACATAATCATCTTCTTTCTTCTCATGTTGTTGCAATAGATCTTTGTACAACACTTTCTCATTGAATATGACATCCTGACTTCTAACAATTTTAAGATTTTTAAAATCCCAAAGCCTATAACCAAATTCATTAATGCCATATCCAAAAAAGATACATTTCTTTGATTTAGCTTCTAGCTTGTTTCTATTTTTAGAGTCTATATGAGCAAAAGCTTCACAACCGAAGATCTTGAGAAAAGAATAACTCACCTTCTTACCAATCCATGCTTCCTCTAGAATACCACAGCTCAAAGGAGTAGAGGGACCTTTATTAATAAAATATACTACAGTATTGACAACCTCCACCCACATGTGTAAGGGCAACCCAACATGCAACCTCATGCTCCTTGCATGCTCCATTATAGTCCTGTTCATGCATTCAGCCACTCCATTTTCCTGTGGAGTCCTTGGAATATTTTTCTATCTACGAATACCATTAGTAGAGAAATAATATTCAAATTCATGACTACAATACTCACACCCATTATCAGATCTGAGACATTTTAATTTCTTACCAATCTCATTTTCAACCAAGCATTTCCATTTCTTAAAAGTTTGAAATACATTAGATTTCTGTCTAAGGAAATAAATTCATACTTTTCTAGTTGTGTCATCAATAAATGTAACATAATAATGAGAGCCACCAAGGGAAGATACCTGAGCTGGTCCCCATACATCTATATGCACAAGCTCTAATTTCTCCTTTTTGTTTTCCTTCCCAGTCTTTACAAAATTTACTCTCTTTTGTTTTCCATACACACAACTTTCATAGAAATCCATATTCACACATTTCAGACCTGGTAAAACTTTCTTTGAATGAAGTACTTTCATACCTTTTTCACTCATGTGCCCAAGTCTATTGTGCCACAACGCTATATCAGAATCTATAGCGGCTATTTGTTCTCCCTGCTCAACTACAACAATTGTTCCTGAACATTCATTTTTCTCTAAAAAATCAAAGTAGAAGGAACAATGACCTATACAAAGATATAAGGTGCCTACTTTCACACCTTTTTCTACTACAAGGGAACCTTTTGAAACCTTCCAATTTTTATCATTAAAAGTAACTACACAACCCTCATCACCGAGTTGCCCTACTAAAATTAAATTTCTACTTAGTTTTGGAACATGTCTTACCTCATGTAGTAGCCAATGATTTCCATTCTACAACTTAATCTTAATTTTTCCCTTTCCAACAATTTGACAGGGTTCATTATCCCCCAAATAAACAAGCCCAAAATCCCCTTGGACATAATTAATGAAATAACCTCTATGAGGTGTAGCATGAAATAAAGCACCAGAATCTAAAACCCATGAATCATCAACACTCTCTAAAGATAGAAGCAAAGCATCCTCTTAGGATTTGTTACTTACCACATTTGCCTCCTTGTCTCCATTTGATTTATCTCCTTTATTTTTCTTTCAATTCCAGCAATCTTTCTTTTTGTGCCCTAGTTTCCCACAATACCAGCAATCATTTGGTCCTCTCGATTGAGACCTCCTCCCCTTTGACTTTCCTCTTGATTTCCCATGATTTTCAGAGTTACTTCCTCTTTCAGTCGTTCTGCAACTACTTTGTGCATTCAAAGCACTTCCTAATGTAGATCCACCTGAGGATTTCCTACGAGTTTTCTCACTCAAAACAACACCTATCACATCATATTTTAGGGTACTAGATCCAGGAATAGAATTACTCACCGCCATTACCAAGTCATTGCAACTTTCAGGCAAAGAACACAAAATCAAGAGAGCCCTAATTTCTTCATCAAAATTGATACCCACAGAAGATAACTAACTAGTAATAGTATTAAACTCATTTAAATGATCTACAACAGATCCACCTTCTGCCATTTTCATATTAAATAAATGCTTCATGAGAAATATCTTGTTTGAAGCGGAGGGGTTTTCATAAAGTGTTGATAGGTTTTTCATCAAATCTTCTATCGTCTTTGATTTTGTAATATTAAATGCCATTGATGGTGCCAAGCATAATCGAATGCTTCCGAGTGCCTTTCTATCCAAAAGATCCCATTTAGCCTTTGACATAGTTCCCTGATTCTTGGCTTTGCCTTCCAACGGCTTCCATAAATCCTTTTGAGATAAATAGTCTTCCATTTGCATCTTCCATAAATAGAAGTTCTGCCCATTAAACCTATCAACCCTCAGCTTTCCCTTATCTTCCATCACTCCCACTCAACCGTGAGACACCCACTTAACCGTGAGACTTTCCTACAGAGGATAACTGAAAGACAACTTCGCTCTGATACCACTTGTAGGGCCCATTTTCCATTGCACCAAAAGCCATGACTATTAGTAAACATGGAACACCACATAATTAACCACCTGTGGGTAGGGGAGCGTGTCGCATCACCCAACAATCTCCTCCTCGACACTCATACCAGGTGCTTACGTAGGTCAGGAAGACACCGAGGAGATTTGAACCCATGACCAGGCCAAAACCAGGCTCTGATACCATTTGTTAGGATAAACCGCAGACATAAATAAAACTACATGCAAATATAACCAATAACAGAAAATAATAGATCACACAGAAATGAACACAAGGCACCAAGATTTAACATGGTTCACCCAATCCTTGGGGCTATGTCCACCAAAACAATAAGTCCAATCTTATTACAATCCGTAATCCCTTACAGCTCAATACCGCCGCAAGAAGCAATTTCACATCACAACATAATGAAAAATACCCAACCCTAAAACCTTTTATACAAGTATTAAACCATTTTAGGGTTATAACATGTTGGCCATAATATGTTGGCTACCATGTCGGCCACGACTCAAAATTTTTTTTTGGGCTGATCCCTCGAACCCCACTATTTATGAAATATGTACAGTACTTTCCTGATCAATCACCATAATCTAACATGTCTAATACAAAAAGGATGTAGAAGAAGAAATAATGCATCAAGAGAGAGTATCTATCACACTAATGAATCTCATCGTTGAGATTCCCAAGTTGAGAATATTGTGATTAGAAAAAGCTCAAAAATTATATAAATACAATTCATTGTTTGGTGTCAAAGACAAAACCACGAGCCAAGCCAAAAAAACTATCATAAAAATTTTCATCTTTAATGTTCATCCAAAATTTCAATTTAGACCATGATATTAGAAAGTCATCTGATGCAAGTACAATCCAAAAGCCCAAACTGTGCATACAATATGTGAAAAAAACAAGTGAGATCAATAAAAGTAAAAACATGTGAAATTAGAAGCCATGATTTACTATCGAATAATATATGAGGACTCAACCTTATTATAAGCATATCCTTTTGCAAAGAGTCTACCCATTTCATGTGTGTTTGGTTCAAAAAATTTTGATTTTCCAATACCCCAAAGCTTTATATTGACTGTGCACCACTAAATCCTCAAGCATCCAATAATAACTCAATTTCTTCAACACTTTAACAATAGCATAGAATTCCTGGAGAAAAGAAACTGAAAAAAAAAATGAAAATCATTGTCTGATAAAAAAAGGATGTAGAAGAAGAAATACTACATCAAGAGAGAGTATCTATCAATACTAATGAATCTTGTCCTTGAGATTACGAAGTCGATAATATTGTGATTACAAAAAGCCCAAAAATCATATAAATACAATTCATTATTTTGTATCAAAGAGAAAACCAAGAGCCAAGCCAAAAAACTATCATAAAAGTTTTCATCATTGATCTTCATCCAAAATTTCAACTGGGACCATGATATTAGAAAGTCATCTGATGCAAGTACAATACAAAACCTCAAATTGCATACAAAATCACAAAAAAAAAGTGAGATTAGTAAAAGTAAATACATGTGAAATTAGAAGTCATGATATATTATCAAATAATATATGAGAAGGAATCAACCTTATTATAAATATATTCTTTTCTCATAATATTAACTAAGTTGGGGAGATTAAGTAGGCTAAGTAGGCAAATTAAAGAATTAATATAAACTCCACCAATACCTAAATTAGCCAGACAATTAGCTAAAAAATTACCTTCTCTATATGTATGCATGATGTAACATTCAAAGACTGAAACAAGAAGAGACCATACTTAATGTAATATATATAATAAATCCTAACTATTGTTTCTCCATATCCAATGGCCACACCAACACTTTTGATATTATAAATCTTCATACATCAGTGAGAGAGCAATTAAAAGCTGGGAATGTGAGTAAAGCATCTTTGTGTACTAAAAAACCTCTAAATTAGGGAGAAATCTCTAGTAACAATGATCAATGCACATGCCACTTTATTACAATCATTAAAAGTATTTTTTTATCATCATCTTTATGGTATGTATCAGCTCCACTTGCAAACTAAGTTGACTCAAGAAGATAGATTGCTATTAGTATTGCTACTTAATCAAGGAAGACAATGGAAGTTAGCACCTTAAGATCAACCATTGAATAATAAAAGAAATATATTGATAGAAGAGTAAACTTGTATAATATAGTTCAAAATATCAGATCATGTATAGATAATTAAAACTTAAAATCTTCTCCCTTTTCACATAAGTTATATCCTATTAATTATAACAATGCCTATGAAAAATTGGGTGAAAAATAATTAGCAAACCTAGTAACATATATTTTTGAAAGATTATTTTAGTTATTCTTAAAACTTTAAGGACATAAATATTGTATAAATTTAGTCTTCAATGTTATAGAGACTTTTAAAATTTAATATATTGATGATATTTGTATATTAATTAATAAATTAAAATAATTATTAAATATACACATCTTAAAGATTTAAATGTTAGTGTCATCCTGTAAAAACTAAGCATATGCATTTTATATAACAAGATGGATATAATGTTATAGATGCAAAGAGTATATTATAATTTTAAAAATTAAAGTATTATTCCATAATTAAGAAATATTTTTACAATAAAAAAAATAACCATTTATCATTTTCTGACATTTCAACTAGCTCATTCATGACTTGTCCCTGAAACAAATTATATTATGAAATCAAAACCAGGACATTAATTTCTCAAGTCTTCCAATAGGTAGGTGATAAACAATACACTTGGGCCGATATGCTGGCATTCTATAGAAGAGACAATGATTTGCTCTTTTCATCCATTCTCCAATGCAATCTCTATGAAATATGTGGCCTTCATTGCAAGGCAAGTGACATACTTCTTCTAGAAGTTTGAAATCAATAAAAAAAAATGGAACATGCATCATTTTTATTAACATGATTCTGAGTAATTTTTTTAGCTAGAAGGTCTTCTACCACTTGCATTATCTTTCTCTGACTCTCTTTCCACTCTTTCTTTCAGATCGTCTGAGAAGCATGCCCAAATCAAACACATTATATCATATGAAATAGAATCCACCCTTTCCAATAGATAACATCATCTCTTGCATTTAGAGTTGCGAACGTCACATTCACAAAAGTCAATTTCACTTATGAAAAAGTTTAACTCATCCCTTAATACTTCGAGATTTCTAACAAATGCATAGTTATCTGCTTCATTATCTCGGTCAGATTTGTAGATAGTTTTTTGTCTGATAATTTTACTTTTCAATACACTAGCTTAATGAAATATGGTGGTAGTCATTTCAAACTTATTTCGAATACAATTTCTGTGAAATATGATGCCTTCATGGCAAGGAAAATGGCAACAATCAGCTACATAATAATATTGGTAACAAATCGCACACTCTGGGATAGATTCATTGGTATGTTTTTGAGTAATATTCCAAGCAGATAGGTCCTCTACCGCATGTATTTTGTCTCCCAGAGTCCACTGCCTCTCTTTTATGTACATTTCCCATATTAAAATTTGCACATCCTTCAAATTACTCTCGACCTTCTTGAGAGGATCACAGGAGTATTTTGTGCATATTTCAGTGGGATTGTTTCATATACAGTTTTCCACATGGAGTTCGAAAGAGTTGTTGACCATACTGGTCGCAAGGTGGAAAATCGTTTTGAAATTAAGGTGGCAAGTTTATATGGTTTGCGTGGCACAAGACATGTAAAAGGTGATGTCAGAGTGTTATGTTCTAGCATTAGTAAATGACAAATCTATGGTGTTGTAATTTCTTGTTTGAAACAGCCTAGGTAATAGGCACGGTTGTTTGTGTCATTTGTAAGCATTGTCAAACACTGCAGTGATAAATATGCATTTAAAAGATCTTGCCAAACGTCAATCCAAGATTTGAAAAGTTTCTTAAATTCGTTTTTGGTTGTGGGTATTGTTTGTCAAATGGTTACCAAGAATCATACCGAGTTGTTTCAACACAAATATGAAAAAGGGGAATAGTCGCAACTTCTTGATATGTATCCAAGCAAGGATGATATGACTCCATTGATTGGTGGGATCGGATTTGCACTAGTTCTCTAGGTTTTTGGGGAAGAGAAAACTACCCATGAAAATAAGATGTTGAATGGTAATGTATGGATAATGCTAAATTCTTTAATAATGTTTTACTTTTGGATACTTATTTGGTTTAACATCTTTGTGCATGGATGGCCAAGGCAAAGACAAAGCTAAGAGGTTTTAGTAAAGGGTTTCAATGAAGCTAGCAAAGCAAAAATGGTAAATGTTCATCTGCAGGTATGATTGTTCTCATGCGAGTTTCTCTAAATGATTTTTGGTTTCAACAAAGAAAAATAAAGAATGGAATGATTCGCATTTAGTTGGAATATTTCAAAAGAAATGTTTTTTTCTTTCTTTTGAAGATGTGAAGTTTTTTTTAAAAATAAAAGATGTTTTCTTTGAAGGAATGGTTTTTGTGTAAAAATATAAAAGGGTTTCATTCATAAACCTTGATAGCATCATTTCAAAAGGCTCATGCTGAAGTTTCATTTGTCATTATAAAAGGCTTGTGCTAGTTCAAGTTTGATGGTTTAATTATTGTAAGGTTGTTTTCTGAACTGCACATTTATGACATGAGGGCATTTTTTGAAATGGCCCTAATTGGTTCAATTTTTAAAGCTGATTGTTTCTATACAAATCTCATCTCTATGTAAAGAGATTATTATAAAACTTTAAAAAGGAGAAAAAATGTGTGATATAGTGATGTAGAAGTAGAGAGACAAAATATCTTGAAATTGTGTAAGATTGATCTGAAGGATTGATTATAAACTTATTTGCATGTATAGGTGTATGGTGTATTACATACAGTTATATGTGTATGTAAGGTTGTAATTCAATTAAAAAGATAAATAGGGTTGAATCCATGAGCAGTTGTTGTTGCAGATTGTAAAGAATTGAAGCTCAATAAAGATTATAGGTTCATGGAGTGTTTTTTCTCCCTATGACGAATCCTTAAAATTTTTTGAGGGTTTCCAACTTAGTAAAAAAAAAATGTGTCTCTATCTTCTGTGAGTTCTTTTAACATTTTTTTTTCCATACATGGTGAATGATTATTATTTGAGTAAGATTTGAATGCATTTAGTTTATGAAGCTTTAAAGTTGAAATTTGTAAATTTTGAAGCAAAATCAGTGAGTTTTTATTCACCACCCCTCTCAGAACTCTAATACTTCCAACAAGTGGTATTAGAGCATAGGATCACTTTTAGAAATTGTTCCAAGGATATTTATTGGAAGTAAAATAGCATAGGTTGAAGGAGTTTCCCTTAATTGGGCTCCATTATTTGATGGTGATGACTATGTTTTTTGGAAAGTTATGATGGAGGTGTTTATACATTCTTTTGATGTTAGAATGTGGGATGTTGTTATTATGAAGTATACTATCCCACCAATAGTAACTACTGATGATAATGATAAAATGACATATGAATTGGATAAAAAGGAAAGATATGCTCTTCTGTGTGGTCTCACCAAAGATGTGTTTGCTAAAGTAGTCTACTATAAATCAGCAAATGATATTTGGGAAAAATTGGAAACTATTTATCAAGGAGATGAAAAGGTTAAAGACTCAAAATTGTTAACTCTCAAAACTCAGTTTGATAACTTAAAGATGAATGAAAATGAAAATATTTCAGCATACTTCTTGAAAATTGAAGAAATAGTCAATGCTAGAAAAGGTCTAAGTGAACAAATTGAAGAACGTGATATAGTTTCAAAAGTTATATGGTTAGTTCTACCTAAATTTGAAACTAAAATATTTCCACTTTAGAAGAAACGAAATGTTTTTCTAAAATGACTTTGCACCAATTACAATGAACCTTAGCTACTTATGAAATGAGAATTAGCAATCAAGCTAGTTCCACATCAAAAGAGATAGCCTTTGAAGTTGAAGAAAGTGGTTCATATTTAATAGATACTTTAGAAGCATTATTAGTAACGAAAATGAGAAATAAATATAAAGGAAAATCAAAATGTTTCAGTTGTGGTCAATTAGGACATTTTCTAGAAAAATGTCCAAATGTTCTAGAACTAGAAGACAATGATGAGAAAATTGAAAAGTTTTCAAAAAGAAAAATTTGGAATCAAAACAAAAGATTCAAGGATTTCAAAAAGAAAAGTATTATGTCAAAAGAAGACTCAAATAAAGAGTCTAGTGATCCTAATGAATAAGGGGGATGGTTGTTCATGGCTAAAATTGTCAACACTTCAAAATTTGAGTCTAGTGAATCTGAATCTTCATCTGATACAAATGAAGAAATTGATCTTGAAGAAGAACTTCTAAAATCTCTGCAATAACTTAAGAGGATAAATAAGTTAATTTCAAATCATGAAAATAAAAATAAAAGACTTCAAGAAGAATTAGAAGAAGCAAATCAGAGCATTGAAAATCACAAAATTTTACCTATTGAGAAGGATAAAAAATTGAATGCTTTGCAATGCTCATTTGAAGAGATTCTAATAGAAAACTAAATTCTTCTTTAAGGGTTACTACTTTAACTATAAAATTTTTGGGCATAAGGAAACTTTTTGTGAAAATAGTACTAGTCAAGGTAAGAGAAAAGTCATTAGATGTTTTAGATGTTTTCATTATGGTCACTTTGGAAATCAATGCAAACTAAATCTAAAACCTAAACAGATTTGGAAATAAGTTAAGACATCTGAAAAGTCTTTAATAGATGAAACAGCTCTATTTGCTCAAAAACCTACAACATGGGTTTTGGATAGTGGCTGCTCACATCATATGACTAGATGTAGAAGTAAGTTTGAAACCCTAGAAGATTTGGAAGAAGGGTTTGTTCATTTTGGTGATAATTTAGGAGCCTATATAATAGGAAGAGGTTCAATAATTTTAAACAAAGATACACCTATTGATGATGTATACTTTGTAGAAGGTTTGAAACATAATCTTTTGAGTGTTAGTCAAATTTGTGATAGTGGGTATTCTATCTCCTTTAATGCTAAAGGATGCTTCATTAAAAATGGATGGGATAAAGTCATTTCTAGTGGCTTAAGGATAGGTGGAAACCTTTATAATCTAATTGATTCTACAATTCAGGAAACATCATTAATTAACACTTTCCTTATGAGTCAGGTAGAAGAAAATTGCTTGTGCCATAAAAGATTGAGGCATCTCAGCTTTGATAATCTTGCTAGGATTAGTAAGAATAAAAAGGTCAGAGGACTATCTCAAATTAGTAAACCAATGAAAATTTGTGAACAATGTGTGAAAGGAAAACAAATGAGGGTATCTCTCAAAACAAAATAAAACTCATTTAATAGGTCACTTAAACTTGTGCATACTGATCTATGTGGACCTACTAAAACTGAATCATTAAATGGTGAGAAATATTTTATGTTACTCATAGATGACTATTCAAGAATGGTTTGGGTAACTTTTCTAAAACAAAAATCGGGAGCTTTTGATTGTTTCAAAATTTTCAAAAAAGTGGTTGAAAGGGAAACTAATTCAAAGTTAAATTGTTTAAGGTCAGATAGGGGTGGAGAATTCACTTCTCAAGAATTCATTGAGTATTGTGAGAAAAATGGCATTAAAAGACAATACTCGACTGCTCAAACACCACAACAAAATAGTGTTGTGGAAAGAAAAAATAGAAGTGTCAAAGAGATGGCTATAACTATGTTAAATGAAGCAAAATTATCTGATAAATTCTTGAAAGAAGTTGTTCATACAACTATCTATATTATAAATTGAGCTCAAATAAGAGTAAGAACAAGTAATAATCCATATGAATTATGGAATGGTAAAACAACTAATGTTAAAAAATTTAAATTTTTTTGCCATAAATGCTTCATCAAAAAGAATGATGATTGTTTAGAAAATTTCAATTCAAGATCTAATGAAAGAATTTTTCTTGGATACTCTACACATAGAAAAGCCTTTAAATGCTATAATAAGAGGTTGAATAAGATAGTGGAAGCCATAAATGTTGTATTTGATAAAAACTCTTTATCTTGCAATAATAAAGAGGATCCTGAAGAAGTATCATTTCAGAAACCAAAAACTTTGCATGATAATGAAAACTTTGAAAACGTTGAGTCTGAAGTTGCTGATGAAACTGAACAAGAAAACTATTCAAATTCAAAAATAACAAATAGTGGTTTAAGAATGACAAAAACTCCATCTAGAATTACCGCTAAAAGACACCTTGAATCTCAAGTCACTAGAGATGTTGAAATGGTAATTTTGACTAGAAGAAAGGCCAAAATAGTTGAACAAACAAATATTGTTGAACATTTATGTTTGATATTAGATTTTGAACCAAAAATAGTATCTAAAGCTTTATCAAATCCTTGCTAGAAAAATGCTATGCAAGATGAAATAAATCAAATTGAGGAAAAAAACCTAGGAACTTGTTCCTAGACCTAATAATAAAAGTGTCATAGGTGGAAAATCTGTGTTTCATAATAAATTGAATGAAGATGGCAAAGTAATAAGAAGCAAAGTTAGATTTGTGTAGAAAGGATATGCTTAGTAGGAAGGAATTGATTTTGGTGAAACATTTGCATCAGTTGCAAGGATGGAACCAATTAGAATCTTTCTTTCATATGCAAGTTATAAAAGGTTTACAGTTTACCAAATGGATGTTAAAACTACATTTTTGAATGGGTATCTTGAAGAGGAAGTTTATATGGAATAGCTAGAAGGTTTTAAATCTTCTGACAAACCTGATTATGTATTTCAACTCAAAAAGACATTATATGGTCTAAAGAAGGCTCTTAGAGCTTGGTATTCCAGGTTGGATAAACATCTGATTGCTAACAGATTCTCTTGTGGAAAAGTAGATAGTAGTCTATATATCAAAGTCATAAATGATGATATTTTGGTAGTTTAAATCTATGTGGATGATATCATTTTTGGGTCTACTAATGATGAATCAACAAAAAAAAATTTCAAATATTATGGAATTTGAGTTTGAAATGTCACTATTGGGTGTGCTCTCATTTTTTCTTGGACTGCAAGTCTCACAACTTGAACATGGTTATTTTCTTTCTCAAACAAAATATGCAAAGGAAATGTTGAGGAAGTTTAATATGACTGATTGTAAACTAGTTAGTACTCCTATAGAGATAGGCTATAGGTTATTAAAGAATGATGACTCACCTTCTATAAATCAAATAGTATATAGATCCATGATTGGAAGTCTTTTATATCTTACAATATCTAGACCTAATATAATGCATCCAATGTGCATGGTTTCAAGATTCCAGTCTGATCCAAAATAATCTCATCTCAATGCACTAAATCAAATTCTAAAGTACATTCAAGGTACACTTGACTTTGGTTTATGGTATCCTCACAATAATGATTTTACACTTTCTAGTTATACTGGTAGATTGGGGTGGATCCGATGATAAAAATGGTACTAGTCGAGCAACATTCTTCCTTGGTGATTGTCTACTTGCTTGACATAGAAAAAAACATGAATGTGCTACATTATCTACCTGCGAATCTGAGTATGTTGCTGCTAGTACCTATTGCACTCAGCTGATTTGGATGGATTATCAATTGAGTGATTAAGGTATTCAAGTCCCAAGGCCTATTTCTATCATGTGTGATAATATAAGTGCTATTCAATTAAGTAAAAATCAAGTAATGCACTCTCGTACAAAAACATGTGGCTATTAAACTTCACTTCTTGTGTGATAAAGTTCTTAGTAATGAATTCAAGTTGATCTATGTTCCTACTCAAGGATAGGTACTAGATATTTTCACTAAAGCTTTACCTAGGGAATCCTTTGAGTGCTTAAGAACTTGATAGGGAATTTTCTCTCAATCTATGTTGACATAAAGTTTTTTGCAAATAAATATTCTGTTTTACATTTATGCTCCTATTCACAAAATTTTCTTCTACTTTAAAAGTAGATGGTCCAATTTTTTGATGCAAATATTTTTGTGGAGGTATCAAAGTTATGTTTGTTTTTGGTGTTTAGTTGGTTTTGGTGTAGTATTCAACATATTTTTAATCAGTTGGTTTTAGTTGGTTGCATATTGTGATTAGTGTTCTTTGCATATTGTGATAAGTTCAATATCAACATTATTCAATATTCTATGTTTAGCATTTTTTGTGACAGTAATCTACTTATAGCATACTTGTTCTTTATTTAGCATATTTATCCTTCATTGTTAGAACATCTATACATTATCTTCTATATATTAGATGGTATATGAGAAAGAGATTGAATCTATATTTTTGCATATCATCTTGTATGTATTGGATGATGAAAATTTTTGCCTCAAAAAGTGGGGAGATTGTTGACCATATTGGTTAGAAGGTGGAAAATTGTTTTTAAGCAATAAAAAGGAGGCAAATTGTTTTGAAATTAAGGTGGCACGTTTATATTAGGCACAGTTGTACATGTCATTTGAAAGCACTATCAAACACTATAGTTGATAAATATACTTTTAAAAGATCTTGCTAGACATCAATCCCATATGGAAAATTTGAAAAGTTTCTTAAATTTGTTTTTGGTTGTTGGTACTTCTTGTCAAATGGTTACCAAGAATCATACTTAGTTGTTTCAGCACAAAAATGAAAAAGGGCAAGGATGATATGACTCCATTGATTGGAGGGATCAGATTTTCTCTGGTTCTTTGGTTTTTTGGGGAAGATAAAAGTGCCCATGAAAATATGATGTTGAATTGTAATGTATGGATAGTGTTAAACTCTTTAACTATGCTTTTCTATTTTATACTTATTTGGTTTAACGTCTTTGTGCATCAATGGTCAAGGCAAAGACAAAGCTAAGAAGTTTTAGTATAGGGTTTCAATGAAGGAAACAAAGCAAAAATGGTAAATGTTCATCTACAGGTATGATTGTTCTCATGTGAGTTGCTCTAAATGATTTTTGGTTTCAATAAAGAAAAATAAGGATTGGAATGATTCACACTCAGTTGGAATATTTCAAAAGAAAAGTTTTTTTCTTTCTTTTGAAGATGTGAAGTTTTCTTTTTAAAATAAAAGATGTTTTCTTTGAAGGAATGGCTTTTTGTGTAAAAATATAAAAGGGTTTCATTCATAAACCCTGATAGCATCATTTCAAAAGGCTCATGCTGAAGTTTCATTTTTCATTATAAAAGGCTTGTGCTAGTTTAGGTTCGATGGTTTAACTATTATAAGGTTGTTTTATGAACCACATATTTATGACATGAGGGCATTTTTTGAAATGGCCCTAACTAGTTTAGTTTTTAAAACTGATTGTTTCTATATGAATCTCATCTCTATTTAAAGAGATTATTGTAAAACTTGAAAAAGGAGAAAAATTTTGTGATATAGTGATGTAAAAGCAGAGACACAAAATATCTTGAAATAGTGTAAGATTGATCTAGAGGATTGTTTATAAACTTATTTGCATGCATAGGTGTATGGTGTCTATCTTATGTGAGTTCATGTTTTTTTTTTTTTCATGCATGGTGAATGATCATTACTTGAGTAAGATTTGAATGCATTCAGTTTATGAAACATTAAAGTTGAAATTTTTATATTTTGAAGCAAAATCAGTGAGTTTTGATTCACCCCTCCTCTTAGAACTCTAATACTTCCAACAAGAGTAAAATTCTTTCTGTAATGAAAGTAATTCTCTTTCATAAAATTTGCGATGATTTACACAAATTCAATGCAATTGCAAAGTGCAATCATTTATATCCATGAGAGAGCAAGTAAGAGCATTTGTAACTATTTGTTTAGTCATCTTCTTAATTTATTTTCAAAAAATTGAAACTAATTAAATTATGAAGCATCTCACTCTTTTATATATCTCTACAAATGAGTTAGACTTGCAAATGAATTGACATATATGATTAGATATGGTGGGAATGGGTAATTAAGATTGCCAATTAGTTATTATATGTGTTGATAAAATATAATAGTTTTTAAATATTAAATATATTATTTTAAAATATTTAAAATATATATACATTTAATTTGTCTTAAGGTTAGGATTGGATTTTATTTCTTATTTAATAATTTATTTTCTTTACTTAGATGGTCAAAGCCTATATTATTTATTATTCATTTTATTATTATTGTTATATTAATTATCATTATAATTATTATTATGAATTCTTTAAGAAGTGGGTTAGGATTGAATTGACATTATAAGACAACTTATATTTTAATTAGGGTGGAGCTTTGATTGAATTTTCTTAGAATTGTGTTTCAAATTGATAAAGTGTTAGTGTATTGTTTAGTTAAGAATAATGATTGATTTTAGATTAATTTATGAAACATAATGGAAGATGCTGAGAGGGATTGAATTAAATGAGTTGGATTGAATGAAAAAATTCAAAACTATAATTATATTTCTTAATGGGGAATATAAACTACCATATTTATATTTAATGAAATAGTTTAATAGATATCTATTTTTAACAAGTGTTTCCTACTCACTTGTATTTTCTCTAATTTATTATAATTTAATTAAATAAATAGTAAAATTTTAAAAGTTGATAATATGTTAAATAAATTTCTTAATATGTTACCATTTGATTAATATTTTAGTATTTGATTAATATTTGAATATTTAAATAATATTATAACCTTTTAAAAAGTAACTCTGAAAAAAGTTCTAACTTTTAATTTTGGAAGATAAAAAGTTATAACATTAATTTATTTTAATTTTCAATTTATAACATTAAAAAATTATTATTCTATATTAAATATTTAAATATTTGACAATTATAATATTGAACATAAAATATTTATAATTAATTTTTATGGATGAAAAAACATTTGTAAAAATCAATAATATTTATTTTATATAAACCAATCATTAAAGAACTGTACTATATTTTAACCATACTATATAGTAAATTTATAATTATATTTCTAACTAATATGTGAAAAGCATTAGTTTTTAGTATACAATAGTTAATAGCTCTCATTGAATTAAGAATGATAAAGTTAATATGATAAATACTATAGTGGTCCATGTTAAAATATATACAACCCAAAACATGTAATTTATTTATTAATTTTTTAAAGTGGAGCATTTAAAATAATTTAAAAATTTAAAAAATTTAAAGTATAAATGATTACAATAGTATATTGCATATGGTAAATAGAACAACGCCTCAAAGCAGCTAAATTTGTTCATTAAATTTTGTTAATTTTTCTTCTAAACAAGTTTACTAGGATATAATACAAAGCAATGGAATTGATTTTAGAGTTATTATTGTACACGTCATAGGCAATCTACTATTGCATTCACTTCCTTCAACAATTGAATTATTTTTCACCAATCACCAACAACCATTTTTTTGTAATTCAAATATTTATAAAGTATTTTGATATATTTATGAATTTATATATTTTTAAAATCATTTTTCATCAATTTGATTGGTTGATTTCATTTTTTCTTATAGAAGCCCTTTTCTCAGAGTTAAGAAACTATTTTATGTTGATAACAAATATATGAATAAACTAGTATTATTATTAAATATATTACATATTTTAAAAACAATAAAAAATTCTATATTATATTTTAATACATTCAATAATTTTTATCATTATATCTTTTAAATATGTATACATATAGATAAAAAGTTATATCACTCTTCGACAAAAATTGAACCTTTATATATCAAAACTTTCTTATTCTTAGATGTGATAACTTTTTAAAATAAATAAATATATCAACAATATTTATATAGTATATCTAAGAAAAAGAAACTACTTTCAACTTCATTAATCTATTTTGCACATATATTTTGAATGTTAGATTCATGGATTTTTTAAATAAATATGTTAATTAGAATATTATCATTCACTATTTCATTTAAATTTGTAAAAGACTATTTTTACATAGAAAAAAAAAGTATAAGTACAATAAATTCTAAAATATTTTTTTAATAAAATGATATCAAAGATATTTTTCAAGAATCATATCATAACTTTTTAATGTTCATGAGAGGAGCATTTAATACATGTATTGATATTTTCAAGTGCATAAGCTAAAGTAAATCTAGAGAAGATGACCACTAACAAATTAAAGGACCGTTAAAGTTTTTTTTTTTTTTTTTTTTTTTTTTTTGGGTTGTGAGGTGGGGGGGGGGTGGGGGGGTTGCTATACCTCGTAAAAATCTATCACCTTCATAGCAGGTATCAAAAGATGGATGGATCAAAATAAACTTTGATGGGGCTACAAAATCTAACCCAAGACCCTCAAGAATTGGTGGGGTTGCTAGTGACAAAAATGGCAATATGCTAGCATTGATCACTTGTAACATTGTCAATGTTACAAATAATTAGGCAAAATGCATAGTAGCTATTGAAGCAATCCATTTGGCCTTGAAAATGGGAGCTCACAAGGTCCACTTTGAAGGGGACTCCCAAATTTTGATAAGGGGAATCATCAATAGGAAATTATTGACTTGATACCTTAATAAACACATTACTACAATTCGGCACCTTTTGGAAAATTTGGAGGATTTTGAGTTCACTCACATATTCTGGGAAGCAAATGAAGTAGCAGATACTTTGTCAAAAGTCAGAGCTAATAGGTAGGCAATAGATGTCTTTGAAGACTTTAGAGACTTGTCCCCATATGATCTCTCACTCTGATGAAAAGTATAAACCTCAATGAGAGACTCTCCCTTGTACACATGGTGGCAAGGTACAGATGAAGTGTTTTCTTTATGTGAATGAAGTTGTTGGATACTCTATACAAAAAAGCTTTTGTGTGGTCTTCTTCACCCCGAGGTTATCCGAGTGGATTTTCCTAGCAAAATGAGCATCTTGTTCCATCTAATGGACCTTAGTTTAAAGAAAAAAATCTTTGGTGCAAGAAATATAATATGTATCATTATTGATCAAAAATAAAATAAATGTATTCATATTTTATGTTGTAATTAATCTCTACTTATCATATATAATCCTTTAATATATTAGTTTAATTTTATTAATCTAATATTATCTCATTATATTTGTCCTTATAAATTTCACTTTTAATTAGTCTTATTAACTATGTATATTTTTGAATTTACTATGTTAATAATTTAACAATCTATTAATTCAAATGACAAGTATGGAAACTACATGGTACTTGTTAATTGTGGAATAATAAAAATCCCACAACTTATTCATGGTTAGTATTTTCATGATATTTATGTAGCTTGTAAATGTATATTTTATTATTAAAAACACTACAATATGGAGAACATACTTAACAATTTCTCATTTAGTAATTCCTTGTGTACTTTAGGACTTCCCGCTTTTGAGATCCTAAGTGAATGATAATCCAATGTAAAATATGTCAAGTAAAGTCTAGACTTCCATTAGGATGGCTTTTCTTCTCATCTACCCCTGTGAGCCTATGCATGTGGGAAATGGAGAAAATCAAGCACTATCAGTGAATTAGGCAATTCTCAGATGAGTGGGCAACTATTAGGCTTCTCCTAAGATGAGAAGTAAGCTAAATGAGCTCTATCAATATATCTATCCATGCACAAAACTACTTGAAGTGAAGATCCAGTTCTATGTACATCAGAGGAAAATATTCCATGATGATCTAGAGCCAAAGAGATGAAGAAATAATCAGTTGAATGAAGCGATCATAGAAAGAAAAGATAGAAGTTGGTGATGCATTTTGGGTTGTTGATGTCATCAGAGCAGTGGTCTAGATCAAATCATGATAAAGATCCATGTGATTGCAAACACAAAACAAGCCAAGTGAAGTGTTTAATAAGTGATTGAATCCAATTTCCCTCGCTTTACTACATTAGCTAGAATCAAAATATTTAATTTTCATGTCATAGTGGGAGCCATAGATCTTCTTGCACCTAGTAAGTTGTGGGTCTAGATCGTTAGTTAATCCTGATCATCGAAGAAAGCTATGATAGATTGTCCTTCGTGTTTTGGGCGTAAATATTGAAGGATAAAATAATTTAGCGAAATTATCCAAAATAGAGGTACTTTTCCACATTCAAATCCATTTTGAGTCTAAAATTAAAAGAATCAAAATTGACTTGCAAACAACAACCATAGATTTAGATTATAAAAGAAAAGAGCTCATGTGATAATGGTTGTAGATTTTGAGAAAATCAATGACAGTCGCAAAACAATTGAAAAGATAAATTCATGGACCCAAAGAAAATAGAGTAATTCCATGTGAGGATGTGGACCAAGCTTATTAACATGTAGTTTCCAATCAAAGCCCAGAGACTTGATTGTGATCATTGGCCTAGATTAATCATGGGCATCTATTTTCTTAGTGAAGGAGGGATAAAGTTGAAGGTCCAATTAAATCATGATGATCAATCTTGATAGTTGATTTGGTAACTAACTATGGTATATTGACAAAAGATATTTAAGGTCAGAGAAAAAATCTAGAAATCTGAAATAGAAAAGGTGGCATAAATGGTTTTTTTGAACCAGTAAGGTAAAATGAGGCATGTTGAGCACATTCTAGAATGATAGTGAACTCTAGAAGCCATGGAAGATACTAGAGGTTAATAAGGAATACCAAGCTATCGATTCTAGAGTTAGGAACATTACCAAAAACATGTAATGATGCCAAACTATTAGGTTTTAAGGGTGTCTAACCTTTTTTCTTTCTTTCTTGATGTATGGCATTGAAACCAATGATTGGTGATTCTTGAGTGATTCAAGTTCTTTGTTTAGTAATCAAGAAATGTAATTGGGCATTTTTAAAGGGCTTATAAATGTAGATTTTTGAGAAGTAAATAAGATTGAAAAAAATTTGTATATAGACAAACACCTAGAGCTAGGGCTATTATGTGATGTTTTGCATCCATATTTTAATTATGTCATTCAGGTTATTCTAGTGTTACTCCTTCTATGGTACTTGAAATGAAATGTGTTATTAATTAAAACTATGGGATTACAAATGAATAGGGTTTTGTCTCCTTTTAAGTGGTTATAATCTAAGTTATTCCCCTCATTTGTAGTATTATGTCATTTACTCTACTCTATACAAGTTAGTGCATGTGCATTTTCATTGTTGTGTGAAAAATTCAAGATTTTGTTGATGTAAGCTATTAAGTTTGTTGTGAGATTTCAATGACTTGGGCAAGTTGAGTATTTATTAGTTAGTCAAACATCCTCTCCTTATACAATATGCATTTTTAGGTAGTCGCGCATTACTTCATTTTTTATTCAGTAGATTAAATAGGATGTAGTTAGGTTTCAAAAGATCTTAAAAGTGGCTCATATGAATTCATAGCTATGGAGCTTGCAAGTCATCATCTTAAATCTCCCTAGATTGCTTGGAGGGTTGGGCATTCTGGTCATACCTCTTCTAGTCTCCTATTAAGAGTATGCTGCCATATATTTTTGATCTACTAAAAACAATATTCATTGCAAATCTTTTCACACAAGGTAGTTGTTGCTTTCAAGTTAGGGGTCCTTGATAGAACACCTACTTTGACCCAATGTGTTGCTAACTACATTTTTTTTCTCTACATTGGGCACATTAAGAGTCAGGGCATAAACCAAAATCCAAGGAAGACAAACTAATAACCAATAGGTTTTGGTGACTTTGTTGAGGAATCAAATGTAAGAGATCTTTATTTTAAAACATCAAAGAGTATATGTTGTTATCTTATCCAATATTTGAAGTTACAAGGGAGTTAAAAATCTCATATGTTTGTTATTCATTGAATAAATATTCTTAATAAATTTATCTGTTGCATCATTGAAATAAATCTAAACTTGACACTCATGCAATTTCTTGAGTTATATATATATTGACCCATGAGGAAAAATGGCTCTTCTTAATGAAGGCTAAATCCTAGTATTACAACCCAACCTTTGATTATAGGATGAACAAGAAGACATAATCAATTAATTGAATACACTCACTTGGAGGAGTAGAAAATCCATAAATGAGCATAGAAGAGTCACCTTTGTTTTAGAACAAGAGGACACTAATGTTGATTACTTAGAAGGTGTACTTTAGTAGAAATGGTTGAGGCAAGCCTAAAGGTGCCTATATGGAAACAATTTAATTCTCCTTGGATCCTAACTATACTAGGAGTAATCATGATTGAGGTCAAATTGATCTAGTATTTGAAGAGATCAAGAAAACTGATTTTCACATATTAGGAGACCCCATAAGAAGAGTGAGAGCTTGCTACGGGACCTTATGCTCAAAGGTATCCATTGGGCTTTTCTTCCACTAGCTCACACTACTTCCCAAAGACATAGCAATTCCTTTTCCTTGATGTAGCAGCATCAAGACATGTAAGGACCCCTAAAGAAGATAAAATGGGGATCAAAGGCAAGGAAGAGTTTAAACCAATTAATTGGAATTTGTTGAAGGAAATAATGGCCTTAGGAGGCTTTAAAGATGATAAAAATGTATTGAACCCTAAATGACTTCCTAAGGACCTTAGGATCTGTTCATGTTTAGAACTACTGAATAACAAAATGCTCAGCACCAAATTGATAATACTCACACAATCTAAGGATTAGCCACTTCCTATTAACAATTCTATCTGCAAACCATTTGGACCAACTTCAACAAAATCAAGAATGGTTTCCTAATCTTTAGGCTATGTAAAACCAAGGTGGTATTACCTAGGGGATGCCTTAGATAACCACTATTGTATGAGAATTATATTAGTTTCATTCTGATTCTCATCTCTAATTCCTAACACTTACACAATTTCTCAAAAAATTTATACTTCCAGACTGATATGCATCCCTTATAAGTAGATTTGGTCATAATTCTCCTTAAGTTTACAATTATCCCTAGGAAGAGCAACTACCTAAGATCTAGAAATAAAATATAAATGGGTGCTGACCAACATTATAGCTTTAAAAAAAAAGGAACAAGAACGATTTTAAATTTGTGATTAACTTGATATGCAGAAGTAGACTTTACCCCAACTTACTCCTGATTTGTGAGACCAGTGCCTTGTCCATTAGGCAAAAGGAAATTTATTGGTAGGAGATTTAATCCAAATAACTTGAAAATGAATTTATCAATTGTAGTCACCTATTTCTATTCTTATGATCTATCCATTATATAAAATCATAAACCTCATTGATCTAATAAAGCATATATATAATTCTTTGAATTAAAAGCAATAATAGTATCAGCATACAACCCATCCAGACTGCATTCAATCAATTGATCCTTATTCAAATGACATCAAAGTAAGAAAACTTATAAAATTGAGATAGAAATTTATAAAAAAAATCTAATGCAAATACCCCTTTGTATTATCCTTCTAAATGACTAATACAATGACCAATAAAAATTCAATCAGAAGCCTTGAATATCTTGTTGGTGGTGTCATTTGTCTTTATTATCAAAGAGTACAATTTTGACAATGAACTCAACACATCTAAATGTAACTAGACTGACCATACTTTTTTTGAACAAAAACAAAAAGTTATACCACTTTCAAACCATCACAATGCCTTGAAAACTCATTTATATAAGCATGAGTTGCAACAAGCAAAGGGCAATTGTGACTGACAGGTGTCCAAAATATAAAACCTAATGTAATAGAAAGCTAACACATCAATATATTCTTTAGTACGTCCCATTTCTATTACATCACTACAAACTACTAGCTCTGTTGATTTGCCACCACTATTCTAACTCTTCGAAATATGCAACTACCAAGCTAGCCAATGATGAATCTTGTTGTAATGTTTACAAATCAACTTCTACTCTTGGGTTTTCACTATTTTCATCTTGAACTCATAAAACAACTTTTACCCTTAATTGATCTTCTATCATGTCCACATCCTAGGCCTCTAAGCCTATAGCTGGAACCAAATAGTGACCATCTTCCTCATATTTTGGATCTGGTGCTTTTGTGTCAATAATCTGCACCTCTTCCTCTTGTACCTCATCATTATCTATTTCAACCTCTTCAAACTTCTTTCCAAAATCTATATTTGTCATCCATGTGTCAAACAATGTATCATCTAGCAAGCTGAATTGCAAAATATCATTATGCTTTCTAAGTACATACTTAGCCTCCTTATCAATACTAACAAATTCGTGTTTCAAAGAATTAAAAAAAACTGAACTTTCACCAATTCCTCCATCATTGTGGCCCACCAAGCATGCCCTTTTTCATTTATAACCTTATTCATTCTTAAACAAAACAAGTCATCCAATTCCTTAGCCCATTCATCCTTATTCTTTAGTTTATTCTTTCTATCCAAGGCACGAGGAAACAAATCAAATTTCTAATTCCTATACCTACTTAAATAAGAAACAACCTTTAGTTGCAAAGCAACTCTCTTGATATCAAAATCTAAAAAATCATTAGCAATATCATATGTCTTTTCAATATGGTCATGGGAAAACCTTATAATAGAATAACATAAAAAGGTAATTTCTTTCTTTCTCTTTCCCCACTTATTAACAATAGGCTTCAGGGTCTCATCATGGGGTTTCAATTCTTCTCATATAGTTATTACCCTTGCCAACTGAACATAGAAAAATTACCATTCAAATTTATCTACCAAATATATTAGATCCTTTCTTAGTTTATCATCATATTGTACATCTAGCTCTACATGTAATGCCCACAACTTGCTCTTTTCTTCTTTAAAATCCTCAACAGTGTAGTACTATGGGCTTTATGGTGTATCTGGTAATTCTATAAGTGGAGTGGATTTAAAAGCCTCCACTAAAGGGTGAGGATATTCTATTCTTGGCTTAGTAGAACTTCCCATTATCTTATTTTCATACTTATTTTGCAATTCAAACATGACCCTTTCTTCCCTTTCAATAGTGGCCAAAACAAATTGGGACGTATGTACACCCATGTGTGTAGCGTACACATGAGAAGTATATGATACTCTTCTTACAACAATATTTCCCATCAATCTAGATTCATCTAGTTGTGATGAGGTAGCTCTTGATACTCTCATTAATGACCAAATTACTGATGCAACTTGGTCTTCATTGAATGCAATGGTAGAGAATTCCTGCTTATTTCGGTCTTGTAGATCAAGTTTATTTGAAATGAAATTAAACACTAAAGCATTAGCGGTGTCCCAATTGGGAAACAACAAAATGTTTGATGCTCTAACCATTTTCCTTCCTTCCTAAGGGCTTATACTCTAAAACTGCCTCATCATCTCCTCTTTTACCTAGTTTTGCAGGGTAGTTCATTCATTTCTTGGTGCTCTGTTCTCAACTTGTTGCACCTCTCTTCAAATTGGCCCATATTGGCCAACCATGGAAATTGGAGAAAAGCCCTAGATTTAACAAAACTATCATCCAAAAAAAATTGATGACTAGCTTGTTCTAATATAGGGTCCAATTCCCTGTCTATATAATGTACAACTGTTAAATCCAAACTTGGCACATGAGGCTCCTGAGGGTTTCCCTCATCCAATTCTGCCCGAGTGATAAATACACCTCCTTGTTACCCTATTTTCTCAATCTTTTCTCTAGTGAGCTATTCTTCTCCAATCCACACAGGGGATTGAGTGGGTGAATATTCCTTAACTTGAGGACTATGTTCCTTTATTATCTTCTACCTCTTGGGAGAATGTTCATCAGGTCTCTCCTCTAGGACTGCACTAGTGGATACCATTATTTTCTTACCCTTATGCACAATGGCCTTTTTATTTTGAATTATGTTATAACCTAGTCTCTTTTGAACAATCATTTGACCAGCTCCTAAATTAGGAGTGAAAGCCAACCTCCTCATGACCTCTCTAGCCTTATTTGGATATCAGTCAATAAATAATTGTTCCTTCTCATTCATGGCTTCCATTCTCTTAGGGAAATTATTCATGAGATTATTTATTTTACTAGCCTCTATATTAGCATTATCTAGAGGACCATATTTTTGATCAAAATAATGAATGAATTCCAAAACCCTAGAGTAAACTCTCCATTTTTATGTTTTGGTTTCCTATTCCTGCAATGACAATTCATTTCATATGATTTCCTTTGGATAATATGAATCATGTTTTACATTTCCTAATTTAATCCTAAGCCTTAAGGTTAGATTATAAAACCCCTCAGTATCACAAAAACAATGATGGGAAACAACCATTTTGTACTAATCCAAAATTTTATGAAAAAAGAGCCAATGCCCTTTAGTAATTACAAACTGATGAGCCATTGTACAAGTGTGGAAAAATTGACCCTAGTTGCCTTTTCAATGGATACATTTCTTCCAATACTCCTAACTGCCACAAAACTTCAGCCATTCCTACCCTTAAAGGTACTTGGTAGGGCAACACATGAGGGCTTCCTTTAAAACCATAAATTCTAAAATAGTAGAAATAGAGTATGGTATGATATCTCCCCAATTGTGTGAAACTTCTAAACCACTATGATTGTCCATAGGTCTAATGCGACTCATTATCTCAACTTGAAAGCAAAATACCTATCAAACCTGACAAAGCTAGCCTTCTCTACATCGCAGGTCATATTTGCACTCCACAACAAGACTGGTAGTGCTTCCCCATCCTCCTCTCTATTCAACTCCATTTCTTTACCAAAATATGTCACTCCCTTAAATAAAAACATATGCATCAACAAAGAATAATGGCCAAAAGTTTTCCCCACTTTCCCTTTTACAATTCCAACCAAACTAGTATGAATTTCTTGAGCCAAATAAGAAGAAAATTTGAAAATAACATCTACACCAAAGGAAGAAATTTGAACTATCATATACATAAAAGTGATGGGCATGAAATTTTATTCATTCTCACTAAAAATTTGACATAGAGTCCTATATATTTCTACAACCTAGGAAGTGAAAAGATCCTTTTTAAAGGGTTCCCTAGAGGCTAGAATGATTACTAGAAAAGTTCCAATTGTGCCAATATGTGCCCTTAGAGAACCTCCCCTAATCACATCCTTCTTTGCCCTGTATTCATCTTCTAATTCTCTTAGATTAATTGGCACATGATAATTTTTCAATGGTTCTAGGTGAAATACTTCTCTAATTTCCTTAGGACTGATTGAAACCAAAGGCACACCATCAGTTCTTCTTACCACTCTAACAAATTGGTCTTAACTTTTTGCAATGGCTTTAAGAAAATAATATTCCATGAAGACACTTTGAACTACTAGTTTTCCCAAGTCAAAATTCTAGACATTAACATGCGGGGTAAACAAATTCCTTTCTAAAAACCACTTCTTAAATAAAGAAGCCCAGTCTACGAAGTTGTTGCATCACTAACCCAGTTCCCCTTATCATATAGGCCATCTACAATTTATAGCCTAAGGTTTAAGGAAGTTAATTTCTTAACCTATACAGTCTTAGTGGTGAACTTTGGGACTAAATCTAGCAAGTCGTCATGCACATTTCTATCCATATAATTCACTTGCCATTAAAACACTTTCTTTGGAGACATCTTGACTGTAATTCGCAGAAACTGAAATGCTACAGAGGTTACAATATAAGTACTTACTTGATTTTCTTCTTGTTCCTCTCTATAATTCTACAATATCTTCACAAACAATGGGAAACTACTTCATGCTCTTTTTCAAGCTTAACATAATATTCTTAATAATGGCTTTTGCTAAAAAAAACTTGAAATGTTTGTTCACATGAGATGGAACTGATGAAATATCATATATTATATTCTATTTTTCTCACATGTGAAGCTTTCATTCCTCATAAATGCATAGAGTGGAAAAGAAAAGTGGCATCACCTTCCTTTTTAAATTTGTGTTGTTGATCTTTGAAAAATCCTATGATCCAGGGATGCTAGCAGGAGTGACTCACATTCTACTTGGCATGTTGGTAGTCAATCCAATAATATTTTTCCATGTGTACCTTTCCCTCATTGTTGGCACTTTAAATTGGGCCCACTAACTTCTAAAGACATGTGTTGTTGAGTCGCTACCTCACTATACATAAATAGTGAGCATATAGCCATAGAAAGGAAGTGACAACCCTTGATTTGATCTTAATTTGATGGTAGGCATTTTACCACATTCTCATTACTATAGTGGTGGGTCCCTCCTATATTTTCCTTGTTTGCTATGTCGCTACATATAAAAAATGAGTAACTTTCAATAGTGACAAAGTGATGATCATTGATTCCCCTTTGATTGAGTGACTAGCATTTGATGCATCATATAACATGAATATAGTGGGCTACATCTTTATCATCTTTACTTGATATGCCATTATACATAACCCTTGAGCAACTTAGCATAGTGAGGTAGCAACTATCATTGATCTCAACTTGATCGAATGATCATAATTCTTCACCTAGTTTCTAACCTGGAAGTGGGTCCACATTTCTTGATAATGTTGAGTTGTCTTGACATGTTGGCATATATATACTACTTTAATCCTTAATGTGACATTATGTCTTCTTGACTTCAAACCATGTTTCTCATTTTCAGGTAGGTCACTACATCACTACCAACAAAGTATTAAGCTTTTCCAACCACAACATAGTGACCTCTAGCAGATTTAAAGTTTTAGATTCCCATGTTCTTAGTAGGATGCCACCATGTCATGGGATTTGCATAGCTCATTTCTGACAAAGCATTCATCAGGGCCCAAATTTTAAACATGATAACCATAATTGATACAACTATCATAGAAATAAAAGCACACTTTCTAGAATATCTTTCTTGGGATCTTCATAATCGCCACCCCTTTCAAAAGAGCTCGTCCATTGTATTAGCTAGGAAATCACTATGTCACTACTAGCAAGGCATAATGATTTCTCTATCATGACATAGTGACCTCTAGTGAGAACTATATTTTGGTGATGGAGAAAAGATAACATATCAATAATAATCACACCAATTAGTACTACTGTCAGAAACAAAGATCATGCACTTTCATGATGCTACATGTGAATTTCACAGTCACAATCAATTTTAAAATATTTTTGCTTTCTTCATATCCGATTAGTCACTACATCACCACTAGCAGGGCGCACAAATTTTCCAGTTGTGACATAATGACTTTCCAAAAAAAATTGGGTTTCGGTGAAACCACTTGCAATTTGCTCCATGTGTGTCCTTTCTAACACTGACAACTCTGGGACAGAGCACATGACAAAAACATATTCAAATCAATGCGCATTTCTATTACCAGATTTCACATTACAATACAACAACTCAATATTTGATGGTTACTATGTCACGATGGTAAAATACCCTACATTTTATTATAATAACGAAGTGACAACCGTGGATCTAACCAAGATCAAACGGTTAGAAAAGATTTTAAAAAAGGTAACTTACCATGAAAAAAATTAAGTGGACAAGGAATATTCACATTTTAAAAGATTTTGCACCAGGATAAATTCAAAACTAAAAAAGACATAAGGTTTGACAAAGCTTTCAAAGGGTAATAAAATTGCAAGGCGCAAAAACTAGAAATCCTAGCCTCTAACAGTGCACTCGAATCTGATTTTTTATACCTAAAATGGGGAAATTTATCATGCAAAAAATTAGACCAATAGTTGCTCTATCTAGGGATGATAGACTACCTAAGTCTATTCAAGAATTCAGAATCTATGGTAGAGTAGACCACATATTTGATATTGCTATGACAACTTTAGAGAGCTCAGAACAAAACTACAGAAACCCAAAACCAAATTGAACAAAGATATTTACAAAATATACAAACTATAGAAGAACACAAGGAAACCTAAAACTACTATTCATGGAAAACATATACTTTTAGGAAAAGTACCTCTTCAAGAATTGTCCATGAACTGGCAATTCAAGAATATCTCTAGTTAAGTCCTTAAGAAAATATGAATATTCTCCACAAATGATATATAGGCCAAGCAAAATTGAGTCAAATTTACCATGCTTTCCTTTATCCTCCATTCTAGCTTTACATATTAATACAATATCACCTATTTCAAATTTCCTCTCAATAGCCCTTTTGTCATATAAGTACCTCATTTGTGATTGTAACTTGGCATTCTCAATAGAAGACTCTCTCCTTGTTTCTTCTAATTTCAATATCCATTTTGAGTTGCATCTCATCAATGATATCATCTTCATAAAGTTGAACAAATTCATACATCTCCTTTAGATTATTCTATGGAATTCTAGCTTGTATGCCATAAACTAAATCAAATGGGCACATCCAATGGCCTTTTTCATAGTAACTCTATCAGCCCATAGAACTAATGGAAATTTTGAGTCCTAGGCCTTCTTGTTCTCTTCCAAGATCCTTTTGATAATCTTTAAAATTCTTTTGTTTCTTGATTACACCTAACCATTCCTTTGATGATGATAAGGTGAGGATGTGTATTCTGTAATGCCATATTTTTTACAAAAATTCTTATATTCCTCAGATCTGAAACACATAGCATTATCAGTTACAATATTCTATAGGCATCCAAACCTAGTCACAATATTATTTAAGATAAAATTAATAACTACTTTACTTGTTGCATTCTTAGTAGGGATTGCTTCAACCCATTTAGTGAAGTAATCAATAGCTACCAGGATCCAAGAATGTCCACTACTAAATTTGTTTGAGATCTCACCTATGAAATCAATTCCCCATTGTTGAAATGGTGCTTGCACTTCAATAGGTCTTAATGGTAAATTCCCAAAAAAATTTAACTTTCCACTAAACCTTTGACAAGTATCACATGTTCTAACAAACCCATGAGAATATTTGAAAAGTGTTGGCCACCAAAAGCCAGCCTTAAGAATTTTATGAGTAGTGGTTTTAGCCATATAATGACCACCACATACATCTTCATGCATATCTCTCAAAATCCTTTTAGACTGAATTTCATCTACACATTTCAAAAGGACCCCTTCCATATTTCTCCACCATAGTTGCCCTTGCACTATGATATACCTTATGGCTTGCAACTTCAGAGACCTTTTCTGGTTATTTGTTAATCCTGATGGAGATTTCATCAAAACATCAAAATATTCAAATGCATCAAAACATTCAATCATATCTGATACATCATTTCTATACTATTTCAACCTTTTATTTGTTGATATATAAGCATTTCTTACTTGGGATACAACCAATTCAAAATCTCCTATAACATGTAGACACTTTATCTCATGCTTATGAGCTTGTCTAATTCCTAACAATAGAGCCTCATATTCTGTTATGTTGTTAGTACAAGTGAAACTCAATGTAAAAGAAAATTTGTATGTTACCCTAGTAAGGGAAATCAATAAAATACCTGCACCTATTCCATCTTTGCAATATGCCCCATCAAAGAACATGGTCCATAAATCACCTTTATCTTTTTTTTTTTTAGCTTCTACTTTCATTTGAGATTTGTGATTATCTTTCTTCAAAGTCAACATCTTATCTTTGAATGCATTGACATCTATATCTGCAAAGTTTTTCATATCATCCTCAATCTTTTCTTCTATCATATATATGATCTTTGGTTCTCTGTTTATTTTTACCAAATTTCCATCAATGTTAAAAGTAGCAAATGATAGATCACATTGCAAACTTCCTCCCATGGCAGCACTCCACTTTCTAGATAACAACATACCATACTGAGGTGGAATATCAACAACCAATACACTCATAGTAAGTTCTTTGTTTGGGCAAGCTATTAGTCTATAGGATAAGGCATTAATAGTACCTATGAATGTCACTTCTCTCTTATCCATGGCACAACATCTTCCCTGAGTAGTATCAACTTTCAAGCCTAATTCTTTCATTATGTCAAAAGGCATTACAATATTGGAAGCACCAAAATCAATCATGTAGTTCTTTAATGTTTTACCATTCACTAGGATACTCAAGAAAAATGGTTCAACACTTCCTAAACACTCATTGATAGAGCTATCCAAAAAGATCTAAGGAATTTGAGACACAACCACTTCAACTTTTTTGTCTTTTACCTTTTCTTTACTTCCTTGGGATCATGATTTTCATTACAATCCTTACTTACCTTTACATTAGTATTTCCCAACCATGCTATGACTTTATTTTGGTGTTTATGGATTCTTAGCAATTTAGACAACGAAACCTTAACAATAATCTGAGATAAAAAAGCAAGCATATCTATAGAAGAATTAGAAGGATTATCACTAGTCATATTCCTTTTCTCATCATATTTATCCAAAATGTTTAGGGCATTTTGATGAATCTTATCATGTTTAGTGATGATCTTTGATACTTTCTCATCTAATTTCTTGGGGAGATTATTTGAGAGCTCTAAATTCAAAGGACTACTCCAATTCTTTGGTTTCAATTTTCTATTGATGATTTTAACCTTCTCAACAAGGGCTTCTTTAGGTTTCACAATCTCCCCCATTTCCAGATTATTCTCTTTTATAAAGATACTAGATAGCTTGTCATTTCCATCTCTCTGTTCCATGTTTCTAGTTTGAACCTAAGCTATCATACTAGTAGTAATGTGATCAAAGTCTTCTCTAGAAGGTTTTCTTAATGTTAATTCTTCTTTGGTATTTACTATATTACACACATTATCATCAATACACTCTCATCAGAAAATACTTCCTATTGTGTGACATTCTAAAACTTCCTTTGTTCATTTACATCTATATCATAACCTTCACAGGTAGAATAATGTGATTCAAACATATTACATCCTACATCATCATTTCTCTCTTCATGTTCATGACTCTCTTCTACTAAAGTCTAATTTCATAGGAAGGACAAGGCTGCTGCACAAGACTTAGGAGCATGGGGTAACTGGCATGCAAAGCACCATGTCGGCTCAACAACGAACTTAGGATCATCTACCAAATTTATAGAGATTTTTGATAAAGGATCAACAGTTATCTTATTGTTGGTTTCCTTAGGTGTGGGAACATTAGGCTGACCATCTTTCCAAGTAGTGTTGTATTGTAAATTTTGTAGCCTATTCTGTCTATTGAAATTTGATTGATAAGGGATCCTATTGTTAGTGGAATTCTTGTTATTCTTTATTTGAGGCAGATTTAAGCTCTTTATAGCATTTAGAACTTGGCTTATATCACTAGGCTCTTTCTTTTTCCCACCTATACTTTTGTGATCCTCCTTTTTATTTCCCTTATTACCAAATAGCCTAGGGTCATCTCTTTTACTTTCTAATATCCCTAAGATCCTCAAATTATTTTCTACATTTATAGCAATTTTGGAAGCATCTTTTAAAGTCCTAGGTTCTTTATCCCTAAGCTAGTATGCCATTTTACCATCAAAAGCATTTGAATAAATAATTAGACATACCTTGTCATCAATTTACATGGTTTGCATTAACTTATACATTCTCTTCTAAAATCTAGTATTGAATTTAGTGACAAACTCATTAGGTAACCTCTTGATGCTATTGAATTCACTCAATATGTAGCTTTGATTTTGCTTCTCACTATACTGTTCTTTGAAATAATATTCAATGTCTTTCCAATCTGCAATGGATGACTTAGGGAGCCTCTTGAAACATTCTCTACCATCTTTAATTAATGACTAAACAAATAGCTTCATGATAACATCTTCAGCCTCAACCTCATTATGACTCATCATGTTAAGAATATTCCTCAAATGATCCTCACAAGTGATAGCATTATTTATAAAAAAATTAGGAAATCTTTTCCTCATTTCTTGTGGGATAGGGTTAGAGAAACTAGGAATACCCTCAAAGTGTATCTTCCTGTAAGCTTCTAACTGAATAGGTCTCCTTTGTAAATCAATCTTAGAAGTTCTGACAATATTTCTTTCATTATTGATAAAAGCATTACTAGTACTAGCATCTGCAATAGATTTATTAAGATCCATTTTCTGTGATGAAGAAGATAAGAAAGAGGCTATCAACTTGGCATCATTCTGATTTGTAACATTTGATCTATCCTTATCCTCAGGAATAAATGCATATTACTTCTCGGCATTCTCTAGAAACTTAATCTTGTTATTGATCTTAACTATGGCTACCTCACTCTCTACAATTTCCAATTTCTTAGCCAAAGCATCCTTTTCTTTCCTCCTTTTCTCAAACTCAACATCAGAAGGTGACAAAGAATCATGGATCTAGATCGGCTTTGTTGGTTAATTTATTCGAATACCAACTTCGTTTTTATTTTCCCTTATCTTGGACACCAACAACATGTTCTACATCTCATTTAACCTCTAGGGTCTTATAATTCTTGATCTATTGTATCACAAGACCCTCTTGGTT
Organism: Cupressus sempervirens; assembly: GCA_028749045.1. Classification (NCBI taxonomy): domain Eukaryota; kingdom Viridiplantae; phylum Streptophyta; class Pinopsida; order Cupressales; family Cupressaceae; genus Cupressus; species Cupressus sempervirens. Next base: position 277,197,730 of record CM053789.1, on the reverse strand, counting down.
TAGATCTTGATCTTTTAGTAGCTTTTACTCTTGTAATTTAAGCTATTCAACTTGACCCACAATTTTAGGCTGCCAAGCACTAGCTACTATTTCATTCTTATTTTTCAAAGCAAAAATTCTCCTAAGTAATTCTTTGTTTTCCTAATAAGCCTTCATGATATTTTCTTCAATTTCTTTTTGAAATTCTCTATCAATAGCCTCTTGCTCAATGAGCTGCATTCTCAATATTTTATTCTCATCATGGTTAGGAATAGTAAAGTCAGAACTAGAGGTCTTCTCATCATTGAAAATCTTACGCTCTAAATGTTTTGGTCTTTCCCTTTTGGGAGAATAATTTGATATGAAAGGGTTTGTGCTATGCTGGAAAAGATTGTTACTAGTCCTATCCTCCAGACTAAGTGCATGTGGTTGCACAACTTTTTCTTGACATATCATTTCAGAAGTATTATAAAAATCATCATCTTATAAACCAGGATTAGACCTAAGACCCTTGTAGAAAGGTTCCTTTTTAGTATCAGAAAGGTAGGTGTTAGTTTCCCTTTCCATTTTCTCTTGGGAATAATTTCCCTTCTACATCTGAACTCCTTTCACAGCCCAGTTTTTCTTTCCTTTAGGAGTAAGAATAGTCTATAACTTAATAGTTGGGTTTTTCTTCACATTTCCCTACATGTTTTTCATACTTCCCATGATATAAAACATCCTTAAATTTGACACTGGTTAAAAGCTTTCTGAGTCACCAAAAAGTAATACAATACAATAATCTTGTTGACCTAATAAAATATCACAGGATTGTCAAGATGGAAGCTGACAAATAGAATGCAACCAACCAAAATTTGTTTTGGGATTGCAACTCTTTCTTAATGGATAAGACACCTTTGCAAGGACCATACATGTCAGTTTACAACTGTGGTGTGGGGGTTTGTTCTCCTTCCTTTTAAATTCTCAAGGTTTGTCACTAGAAAAGTCCACTAAAACCATAGGTAACTCCCAAAGGATCTCACAATTGTAATACTGACACTTGTCCCTAGTAGAGTCACCATTTTGTTGGTGTTTAGAACCATTGGACAAAAAAATGCTAAACACCAAATTGATAATACTCACACAATTTGAGGATTACCCACTTCCTATAAACAATTCTACATGCAAACCATTTGGACCAACTTCAACAAAACCAAGAATAGTTTCCTACTCTTTAGGCTCTACAATTTAACCAAGGTGGTTTTACCTAGGGGATGCCTCAAATAACCACTATTATATGAGAATTATATTAGTTTCATTCTAATTCTCATCTCTAATTCCTAATACTTACATAGTTTATCCAATTTTTTATACTTTCAAACTGATATGCATCCCTTTTAAGGAGATTTGGTCATATTTCTCCTTAAGTTTACAATTATCCCTGGGAATATCGACTACCTAAGATCCAAAAATAAAATATAAATGAATGTTGAATAGAATTATAGCTTTAAAGAAACTTGAAAAAGAATGATTTTAAATTTGTGATTAACTTGATATGCAGAAGCATAATTTACCCCAACTTACTCCTGATTTGTGAGACTGGTGCCTTATCCATTGGGCAAAAGACCATCTATTAGCAGGAGATGTAATCCAAATAACTTGTAAATGAATTTATCAATTGTAGTCACCTATTTCCATTCTTATGATCTATCCATTTTATAAACTAATAAACCTCACTAATCTACCAAAGCATTTATATAATTCTTTGAATTAAAAGCAACAATAGTATTAGAAAATACAACCCATCCATACTGCATTCAATCAATTGAACCTTATTCAAATGAAATCAAAGTAAACAAACTTATGAAATGGAGATAAAAATTGATAACACAAATCTAATGCAAATACCCCTTTGTATTATCCTTCTAAATGACTAATATAATGACCAATAGAAATTCAATTAGAAGCCTTGGATATCTTGTTGATGCTATCATTTGTATGTATTATCAAAGAGTACAAGTTTGATAGTAAACTCAACACATCTACATGCAACTGAATCGATTGTACTTTTTTTGAACAAAAGCAAAAAGTTATACCACTTTCAAACCATCACAATGCCTTGAAAACTCATTTATATAAGCATGAGTTGCAACAAGTAAAGGGCAATTGTGATTGGCAAGTGTCTAAAACACAAAACATAGTGTAACAGAAAACTAACACATCAATATATTCTTTGGTAGGTCTCATTTCTATTACATCATTACAAACTATTGGCTCTTCTAATTTGCCACCACTATTCTGACTTTTCAAAATATGTAGCTACCAAGCTGGCCAATGATGAATCTTTTTGTAATGTTGGAAAATCAACTTCTACTCGTGGGTTTTCACTATTTTCATCTTGAAGTCACAAATCCACTTTTACTCTTAGTTGGTCTTTTGTCATGTCCACATCTTGGGCCTTTGAGCCTGTCATTGGAACCAACTGGTGACCTTCATCTTCCTCATATTTTAGATCTGGTGCTATTGTGTCAATAATTTTCACCTCATCCTCCTCTACCTCATCATTATCTACTTCAACCTCTTCAAACTACTCGCTATAAGCTATATCTGTCATCCAAGTATCAAACAATGTATCATTTGTCTACCTAAATTGAAAAATATCATTTTTCTTTCTAAGTACATACTCAACCTCCTTATCAATACTAACAAATTCTTGTTTCAAAGAATTAAAAAAAATTAGGACTTTCAGCAATTCCTCCGTCGTGGTGGCCCAGCAAGCATGCCCTTTTGCATTGATAACCTTATTCATTCTTAAACAGAATAGGTCATCCAATTCCTCAGCCCATTCATCATTATTCTTTAGTTTATTCTTTCTATCGAAGGCAGAGGAAACAAATCAAATTTCTGATTCCTATACTTGCTTAAATATGAAATGACCTTTAGTTACAGAGAAACTCCTCTGTTATCAAAATTTTAAAAATTATTAGCAATATCATATGTTGTTTCAATATGGTCACGGGAAGACATTATAATAGAATAACATAAAAAAGTAATTTCTTTCTTTCTCTTCCCCCGCTTATTAACAATATGTTTGAGGGCCTCATCATGGGCTTTCAACTCATCCCATATACTTATTACCTTTGCCAACTAATCATAGAACAATGGCCATTCAATTTTATCTACCAGATACATTAGAGCCTTTCTTAATTTATCTTCATATTGTACGTTTAGCTCTACATGTAATCTCCACAACTTGCTCTTTTCTTCTTCAAAATCCCCAACAATGTAGTATTATGGCCTTTGTGGTGTATCTAGTAATTCTATATGTGGAGTGGATTTAAAAGGCTCCACTGGAGGGTAAGGATATGTTATTCTTTTCTTAGTAGACCTTCCCATTATCTTATTTTCTAACTCAATCCTCTTCTAAACCTCTTTATTGTAAGCTTCCAAAATTGTTTCATACTCATTTTGTAATTTCAACATGGCCCTTTCTTCCTTTTCAACAGTGGTCAAAAAAAATTGAGACGTATCTATGCCCATGTGTGCAACCTGCACATGAGAAGTATCTGCTACTCTTCTTACAACAATATTACCGATCAATCTAGATTCATCTGGTTGTGATGAGGTAGCTCTTGATCATCTCCTTAATAGCAAAAATCCTAATGCAGCTTGTTCTTCATTGAATGCAATCCCAGAAAATTATTGCTTAGTTTGGTCTTGTAGATCATGTTTATTTGAAACAGAATTAAACACTAAAGCATCAGCAATGTCCCATTTGGGTAGCAACAAAATGTTTGATGCCTTGACCATTTGCCTTCCTTCCTCAAGGCTCATACTCTAAAACTCCCCCGTCATCTCCTCTTTTACCTAATTTTGCAAGGAAATTTCATCCATTTTTGGATTCTCTATTCTCAACTTGTTGCACCTTTCTTCAAATCTCCCCTTATTAGCCCACCATGCAAATTAGAGAAAAGCCCTAGATTTAACAAAACTGTCATTAGAAAAAAGTTGATGACTAGCCTGTTCTAATATAGTGTCCAATTCCTTGCCTCTATAATCTACAACTATTAAATCAAAACTTGGCACAAGAGGCTCTTGAGGGTTGCCCTCATCCAATTCTACCTAGGTGATAAATACACCTCCTTGTAACCCTATTTTCTCAATCTTCTCTCCAGTGAGTTGTTCTTCTCCAATCTGCAAAGGGGATTGAGTGGGTGAATACTCCTCAACTTGAGGACTCTGTTCCTTTTTTATCTTCTACCTCTTGGGATAATGTTCAATAGGTCTCTCCTCTTGGACTACACTAGTGGATCCCATTATTTTCTTGCCCTTATCCAGAGTGTCCTTTTTATTCTAAATTATGGTATAGCCTGGTCTCCTTTGAACAATCATTTGACTGTGAAAGCCAACCTCCTCATGACCTCTCTAGCCTTATCTCGATATGAATCAATAAAGAATTGTTTCTTCTCATTCATGGATTCCATTATCTTAGGGAAAGTATTCATGAGCTTATTTATTTTATCAGCCTCTATCTTAGCATTATCTAGAGGACTATATTTCTTATCAAAACAATGAATGACTTCCAAAACCCTGCTATAAACTCTCCATTTTTCCTTTTTGGTTTATTGTTCCTACAATAAGAATTCATTTTTTATGATTTCCTCTAGATAATATGAATCATGTTTTACCTTTTCCAATTTAATCCTAAGCCTTAAGATTAAATTATAAAACCCCTCAGTATCACAAAAATGGGGATGAAAAACAACAATTTTGTACTAATCCAAAATCTTATGCAAAAAGAGCCAACCCCCTTTAGTAATTACAAACTAATGGGCCATAGTACAAGTGGGAAAAATTAACCCCAGTTGCATTTTCAACTGACACATTTCTTCCAATCCTCCTAACTGCCACAAAACTTTAGCCATTCCTACCTTTAAAGGTACTTGGTAGGGAAACACATGAGGGCTTCCTTTAAAACCATAAATTCTAAACATAGTATAAATAGAGTATGGGATGATATCTCCCCAATTGTGTGAAACTTTCAAACCACTATGATTTTCCATAGGCCTAATGAGACTCATTACTGCTTTAGGGATTTTGGGATTGTCACTTAATATGAGGCATCTCAACTTGGAAGCAAAATACTTATCAAACTTGACAAAGCTAACCTTCTCTACATCCTAGGTCATATATGCACCCACAACTGGATTGGCAGTGCTTCCCCATCCTCCTCTCTCTTCAACTCCATTTTTTTACAAAAATTATTTCACTCCCTTAAATAAAAACATATGCATCAACAAAGAATAATGGCCAAAAGATTTCTCCACTTTTTCTTTTGCAATTCCAACCATAGGAGTATGAATTTCTTGAGCCAAATAAGAAGCAAAATCAAAAATAAAATCTACACCAAAGGAAGTAATCTAAGCCATCATATACATAAAATTGATGGGCATGAAATTCTATTCATCCTCATCAAAAACTTGACATAGAGTCCCGTATATTTCTACAACCTAGGAAGTGAAAAGTTCCTTTTTAAAGGGTTCCCTAGGTGTTGTAGTGATTACTAGAAAAGTTACAATTGTACCAATATGTGCCCTCAGTGCACCTCCCCTAATCACATCCTTCTTTTCCATGTATTCATTTTCTAATTCTTGCAGATTAATTTTCACATGATAATCTATCACTGGCTCTAGGTGAAATACCTCTCTAATATCCTCAAGACTAATTGAAACTAGAGGCACACCATCAGTTCTTCTTACCACTCTAATAGCTTGGTCATAATTTTTTACAATGGCTTCAAGAAAATCATAATCCATGAAGACACTTTGAACTACTAGCTTTCCCAAGTCAAAATTCTAGAGATTAGCATGTAGGGAAAATAAATTCCTTTCTAAAAAAAACTTAAACAAAACAAGACTATTCTATGAAGTTGTTGCATCCCTAACCTAGTTCCCCTTGTCATACAAGCCATCTGCAATTTCTAGGCTAGGCTTTGATGAATTTAATTTTTTAACTTGCAAAGTCTCAGTGGCAGACTTTGGGAGTAACTCTAGCAAGTCGTCATGCACATTTCTATCCATATAATTTACTTGCCCAAAAAACACTTTCTTTGAAGGCATGTTGACTATAATTCATAGAAACTAAAATGCTACAGAGGTTACAGTATAAGTACTTATTTAATTTTCTACTTGTTCCTCTCTGTAATTCTACAATATCTTTGTGAACAATGGGAAACTACTTCATGATTTTTTTAAAGCTTAACACAATGTTCTTACTAATGGCTTTTTCTCAGAAAAATTTGAAATCTTTGTTCACATGAGATGGAACTAATGAAATATCTTGTATTATACTCTATTTTTCTCACACACAAAGCTTTCATTCCTCATAAATGCATAGAGTGGATAAACAGAGTGGCATCACCTTCCTTTTTAAATTTGTGCCATTGATCTTTGAAAAATCCTATGATCCAGGGATGCCAACAAGAGTGACTCACATTCTACTTGATATGTTAGTAGTCAATCCAATAATATTTCACCATGTGTACCTTTCCCTCATTGTAGGTGCTTCAAACTAGACCCACTAACTTCTACAGACACGTGTCATTGAGTCGCTACCTTGCTATACATAAAAATTATGAGCATATTTCCATAGGTAGGAAGCAACAACCCTTGATCTGATCTTAATATGATGGCAGGCATTTTACTGCATTCTCATTACTATAGTGGTGGGTCTCTCCTATATTTTCCTTGTTCGCTATGTCGCTATGCATAAAAAGTGAGTAACTTTCAATAGCGACAAAGTGATGATCATTGATTCCCCTTTGATGGAGTAGAGGACATTTGATGCATCATATAACATGAATATGGTGGGTCCCATCTTTATCTACTTTACGCACTATGTCATTATACAAAACCCTCAAGCAACTCACCATAGCAATGTAGCAACTATTGTTGATCTCATTTTAATTGAACAATCATAATTCTTCACCTGGTTTTTGACTTGGAAGTAGCTCCACATTTCTTGATAAAGTTGAGCTATCTTGACATGCTGGTATATATAGACTACTTATGGTGACATTGTGTCTACTTGGCTTCACTTTTTTTCTCATTTTTAGGCGGGTTGCTACATTGCCACTGACAAATCATGAAGCTTTTCCAGTCATGACATATCAACCTCTAGCAGATTTAAATTTTCAGGTTCCTATGTTCTTAGTAGGATGCTACTGTGTCATGGGATTTGCACAGCTTATTTCTGATGAAGCATTCATTAGGGCCCACCTTTTGGAACTATTGCTACATCATGATTTTCCAATGAGTTGGGACATCACTACCGATGAAAGCCATTAACATTTCATTTGCGACACAACAACTTCCATTGATTCATCAATGTTAGGTGCTAGGAAAAATTGTAAACATGATAATCATAATTGATATGACTATCATAGAAATAAAAGAAAACTTTCCGAAATATCTTTCTTGGGATCTTCATAATCGATGCCCCTTTCAAAAAAGTTCCATTCATTGTATTACCTGGGCAATCACTATGTTGCTACTAGCAAGGAACAATGATTTCCCCGTCATGACATAGCAACCTCTAGTGAGAACTATATTTTGATGATAGAGAAAAGATAACATATCAATTGTAGTCACACCAATTAGTACTCTTGTTAGAAATAGAGATTGTGCACATTCATGATACTAAATGGGAATTCTATAGTGGCCATCAATTTTGAAAGGTTCCCTCTTTCTTCATATTCTAATCAATAAATACATTGCCATCTGTGAGGCACATAGATTTTTTGATGATGACATAGAAACTTGCCAAAAAAAATTGAGTTCCAGTGACACCACTTGTAATTTTCTCCACGTGCATCCTTTCTGACACTAACAACTCTAGGATGGAGCACATGACCAAAATGTATTCAAATCAATGCACATTTCTAACACTAGATTTCACTTTATGATACCACAACTCAATATCTGATGATCATTATGTTGCAATTGTAAAAGACCTTGCATTTTGTTATAATAACAAAGTGACAACCATAGATCTTACCAAGATTAGAAAGTGAGAAAATATTTTGAAAAAGGTATCTTAGCACAACAAAAATTAGGTAGGCAAGGAATATTTGCATTTTAAAAGATTTCACACTAGGATAAATTCAATAATAAAAAAGACCTAAGGTTTGACAAATTTTTCAAAGGGTAATAAAATTGCAAGGCCCAAAAACTAGAAACCCTAGCCTCTAACAATGCACTTGAATCTAATTTTTTATACCTAAAATGGGAGAATTTATCATGCAAAAAATTAGACCAACAAGATCTTTAATGGTGAAATAGGGGTACAAGGGAAATATGGATTCAAATAATTCCTTAGGAGTCTTAGAAAGAGTTAAAAGTGGTAAAAATAACCTTGAAGAGATTCTAGAAAGTTTGATAGTTGTCAAATAGTTGATTTACACAATAATTTTTAAGTTGGTGAATCCAAAGATTGGAACCCAACGGTTAGTTCCATTTTGGAGGGAAATCAGTTTTAAGAAGTTTTAGGCATAGCAAAGCATGGGAATAGATCCAAATTGGTATGGATAGTTGTAGGGGAGTTTGTCAAGTTTGAGGAATTATATGGAAAGTGGCATTAGAAAGGTGATCCAAAAAATATTTTCACCAAAATTTTAAGTATCCCAAAAACTCCAACAATCATCATTAGTTTAAAGTCCTCAAAATTTTGCACCCAACACAATTGGAATGGGCGAAAACATAGTCCATATGCTCAAGTTACAACCAGTCAAAGGTTGGTAAAACTCAAATATAGAGGCCATCAAAAAGGCAAAAATTTTAACTCCCCCAAATTGTTTAAAGTTAGCGTTAGATCAAAGATCATGTTGAGAGCTCTCCAATGACATTTGTTTTGTCAAAAATGGATATCCTATGTGAAAATGGCACCTGATTGAAGTCCAAGGTGGCGTGGCATTAATATATATATATATATATATATATATATATATATATATATATATATATATATATATATATATATATATATATATATATATATATATATATATATATATATATATATATATATATATATATATATATATATATATATATATATATATATATATATATATATATATTATAAAAAAAGAAAAAGGTAAAAAACAAAAAAAAACATGCCATGCAAAATTAGGCTTGATGGCCAGCGGGATCGAACCTGCGGCCACCCGGCACCAAAGATTGGCTGGTGCCCATTGAATCACTTGTTTCATTCAATACTTATGGGGCATAGTTTATATATAAACCTTTTCCATCAGAAATTGGAGGTAGAAGAGGCCACCAGTGGGGTTGGAAACCCCGACCAATGCCTCTTCAAAATACTTAACTACCAATGGGCCATTTTAGCTATTTAAGATATATTTAGTGCACTTTATATTTATCCTTTAAACTGACAGCCTAACCTTAGTAAAATAAGCTTATTATTTATTTTTGATCCCAAAATTGACATGAAGCCAAATCTTCAAAAATGGCTAAAGGTTAATTTGAAAGGGGGAATTAAGTAAAGGGTTATTTTTGTAAAAAAAATTTATAGCCTTATTTTGGCTAATTTCATGTATAAAAAGGGGGTTTAGGAGACTCTTAGGGGCATTCAAAAAAGGAAGAGAACATTCAAGTGTTGAGAGTGAGGGAAATTTGTGAAGTGATTATTTCTATACTTTGGAACAACATGATGCTATTGTACTTGAAAGGAGTGATTTTGTAAACATTTGTACCTAATTTTGGAGATAATCAAATCAGTCCCCCTATTGGAGCAAGACCCGAAGATGTAGTCCATACAAACAAACTTCAAGATCAAATTGTTTGCATCTTCTTTCTCTCATTTTCTCTTTTATCAACTTAATCTTGTTGTTCTCTTATTTCAATTATGTTAATTTGATTCATTAAAAGTTTAAATTAGCTTTATATAATCAGTTAGCATTTCTTTGTAATAGTCCTAGATCCTAGAAATGAGATCAAATTTGGTATCAGAGCTTTTGTTGGACTAGAATTGCAAATTTCAATGATAACAAGATCTAAGATTGAGAAAGGTGAAGGAAAGCTCGAGGAATACAATCCTCAAATTTAAAAATGAAGGACTAAATCATCATTACAAAGGGCAGATGAAGGTGGTGGACAAGCTTTTCAAGATAAGAGTATCCAGAAGACTCTTTACAATTTGCAAACAATGTTAGAAGTTTTGGTACAAGAAAGAGAAGAGAAGATGCAAATACATGTAGCTTGAAAGGACAAAGGGAAAAATAAAGGTGATGATCGTGATCCACCAAACACACCTCCATCTTCTCCTTCTTCTACCCATTCTGAGTCTTCTAATATTTTTAAGGGTGGACATAAGCCTCGCATACAGTTGGATGTAAAGTTTGACTTACCAAAATATTGTGGGGAATTAAATGCCAACAAACTAGCTGAAAGTCTACTATAGAGTTCAAAACCTTATAGATGATGTTGATAGAATTTAGTTAGCCACTCTTCGGTTAGGTAGTGTAGCTCTAACCTAGTGGGAGAGTAGGATTCGACATGAAACTTTACAGCATGGTAAATTCAAATTTTCTTGGTCAGAATTTGTTAGTGCTTTAAAGAAGAAATTCTACCCTTAGGCCATATGCAACAGTTAATGATGAACTGACATCATTTTAGGCAAGGGAAAGGTTAGTCTGTCCAAGATTACACCCATGAATTTCATAAAAAGGTTATTTCATTAAATGTCCCATTGTATACCCAGGACACTTTACTCAAGTATATAGGTGGTCTTCATTCTTACCTAAGACATTATATTCTCGTCCTGAATCTTTTTAATTTGGATGAAGTATGTGTCCAAGCAACACATTTAGAATCAAGGGGTAAGGGTAGTTTCATTGATAAGTCTGGTAAAAAGCCATCTAAGTTTAAAGAAAAGTCCAAAGGCAAACTAAAGGGTAAGAAGATAGCTATAGTGAAGAAAGAGGGTGAAAAACCCACATGCTCACATTGCAAGAAAGAAGGGCATGATGATTCTAAGTGTTGGAAGCAACACCCAGAAAAAAGGCCGAAGAGATATGGTGGAAATAAAGGCAAACAAAAGACTACTGTTGTAAGTCAATAGGATCTTGAATTTGACTCTAGAGATGAGACAAAAATTGTTGCTGCTAGGATCCAAGGTAAAGGAAAAGGCATATCTCTCTCATCAACCACAAATTCTTCTAGCATAAATGCAAGTACAAGTAAACAATCTACTCCTAAGAATGATAGGCAAAGGAATGAATTATTTCACATTTCAATTGTTATCAAGCATCTTAAGGTCAATACATCATTTGATAGGGGTTCTCAAGTTAATTTGATAGCCGAGGAAGTTGTTAAAAAGCTTAACTTGACTACAACACCTCATCCAAAACCATATCCTCTTGGATGGGTTTGCAATGATGCACAATTATAAGTAACTAAACAATGCAAGTTAAGATTTTCTATCACTGCAAACTTTGTGGATGAGGTAGAAGCTGATGTAGTTCCTTTAAATATTTGTGGTCTTGTACTTTGGAGTCCCTATTTGTATGATTGACGGGCTATCTTCTATAGCGGGGAAAATAAGTATCATCTGTTTAAAGATAAAATTGAATACATTGTACGTGCACATAAGGTTAAGACTAATCTAGCAAAAGTTAATGCTGGTAAGATGAAAAGGTTAGTCAACTCTAGTAAGAATTTTGTATTGATGATTGTAAAATCCAACGAAGATGAAACATTTGAGACATTTAAGGGATGTGATCCAAAACATAAATCTAAAATGGTCAAAGTTGTTTTTTCCTACAATGACTTGTTTCAAGAGCCAAAGGGATTGCCTCGTAAGAGAGAGATACAACATGAGATTTAGTTGCAGCTAGAATCACTACTTCTTAATATTGGGATGTACTATTTATCAATCTTGTAGAATGAAGAAATCAAGAAGCAAGTTCAAGAGCTCTTTGAGAAAGGAGTTATCCATCCTAGTATTTCTGCTTGTGGTTCTCCTATTATGTTGGTTCCAAAGAAAGATGGGACTTGGAGAATGTGCATTGATTATAGGGCTCTGAAAAAGATAATGGTAAAGAACAAGTACCCTCTTCCTAGGATTGATGATTTACTTGATCAGTTGAAACATCTTATTTATTTCACTAAGCTAGACTTATATAGTGGATATCATCAAATAAGAATGAGAAAAAGTGATATTTGGAAAACTACTTTTAAGACAAAACAAGGACTTTATGAGTGGTTGGTTATTCCATTCGGGCTTTGTAATGCACTAGCTACATTCATGAGAGTCATGAATGATGTCTTTCGTCTTTTTATTGATGATTTTGTCATAGTCTATTTAGATGATATTCTTTTATTTAGTAAGTCTTTGGATGATCATGTAATTCATGTAAAGAAAGTACTTGATGTACTAAGAAAAGGAAAACTCTATGTAAAGATGTCAAAATGCACATTTACAAAGACATCCTTAGTTTACTTAGCCCCTACGAAGGTCGAATGTATTGTAAAATGGCCTGATCCAAGTATAGTTACAGAAGTCAAGAGCTTTTTAGGTGCAGTTCAATACTGGAGGAAGTTCATTACAAACTTCTCTTTTATTTCATCACCATTGCATGCATTAACTAGTACCAAGACAAATTTTTAGTGGGGAGGTCCGCAATAGAAGGGTTTCGATACTTTGAAATAAAAGTTGAGCACTACACCAGTTCTAGCTCTACCTAATTTACTTCAACCATTTGAGATTGAGACAGATGCAAGCGGGTTTTCCATGGGAGTTGTACTCATGCAAGGAGGTAAACTAGTCTACTACCACTCTGAAACTTTTTTAGGAGTAGTAAGTAACTATCCTACTTATGATAAAGAACTTTATGCTTTAGTTCAGTGTTAAAAAATGGAAGCACTACTTAATGGGAAAGGAAGCTATAATCCACACTGATCACCAGCCACTACAAGATTTGTACTCACAATCAAAGTTGGAACAAAGTAGGCACTTTAGGTGGATGGGTTTTCTACAACAGTTTCATTTGGTAATTAATTATAAGAAGGGTTCCCATAACAAAGTAGCAGATATGCTCTCTAGACCTCCTATTCAGAATGCTTTGATAATCCTTCAAAATAGATCTATGGTTCATGAAAGTTTTCAAGAACAATATGCTAATGATGAGAACTTTAAGGATATCTATGCATCTTTAATCCATGATAAACATGTAGAAGAGAAAGATTACTATGTGTAGGATAATTTGTTGTACCACTTGGGAAAACTATGCATTCCTAAAGATGAATAGACACATGTAATCTATGAAGCACACACCTCTTTGGTTGCAGGACATTTTGGGGTAAGTAAGACATTAGCCCAATTGCAGAAATATTGTTACTAGCCTCATATGCAAGAAACTGTCACCAAGTATATAAAAGGATGTGTAATGTGTACAACTAGCAAATGAAGTAATAGGAAATTGGGTTTGTACACACCATTACCTGTACCATCCCATCCATGGGAAAGTGTGTCTATGAACTTTGTGGGGGTTTTACCTATGTCTAGGAAGGGTCATGATTATTTGTATGTAGTAGTTGATCAGTTCAACAAAATGTATATTTAATGCCTTGTAAAAAGAAAATCACTATTGAACAGATAGCTCATTTGTACTTTCAATTTTTATGGGTTCATTTTGGGTTACCTACTTCTATTGTATCGGATCAAGATTCTTGATTCTTAGGGAATTTTAGTCATCTTTGTGGGGATTCATGGACACTAAGCTTAAGAAGAGTATAGCCTTCCATCCACAAATTGACAAATAGAAAGAGGTGGTGAATAGGATAGTTGTGCATCTACTTAGAGGTTACTACACCAAGCATCATAAGTTGTGGGATGAAAGTATTCACTATGTGCAGTATGCTTACAACTATGTGACACATTCTTCTACAAAGAGGTCTCCTTTTGAGACTTTCTTTAGTTACTTGCCTAAGACACCAATAGATTTTTCTTTTGGGAAGGATGATGTTGTAGATGGATGCCATGATGTAGAAAAGGCTTTAAAGTTCATCCAAAAGGTCCAACCAATCTATCAGGCAGTAGAAGCATAGTTAGAGCAGAGCCAAGAAAAATACAAGGCTTGACATGATAAGCATCACATTGATCACCAATTCCAAGTTGGTGAAAGAGTTTGGTTAGATATCAACAAGGAAAGAATGTAAGGTCAAGGAAGAAAGCTCAAGCCTATCAGGTATGGTCCTTTTTAGATCTTGTAAAAGATCGGTACCAATGCTTTTCGACTTAATCTTCCTCCATATACGCAAATTTACTCAGTTGCCAATGTTGAGAATCTGAAGTTGTATGAGCCTCCAATGATCTTGGATGAAGACATTTGTGTTCAAGTTCCATTAGTTGATGATCTTTCACCAAAGTATATGTCAAAATTGCTAGAAGATGTTGTCTTAGACAAGAATTTTAAAACTTCATGAAGAGGATCAATTGAATACCTCTGAGTGGGATTGAAGGGGATGCACCCAAGCAAGGCAAGATGGATGGAGATTGGTAAAGTGAGGGAACTATACCCTCACCTACTTTCTGAGTAAACCAAACTTTCAGAGGTCCGAAAGCTCTTTAGTGGGGAGGATTGATCCGACAAATATTTTCACCAAAATTTGAAGTATCCTAAAAACTTCAACAATTAACATTAGTTTAAAGTCCTCAATATTTTGGACCCGACGCAATTTGAATGGGTGAAAATGTAGTCGGTATGCTCAAGTTACGACTAGTCAAAGGTTGGTAAAACTCAGATATAAAGGCCATCAAAAAAAAAATCAGTTAAAGTCAATGTTAGATCAAAGATCATGTTGACAGGTCTCTGATGATGTTCGTTTCATCAAAAATAGAGTTCGTATGTGAAAATGGCTCTTGATTGAAGTCCAAGGTGGCATGGCATTAAAAATATATATATAATTATTTTTTAAAATATTTTTTTTTAAAAATGCCATGCAAAATTAGGCTTGATGGTCAGCGAGGTCGAACTTGTGACCACCCAGCACCAAAGCTCGATCGGTGGCCATTGGACGATTTGTTTCATTCAATCCTTATGGGGCACATTTTCTATATAAACCTTTTTCACCAAAAATTGGAGGTAGAAGAGGCCACCGATGGGGTTGGAACCCCTGACTGACACATCTTCAAAAGCTTAACTACCACTGCACCATTTTAGCTCTTTAAGATATATTTAGTGTAGTTTATATTTATCCTTTAAACCGATAGTCTAACCTCAGTAAAATAAGGTTATTATTTATTTTTGACCCCAAAATTGACATGAAGCCAAATTTTCAAAAACGGCTAAAGGTTAATTCGAAGGGGGAAATTAATTAAAGGGTCATTTTTGTAAAATTTTGTTATAGCCTTATTTTGGCTAATTTCATGTATAAAAAGGGGAGTTAGGAGACTCTTAGGGGCATTTGAAAAAGGAAGATAATGTCGAAGTGCTAAGCGTGAGGGAAATTTGTGAAGTGATCATTTTTGTACTTTGGAACAATGTGATGTTGTTTTACTTGAAAGGAGTGCTTTTGTAAACATTTATACCTAATTTTGGAGATAATCAGATCGGTCCCCCTATTGGAGCAGGACTCAGAGACGTAGTCCTTACAGACAAACTTCGAGATCAAATTGTTTGCATCTTCTTTCTCTCATGTTCTCTTTTATCAGCTTAATCTTGTTGTTCTCTTATTTCAATTATGTTAATTTGATTCATTAAAAGTTTAAATTAGCTTTATGTTATCAGTTAGGATTCCTTTGTAATAGTCCTAGATCCTAGAAATCAGATTAGAAGGATCCATTGTATGGATTGTGCAATAAAACTCAATAAAACTCAATTTTTGATGCAATTTGATGTTTTCTTTGTATTTTTATGATAGCCATTAGGAGTATTATTATTTTTTGGTTACTTTTGAGACATTCTAATGTTTGGATGATAATTCTATGAATGAAACCACTGATTCTCATGAAGTGATACATATCTGAACTACAAAATACCATTCTAACAATTATATGTGTGGATGAGAGTTTATCTTAAGGTGATCACCCAATAAGGAAGTGTCTACTGAAGAAGTTTGTATGGAGCAGTAGTAGAGGATCTATCTCAAGGAGGTGTAATTTTTATGATTCAAGGTGCTTAGATATACCCTAAAAAAGGTGAATCCAACCTTGTTTGATGTCAGAAGTGTTGGGACAATATCTACCTAGTTTAAGGTGGTTTTGAACATGAATTTGTGGCTTTTGTTGCTATAGATCTTTTATGACTAATTCCTTTTGTATTTGAAACATTTATGATCTAAGGATAGACTTTCTAGAGTTTTGGATCTTGGGAATACAAGGAACTTGTACTTTCTTTGTTAAATTACCCTATTTTTATGCATTTTTGAGCCACAATATGGTAACAATGGGATATCATCCAAACAAACACATGGAATCCTTTTGATATGTTGTAGTATGGGTTAAAGAATATCTAAAAATCTAGAGAGTTAGGTTTTATCTTTGGAAAATTGGGATAAATCCAAGCTTCTTTCTTGCTGCAGACCTATTGAGGGGTAGTTAGGCCTAGAGGGCAGTTTGAAGAGATTTAGGTGTTGGATGTTGCTTGAGGACCAATTTTTTTTTGAAAGCTTTTGAATCCACCTTTTTTGGGCCTAAGACACCCATCCTAATAATTTAGGGATCCTTGAAGTTGTTTGAGTACTATTTTCCCTTATAAAGGGTTTGGGGAACCTTGCATTTTCCTTATAGGTATAAGTGGGATTAACTTAGTTTTGACACCCACCACCCTTAAAATTGCATCAAGTGCTATTAGTGAAATAGTATGAATCCTTTGGAGGTTGGGGAAGTGGTCTTAACAACTTTAATATTTTGGATCCTTAGTTAGCCCAATTAGAGTTGAAGTATCCTTTCACGAGAAGCACTTAGATTGGTCCAACTTGTCAAGGAGATTAGGAACCATGTCCCAAGGGGAAAGAGAGTTACCCACAAGGATGAATAACATGTATTTGGTAAGGATAGTCAAAGAGTAGTTGGCATGGATAGTCAAAGAGTAGCTATCAAATAACAATAAGTTGAAGAAAGCATTAGAACAAAGCAAGAAGGAGAGTTATGATAAGGATAGACAACTAAAAATTATAATGGAAAGATTGTTTGCATTAGAGAAAAGTGATAAAGATAGAAGATAGGATGATGAAGTAGAAATTGAAGGAGAGGAAGAACTACCCCAAGAGGAATAATAATTAGATCTTGAAGATATAATGATGGTTGGGTTTACAAAAGTCATAAAGTATGGAGATACAAGGGCAAGAGAATTTTTACCTGTGTATGCATTAAAGATCTATGATGCCTAATTAATAGATTGATTTAGTGCTAGTTAGAAATTCTTTAGAATAACTAAGAGGGGGATGGGGTGAACTAATTATTCAAGGTCCAAATGTCTTATTCAGACTTTTTACTAAGCATAGTGAGCCCTTTCAAACATTCATTCATCCAAGCTTTAACTTTTCTAATAAAAAAGTTACTATAAATCAACATGCAAGCATAACACATAAGAAATCAACACATAACATAGTGATTTATGTGGAAACCCAATTTGGAAAAAACCACTAGTAACATGCTACTCAATTCTCACTCTTCTAAAGTGATGCCCTGTGAAAGGCCTACCCTGTTAAAGGATTACAACACACTATTAAATGTGACCTTGTTAGAGGATTTAACCACCCTATTAGAAGTGGGCCTAGTTAGAGGACTTTAGAACATTCACTTGGAATGCCACCGTGTTAAAGGATTTACAAATGGCTATTAAATGAACCTAAGCCCATAGGATTTTCATATCTAATACAATTGCTAGAGAATATTAGAAAACCATTGAACTAACTACAATATACAACTTATCTTGCAGATCTTAGATCACATCTCAGCTTAGAACCTTGCCTAGCCTTCAATCATTGCAACTTTAACAGCTTGCTCTCCTTTCAAGCTTAGTCTCTTTGAGTCTCCATGCTCAATCTACCAGTGCAATCATCTCTTCATGACCACTTGTAGAAGCAGAGCCTCTATGCTCTTTCTTCTCCTAGATTTCTTCTCCTTGACACCCTTCTAACCACTTCATAGATTTGGCACTTTAGCAGCAATAATATCAGTAGCTCTTTGCTTCTTGGTCTATGACTTCTTAAATAAAAGTCTTATAGTTCTTTTCCTTCTCGATTCTTCCATTATTTAATTTCAATTTGCATGGATTAGGTAGGATTCATTACACATATTCCATATTCTATTTTCTCTAGAAACTTCTTGAATAATCCTCTTGAATTTTCTCAAAAATGGTTTACATAGAATTTCATGCCACTAGTTCATAATTCTTATCTTCAAACTTGTTCACAAAATTCAAGGTAACCACTTTGCTTGCTCAAATTTAGGGAATCTTCATCATTTGAAATAATGCAGCAGCTTGACACTTATTGAATTACTAGTGCTCAACACATACTATGTTACTTGGCATCAACTTTGTTTTTCCTAATGCTCGACACCTAAAGATTACTTGGCACCAACTAAGATTCTCTGATGCTCAGTACCTAATCTTCACTTAGCACCTGAAGATCACTCGGTACACACTATAATTTTATATTACTTGGCTCCAATTGAGAATTTTTTCGGCTTCAACTAACTTGCTCGGCTCCCACTAATGATCTTAGTTTAAGCTTTGCATTCAACCTTGTTACAACTTCTTCCTTCGATGTTTCTAAGTGTGACCAACCTCTATAATTTTGAGTATTTTATCAATACATCATTTAACCATTATCTTAAGTATTCTTTGCACTACATGAAAAAATCATAACTCAACTTTTCTCTTAGGTACTATTGTTACATCATGTTCGTCAAATCCTCTTCATGAATCAACTAAGTGATAGTACTTGGATCTTATAAGAAAATATCATCCCTAAAAATAGTAGGTTTGACATCAATGACAAAATAATGATTGAAAACATTCTTTTAACAACAATCTTCATTCTTTGCAACAATCTCCCTCTTTGATCTTCAACAATGAGCTTTTCAATTAGATTTCCAACAATCTTCCTCTTTAGCATTGATGTTAAACCAAACTGATTAACCATTAAACTATACTATTTATCCAAAAACTAACTAGGTTAGAGCAGTAAGTCAAATGCCAAAAAGTAATTGTACTACTAGTATTACCATCAGTTTTCACATCTCTTTCTACTATCTTGATTGCTTCATTTTTTATTCTCCCTCTTTGCTGGTGTATCCTTGTTCTTTGTTTCTCTCCCTTTGTATTTCTCATCTTCTATTGTTTTGATCAACTTTTGATTACTTTAGTCAACTTCTCCCTCTATCTTATTTGATTAGTATTACCACTACTTCTCCTATTGATCAATTTCTCATAGTTTCTCCCTCTTTGACAACAATGCCAAATAGATATTAGCATCTTAGTATGCAAGTGTAGCTTTTGCAAGTTCATTCAATTTCTTCGTTGGTCACCTTGCTTGTGACTGATTTGGAAATTCAGCACATCTAATACTTTAGGCATGAATCCTAAAGTAAACATCCTTAGCATCAATGTGTAAAATCTTCAACAATCTGCTTATTTAATGTAGGGCACTCTTTTTTTTTACTTCAAGTAGCCTTAGCTAGGGGTATCACCCCTAACTTACCTCTAAGATGATCAAAAGAATCTTTAGGTAGTGCTTTTATGAAGATATCAGCAATTTATTTCTTTGAACTAACATATTCCATCTTCACTTGTTTATCATCCACCAACTCTCTTACATAGTGATACTTGATTGCAATATGCTTGGTTTTAGCTCGCATTACAAGGTTATTTGATATGTTGATAGCACTTTTATTAACACAATAAAGTATCACAGGCTTAGTTACTTCTTCCTTCATATCTCACAGCAAATGTCTGATCCATACAATATTGGTGTAATTTATAGCAGCTGCAACATATTCAGCTTCAGCAATGGACTATGAGGTACAACTTTTCTTTCTGTTGGTCCATGTAATCAACATTTTTCCTAATAAAAGTGCTCCTCCACTAGTGCTTATTCTATCATCAATGTTACCTCCCCAATTTGCATCAGTGTAGGCTCTCAGTTCAAAATTTTCACTCCTCTTGTAGTACAAACCAAATTCATCAGTTCCTTTTAGGTACCTCATATTCTCTTTACTACCATCAACTAGTTTTCTCTTGGATTTGTAGAAAATCTTGCCACTAGTCTAATAGCTAATGCAATGTCTGGTCTACTATTTACAACATATTTTAGCTTTCTAATCATTGATCTATACAATGTCTAATTTACTTTAGTAGACTCATCATTCTTGGATAGCTTATGTCCAGTTTCCATAGGTGTGCTGACTAGTTTTGAATCTTCTAACCCAAATTTTTTGAGTATCTCCTTGATGTATTTTTATTGGGTCACAAATATGCCATGCTTCAATTGATGCACTTGTAATCCAACTAAGAATTTGATTTCTCCAAACATTGACATCTCAAATTCATGCTTCATTGGATCCACAAAATCTTTTCAAAGAACATCTTTTCCTCCAAATATTATATCATCAACAAAGATTTTTGATATCAAAATATCTTTACCTTCTTTAGCTTTGATGTACAAGTTGTTGTTGTCATCTGATCTCTCATACCATGCTTTGGGTCCTCGCTTTAATCCATAAAGTTCTTTGTGTAGTTTGCAGACCATGTCCTTGTTCTTCTCATTTACAAATCCCTCTAGTTGTTCTATGTAGTTTTCCTCTTCCAGTATACCTTTCAGAAAAATAGACTTCACATCTATTTGGTAGACTTTGAAACCTTTATATGTAGCATATGCAAGTAATGTTCTTACGCCTTCCATTCATGCAACAAGGGAAAATGTTTCCCCATTATCCATTTCTTCTTCTTGTGCATAGCCTTTGCAAACTAGCCTAGCTTTGTTTTTTTTTATCTCACCATTCTCATCAAGTTTTCTAAACACCCATTTGCTACCAATCGCATTCTTTTCAGTTGGTCTGGGAACTAGGTTCTATGTTTTGTTCTTTTCAATTTGATCTATCTCTTCTTCCATGGCTTTATACTAGGCATCATCTTGGAGTGCATCTTTCACTATTTTAGGTTCAACCCTACTTAATAGACATGATTCATTCCTGAGCCTATTCCTTGTCATTGGTTTGGCATCCTTGTCACCAATGATTTGATCTATAGGGTGATGTCTTCTCACATACTTACCTAATCTTTGTTCTATCCTTCTTTCCATGTTTGATCCTTTAGCTTCAAATTCATTTTGTTCTTCTTCATCTGGCACTTTATTCATTCCTCTCATGTATACTATTTTTAGAATCAAAATGAACATTTTATACATTCTGCAGCTCGGCTTTTGAATATAGCTTCGCATTCACAGGTTGAGACTCAATAGATATTGAAATTTGTTGCTAATTCCCAACTTGATTTACAGCATTGTCTTCAACCATCATTCCTTCATAGAAGTACACAAAGGATCTATAATCCTCTAATTTCTTGGACTCATCAACTTAGACTTCTGCATGTTCATCAAAATTTACATTTGCACTCTCCAAAATCATGTTAATGCTAGTCTTTAAACACTTATATGCTTTGCTTCTAGTGGAGTATCCAAGGAATATGCCTTCATCACTCTTGGGATCAAACCTTCCATTTCTAGTATCTTTAGGAATATAGAATTTACAGCTAAATAATTTGAAATTTTTAACATTAGGTGAATGACCATACCATAATTCAAAAGATTTTGCATTTATACCTTTCTTGACTTGAACTCTATTCAGTGTGTAGACTGTAGTACTTACAACTTCTCTCCAGTACTTTAGTGCAACATTTTTCTCCATCATCAAGGTTCTAGCATAGTTAATCACTAACCTATTCCTTCTATGAGCAATACCATTCTGTGGTGGAGTTCTTGGTGTTGATGCTTTCCTTTTGATACCTTTTTCATTGCATAATGTCTTAAAATCCTTTGATGTGAACTCACCTCCTTTGTCTGATCTTAGGCATTTTAAGTTCTTTACTATTTCCTTCTCAACTCTAGCTAAACACCACTTAAACATTTGAAATGCATCAAATATTTTCTTTTAAAATATAGTAGTCATCATCCTATAATAATCATCTACAAATATCATTATGTATCTATCTCCTAGGTAGCTTTGCACTTCTATTGGACCACATAAGTCTATATGGACTAACTCTAGTACTTCTTTGGAAGTGTATGTTTTTCTTTTCAAGCTAGACTTAGTCATCTTCCCTAGTTGACATTGTTTGCACATTGTGTTTTAAGGTTTCTTCAATTTGGGAAACCCTTTGACCTTCTTTTTCTTGTTGATGCTAATTAGATTATCAAATTTAACATGACACATCCTTTTATGCCACAGCCACACATCATTAAATCTAACAACAAGACATTTTGCATATTCCAAATTAAGGTAAAATAGATTACCTCTAGTTTGTTTACCTTTTCCTATTAGATTTGCTTTAGTGTCACAGATCTTGGTAGTTTTGTTTCCAAATTCAACTTTACAACCTACATTGCCTAACTGTGATACACTAAACAAGTCATAGTTCAATCCTTCAACATAATATGCATTATCACATGAAATTTTCTCTATGATCTTAATAAAGCCTTTTCATTTAATTTGATATAGGGAATCATAACCAAACCTAACACTATTTCCATCATATTGTGTAAAGATAATGAACTTACTTTTGTCTCCTATCATGTGATGTGAGCATCCACTATCTATGATCCACTTGTCATTCTTGTTCACATAAGTAACCAATGTTGTTGCTTCATTTTCTTTATCTAATTCATCCTTCATGGCCACATAGAATACTTCATCATCATTCTCATTAGAATCTTCTTCAATATTGTAGCATCTCTTGCCTTTTTCCTTGTAGTCTTTGCTATCATCTTCTCTTTTGTTCCTGCACTTGTTTCCTTCTTTGTAGTTCTTCTTCTATGTACATCTTGCTGCAATATGACCTACTTCATTGCAATTGAAACATATAATAGGGATCTTTCCTTTGAATTTACATTTGCCTCTATGAAATCTCCTAGCCAGTAGTGCTTCTAACTATTCCACATCTTCCTCATCTATGCTACTATCACTAGATGCATTTTTTCCCTTTCTTCTCTTTTTTCTTGATGTCTCCTCCTTAGTGTCTTTTATTATCATCTTGGCCTTGAAAGTAGATTCAAGTTTCTTAGGTCAGTAGTTGTCAAAATTGGATAGTTTAAATGCAATAATTCTTTGCACTATTCCTTCAAAGGTTAGTGGGTTTCCTTGTACACACCTTAGCTCTTGGATGGATGAAATGCTAATAGCATAGATAAGGAGTAGAGTTCTTAAGTATTTTCTTATGACAATTTCTTCTTCCAATTGACCACCTAGACTTCTTATTGTAGTTACCACTTCTTTTATTCTTGTAGCATATTGACCAGCATTTTCACCTTCCTCTATTTTCATGTCATCAAACTTTCCTCTTAAGCTTTTTCTCTTTGCTCTCTAGACATTCTAATCTCCTCCATAGATATCTGATAAGGCTTTCCACATCTTGAATGAAATGTCACAATCTTTGATGTCATCATATTCTAGATAATTGAGTGTAGACGAAATCTCTAGCATTACTTGATTGTGCTCCTTCTTTTTATTCAAATCATCTATAGTAAGAGGACCTGCTAGATTTACATGTTTTTATCCAATTGAGGTTATAGTAACCTATTTATCCAAGGTTTAGTTTCATCAGACTTGGCCATTTAGAAATGTTGTCTTTGTTGAGCTTGGGAACTTCTCTCTTGGACATCTTGATCTTCCTACTTCTAGTACCTTAAAACTAAACCATCAAATAGCTTTGACACCAATTTTCAAAAATGCTTTAGAATAACTGAGAGGGGGAGGGGGTGAATCAATTATTCAAGGTCCATATGTCTTATTCAAACTTTTTACTAAGTATAGTGAGCCCTTTCAAACATTCATTCATCAAGGCTTTACCTGTTCTAATTAGCATGTTACTGTAAATCAACATGCAAGCATAACACATAAGAAATCAACACATAACACAGTGATTTATGTGGAAACCCAATTTGGGAAAAACTGCCAGTATCATGATACTTAATTCTCACTCTTCTGAAGTGATGCTCTGTGAAAGACCTACCATGTTAAATGCTTACAACACACTATTAAATGTGACCTTGTTAGAAGATTTAACCACCCTAGTAGAAGTGGGCCTGGTTAGAGGACTTTAGAACATTCACTTGGAATGCCAACTTGCTAAAAAATTTACAAATAGATATTAAACCAACCCAAGTCCATAGGATTTTCATATCTAATACAATTGCTAGAGAGTATTAGAAAATATTTGACCTAACTACAATATACAACTTATCTTACAGATCTCAGATCACTTCTTAGCTCATACCCTTGCCTGCCCTTCAATCACTACAACTCTAATAGCTTGCCCTCCTTTCAAGCTTAGTCTCCTTGAGTCTCCATGCTCAATGTACTAGTGTGGTCATCTCTTCATGACCACTTGTAGAAGTAGAGCCTTTGTGCTCTTTCTTCTCCTAGATGTCTTCTCCTTGACACCCTTCTAACCACTTCACAAATTTGGTACTTTAGTAGAAATAGTATCAGCAACTATGTGCTTTTTGGTCTATGACTCCTTAAATAGAAGTCTTGGAGTTCTTTTCTTGCTTGATTCTTCTATTATTTAATTTTAATTCACATGGATTAGCTAGGATTCATTGCATCTAACCCATTTTTTTTTCTCTAGAAAATTCTTGAATAATCCTCTTGAATTCACTAGAAAATGGTTTACATAGAATTCTATGCCACTAGATCATTATCCTTAGGCTGGGGTCCCATGGGTACCCACTTGCTTAAAAATAGAGTGGCTGCTGCTGAGCTTTTTTAGGAACATTTAAAGGGGAGTGGTCTCGTGGCATTACATATAAATCTGCTTTAAAAAATTAGATCCTAAATTGAAGGAAATATTAAAAATATAAATTGTTGTTTTTAGAATTTTTGGTAGGATGATTTCAATTTGGAAGGAAAATGAAGGGTAGGTTCTTGCCAAGTGGTAG
This sequence comes from Cupressus sempervirens, assembly GCA_028749045.1. Taxonomy (NCBI): domain Eukaryota; kingdom Viridiplantae; phylum Streptophyta; class Pinopsida; order Cupressales; family Cupressaceae; genus Cupressus; species Cupressus sempervirens. Next base: position 277,172,594 of record CM053789.1, on the reverse strand, counting down.
ATTTTTTCCCTAAATAGTAGCGGCTATTTCCAGCCCCCTGCCCCCTTTTTCATTCGCTCAACTAAAAAGTAGGGGCTCCTAGTTAATAGGAAAGGATTCCAAATTAAGCTTTAGCCCCCCCAAAATATTATCATGGGACCTCCAGCTCCTTAAATATAGAGCCCAAGCCCTCCCATGGGACCCCAGGGTTATCTTCCAACTCATTCACAAAACTCAAGGTCACCACTTTGTTAGCTCATATTTGGTGAATTTTTGTCATTTGAAATAATGTAGTAGCTTGACACTTATTGAATTATGAGTGCTTGGCACATACTATGTTACTCGACATCAATAGTGTTTTTTCTAATGCTCGACACCTGAAAATTACTCAGTAGCAACTAAGATTTTTTGATGCTTGGCACTTGATCTTTACTCGACACATAAAGATCACTTGGCACACACTAGAATTCCCTATTACTCGGCTCCAATTGATAATTTTCTCCTCTTCAACTAACTTTCTCGGCACCCACTAATGATCTTAGTTTAAGCTTTGCATTCGACCTTGTTACAACTTCTTCCTCTAATGTTTCTAAGTGTGACCAACCTCTGTATTGTTGAGTATGTTATCAATACATCATTTAACCAATGTCTTAATTGATCCTTGCACTATATTACAACATCATAACTCAACTTTTCCCTTAGGTACTCTTGTTATTATTGGAATAAATTATTGTAAAGAATGCTTCTAAGAGGGGGGTGGGTGGGTGGGGGTTGAATCAAAAGTACTAGCCTTTTAACTATTTCAAATCCTTAATAACATATATTTGAAATGAACATGCATGCATATAAATATTAAGCAATCATAAGAAACCAATATGCATCACCACATAACACTTAAGATTTGGTAACCCAAAAACCCTCCAGAAATAAGAAGGTAAAACTAGGGTGGGGATGATACCCACAAAATCATTGTAGTAATAATGTTTGACCACTTCTGATGGTCTGCCCTATTAAAGGCCTGCCATGTCAAAGGCTTTACACTGTATCAATAGTGACCTAATTAAAGGATTTATAAACACTTCACATGAAGTGTCACCCTGTCAAAGGATTTAGTCACCTAGTTAAAGGATCTACAAAATAGCTGCTAAGATAACCTATCATCATAGGATTTCCTTTCTAATACAATGACTAAAGAGTATTAGGTATAATAAACCTGATGGTTACAATCCTTCGATTGTTGAATATAGGTACTTGATCTGCTTTTTCTGATCTTGATCCTCTGTGATCTTATTCTCTTTCCTCTGATAGTAGTCTTCCTTATACACCCTTTTCTTTGTTCTAATATTCAATGTGATTTTTTCTTCCTTATAAAGACACTCAAAGACTTAGGGTTAGGTATGGATCTACGATCCATATTTAATCTCTGATTTTTGCGTATTCCTTGCACATATTTGATTGTTTGCATGCCTTCTCCATTTTTCTTATTGGCTACATGTAGATTACATAGGAAATATAAATGATTTGATCTTATCACTTAAATCTTCCAAGATTTGTCTTATGTCAGCTATGAAAATGATTTACATATGAGTTTGTGAAGTTTCAAACTCATATGTTGATTCTGAGTTACTCAGCACTTACTGGTTCCTGATGCTCGACACCTTCTGTAACTCAGCTTCTATATATGCTCCTATCTTTCTTGGCATCATTTAAGACTTGGCACCTAAATAATACTTAGTACTTAGATCATGCTTGACACCTATACACACTCAGGACCTAATCTTCACTCGGCACCTGAAGATCACTCGACACCTGATGAATTTCCTGACTTGGCACATGCTATGGCTTGGCATACACAGTGTACTTGACTTCAATGTGAAAAGTGGTTAAGTGTGTTGGCACTCAAGTGTCAAAACCATTTTTAGACTAACAATCTCCCCCTTTGACATGAGTGTCAAAAACACTTAACTAAGCAATATTTATCTAATCTTATGAGTATGTTTTTTGATCTACTTGATCAATATGTATATTTTTTTGATCTGCTTGGTATGTATACAGAGGTTTATGAAAAATTTATAACTTACAATATATACTTCCAAATTATTATAACTCTTATAACTCCCCTTGAGTTGATCATGCCAATGTCTTGTGTCCTTATGCGTAATATTTGCTTTAATATATCTTCACAATATTATCTCCCCGTTAGAGTATTATCTCCCCCTTTTGATACTTATCTCAAAGGGTCCTAAATAGTAATGCCATGTTTGGCCAAAAATGTCTTGTTTACTCAAGGAGTATTTGGAGAGCTACATCCCAATTATTTAAGGCAATATCCAATGACTTTTGTTGGATTGGAAGCTCTGCTGCGAGATCAACCAGTCCTTCATGTGTAGAAATATTGGGATCCTTCTTCAGGACTGTTTTTGCATACATTTTCTCCTTGTGCAATACTTCTAAGTGAGGAGTAATGGAGGCTTGAATTTGCATCAACTTTTCTTTGATAGTGGCCTCTTCTACTGATAAGCAACTAATTCCCTCTGAGTGTGTAATGTATGAGAAAATTGCTTTTCACTCTTTGCTGGATCTGAGGGTAGTTGCGTGTTGGAGAGTTATAATTTACTCTCAAGGTTCAAAAATTTCTCATTTATTTCATGTGTGAACTTGGAAAAATCACACAATTTACTGTAAAGGGAAAATATGTTCCCTAATACACTTTTTACATTTTTCAATTTCTTGGCTAGGTCAACCTGTCCCAAAATTATGTTATTAGCTATTTTTTGGTTGACTTTGCCTATAAATTTTCTTTTCTGACCATTCCAATAGTTTCACATTAGTATCATGGTCTTCATTATTTACTTGGTCAACAATATCAGATAATTGCTCAAGTATTGGCCTGTTTGCATTTGGAGGTTGAAGACTTAAAGCATCCATGAATATATCTTTTATGTCATTCAGTGCCTACTTGTATTTGTAATCTTTTCTCATTACCTCTTGTCTCCTCCTCTTATCCAATGCACTCTGTATTTCATTCATCTTTTCCTCATTTAGAGTGCTTGAATCATAATAGGGTATTTTGATTTCTTCATCAAGCTCAGGAATACCATAATGGATGGTCCTAGCTACCCTTGTAGAACTTGAACTTGGTGTACTAACATGTAAGGTTATCTTTTTAGTACTCTGTTCATGACTAGATTTGGTGGGAGTTTCTATTTTTGGTAATTAAATCAAAGTTTGTATTGCAGACTCCTCTTTATTTTGAGTTTCTTCCTTATCCTCTTCTTCTTGCTTGTCTTCATCTTGTTGTGTCATTGCTGCTGGAGGAGTACTCACTATCTGAACTATTGTCCCTGTGATTACCTCTGTTGTTGCACTCAGCACTTGATGAGTTTGAGTGAGTAATATTGGTGGTGACGAAGGTGGTAGAAATGTAAGTCCAATAGTTTGAATGGTTTGAGGTGGTTTTTCTAATGGCACCTTCACTTCTTTGAGTTTATCTACTAACTTCTGAAGATTATCCACACTGACCAATATGGGACTTATACACAATTGTGCTTGTAGAGTTGTTTGGTCAAGGATCTTAGTAAGATCTATTGTAGTTAATGGATTGATGTTTTGACATGTAGTGTCAACAACATCCTTAATCTATATGATTTTTATAGGTGTGGTAGGTGAGTGAGGCAAGCTAGGAGGTGAAAGATGTGTGCCCTGCACACTTTGTTGTTCATCAGTTCCTTTGTCTTCATCTTTTCTTTCCTCCTCTCTTTCTTTCTTATTTTCCTCTTCTTCAACCTTTTTGTCTTCTTCTATTTTCTCTTCTCTCCTCTTCCTTCTTTCTTCAGGTTTAGCAGCAACTTCCTCTTTGTATATCTCTTCAAGAACATCTTCAAACGTCTTGTACAAGTTTTTTCCAAATTCTTGTTGTTCTCTGCACAACTTCTTCAATTTTTTTATGTAGGATGGAGAATGCCCTATATTTAGGTATAAACCTTTTTTTATGCCTTTTGACCACTTAAGTTACCTGTTCTTTTGTTATATCAGGTAGTAGGTTTTCTAGGTTTGACTCCCTCATCTCTTTCTCCATCATTAGGTAGAAATGCCATATGTCTTCAATAGTTTTAGACAATTCCTTTGGCAATTGTCCATCTAGTTCAAGAAGTGTATACTTGAACTCTGCCATTAATGCATAGACTAATTCTTATATGCTATTTTGTTCCTCTTTACTAAACTTATTGAAATCAATCTTTTTCATTTCATTTAAGTCTCCATTCCTAATCTTCTTACATAACATATCAATTGATGATTTAGGAGGACTTACCTCTTCAATCTGATCTTCTTCATCAGTATCAGGTTGGGCCACATATCTTTTCCTTTACTTTGGCTCTTCATGTGCCTCTTTGTTTTTCTTCTTTGTGGCTTCCTCTTTAGCCTTTTGGGTAGAGGCCCTTGTTGTAGCTCTAGCTATTGGCTTCTTTGGTATTTGCATGATAGCTTTCTTTGGTGAGGGTTGAGAAGCAGGAGGTGTCTTTGTTTTCCTTTTGATGACTCTGCCTCTGATGGGTGCTTCCTTGGTTTTTGTTTCCTTGGCACTCTCATCTTTCTTTTCACCTTGAATTTGAGGCAATTCAAGTGGCTCTTGTTCTGGCTCACCTTCTTCTTCACCTGCTACACTTGATTCTCCAACACCAAATTTTTTCTTTATTTTCTTTACTAGCTTGTCCTTTTTCTTTACTGCCGAGGCTATCTTGAGTTCTGTAACAACTCTTGATTTTACAATATCATATCTTCCAAATGCCTTGGCATTTTTGTTCATTTCCTCTACAAGTAAAGCTGTGATGGCTGCAAAAGCTTGGTCAACATCAAGCTCATATCTTAATAGTCTAAGCCATCTTGTTCTAGGAAGGACTAATTGAATGTAGGTGTAATCAATATCAACAAGAAAACATATGTCATTTATATGCTTTTCTACCAGTGAGACTAGTATTCTCATTCTGTTCTTCATTGCATTTTTGAAATCCTCAAAATAGATAAACATTTGATCATCAAAGCTATCTCCCATTTGTGTAATGAAATCATTAATTTGATCAACAATTGTTTTATTTTGACTCCAATTGACTTTTCCAAATGAAGGGAATTCCTTCATTACATAGAAGAACATACAAACCAACACTAAACCAAATTTGCACTGTGCTCCCTTGGATTTTCTAATAGCTCCAAGATTTACATTGATCTGTTGCAACAAGAGTTATACATGATCATAAGTGTGATATTTCTTTAGAAGCTTATGTGCCACATCTACTGCTATGCACGGTACACTATTTAACCTGCTAGATTGGTAAAACTTATGTGATATGATCCTTATAGAAAAATCTAAAAGGGGATCAATTATGGTGTCTATAGTCATGCCTCTATTGTACCACTTTGCTCCTGTATTTTTCTCAATTGTTTCCTTCTTTTTGCTTGTCAAGGTCTTTGGCCAATCTAGGGTTGGAAAGCCAGTAACCCTATGAACCATCTTCTTAGTAATCTTGACTTGCCCTTGTTCTAACTAGAATGATCCATCATGGATTCTGCTGAGTATAATGCATATCCACTCATTTTTTAATATGATTGGGAAAACTAGGTCTTTGGTTAAACCCTTCTTTTCTATGATAGAAAACTCATCTTTTAGAATACCATTATCACAGAGTTTGTCATAGGCATTAAAGATTTCCAAATCTCCTATGGCTCCTATTTTACAATTATAGCATTTTCACACATCCTAAACCATAACAAATTTTTCAGGGACGGTGAATAGGGCACCAGTGGGATCATTTTTGTATGCAACCTCTGGTATAGGTCTAAACTTAGGTTGCTTAACTTCGTTGCTGACAAGTTGAATCTCATGGCTCATTTTCTCTTTGGTCATTTTTGAGCTTGATGCCTGTTATATTTGAACTAGGGTTTTAATGATTTAAAGAAAAACTTCTCAAACTGTAAAACTTGACACTTGAAGGAAATACTTGGATAGATACTTAGATCACTTGGGTAGGTGTTGAATTGCTACAAATCACTGGTTGAAAGCTTGAAAATCACTCAGACGTGCTCAAAGTAATCGCTCTTCATTTGAATGGCTCAAGAATGAATCAAATTTTACTTTTAAACAACAGAAGAAACTTTTACATTTAATGCATTTTAGTACCTACACCTGTCACTCGGCTTCCAAATGTTTTTCAACTCAGCATCCACTCGACAGCTATGATTACTCAGCATCTACTTACTTTGTTGATAACTTGGGATCCAAAGTAGTTTTACTCGGCATCTAAAGATGACTCGGCATCATTGTTCGAATTTTAGTCTTACCATCTTATCTTATGCTTAATTCTTCTTTTCAGTGCTTCTTAGTCTTGGGACTAATGTATGATATAACTTTGTTTATCAGTCCCATATATCTCCCTTATGCTTAGTTTGATGAAAAGTGATCACTTGATCTGTTAGGTGAAGTGATCTTTTTTCTTGATGTACTGCATTCATCTTTCTTCTTCCAAGTCTTATTCATTTGTCCTCTTATGAGATCAATCTTTTCTTTTCCTTTGTTGGCTTCAGTATTTGGTGCTTTGGACCATGTAGGACAGTTCTTGCTAGTATGACCAGTTTTCAAGCAATTGAAGCATGTGGTTTAGCTCAACCATCTTTTATAGTTTCCCTTGAAATGTGTTCTTATGCAATTCTGGGGTATATGTCCATATTCTTGACAATAGTGACAACTGTACCTGGTGTTATAATCCCAATGGTAGTGGCTTTCATTCCCTTTTGCTAGTTGATTTGATGTCCACATGGGCTTTGATCTGCATTCAAATGCCCTATGTCCATATTTTTTGCAATTATGACAATGTCCATCAAATCTTTGTGTTCTTGGGATTTTGGATCTACAGTCTTGTGTCATATGTCCTTGCATTTTGCACTTGTGACAGTAACTCTTGCTTTTATGTGTGTTTGGCTGATTGATTCTTCTACTCCTACAAATATTAGCAGTATGTCCCTTTTTATTACAGTAATGACAAGTGGGTTTAAAATCCTTACCTTTTTCACTTCTTTGCTCAACACTCTTTGATGATTCACCAACTTCAGTCCTATTGTATCCAAGTCCTGATGTATCATGGGTTGATCTTGGAAACTATTGTTCAAAGTACTTTATGGCTTCGCTTGACTTGTTGAGATTGTCTACTATCTCCTTTTCTCTATTCAATTCATTTTATAATTGTTAATTCTACATCCTCAGAGTAGATATCTCAATATCTTTCATATTGAGTTCATGGTGAAGGTTCATCATTTGAGCAAGTGTATCCATCTGCATGTTTGAGATCCTTGTTAATTCAGTACATTTTTCTTCCAGTCTATTTGCAAGTTTTCTTTTGTCATCTTCCATCATGACTCTATCCTCAACTACTATTTTCTTTTGTTCAGTGATTTCACATAACATTATGGCCTGTGATTCATGTTCCTTCTTGAGGGATCTTATCTCATTTGCTTGAGCTTTATTTTTCTCCATCAATTCTGCTATTGCTCCATCAAATTCTTCAGTGTCTCCATTGGCTAACACTTGTGTGGTATCAATCTCCTTGTAGTGTATGTCATTTTCAGCTCTGGCTATCTCCTTTCTTCTTTTTAAATATTTTCTTAATTCCACTCTAGTTTCCTCTACCTTTTATAGAGCGAGATTCACATCTATCACCTAGTTTTCAATCATCTTTCCAAGTTTGAAAACTTCCATCCTTAGATCTTTTCCTCCAAGCTATTAGGCTTTTCTTTGAGAGAAACTTAGATCTGATACCAATTTTTGGAATAAATTATTGGAAAGAATGCTTTTGAGAGGCAGGAAGGGGGGCGGGGGGGGGGGGGGGGTGAATCAGAAGTACTAGCCTTTTCACTATTTCAAATCCTTAATAACATATATTTGGAATGAACATGCATGCATATAAATATTAAGCAATCATAAGAAACCAATATGCATCACCACATAACACTTAAGATTTGGTAACCCAGAAACCCTCCAGAAATAAGAAGTTAAAACTAGGGTGGGGATGATACCCACAAAATCACTGCAATAATAATGTTTGACCACTTCTGATGGTCTGCCCTATTAAAGGCCTGCCCTATCAAAGGCTTTACACTGTATCAATAGTGATCTGATTAAAGGATTTACAAACACTTTACATGAAGTGTCACCTTGTCAAAGGATTTAGTCACCTAATTAAAGGATCTATAAAATAGCTGCTAAGCTAACCTATCATCATAGGATTTCCTTTCTAGTACAATGACTAAAGAGTATTAGGTATAATAAACCTGATGGCTTAAAATCCTTCGATTGCTGAAAATAGGCACTTGATCTGCTTTTTCTGAACTTGATCCTCTGTGATCTGATTCTCTTTTCTCTAATATTAGTCTTCCTTATACACCCTTTTTTTCCTCTAATATTTAATGTTATTTCATCTTCCTTATAAAGACACTCGAAGACCTAGGGTTATGTATGGATCTACGATCCATATTTAATCTCTAATTTTTGCTTATTCCTTGCACATCTCTTATTGGTTGCATGCCTTCTCCATTTTTCTTATTGGCTGCATGTAGATTGCATAGGTAATATGAATGATTTGATCTTATCACTTAAATATTTTGAGATTTTTCTTATGTCGGCTATGAAAATGGTTTACATTTGAGTTTGTGAAGTTTCAAACTCGTATGTTGATTCTGAGTTACTCGACACTTACTACTTCCTGATGCTCGACACCTTCTATAACTTAGCTTCTGTATATGCTCCTATCTTGCTCGGCATCATTTAAGACTTGACACCTGAATAATGCTTAGTACTTAGATCATGCTCGACACATGTACTCACTCGACACCTGATCTTCACTTGACACCTAAAGATCACTCAGCACCTGATGAATTTCTTGACTCAACACATGTTGTGGCTCGGCATACACAGTGTACTCGGCTTCAATGTGGAAAGTGGTTAAGTGTGTTGGCACTCAAGTGTCAAAACCATTTTTAGACTAATAGTTACATCTTGTTGATCAAATCTGCTTTAGAAATCAATTAAGTGATAGTACTAGGATCTTATAAGCAAATATAATCCCTAAAAATTGTAGGTTTGACATCAATGACAAAATAATGATTGAGAACATTTTTTTAACAACAATCTTCCTTGTTTGCAAGAATCTCACTCTTTGATCTTCAACAATGAGCTTTTCAATCAGATTTCCAATAGTGCCATGGAGAATTTATTTGAATTTGAGGATGTTGAAGAGGAATAGAAGTTAAATATAGAAAATTCAAAGTTGAAGGGACACACTCTACAATGGTGTGATTGTGTTCAAGCAGAGGGATAGAAGGATAGGAAACCAAAAATGATATCTTGTTACACTATGATGGGTTTGATGAAGGAAAAAATTATGATTAATGATTATAGGGTGCAATTATACATGATGTTATGAGGTCTTAAGAAAAGCAACATGGATGTAAAGATGTATACTAAGGATTTTAATAAATTAGACATAAGGGAGAGTCATGATGAAGATGTTGAAGATAAAATTTTAAGTTACATGGGGAGACTTAGATTCAATATCCAAGATGAACATAGTCTTACTACCCCTAGATATGTTGAATAGTGTTACAAATTGGCCATCAAGTCTAAGAAGAATATCAAAAGAAGGCAAGTGAGACAAAAAAATACAAGAGGAGATTCATCAATAAGAGGAAGAGGTGGTAGAGGTACTACTGATTTTTAGAGCAACAATGAGAAACAAAAGGATAAACCATACAGAAACAAGAGGAAGAAATAGATGATGGAGTGTTCATGGGGAGATGCTTTTCTTGTAATGAAGTGGGCCATCAGTCATATAGGTGTCTTAAATGGATTGAAGAAAAAGACAGGGATAAGAGACTCAATTTAACCCAATAGGAACCAAGAGAAGAGGAGGAATCCATAACCATATTGGGTTTACTTGAAGAGGGAGAATGTTTTCTAGTGGGAAGGGTAGAATGACCCAATTAAGGCATCTTCAGCTCAAATATATTGATCCAAGGTAAATTATGTCTATTCATTATAGACTCATGAGCAAGTCATAATGTAGTGTCTCATGAAGTTGCTAGGAAGTTAAATCTAAAAAAATTTCCACACCCTCAACCATATAACTTGGGTAAACATGAATCAAAATATTTTTGTTAATGATAAATTCATGGTTGAATTATTAGATAGAAAGAATAGGGAGAAGTTATGATGTGATGTTCTCAATATGAGTTAGGGATATTTAAATTTTCTAAGATCTTGGAAATAGTCTAGAAAAGTTATCCATGATGGTTTTACAAACAACTACTGAATCCATAATGAGTGCAGGAGGTATGAGTTACAACCCTTATTAAAGGAGAAAGAAGAACCAATTGTAATGTGTTTTGGGAAGGAAATGAATGTGTAGGTATAGGATGATACTAGTGATACAATAGTAAGGGAGTGTAGTCACATGGAACTCAAGATAGTCCTAAAAGAGAAGAGATTGGGATCTAAACTTTGTGTGAGTTGGGGCAATCAAATGTGCTATAGTGAAATCACCACATAGAAGTAAAGAAGAAATTAGGAGGCACATGTTTTATCCAATGAGCGCATCAGAGATGAAGACCCTGCAAGCATCTAAATATCCTTCATCCAGATAGTCAACAAATAAACATTATTTTTCTAATCCTTTGTGTATGAATGCTGAAATTTTATGAAGAGGAAGGTCACCTTGGGATATTACCTCCCCCTTGCATACCAAAAGTCACTAAAGATCAATGCTTGGCCTAGGAAGATCAACTCTTGGGAAAAGAGTTTCATTGGAGGAGAGGAGTATAATCTAGGAGTATCATGATATGTAAGGACCCGTAATGAAGATAAAAGATGGATTAGAAGAAAGGAAGAGTTTAAACCAATTAATTGATATGTGTTCAAGCCAATCATGGACATAGGAGGCTTTAAGGATGATATGAATATAATGAATGCTAAAGGGCCGATTTAGGGCTTTAGGATCTTCAGTGATGAAATAGGGGTAGAAGTGATATATGGATTCAAATAAGTCCTTAGGAGTTATTCAAAGAGTTATAAGTGGTTAAAATTACATTGAAGATATTTTAAACAAGTTTCAGACTTATCAAATAGTAATTCAAATATTGGAATCCCAACAATTAGTTCAATTTAGGAGGGAAATCAATTTTAAGAAGTATTAGGCATAACTGAGCATGGAAAGTGATCCAAATCAGTTGGGATAGTTGTATGGGAGTTTGTTAAGTCAAGTTTGAGGAATTGTATAGAGGGCAACACTAGTAAGAATCCATTGTATGGACTATGCAAGAAAACTAAATAAAACTCAAGTTTTTATGCAATTTCATGTTTTCTTTGCATTTTTATGATCAAAGAATGTTTAACCCTTGGAGGACACTATACTCTATATTAATCCATTCTTAATGCTCTAAAGTTCATCTCTAATATCTACTTCTACAAAACAATGTTAATAGCCATTAGGAGTATTACTATTTTTTTAGTTATCTTTGAAAATATCTATTATTTGGAAAATAATTATATGGAAAAAACTATTGATTCTCATAGAGTGATCCATCCTTGGCCTATACAATACCATTCAAATAGTTATATGTCTAGATCAAAGTTTGTTTGAAGGTGATCACCCAAGAAGGAACTGTTAAGAGATAATGAAGAGGTTGGTATGGAGCAGCAGTAGAGGATCTATTTAAGGACACATACTTTTTATGATTTTACATGTCTAGATACACCATACACAAGCTGAATTTACCCATGTTTGATCCCAAAAGTATAGGGACACTATCTAATTAGAAAGCCCTAGTTTAATTGTATTTTGATGATCAATTTGAGGATTTCAGTGCTAAAAAAGTTTTGGGACTAATTTTCTTTTGGATTTGAAATATTTATGACCTAAGGAGAGAATATCTAGAGTTTGGGATCTTTAGAGTACAAGGAACTCTTAGTTGTTTTGTTAAATTGCCCACTTTTTACGAATTTTTGAGCCATGGTATGATAATAGTATGGTATGATCTAAAGGAACACATGAAATCCTTCTTATATGTTTTAGTATGGCTTTACAATACATTTAAAAACCTAGAGAGGTAGGTTTGTGCTTTGAAAATTTTGGGAGATATCCAAGCTTCTTTCTCGTTGGAGACCTTTTGAGGGGTAATTAGACCTAGACAGAAGTTTGGAGATTTAGGTGTTGGATTTTTCTTGAGGACCAAAAGGCTATTGAAGCCTTTTCAATCCACCCATTTTTGGCCCAAGACACCCATCCTAATAATGTAGGAAGTCTTGTAGTTGTTTGAATAATATTTTTCCTTATAGAGGGTTTAGGAAACCTTGTATTTCCCTTATAGGTATAAGTGGGATGAAATTAGTTTTGAATTCCACCACCCTTACCTCTCTATCATTCCCCACCTATTTTTCAAACAAAGAGTCTATCATCGTGTAATTCTCTCACCTTATAAGGATTTATAGCTCCAACTAGTGTCACTTTCTAGCCAATCCTAGTCATTCTACCAGTATTAATGTTAGTACCCTGGGGCGATGCTATTGGTCCTTTGTGCCTTGCTACTAATAAAAATTTACCAAGAGCTTCCCAAAAGGATTTCCCCAAGTTTTATGGTGACGGGAAGGTTTATATAGATGAACACATTATTTCTTTCTTTACAACATGCAATGTTATTTCCCCTCAACATGACGATGTCGTTGTAAGAATATTTGTTGAAACACTGGATGAAAATGTGGTTGATTGGTTCCAAAATCTTCTTTTTGGATGTATCACAATTTGGGATGATGTGAAATAGATTTGAATCTCTCTACAAAAGGACAAAAGATGAGCATACATTTCTATCTCAACTCACTCAGATAAAAATGGAACCAAGTATTCCCATGAGGAATTTCATTGTAAAGATTAATAAATTACTTCACATAATTCCTATTGCAAGTAGACCAACTATAGATAATTAGAAGATTTTCTTCATTAGTTCTATGCCTACAAATATTACTTTTCAAATCAAAAGAGTGCATGTGGAAAATATTCAAGTTTCTTAGACTCTAGCTATAGAATTAGAAGATGATTTGGTAGCAACCAAAAAATGGAAGAGTGGCATTTAAAGTGGAACTTCTATAGGAACTAATACTGGCACTACCAAAAATACAAAAGTGATAATTCAAAAATTTCAAAATGAGATGATTTCCATGAAAAGGAAAATGGGTGACCCAAATTCGTCATTTCAATAACCTTATTAAAATATGTCCAAGAGACAAAATGAAGGAAATTCCTTAAAATTATCTTCTTCTCAAGAAAATATTACCATTGAGGGAGCTTATAAGAAGTAGAGCATGTGCATATTCCACTTGAGAGTAGATCATGATGGTGACTCTTTCCTTGAAATGAATAGATACAAGTAGATGAATTCAAGTAATGGGGTAATAGTTGAATATCTTGAGGGTGAAGATGATTCTACTCCCCCTTGAAACTCTAGAAAATTTTATTTGGAGTATGAATTAGATTCTAAAAGAAGAGGTGACTATTTTGCCACCTTGGATGGAGTATAAATGACTGTAATAACAAGAAGCCAAAAGGAAAAAAGCTCTAGTAAGCTTAGGCCTTATTCGGAACAATACTTCTTCTACTTCACTAGTCATGGTTAGTACTTGTACCCCCTCCACTTAAAGGAGAGAACTTTCAAAACAAGAGCCAAGTGGTATGACTGATTCCTTATTTGACATTATTCAATATTGTAAGGATGGTCATATTCATGTTTCTCCTCTAGAGTACGCATCTAGTCTAATCCTGTTCAATTGCAAAAGATAGTTGACTATTTCAAAAGTGAAACTAGTAATAGATCTCATTCAAATTTCAATTCTACTATTAGTGATAATAAGCCAAACACATTTCCCACTCCTAACAAAAGAACTATTCCTTCCTGTTAGAATTCTCATTCCTAGCCACCTCCCCTGGCCAAAAACCTTATCCTTTTATGCATCCTTATATGTCAATGATAATAATCTAAGTAATTGCATTATTGACTCAGGTGCATTAGATAATGTCATTCCTTCTACTATAGCCTATGCCTTGAACTTTCTATTAACTAAGAATTTTGGGTATTGTTACTCTAATGATTCAAAACAAGTTCCACTAATAGGTCAATTAAAGGATGCCCAAGTAGCCTTAGCTACACACCCAAAAAAAAGAATGAAGTTGACCATCGTTGTGGCTGACATACCTACTATCTATGGCATGCTATGGAGTAGGATTTTTTGTAGGGATATGGAAGGTAAACTTAAATTAGATTGGTCTAGTATTATTTTTCTTATTCAAAAAAAAAATATCAAGTTCAAACCTGAAGAAAACACTAAATTTATTGTAATTAATTTTGAAGATTCTCAAGCTCAAATAATGTATAAAGAGATAGAGTATGGGAACTAAATTATGTTTTTAAATTTTAGTAGTCTAGAGAAGAAGATTTAGACCTTCTTAATGATAAAAGAATATGGTTCTTAGAGTTTGATGGAAGTTGTGCAACTTCTAGATGAGGAGTAAGTGTGGTGCTTATTTCCCTAGAGGGAGATTTAACACAACTAGCATACAAGATGTAGTTCAAAAACATAAACAAAACTACTACATATGAAGCATTAGTTTTAGGCATTATTGTTACAAATAAAATAGGAGTAAATATTCTAAAATCCCAAGGTGATGCAAAATTCACAACGAAACAAGTTTGAAGTTAGTATACTATGAGAATCTCAAGACTTCAGAATTATAGGAAAAATGTCTAGGATGAGATAAAAGACCTTGATGCCATCTCTATACAAGTTGTTCTAAGGGAGAAAAATGTATGGGATGATATGTTTCTTCTTCTTCATCCCTAAACTATTACCTCATGTAGAATTCAAAGACAACAATTTAATGTTGAAGACGTCTCTAGACCTAATGTACCTATTAATGTTGAACCATGACAAGTCTTTAATGATGATAAGAAGATCTAGTGATTTGTATAAGGATCCAAACCTTTCAAAAACTACTACTTTGAAGTTTTTAAAAGCCCCTGCCAAGAGTTATCTCCTAATAATAAGAAAGATTTGGAGCTAGGTGCAGAACAATTAAAAGGTAACAAAATGCTTAGACACCTAATCTCTTTAGAAATTTTGTTTAATAAACATGACAGATATATTAGGAGAGAAAATGCAGGGAAGGTTGAACCTCAAATGATTATGATGGAATAAATATAGGAACTAAACTCAAGCCTAAAATGATCAACATTGATAGTTATTGTTCAGTTCAAACAAAGAAATAATCAGAGCTAAAGCATTACTTTTTGAATATCAAGATGTTTTTGCATGGGGTTATGAAGAAAAGAAAAACCTTCAAGGATGGTAAATTTAAGCATAAAATTCCCCTTAAGCCTAATGTAGCTCATTTTAGGAAAAAGAGACACACCTAAAACCCAATGATTTTAAATATCATCTTCAAAGAAATTCATTAAATGTTAGAAGATAATATTATCTACCTAATTCACTATTCATCATGGATTGCTAATGTTGTCCCTGTTAGGAAGAAAAGTGGGGATATCATAATCTATGTTGATTTTATAAATCTAAATCATAAATCTCTCAAAGATAAATACACCCTCCCCAATATTGATAATTTTATATAGATAGTGGGAGGTTCTAAAATGATGTCTATTTTGGATGGTTTCTTTAGCTTCAATCATATTGAAGTACAACCCAAATGATTAACTTAAAATAGCGTTCACCACTCCATGGGGAACTTTCATTTATAAAAGAATGCCCTTTGGGATAATAAATGTGGGAGCCACCTTTCAAAGAGCCATGAATTGATCCTTCATGGATTTGAAGGACAAAATCATTATTGTCTACCTAGATGACTTGAAATTTTTCTCTAAAAGAATAGAAAGTCATTTAAGATATTTGGAGAAGGTGTTGAAATGATGTAGAGAACATGGAATTTACCTCAACCATAACAAACTAGTCTTTTGTATAACAAAGCGCAAGTTGTTGGGTCACATAGTGTCTCAAGAAGGCATCAAAATTAATCTTGAACGCATCAAAGCTATACAATAGCTCAACCTACCAGCAATAAAACTTGAACTAAATCACTCTTTGTCCAAGTAAATTTCTCAAGGCATAATTGACATGATGAGGGCCATTCAAAATTTTAAGTGGAGTGATTCTGGGAGAAAGACCTTTGCTAAGATCAAAATTGGTATAGCTTATGCCCATATCTTAGTTCATTCACATTATACCAAAGAGAAAAATTCATATTGCTATGCATCAACCCATACAATGTCTTCCATATTCACGCAAGAAAACAAGAAAGGAATCCAAGCACAAGTATTGTTTTTATGAGCACCCTCCTCAATGAGCATGAATTGAGGTACTCCAAAATGGAAAAAAAAATGCCTATATTGTGGTTAGAGCCCTAAAGAACTATAGGTTCTATGTTTTCAATTTTCATTCAATCATTTATGATCCAGATTCAATAGTCATAATTATCTTAACAAGAAATAAGATGTAATTCAAGAGGAGCCTAGATAGCCAATGTCCAAGAGTATAGAACTTAACTAAAACCTAAGATGTTAATTAGTGGAAATAGTTTATACAAAGAAATTGCATAAAATATGGGAATAAGTGAAGAGGAACAAATCTCAAAATCCTTAATGATAAGCCTTCATGACCCTTGGTTTTCAAATATTGATTATTTTCTCACTTATGGAGAATGCCCCAATGGTTTGACCTATAAGTAGAGAAGAGATATTAGGACCAAGTCTACTAAGTATGTCATTTATGATGATCAATTGTACAAAGGGGTGATTGATGGAATATTCCTAAGATGTGTAAATAAGCCTTAGGAGTAGAGATTGCTCAAAGCCTTCCATGATGAAGCTTGTGGTGGGGATTACTCTTCTATAGTCACAACATATAAGATTTTGAGACAATTTTATTATTGGCTAGGTATATTTAAAGATGCCTACAAATGGGTAGCCCAATATGAAAAGTGTAAATTGTTCATTGGTAAACATTAGTTGGCTACATTTCCTCTAAGACAAGTTGTCATAGAATGCCTCTTTTAGTAGTGAAGAATTGATTTTATTGGTCCAATTAATCCCTTCTCTTTTGTTGGACAATCATGTATTATTACTGCTATAGAATACTTTACTAAGTGGGTGGAAGAGAATAATACTAAGAGAACAACCTCCCAAGTTGTCAGTGAATTCATGAGAGAAAATATTCTTATAATATTTGGGGTCCCAATAAAGATGGTCATGGATAAGACTACATTTTTTTCTTCAAAAGAAATTGTTTTATTAAGCTATGATAACAATATCCATCTAAGTCATTCTTTAATCTATTTCCCTCAAGGAAATGGTCAAGAAGAATCAGGCAATAAAAATTTGGTTAACATCATGAGAAATCTTATGTCTAGGAACTAAAAGAATTCTCACAAGGAGCTAAATGAAGATCTTTGGAAAGATAGGGTATCACCTAAGGGGACCATTTATATTTCCCCATTCAAGCTAGTATATGGAGTTGAGGCTAGTGTTCCCCTTTTGTTGGAGCTATCAGTCTATAAGTTGTAGCAGACAATTGAAAACCTTGTATTTTAGAGTGATCTAGAAAAGTGAATAATGTACCTAACCAAGATGGAAGAGAAGTCTAATGAGTTGGTTGACCACATTATAGAGCATCATAAGTGCATGAAGAAATTCTTTGGAAAAAGAGCAATACCAACAAAATTCATGATAGATTATCTAGTCTTACCATGGGATAAGAGATGTAAAACAAAAGTTATGCACCATAAATTTGATTATCTTTGTGAAGGTACCTTCAAAATTGTGTAAGTACATCCAAATAATTATTTTATACTTTCCTTTACCACTGGTGAGATTCTACCATTTTCCTACTATGGCTAGGACCTAAAATTGTTATCGATTACATAATTGAAAGAAGGTAACCCCTTAAATTAGATTTAGTATAGGTAACTTTCCTTCCTACTAAGTGATTTAGTCTTGCATCCTATTTTCCTAGTTTATTTTTCTTTCTCAAGTTTTGTGTTTATTTTATTTATTTTTCTTTGATTTTTTCTATTCTAGCTATAAAAAACAAGATATATCTACATCCCTACTTAGACATATCATGCCTAAGTCCCCAAGACAAAGCCAATTATTGGTGTACTTTAGGTCTTTCCCATTTTCGGCTCCTAAGTGAATGATAATCCAATGCAAAATATGTCAAGTCAAGTCTACACTACCATTAGGATGGCTTTTCGTCTCATCTACCTATGTGAGCCTACCAATGTGGGAATAGAGAAAATCAAGAACTATTAGCTAGTTAAGTGATTCTAGGATGGGTTGTCATGTGTCTAGATTTTCCTAAGATGAGAAGAAAGATAAATGATCTCTATTGATACATATATCCATGCTCATAAATTGGATGAAGTGAAGAACCAATTCTATCTACATCAAAGGAAAAAATTACATGAAGATCAAGAGCTAGAGTGATGAAGAAGCTACTAGTTCAATGAAGAGATCATGGACAACATAGATAGAAGCTAGTAAAGCATTTTAGGTCATTGATGTGATTAAAGAAATGGTCCAGAGTAAATCATGATCAGCCATGTTGGGAGGAAAAAAATTTCAAATATCATATAAGAAAGGATTTGTGTCAGTGAACATTAAATAATTAAATCTCTAGTCATAAAGATCAACATGACAATGGACCAACAACAAGCAAAGTGAAGTGGCTAATGAATCAAATGACCCTCACTTTACTTCTTTAGCTAAATGAAAACTCTTTAATATTAACATCATATTGGAAGCCATAGATCTCCTACCACCTAGTAAGTTGTGGGCTTGAATCAACAATTCATCATGATCATCTAACAAACCTAAGATTGAATGGCCATAGTAATTTGTTGGGCCTAACTATTGAACAAAATTTTTTTTTGGGGAAAGCCTTTGAAATAGTGACACTTATCTACACTAAATCCATTTTGAGCCTAAAATTAAAAGGATTAAAATTGACTTGTAAATGAAAAACATAGATTTAAATTATAAAGGCATAGAACTCACATGATTGTGGTCATTAATTTTGAGGAGATCAACAACGATCATGAAATAGTTGAATAGATAAATGTGTGGACCCAGATAAAATAGAGTAATACCACATGGGGTTATGAACCCAGCTTATTAACACACAATTTCTAGTCAAAGTGCAAAGTCAAAGAATGAAGGCCAATCTTGATCGTTGATTTGGTAACTAAAGATGGTAATCAATGACATAGATTTAAATTTAGAGAAATAACTAAAAATTTGAAATGGAAAAAATGGCATGAAGTGTTTTGTTGAGCCAATAAGGGAAAAAATAATTTTGAGATCATTTTAGAATGATAGTGAATTGTAGAAGCCATGGAGGATGCCAAAAGTTAATAAGGAATATCACGCTTTTAAACCTAGCATTAGGAACATTACCAAAATTATGTAATGATGCCAAAATTATAGGGTTTTTGACAGTCTCTAACCATTTTTGTTTTCTTTCTCTAATGTATGGAATTGTAATTGATGACTGATGATTCCTAAGTGATTCAAGTACTCTATGGGGTAATCATGAAATGTAACTAGCCAGTTCTAAAGGACCTATAAATGTAACATTTTGAGAAGTATATAAGATTGGAAAAATTTAGATTTGGTAAAACTCTTGTAGTTGGGACTACTTTGTAGACTCTACGTCCATATTTTAAGTATGTCATTCATGTTAATCTAGTCTTATTCATTGTATGGTGCTTGAAATGAAATGTGTTGCTAATGACAATTTTGGGATTACAAATGAATAGGGTTTTTTCTTCATTCTTTTTAGTGGTAATCAGATTTATTCCTCTCATTTGCAATATAATGTCATTTCCTTTGCTCTATACAAGTTATTGCATGTGAATTTTCATTTCCATGTGAGAAATTTAGGATTTGGTTTATGTAAGCTACTAAGTAGGAAACAAATGGTATTTGTGAAATCTCAATGACTTGAAAAATCTAAGTATTGTTTAGTTAGTCAAACATCCTCTCCTTATAGAGTATGCATTCTCAGGTAGTCATGCATTATTAAATTTTTCATTTAGTAGATTAAATAGGTTGCATTTAGGTGTTGAAAGAGCTTTAAAGTGGCTCATATGAGTTTCTAGGGATGGAGGTTGTGAGTCATCATCTAAAATCTACCTAGATTGTTTGAAGTGTTGGGTAATTTGGTCATACATCTTTTTCTCTTTGGTTAAGAGCATACCCCTATATATTGTTGTTCTACTAAAACCAATATTCATTGCAAATATTTCATGCAAGGGAGCTATACTTTTCAATTTAGGGGTCCTTGATAGAACACCTACATTGACTTAATCTACTACTAACTACTTTATCTTTAACTACACTAGGAAGATTAAGAGGCAGGGTGTAAACCAAAATCGAAGGAAGAAAAAATGATAACCAATAATATTGTAGCTGTTATTTTAATGTTGTTTATTGTTCTATTCTAGAAAGGAAATATTTATTATTCTATCCTCATTCAAAGTTTCACCTTATATTGTATTTGATATAACATCTGTATATATCACTTTATCCCTTGTTTCAAATACAATTATCCTAGTTCAAAGAGGAAATTCCTTGTTTGATATGTCTTGTGTTATTCTTCTACTTGATTTTGGATCTCATTTTTTTCCAATGATAAATATTTTAATCTTTTTCTCTAGAGAATGAGTGATTATGGGGTGATCCCACAATAATGGGTTCCACTTTTTGACCAATTTTGACACTAAAATTGATACTTTTGCAACAAACATCACATTCAAGTCACTATATCTCGAAAACTATAAATAATTTCAAGATGACATGAACTAATGATTTTGAGTACTCTAGTCCTACTTTGTAACCATATTTTTTAATCTAAAAAAAAATCATTTTATGTCAATTTTTTCATCTCCTTCGAAAAGTGGTACATAATAAAATTCAATATTTTAAAAGAGTGACAGTCCGTTTGATGCACATAACTTTTTTCTAAAATGATAATGAAGTAATTATTTCGGTGTTAGATTTGTAACATCAATATGCGGAGGATGCATTTGGTTTGATTCATTTTGGTTGAATATTCTATACTTTATGAAGTTTTGAAGTGACACGAATTGTAATTCAAACATATGTTCCATTTAACACAAATAATTTGAAGTCAATTTATCAAAAACCTTTTTTTTTTTTTTTTTTGAATAGAAAGGTATCTCAATAAGCTAGTTCCTAAATATTTTTAAAAAAATTTTTGACCTAATTTACTAATTTTCTTGAGGTGTCAAAGTCGGTTGATGTTCAATTGATAATGAACCTATGATGAATTAAACTCATATTTGAAAGCCTTAATGATTAAGATATGTATTACAATTATAGTCATTAGAAAGCTTTCTTTGAGCAGCACATTTTGACATTTTTTATTTTATAGTGAGCGATCATTTATCTGCTATTATGGGTGTCAAAAGAGAAAAACAAAAAATTAAAAGAAAAAAGGGCCCAAAAAAATGTAATTTTGTACGTTTGCATGAACATTATGTTCGGGCGAACATAAAAAATATATTTCTTGCTAACATACTTATCATATTTGCGTGAACATATTTATCACATATGTTGGTGCGAACATACAAAATATGTTCACGCAAACACGATTAAAAAAAAAGTTCACACGAACACAATAAGTATGTTCGCGCGAACATATGGTAAACTCAATTTCCCATTTTGCAATTTTTTTCATTTTTGTTCGTCCCACTAAAGTGGAACCAATTATTGTGGGTTAACCCTATGAAGAGTTATAATCTAATTTTTAGGATACTCTAAGACTGGATATGAAAAATTTCTACTAAAAATATTTCCATATAAGTATTTCTTCATTAAAATATTTCCTATTATTTATTAATGCTTATGAAAATTGTTAAAGAGATTCTATATTTTATTCCAACCATAAAGATGAAAAAGAGATTGCTATTATTCAGATCAAAAGTGCATGTAGATATCTAATTGTTGTTTGTTTCCTTACATTCTTTGTTCTTATAATTAGATTAAGTTGAATCTAGAAGAGGGATGAAAAGAACTTGAAAATGAATACAGATAAAATAAATAATGAGATTCATTTGTAATGTCTTGAATTTTCTATAAATTACCATTTTAAAAAATACTCATATATTTACAAACTTGTATCTTGATATTGTAATAGAGGAAATTGACCATAATTGACCCACAAAAAGCCTATTATTATCTAGGAGTTAAGATATCATATAGTAAACATAACATAGGATAAACCCAACATAAAAAAAGAAAATATATAGATTTAGAGAATGAACATAGAAGACGAGAAAAAATCCAAAGTAAGAAAATCAAACCAACTTGCCCAGGCCCAAAGAATACAAAATGGAACACAAAAAGCCACACCAACACCTCAGTGAAGAATGTTTGACCTTAATAAATAAGAAATATAAGACCAAAGAGGAAGCTATTTATTAAGATTTTTCTTTACAAAAAGAGAACAAGAAGATTCTAGAAACCATTAATGCCCCAAAAAAATACTAGACAAAATTTTTCCTAACCTAGGAACAACCAACTACTGTAGACTTTCCTCATGTAAATACCAATCCATTCCTTGCCAATCGACAGAAATATGAGTGTGGGTAGCCACTAATAAAATAATCTAGTTCCTAAAAATTTCCTCCCTTCTCTTTGTGAAATTTATATGATTCTCAAACTCTAGAATCATGAATACTTAAATAGTAAAATTGTGGACACCATATTCATTACATTTGTGGATGCATAAATTATCATCTATATTCGCCATTATCAAATAGTGCTTCTTAATGATGGATGTTTTGAAAATGGTCAACAAAAGTCTCTAATGGAAGATTATCCTAGTGAACATATAGAATGGTGGCTAAAAACATGGTTACTATGTTTGTATATGCTTCTCCCTATCCATAAGCTTAGAGAGGTCTACCCATACAACTTGATTAATAGCTCTAAGAACAAAATCATTCTTTTTCTTGAAAATATTTATAATCCTAATCTCACTAATTTACCCTAAAAGAGAATTTCCCTTTTATCTAACCTCATCTGGATAGGCTTATGCATGGATTAAACTACAAAAGAAGACCTAGATTATGAAAATGCTAGAAAACAATGAGCTAGTATTGCCAAGAAAGCCTACTTTAAAAAAACATGTTTGGTAATAATTTTGAAGTGTTTGACTAGGTGTAAAAAGGAAAATTCATATCTACCAATTCTCCCAATAATTTTTTTACTACCTTAATTGTATAATTAGTTAAATCTGGCATGATTTTATTTTGTGGAACCATATTATAGGGAAGATAATCCACATTTTATACTAAATTCATATCATTTAGGATATAGATTTGGTATAGGATAATATTTTATAATGTATAGAAAAAAATCCATTCTCTAAATTTGTGTTCAAATGTTTAAATTATGTCTATGTACACTATGTTAATTGATCGTGCCTCAAATATCCTTAAGAAACATGATTTCTCTAATTTATTTATTAGCCAATGCCTATAAAATAATATTCATTTACTATATAATTATAAGATAAAGATTAGGAATATATGTATGATAAAAGAAACCTATCTTAGTCTTATTCAATATTTTTGAAACTCTTAGTTACCTTCTAGAACAAATCATAGTGATTCTAACTATATAGAGATACTATCATCAAAAATATCATTGAGTTCAGTATTTAGAATTGTAGTTGGTTCCCATTCCTACACTTCAATATGACCTTCAATTATAAAGAAATAAATTTATAAAGGTGATGAAGGGGGGTAGGATGTGTAAAAAGTGGAATACAAAATCTAAATGTTTGCACAAGGTAGGAATCCATTCAAGAAACTCATTAATGTCCTCTACTTCTAGGATGGGGTGAGATGGATCATTTTTGTTTCTCATAATCTACTTATGATAAATTATTGTCCTAGGTATTGATAATTCTTCTGTAATATTGGAGATAACCAGATCTAAATCTTGAATGCATATTTTTTTGAATATTCTTCTACATACAATTTCAATGGCTACTTTTTCTAGTTCCACCTAAAGAGATGAGGCCATCAGAGGTCTTAGACTCATTTTAGGCCTTATAAAACTAGTCAAATTTCTCTATAATGCCAAACTTTGTCTAGTTAAAATTTCTCTATAAGGTTATCAAACTTGGAAATTTCATTTTATAAGGTTTGATAAAAAACTAGTCAAGTTTGAAGGCTTAGTTTGCAAAATTGCAAATGTTGTCAAAAAGGTGCTCATTGACAACTTTGCAATTTTTGCAAACTTGCACTAGAAATTTTGTATGGTTTAGAAGAAACAGAAACATGGGTAGTTGTTTATTGAGCCAAAGGAAAAGGTTTTTAGGATACCCTATAAGAATAACTTCTAACTCAGTTTGAAGGGTTAGATATTGATTTCTACTGACAACACATTTTGAAGGAGAATTTTGTGCGATAGCAAATGGAGTTTTGAGTAATGAGCAAGGAAACTTGATTGAATAGTTTACTATTTTGAATGGTTTAGTATCATCAATTCATGTGTTAATTTTATGTGTAGTTTTTTTGGACTTGAGCATTCATTTGATAGGGTTTATAAAATTAGTTACTTAGACTTGTGTTCTTCTTGTCCAGTTTTGTGTAACTAACACTCAAATGGCTATACTTGAACTTCCATGATGAAAATAACATGGTCTTTGTAAATAAATATATACCTCTTGAATAATATGTAAATAATTATTTTGAGTTTTGTGGAAGTCATGCAACTAATTTTACAAGTGAGTCCTAGGCAAGCAAGAAATGCATTGTGAGGTGCAATGAAATCTTGTAATGGATTTTTGGTGATAATAGACAATTGGCATGTGCTAATATTTCTTAGGAAATTATGGGGTAGGATACTAGGGTTCCATAAATTAGAGGAGGAGGTTGGGAGTGATGTTTGGAGAAATTTGATAAAGTTACATTGTAATTGCCTTTAAAACCCTTAAAACAAGGGTTTTCTAGAGCCATAATGTACACAAACCATGGAGCCTAAGACCTAGAAAAGATTCACATTTAGGTCAATATGAATCAAAGTCTTGAAGGCATCAAGTGGCCTTGTTAAGATTTTTTGGGAGTTATTAACAATTCCTTGTTTTTAGGAGGGCTAATAGTGGCTCTTAGGACTATAAGGGAAAACAAGGGAAGATATGCTTATGGGAGTGTGAAACTCATCAAGATGGTGTAGAATGAAATTAAATGTGACAAAGACTGTAGAAAGAGGGTGTAATCTTTGTTATAATACTTTGATTGTATTAGGTGATGTTTTAAGAAATGTGAATTGATTGGAAATTTTCTTAGTGAAAAGGGATTAGGAAGAAGTCCTCTAGGTTAGGGTTTGGATTAATAGCCCTAGGTAGGCTAGGAGTAGCCTTGGTAGAGAAAGATAGCTCTAAAGTGAAGAAGCTCCCAATCAATGTGGTATAAAAGATGGGTTGATTATGGTGTGTGGTTTTATGTCGTATTCTACTAAATCAAGTAGATCTTCAAAGATGGTTACCAATGCAAAGTTGGGAAAGGATGTAGATGTGAAAAAGTAGCTCATCGAGGAGAAAACTGGGCTTCTTGATGAGGGCATAGAGGAGATGAAACATAAGTTAAAGAAGATAAAAAATGTAGCCCAAGAAAAAGAAGATGAAGACTTTAGAAAGGGTAAAGAGAAAGTGTGTTTGGAGGATGAAATACCTAAACCAAATCCTCCACTTGGTGGGAAAGAGCTATTCCTCAATGCCATTTGTAGGAAAGATCCTAGAAAATGTCTCACTATTCCATGCCAGGTGGTATGTAGAGGTGGTCCTAGAATGGACTAAGAGAATTGAAAACTAATTTGAATGTTAATTGACAAAAAAGGATCAAAAGGTTAGATTTTCATAATCAAGATGAAAAGGACAAGCACTGCCTTGGTAGATGTTTGTGCAAGATTAAAGAAAGAGTGAAGGGAAGAAACCAATAGCCAACTAGAAGTGTTTGGTAGAAAAGACAAAGGTGACCCATTTTCCAAAAGATTATGAGATTCAGATTCACAAGAAGAGCAATAATATCAAGAAGAAGGATCTTGATGTGGCTACCTATGCTAAGGAGTTTCAAAAGTTATTTCTAAGGTCAAGGGTGAAAGAGGTAGAGAGCATCAAGGTAGCTAGGTACTTAAATGGCCAAGTAAGTGATCTACCTAAAATGAGTTGAGCTCTTTTTGTCTTACCACATTACAAAGTTGATTTAAAATGGCTAGGAAGGTGGAATATATACTAAGGAAGAAAGGAGACTCAATCTCCAAATGAAGACATAGAGGTAAAGACTTAAGAGGTGGCTCAAGAGGTGGAAGGGCTAATGAACAAAGAGGCTATGGAGATTCCAAATGGAATGAGTAGGCTAGTGAGACTAGTCAAAGGGGAGGCTCTAGTAGAGGAAGAGGATCCAACAATAGTGGTGGAGGTAGATATGGGAATAACAACATAGGCTCACACTTCAACAATATGAAGTGTTCCAGCTATGGCAAGTTGGGGCATCCTTCTTATAGATTTCTAGAGAATGAATCATCATCCTATGGAGAGAAGAAGATCACATATGTACAAGTGGAAGACAATAAAAAAAAAGGTGAAGTGGACCTTGACATAGAGTAGGGTGAAAAAATAATTTTGAGGAGAGTCTTGGCTAAGTTGTTGATAAAGGAGGAACCCAAACAGAGAAGAGCACGATTCAAAACTATCTACAAGATACTACATAAGGTATGCAAGGTAATCAGAGACTCAGGGTATACTTACAATGTATTTTTAGAGGAAGTATTATAAAATCTTGGTTTAATAAATATTTCCCATGTGTGTTCTTATAGGGTGACTTGATTGAACAAGGGGTAGAATCTACAAGTAAATGAACAAGTATGGGAAAACATTACTATTGGTAAGAATCAAGACAAGATCCTATGTAATGTAACTCCCATGGATGCTTTCCATATTCTATTAGTAAGGCCTTGGAAATATAATAGTGAGGCAGTGCATCATAGGAAGGAGAACAAGTGTTCTTTCAAGAAGGATGGAGTCACCTATAGGATATAGACCATAGTGGAAGAAGATAATGTCAAGAAAGTTATTGCCAAGACTTTTTTGATGAGTGGGAAAGAGTTCCTTGAGAACTTTAAGGGAGGTAAAGAATTA
Source organism: Cupressus sempervirens (assembly GCA_028749045.1). Taxonomy (NCBI): domain Eukaryota; kingdom Viridiplantae; phylum Streptophyta; class Pinopsida; order Cupressales; family Cupressaceae; genus Cupressus; species Cupressus sempervirens. The sequence goes on along the minus strand of CM053789.1, from coordinate 277,145,290 downwards.
TCATATGCCATCATGGTGAAGCCTAATTTGGAAAAGACATCTACACAATAATGTATACTTCTAGAGGTACAAAACCTATTAGACTAGTTCAAAGATATAACTTATGATGGAGCATCACTAGAAAAACCTCCAAAGAGATCCATAAGTCATCCAATTGACTTCAAACCAAGAGCCTCATTGCTAAACAAATTTTCATACAAGATGACTATAGAACCAAACAAAGAGATAGCAAGACAACTCCACGAGTTGCTTGACTAGGGGCTAATTAGGAAGCATCAGTCCATGTGTAGTAATAGTTGACCTAGCACCTAACATGGGAGGTAAGTGGAGAATATGTATTGATTCTAGGGTAATCAATAGAATAATAATTAGATATAGATTTCCTATTACTAGGATAGACGATCTAATGGACTGTCTAGGAGGAGCTAGGTAATTTCCCAAAATTAATCTCAAGAGTGGCTATTGTCAAATTAAGATGAACAAGGGTGAAAAATGAAAATCTACATTCAAGACTAGTAAGGGTCTCTATGAGTGGTTGGTAATGTCATTTGGCCTTACCAATGCACCAAGTACATTCAGGAGAGTAATGAAAGAGGTCTTGTAAGACTACATAGGAGTGTTTTTTGTTGTCTATACCTAGATGACATCATCATCTTCATAAAGAAAAGGAGGAGCATATGAAGTAGCTAAAAATTGTGTTGAGGAAGCATCAAGAGTAAAAGTTGATAGTAAAATTTGAGAAGAGTGTGTTCATTAAGGAGGAACTAGTGTATTTGGGTTTTTTACTATCCCAAAGGAATCTAAAAATAGATAATGGTAAGGTAGAGGCCATCTTAAGTTGGCCTATTGCTAGATCTACTACTGAGGTGAGAAGTTTTAATGGCCTAGCATAATTCAATAAGAAGTTTCTAAGGAGAATTATTGATATTTTAACACCATTGAATGACACCATCAAAGGAGGAATGAAGACCAAGCTTACATAGACCAAAGAAGTAAATCAAAATTTTGAGAGATTGAAGAGGAAGTGGAAAACCAACAAGTATTGGTTTTTCCCAGTTTTGAGAAGCTGTTAGTGGTGGTATATGATGATAGTAATATAGAAGTTGGGGTAGTTTTAAGCCAAAAGGGTAGACTCATAGGATTTTTTAGTGAGAGGATTAACAAAGTGAAGAGAAGGTATTTAACATATGACTTGGAGATCTATGCACTTTTTCAAGCCCTCAAGAATTAGAGGAATTACCTATTGCCTAAGGAGTTTGTTGTCTTCATTGAAAACCAAATCCTAAGCTTTAGCAACTCATAGGAGAAACTAAGTTTGAGGTACTTCAAATGGATAGAGTTCTCACAATCCTACACTTTTACCATCGAACACAAAAAAGGTAAGAAACAATAAGCCAGAAGATGCTTTGAGTAAGAGGTTGTTGACAATATAAGAGGATAAGTTTTAGAGCATACAATTGGAAGGATTCAAAGACCTATATGAGGAGGAAACTAATTTTTCAGAGGTCTACAAGGTATGTAAAAACTTTTAAAATTATTTCCATAGTGACTTTTCTTAATATACCTTGCAAAATAGGTTATTGTTCAAGGTTGAATAGTTGTGCATTCCAAGGGGATCTACGAGGGAAAATATCATACAAGAGAAGCACAATGGGAGCATGAGTGGACACTTTGGCCTTAATAGGACCTTAGATCTTGTGGAAAGGTTCCAATACTAACCCAAGATGCAAAGGGATCTAAGGAGGTATGTGAAACAGTGTAGCATATGTCAGAAGGAAAAGGGCACCTCATCCATTACAAGACTCTACCAGTCTTTACCCATTCCTAATAGACCTTGGGAATGCATCATCATGGATTTCATAATGGGATTGCAAAGAACTAGGACAAGGTTATATAATGTATTTGTGGTGTCAGAAATGTTAAATAAGATGAGCCATCTCATCCCATGCAAAAAAAAAAACATGGTGTAAGCAATATAGTGAATCTCTTCTCTAAGGAGGTTGTCAGAATACATAGTTTACCAAGGAGCATAGTAGTTGAAAAAGATGTCAAAAATATGGGGCATTATTGGAAGACCCTATGGAAGACATTGGCTACAATCCTAGATCATAGATTTTCCTACCATCCCTAAACAAATGGGAAAACAAAATTCATCAATAGGGTCGTAGGTAACCTCGTAAGGTGTCTTGCAAAGGAGTGTGGGAAAAGTTTGGAGCAAGTCATACCTCAGGAAAAATTTGAGTACAATGATAGAAAAAATAGGAGAATAGGTCAAGTCCTTTCCAAATAGTGTATGTGACTCATGCAAGGGGCATGATGGAACTAAGATACCTACCAGGCCATGACAAAATTAGTGGACATGCTGATGACTTTGTTTAGTCTATGAAAGAGCTACATGATTAGGTTAAGTAGAGCTTAATGGAGGAAAATTCAAAGTTGAAGGAGAAGGGAGATGAGGGGAGAAGATAAATAAAAATTTTAGATGGGATACTTGGTGATGGTCTATTTGAAAAAAAGCCTAGTTACAGAAGGGAATTCCTAATAAGTTCCATATGAAGAGGATTGAGTCATGCAAGGTACTTGAGAATTATGGACCCAATTCCTACAAAGTAAACTTATCCAAAGACATGGCTATCTCCCTCATATTTAATTTTGAAGATATAATAGCTTAGAAAGGTCCAATGGTGGATGAAATAGAGTATCATGAAGAGCTAACTAGGCTATCTCAGACATACAAGTACCTAGAAAGAAGCAACCATGGGTGGAGAGGATTTTGGATTCTTGAGTGTAAAAGAGTACAATGAATAAGCTTTATAAAGAACACCTAGTAAAATTGTTGGATACACCTAAAGTTGAGGCCACTTGGAATTTTGAGAGTGATTTCAAGAAGCATGGCACTAACAAGGAATTCCTCTCTCCAAGAGTACCTTAGGCTTCTTCTTGTAGGGAGAGAATGGTGCAGGAGCACCTAGGGCTAAAGGTGAAACCCTAACTCATTTTTTGTTTCTAAATGGTATAACCAACCATTGAGTGAATAAGGACTCAATAAAAATTCCCAAGATAGGTTTATGAGGTTTTTTTAGGTAAGAGTTGAGTGTGAGTCATGTTTTGACAACTAGGCCCTCATAAGCCCAAATTTTCCAAAAATTGCTCTATAAGGCCAAAGTTGGAAAAATTCCTAAAAGGAGATTGTAAATGATAATAGGAGGTATTTATAGGTCCTAGGTTCATTCTATAAGTTTTAATAGAAAACTTGTCAAGTTTGAAGGCTTAGTTTTCAAAATTGTAAAAGTTGTCAAAAGTTGCTCATTGACAACTTTGCAATTTTTTCAAAATTGCAATGGCAATTTTCATATAGTTTGGAAGAAATAGAAACATGGATAGTTTTGGGTATAACCAAAGGAAAAAGTGGTTAGGATATCCTATAAGAACATCTTCCAACTTAATTCCAATGTTTGGATACTCATTTATATGGACATCATATTTTTAAGGAGCATTTTACTTGATAGGAAATTTAGTTTTGAGGAATGAGAAAGGAAACTTGACCAAAATAGTTTACTCTTTTAAATGGAGCAGAATTTTGGATTCATGCATTCATTCTATGTGTAGTTTTTCTTGACTTCAGAATTCATTTGATAGGGCTTACCAAACTAGTTAATACTTGTGTTCTTGTTGTCGAGTTTTGCATAACCAACACTCAAATGGATATAGCTTCAACTTCCATTGTAAAAACACCATGGCCCTTGGAAATGAATAAATAGCCCCTTTATACTATATAAATAATTAATTTTGGGTTTTTGGAAGTCAATTAACTAATTTTACAAGCAAGCCCTAGGCAAGCAAGAAATGCTCGGCAAGGTGCAATGAAAACTTGTAATGGAGTTTTGGTGAGAATAGAGGATTGGTACATGCAAATATTTCTTAGGAAATAATGGATTAGAATACCAGGGTTCCATAACTCAAAGGAGGAGGTTGAAAGTTGAGTTTTGAGAAATTTGAGAAAGTTACATTCTCATTGCCTTTAAAACACTTAAAACAAGGGTTTTACTATATAGACACAATGGAGGCCTAAGACGTAAACCATATTTAGAATTAGGTCATTAGGAATAAAATTCCTAAAGGCATCAAGTAGAATTTGTTAAGATTTTTTGGGAGTTATTAATAGTTCATTATTTCTAGGAGGGCTAATAGTGGCTTTGAGGGCTACAAGGGAAAATAGGGCAAGATAGGCTTGTGAGAGTGTGGTACTAAAAAAGATGGTGTAGAATGACATGAAATATGAAAAAGACCATAGAAAGAGGGCATAATATTTCTTTTAGGCCTTTGAGTTAATTTGGTGAAGTTTTGGCTTACCAGGTCAAAAGATGCTCTATTAGTGATTGGAGGTTAGAAAATGGAAACTCGCATTGATTGGAGAGTTTCTTGGTGAAAGGGGATTGGGAAGAACTCCTCTAGATTAGGACTTGGATTAATATCCCTAGGTAGGCTAGGAGTAGCATAGAGAGAGAAATCTCTAAAGTGAAGAAGCTCCCCATAAATGTGTACTTCTTTGTTCCCTTGTATGTAAATGTGTTGAATTTTGATTTCCTTAAATTTATTGACTAGAAATAAAGTGTATTCTAATTTTGAGCTATGAATCTAATTTGGAGTCTTTTTTTTTGTAAGTTATCTTAAATAATTTGAGAATATCCTTCTATGAATAAATTCTTAATTCCTATATTTAAATTGAGATTTATGTCTACAAGTCATATTAATCAAGTGAATGATACATCTAGTCCTTCATTCTTGGGATTTCCACTTGATGCTCCATCAAAGTGTAATTCCATCTAGGTTGCTCTTGGGTGTTCTCATTTGTAGTTTTCTCTCACTTATTTGGTTAGATTTTAGATACATCATTGGTGAATTAATAATATTTCACCAGGTACTTCTTATTTCTACATCCCAGTGTGAAATTGTTTTTGTTTCTCTGATTGAGTTCCTAAGTTCATTGTTTGTTACTTCAATTATGCCATCCTCTACTTTATTTAGGAAGGAAGGAATTAACATTACTTCATTGATAAAAATCATATGATGTATTTCCTTCCATATTTCCCATAGAAGAATTGATGAGGATATCTTCCATAAGGTATTATACATCCTGGATTACCCATATATATGTCAAATTCGAAGATGATCCCAAAGGTTATTTATGAAAGCTATTGACCATCTTAATTTTTTCACATAGTAATTGCCAACATGATTTGGCAAAGGAATAATTAAATAAAAATTGGCTAGTTATTTCTAAATTACTTTTATCTAAAGGACATCTCAAGAGAATTTCAAAACCCATTTTTTGTAAATCTATCTACCATGAGAATATTTTTTTGAAGAGCTTCCTATAAGAATATTACTTCCTTTGGTATATATATAGGACCCCAACAAAGTGTTAGAGGAATATCTATTATATCCCATCTTTAAGAGCTAATAATTAACTTGTAGACCTTTTTAACTTTGTACACCCCATCTTCAAAACCTCCCCATATTAGTTCATCCTTTCTATCTTTATGATTAGGTTGCATTTTATTTATACATTTCTCATAGATGAGATTTTCTTATTCTGATAGGTTGGTGTTAGATATTGATTTCTATATAAAAATTTCTTGTTGATTTATATTTGTTTCTTATAAATACCTACTGACATGTTTTCCCCATAAGTTGAATAAGGTATTCTTGATGTTCAAAGGAAGATTTAGACTATCTAGAGATGGGATACCATCCCATGAGTCCTCCCATAAAAAACAATTTTGACCTTCTTCTATGTCCTATGTTAAGTTATTGCAAATGAGAGAATGACAATGCATCTCTTAGTTCCATGTTTTTTATCCTTTAGTTGGTATTTTGGTTGAAAATAATGATAAAGGGTTTGCAATAATAAGACATTTGTCATACAAAATATCTTCTCATTTACTCTCTTTTTCATGATACATTCTTTAGACTATTTTCTCTCCCAATGCTTCATTTTCCCAAGTAATATTTTTCATTCCTAAACCTCCTAAATCTTTAGCTTTGTAAATATTATCCTAGTTGATTAGAGCTTGTGTTTTTCTTTTCTTCTAGCTCATTCCAAAAGAAACATCTTATCTTGCTATTGAGTTTATTTTTAATCCCTTTAAGGGGATGAAGACATGACATTCGGTAAGCTAGAATGATCAATAGGACTAATTTTATTTTAATCACCATACCAGCCTTGGTTACCCATGTCCCTTTCCAACATCCCATCTTTCTATCTAGTTTTTCCACAGTGGGTTTTCAAGATTGAGAATCTCTATTGCCCTTTTCTGACTAAATACCTAGAGATATTTGCATGAGAAAAAGCCTTTAATAAAATTCACAAGATGAAAAATTCTATGTTCTAGATATGGATAAATATTTAAGAAAAATAGTTCTGATTTTTCTGCATTAACTTTTTGTCCCAATGCTTCCATATATTTAGTTATAATTTGTTTGAAATTTTAAGTTTATTCCAATGCGCATTCTCTTAGATGAATGGTATCATCAAAAAAAATTTGGTTTGTGATTTTGGGAATACCTTTTGAAGCTAATTCTCCCTTGATTTTTTATTCCTCTTGAGCCTTTTTGATAGCTCTACCAAAATCTTATCCCACAATAATAAAAGTGCAAGTGGATATAGGGTCTCCTTGTGTTAATATACTCAAGAATATTTTTGGTGCGTCATTAATGAGAAAATATATTTTTGGGGGTATCAGTGAAATTGAAGATAAGATTTACCCATTAGGGTGAGAAGCCAAATGTTACAAGGGTTTTACACAAAAATATCTAATCCACTTCATCATATTCTTTTTGAATATATTAAATTTCATTAGCATACACTCCTCTTTATTTATCTGACTAGTGTGTATTAATTCCTAAATGATTACAATTTCACCTAATATTAATCTATATGACATGATTTCATTTTTATTTAGAAAATTAATTTAGGAAGTGCAATTTTGAGTGTGTTTGCTAATGCTTTAGTTCAGATTTTATATATTGTGTTACATAAACCTATTGGTTGATAGTCTTTGGGTTCTTCATGATTAACCTTTTTAGGCATCAAGGCTTAGAATGTATATACTTCTACATAAATATTATTTTAAAATATTGTTAAAATATTATAATTTTCTCTAAAATTTATTAAAAATTATAAGCTTCTAAATATTCCCAATAGATTCATTGTGTTTAAATTTCTAAATGTGAAATGTAAACATAAGTCAATATTATGATTTATAATAGAAAAAATAAAATTATAATGCAATTTCTTGTGAAAAAAGTGTTACAATTCATAGTCCACAAAGAAAACTAGGGGGGGCATGTGGGGTGAATCAATTATCCAACAATTAAAACATTTATCTTCTTTAAAAAAACTTAACCATTCAACCAAAGTCAACATCAACCATAATAAGATGAACATTGTCAAAATTACACCAGATATGTTAACTAGGGAAACCCTTGATCAGAGGGAAAACCCTAGTGGGAATAATACCGACAAGATGATCTACTAATATAAATATTCCTTGTTAGAGGATGGACCCTATTAGGAGTCTATTACAATATTTACTACATATGAGTCCCTATTAGGAGACTTTGTATCCCTATTAGGAGATTCCAACCCTATTAGAAGTTTTAGTACAATGTATGCAAGATGAGCCCATTGTGCAAACATGCAATTTTAACTACAAGAAGAGCTCACTACTCAAACATGAAATTTACTTTTTATATTCTTCTTTCCTTTTCACACATAAAGTTCACATTTCACTTAGTACAATATAATTATGTTTCTTTTTGTAAAATGTCCTTCTCATAAATAGTATGCCTTTTCACAAATTGTTGCTAATTTAACTAAGACCATAATATACTTTTCCAACTTAGAGTAAACATCTAGGATTTTGGCCCTAATCGGTCAAGTAATTATTTTGTTAAAAAACTAATTCCTTTTCCTTAATTATGTTGTTCTATTTCCCTAGTAAAATGTGAATATCTATTTTACATACTATTTGTATTGATGTCTAACGATATACACATCATCATCAACATGTATGTTGTCCCCATGTAACTTTGCTAGTGTTAATATAATGTTAGAATCATTTTACATATAAAACAATGTACTATTGTAATCCAATTTCATACATAAACAATTTTATGAGTACCAAAGTAAAAGTATCTTTATTTTTAAGGTTTACTACAGGTATGTACATCATGTATTTCTATTAATGACAACAATTACATCACTATATAAAGCCAATTATCAACAAGCTCCTCCTTTGGCATTGATGGCAACAAAGTAACCTAAAATTAGCTAAGTGAGAAAACCTTAACAAAAACTTAAAAAACTTAATCTTTAATATATTACACATATTTCATATTATAAATAATCATTTTTTCAATTTCTCCCCCTTTGGTTATGATTGTTACATCCATAACTTATTACAAAATTTTCTTCTACAACTTCTCCCCTTTTAACATCAATGACAAAGGTCAGAAAATTAAAAAACCATCAAAAAGTTCTCTTACTACTATCAAAAAATTATATCACTATCTTAAGCTATTAAAATCTTTATGCAATCATCAAAATTTGCTTTCAAGTTGTCTAGACCTTTCTCCCATGTATCCTTTTCTACTTTAGTATTAGTGACCATTGCACACAAGGCATATTATGTAAACTCAATTGCATTAAGGTTAGAGTAGGTGAAGTTTGCATAAGCATTTTTAGCTTTGACACATTCTTCCAATTGTCTTTCAAGGGTTGATATCTTCAGAGAAATAGATTCTCTAAATTTTGATAGTCTTCTCAAAATTAATTCTTTTTCAAGTTTCAATTTCCTGATGTTTGAGTGAACACCAATAACTTGTCCTTCCAACTCATCAACTCTAGAGGGTTGTTGTATCTGACTAGTTAGAGCTTCAAGCTCACCTAGCTTCCCTTGAATCTTTTTATCCATATATGTTTGGTCCACATATGAGATAAAGTACATTTGATGTACAATATCTTGCCAACTCGTTAACATCTTTAGAGTTCCTTGATACAAGTATCAAGACTCGACAAATCATTTTGAATATTCTGAAAAATGGCACTAAAAAGATTAACATCATGTGAAATTTGAGCCTTAAAATTACCAATATTCAAATAATTTGTAAATTCATCATCAAATGATTTCAAAATTGATTGTGCTCTCTGTTCAAGATCTACTTCATTGTGTTTGGTTGTGAGGGTGTTCTGCAATCTATCAATCACCTCCATTAGTGCTCTTTGTAATATTTTCACCTTTTGTTCTTCTTAAACAATTTTGTCAGGGATGAGATCAAGTTAGATTGATCATCATCATCACCTATAAGGTTTGTAAGAGATATAGGAGAGGATGAGCTAGATGCTTTCACCTCATCTTCCTTTGGTCTCTTCTATGCTTTTTCTTTGTTTTCTTTTTCTTTCTTCTCTTCTTCCAGCTTTTTCTCTTTTTCTTCTTCTTTCCTCTTTTCAACTTCTTTCTACTTCTTTTCTTCTTCAAGAAATTTTAGCTTGGCTTATTTAATCTTTCTCTTTTCCTCATCTATCTATCTTTTTTCTTCCTTAACTAGTTTCAACTGATCCTAAATATCCTCAGAACGGGGCTCTAGCTAATTAAACAGGTCTTCATCAATGTTAACAATAACATTTGTCTAATCAATCTACATATTATCACCACTTACTAATACTTTTGAGGTTTTCTTTGTATTAGTAGGTTGTGCCTTTAACTCATTCATCATTTGATTGATGGATGTTGTAGTTTCACTTATTATAACATTCTTTTCTCCTCCCATGAATAGAAATGGCCTTGTCTTATTTTGCAAGTAACATGCTAGTTTCTTCATCAATTTCTTGATTTCATCTTCATCATCTATGTTGTGTATAGTTATTAACATTGACTTACAAAGTTCCATGTCTTCTTCATGAACTGGTACCTTCTTTGCTATAAGTCTACCATAGACTTTTTTATTTACATAGCCTTTAATACTCTCAAGTTTCAAGTTATTTAGAATCATATATCTCATAGTAGAGATATGAATCTATTCCTTCTCAATTTCATTCTATAAATCATAGAACTTATTCATCTATAAAAATTTCCCTTCATTAACAATAGCTATGTTTATTTTCTCTATCTTAGGTTTCCATGGTTGTCATGTTTTACCTAGTTGGCTACTTAGAGTTAATGACCTTCTCTGGATGTTTGTCTTTTGGTTCCTCTTCATCTTCTTCATCACTGGAGTCCTCAATTGTTAACAATGTCTTCTTTCTCTTAGATCTAGTCCAATATCTTGTTTCTTGACTCTCTTTGACTATCTTGTGGATCTACTTGGTCATTCATCTGATACAATAGCATATAGAATGCTTTGTTCTGTAGGAGTTTCTACAATAGATACACCAGATGCTTGGCCAACTGATAAAGGTGTCACACACATTATGCCTTTTACACTAGTTTTTTTTAGTTTAGAGATATTTTTTTTGACTGCTTGTGATTCTTCTTCTGACATTCTAGTGTCAAATAATACCCTCTTCATTATAGATGCAATCTTCTAATGAGATGCCATTTCTAATGATGCCTAGTAGGTTGAGTGGGTTCTCTCCTCATATGTTCCAAATCTGTATGATGCTTGATCTTTATTTAATTTCAATAATAAATTAATATAACTAATAGCTATATCATTTCTCAATTCATAACCTTGGGGATCAAGAAATGTTTCTAGAGGTTCCACTACTTAAATATAAGTCATTCCAGTATCCACCATAAAACATATATCATTCTTAAATCTATCAACAATTGCAGAGGCAATTTTGTATCTCTATTTCATCTCATTCTAAAATATTCTCACAATCAAATTTATGTTGTCTAATATTTTTTCTCCTCGACACCTTCTGCACGCATCTGTTATTTTGTCCATAGTACATCTTCCACTACTCATAATATCAGTAACTAATAAGAATATAAATCTCTTAAGTACATGAAAGAAAATATGATTAATCAATTGCTAGAATATGAATATGCTATTCTTAGTTCTCTTAATCTTCTAACTTTTCAATAAGTTGTACTCTCAAATTTTCAATCAAATTCACTTGTTCTTTCTCAGCACATATTTTATAAGTTGCATTAATAAATCCTGCTGACAATTCATCTCTCTTACAACATGCACATAGGGAATATGCAACGATTCTTTTCAAGAATCTTACATCATGTTGTCTAATGGTGCTAATCACAATCACTTTATCATTGTAAACTACCTTAACTATAATTTTCAACCTTCTTCTTAACTAGTTTCTCACCAATAGGTACATTGCCTTATTTTCTAAGACTAGTGACCTCATGAATATGGTCAACAGAGATGTCAACTACATTGTCTCTAGTCCAAATCTTTCCATTATGAATTTTGCTTAATATGATTGATGTCCATTCCTGAGTATCAAGTTTATGGTAGAAATGATATTTGATCAAGTCTAAGTCTTTCATATGCTCATATATGGGATTAATATTCATATCATGATTGAAAACAATTTCCATATCTCTATTCATAAACTCACTTCCAATAGTTTCAAACTTACTACATAGATAGCTTCCTACATATTCCAATAACACTACATTGTTCGAAGTAATTGACAAAGCTAAATTACGGTTTTTGTCTAGGGATTTCATAGGAACAACCATTAATTTTGGTCTCTCAAAATTCTCAACATTCTAAACAACTAACATATCCATGATTATAGTGAAAATAAATTTATCGAAGAATGTCTGTGTGGAGAACAATAAAATACCTTTTTTTGGAGTAGGGTTTTGCTCGAAATTACTTTTTCCAAATTTCTTATGTGTGGATTTAGCTTTTGAGATGATCATAACGTAGAAATAATCAAGTTCCTACTCCTTTTATTCATCTACGACTTGCATTAATTACGTACTTTGCCAAATTTATTTCATTCTAAAATAAAATATCATCTCAATATCAACTATCTGATCTTCGAATGCTATCCAAGGCTCACCATAGCTTACTTTCATCATGATAATGCTCCAAACTTCATGAAATTTTCTATATAAACATAGATTTCAGCTTCTATCATAGAGTAAACTTTCTCTATTATAATAGTAACACTTATTTCCTTCATATCTTGTTTCAATAAGCTCCAAATTGTAAGATATCTTAACTATAGTCCAAAATCATCAAGATACATCTTCCTTAACCTCGCTACAAGTAGCTTGATTTCTAAATGAAGGTTCCAATTCTAGTTTTGTAAACAAGCTTAATTCAACTTTGTTAGATCAAACTTGATTATTAACTTTGATTTTCCTATCTCACCATCACCTAAATTTTCTTTTGAGATATATAAAGCTTTTTAAAATGCCTCGTTGAGTTCTTCTCAAAGTTGATTGACTCTATTTGTTTGTTCTTCATTGTCTTTCTTAGTTTTGGAGTTACTCTCATTATTCCTTTTTTCATTTCCAAAGTTCCTTCCATTGTTTCTTCTATTTCTAAAGTTTCCTCCATGATTCCTTCTATCTTTTGCAAAGTTCCTTCCATTATTACTTCTGTCCATTCTACAGTATTTTTCTATATTTCTAAATTTTTTGCTTAACTAACATACTGGGGTTCCACTTATAGGATTTTGTTGATCAATAGGTGCTTTACAATTTTGGGCTATGTGTCCAAAGTTATTACACTTATAACACATGATATGCTTCTTTTCTTCATATGTCCTTTCATTTGATCTTCTTCTATATATAGGGTTAGTGTTTCTAGACATTCTACTATTTCTTCTCTCATTACCATATTCAGGTTTCCTACAATCAATTGCATTATGACCAATACCATGACAATTATGACAGTAAATTTTTTTAACATGATTAAATGATTTATTTGCACAATCTCTTTTCATATGATCTATTTCATTACATGAAAAATATATACCTCTAAATTCATACCTGGTTTCCTTAGGAGATTTAACTTTCTTAGGTTCATCCAATTTTACAGTTTCCTTCTTTTGTACAACTTCTTTGGATTTATAAAAATATTGACTAGATTCAATATCTTTTGAATCTAATTTAATTTTAGTTTTCTTTGTAGATATGTTAAATAGATAACCAAGACTAGTTTTATCATAGGTAGTTATTTGTATTGAAATTGAGTCATAGAGATTTTCTCTACTACTATAAAGCTTTTCAAGTTGTTGCTTACACTAAGTTAGTTCAGCTTTCAAAATAGTATTGAGATTATTAAGTTCTTCATGATTTTCTTTCAATGTTTCAAATTTAGATATCTTCTTTGTCAGACTCGCTCTAAGATATGAATTTTTAGTTCAAATTAGATTCAATTTTTCTAGTATCATACCTCAAACTCAACTTTAAATGGGTAATCTTAAATTCATGCTTCAAGATCTTGTACTCTATATTCAATTTTGAATAATCATCATCACTAGTTTTAGATTCAGTAGATTCAGGCTTGGATTTGAGATTTTCAATATTGTCCTTCAATTGTCCAATGTATACTTTGGAGTCTTAAAATTTATCTTTCATATTATCTCTTTTTTTAGTAAGGAGATAAATTTATTCAAGTTCCTCTTCAAGGTTCTTCATCAACTATTTCATATCCATAGGGATCTTAATCAAGTTTTTAAGCCTCTTCTGAGTAACTAACCTCTAATACCAATTGTTAGAAATAGGGAATACTATAGGGGTGGGGCAGCAAATTAGTATTCTACAAACTTTTTTCACCAACTAGATATTGTTAATTACTTTGAACCATTCATAAGAAAGTAAAGAAGTAATGTTGAACAATAATAATAACCGTGCATAGAGAGAACTCATAACAATATATTTTCTTAACTAGGGAAACCCTGGCCAATGGAAAACCCTATAGAGAGTCAATGAGAAAAGTTTAGTATAGAGAGTCCCTATTAGGAGACATTGAATCTCTATTTGGAGATTCCAACCGTCTTAGGAGTTGTAGTACAATAGATGCAAGAAGAGCTTACTACCCAAACACGCACTTCCAATTATAAGAAGATCTCACTACCCAAATAAGTAATTAGACTTCAGGTATATAGGTGTTGTATCTTCTTTCTTGATTGATCTTTGACCTTAGTTCAATCTTAGATTACAAAATTAGGTTCTCAGAACTTCACATATAACACTTTACATAAAATTCTCATACCATTTATTACAATACAATTATGTTTCTTTTTGCAAGATGTCATTTACATTAATACCATGGATTTTCACAAATTATTGCTAGGTAGGCTAAGACCGTAATATAATTTTCTAACTTAGAGAAAACATACAGAATGTCAGCCCTAATTGGTCAAGTAATTATTTTGTAAACAAAATAATTCCTTTCCCTTAATTCCACTATTATGTTTCACTAGTAAAACATGACTATCTCTTTTTTGTACTATCTATACTAATGTCTAAGGTTATACACATCATCATCAACATGTATACTATCTCCATCTAACTAGGCTAGTCATAATATGATGTTAGAAACATTTCACATATAAAGCAATGTGCTGTTGTAAATTGATTCCATACATAGACAATTTTTTCAAGTACCAAAAGCTAAGTATCTTTATTTTTGAGGTTTACTATAAGTATGTACATAACATGTTGCTATTAATGACAATAATTACATTGCTATATAAATTTCTTAGGAACATAGTCTTATTTTAACTTAGATACCATCCCTTTTTAAGAAGACATTGTATTCTTTACCAATTTTTTTCTTTATGTTTGGAAAAAATTTGTGCCAGGCAACATTTTTTCTCTTAAGTGTTGGCTTGGAAATTTTCATCTTTCAATCTTTAGGTGCACCTTCAAATTCAAAAATGTTATCTTGGGCTTCTAAACTAGTCCATTACAATATCAACATCTATCATCCCACTAAAAGTGACTAGTCCATCTTTTCCTTCCATGGTTGTAACTCCCATCGACTTTATGACATTAAAGAATGGCCTTTATTCTAAAAGAACTTATTCCTCCTCATCCTACTTAGCATATTCCTCTTCATCTACATCTCATTCTTCTCTCATAATGTTCTTCTCCACTACCTTCATTTAAGCTTCTCCAACTTTTCTATAAGACATTTTTTCTTTTCTTCGTGTTCTTGCAAGTTCTACATTAGTCACTCAATGGATATATCTAACTATGGTTTCTAGCATAAAGTAAACTTCTATTTCTCCTACTCCTATGCATAAACATGCTATGATACCAATTTATGAAGAGGGAACTTGATTGAGATGGTTTTTCACCTTACAATAGTATTATTTGCATATTCCTTAGTAATATGTCAAACACAAGCCACTAGAGTACTTTCACCATTTTAAATAGCTTGCTTTACATAAAAGAGTGGACCTGCATTCTATTAAACAAGTAACTCCATTTGTACCATCTTCTTACAATTCTTGGACAGTTAGATACAAATATGTAAACAAGGGCTTATTATGGCACAGACCAAATATACCCATTTCCCAATAGAATTATCATTAGTATTAGTCTTGAATATATAAATGGTCTTAAAATTGATAGATTTTAAGAATTCTAACATCCCTAAACACCCAATCTCTTAAATTTTTCTATTAACTATAAATCCCCAATCAAACCTCCTAGTTCTATTTTGACCCAGAAGTCTAACACACCCTGTAATCTCCAAAAATTAATGTCATATTTGGCTACCAATTTGGATTTTTTTTCCAAAATAACCAATTTTAGATCACGGTGACACTATTTGATTAGTGTTTCCTTTACAAGTAACCTATTCGAGCATTTTTTACTAGTTATATGGGGTTGCTAATAGGCCCTAATTTTCTTCATTCTACTATTCCATCCAACACTACAAACACTTCATTTACATCAAGTACAACCCAAACAATCTTTACAATTTGAATAAACCCTTTTATATGTCTTCAATCAGATTACACTATTTTGTTGTTCAACTCTACTAGTCATAAAGAGATGTTTGGCTTCTAGGATTTACTCTCATAATTAGCCCTAAAAAGTTGGAAAAAAATGATTTATAAATATTAATTTATAGAAGTAGGCCCTACAATCCCACAAGTTTCCTATTTTTCTAGCCATAAATGTGCACCTAAAACCCATTATTTGTCTCCAAACCCTAGATGACAAGTGTTTTTAATAAGAAATAGAAAAAATAAGCTTTATCCCTTTACCTACAACTTCAAACATTCAAGAATGATAAATAATAAAGATAAAGGGAATATTTATGTAGATTAATGATTCATACCAATCAAATAGCAAGAAAATTAAGGACTAATAATACACAAAATATTGCAAATTCTTACTATTTATTCATCAACTTACACACATCTCCTTCAACACCAATTTAAGAGTTATTAAAGATCATTTTCAATGAGTTTTCAATAGTTTACAACCTTTTTGAATTCCTATCTCATTATCATCCAGTTTACAGAAGTTGATTTTTTTTTAATACATGTTGTTAATAATGTCTTTGACAAAAATGGTACTTATTTGCACATTTTCATTTTTCAACTTGCTAAGTAATCTGAGACTAAGAAACACCATGAAATAACTACAATAGTCTTAAAACATCATGAAAATCATGATAAAATAATTTTCCCCTTATTTTGACGCAATTTAATGAAATATATAGGCAAAAATCTATAATTTGTCTTAAATTACACAATCATGACAAATTTGGCTTGCTACAACTTCTACTAATTACATTATTAGTCTACATGATTCATTATATTAGACAATATAGTGGTATTTTGATGCATCCAAGATATATTTCAAAATAAATGAATGCATTTAAATAAAATTGTATGGTTTAGGGGAATTTGGACGCATCCAAGACACATATTGAACAATTAAAATAATGCATTTAAATAGTATTGTATAGTTATTTGACAATTCGCCATCAAAATTACATTAGGAATCTTTTATGTTTAATATAATTTTTAAATAATCTATAACTTTGCTGGGATAAATTCATAGCTTCTAATAACCTCAAGAAATATCAAAACATGTCACATAATGAGTTGGTCAGGTATATTATTTTAAAAAATATGCCATATATGGTGGAAAGGTGTGATAGTCCATAGGAGGATGACTAGGCAGTCCAAGGAAAGAGGGAAGACAAAGAATAAAAATGTAAAAAGTCTAGAAAGATAATATGTTTAATTACATTGAATATGAGGAGGAAAAATTGGAGATGACAAGTGATAAGTCTTGCTTGAATAAGGTTATTTCTTCTTTGTTGAAAGAGATCTTGTATGTGTCTACTAACTTTAATTTGGAGTCAATGGACCTTACAACTAGGAATGAGGTTATTTTCATTAAAGACATCTCTCCCATGACTACCACTTTTCCTCATCCTAAGATGATTATGGGATTCCCTACCCCTTTCCATGAGCACTTGCACCACCAAGTTTTGGACCCTTCCCATTGCACACAAAAGGAAGGAGTTCCACTCAAGAAAGGATGATGATAAGGACCAAGTGTAGGGTTCACATGATGATGAGATGAAGAACCTCAAAGAGGAGGTAGATAATTTGAACAAGGAGACATTGAAATTGGATATGAGTTTCACCACTATGAGAGACTTTTTTTATCAAAGTAATGCATGTGCCAATGACTAATCTTGATTTCTTTTACAAAGAGAAGGATGCCACCTATAAAGAGGAGTATGGTAGGAACTCTCAAAAAATATATAATTTCCTAATGGATGACTGGTTACATGTTTTAGTGTGTGAGTTATTCCACCCAAAAGCCAACAATTAACAAGGATTCTACCTCATTTTGTTTTAATTTTTTGTACCATATTCTTGTTAACTATAGATCTTATATGACCTTTATGAACATTTTTTTAGATACTACTTTATGGTCACTAGTAGTTTTGGTTTATTTAAAACTCTCATTTGGTTTTTTATTATGATCACTATCTGGTGTAACTAATGGTGGTTAGATAGTTGGGCCATTAACTCCTTTTATTTGAACTTATGTTTTATCTTCAAAGTGGGTGTTGGTTAGTTTTTTTAGTACTATTATCTATTTATGTTAGTTAGCTATTCATGGCTTTGTTACTTGTCTATTATTCTAAGAAATCACTCAATTTTTATTACTTTTTAATATAAAAAATAAAATCATATATAATATGGCCCACAAACACAGAATAGTTAAAATCTAATCTACTACCATTAAAAAAAGACTCATGTAAGTTGTTCTCTATTTTATTCTAGACAAATTTCATCCTTGAAATAACCTCTAAATAGTGAACAATTTGACTTTCAAAAAAATAAGTTCTTACAACCTTCAAAGACTTTTTACTCTCTATTGTGAATCACTACTTTTCATACAATTGTAACCATAACAAAAGCTTTATATAAATCTTGACCTTCTATTGTAGAATTGTGGAACATTTTCAAACTATGACCAATAATTTGTATATAAACAATAACACACTAATACCATAGTTTCTCAACAATGCACACATGAATGTTAGACAACAAAGGCAAGTGTCCAGGTAGAGAGATGGTCTCGAAATATCCACTTACCTATAGAAATGTCCTTTCTATTCTCAGCATTTAGAATTGTATATGAATGTATTTTTTTCAAAATGAAATAATGGTAAACAAAAACTTGTAGTTTGAAGGCATACGAAAGAACAAAGGGATGGGTCGAAGAGGTCTTGCTGAAGGCAACAGGACAATAAAAAAGCTTGTGGGCCTAGACCCTATGTCAAAGGAAAATAGTGGCTTCATCTGGAAGTAAAACTAGCAAGAGGAATCAATACCCAGTGGTGGTATCTGATTGGATAAACATGATATATGTTTAGTCCCGTCAGATTGTTTAAGTGGCTAGATTATTTTAAAATTTGTAGAATGATCTTGGGCTTCTTACTAGCTGCAACTTACTTGATTATTTTAAAATTTGTAGAATGATCTTGGGCTTCTTACTAGCTGCAACTTACTTTCTTCTTTTCTTCTAGTTTTATCTATTTTTATTTTTTTAATAAAATAAAAAATATTTTTTTGACAAAATTGATTTTTCTTCTGTATGAGACGGATATTGCTAAAAGATTATTTTAGTTTAATCTTAGAATTCTATTGATAAAAACTTTGTAGGTGGTCTAAAACTAAATGCTATATAGACTTATAAAATGAATATATAATAATAATATTGAAATAATAATTTAAAAAACTTTAGAAGCTACACTTGTTCCTCAAACAAGACTATATTATGGGATCAAAACCAGGCCATTAATATCTCGAGTCTTCCAATTGTTGCATGGTAAACAGAATGCTTGGGCCGATATACGGGCATCCTACAGAAAGGACAGTAATTTGCCCTTTTCATCCATTCTCCAATGCAATCTCTGTGAAATATGTGGCCTTCATTGCAAGGCAAGTGCAAAACCTCTTGTGAAACTTTAAAATCAATAAAGCAAATGGCACATTCACCTTTTTCATTGACATGAGTCTCGGTGATTTTTATAACTGGGAGGCCTTCTACCACTTGCGTTATCTTACTCTGAAACTTTCTCTCCACTCTTTCTTTCAGATCGTCTGAACAGCATTCCCAAATCAAAAACATTATATCACAGGAAATAGAATCCACCCTTTCCAATAGATAACTGCATCTTTTGCATTCAGGGCTGAGATTGTCGCATTCACAGTAGTCAATTTCACTTTTGCAGTACTTAAACTCTTGCCTTAATAATTCGAGATCTCTCACAAATGTGTAAAGTTTAAATGCATAGTTATCTGTTTGACTATCGCGGTCAGCTTCGTAGATAGATTTTTGTCTGATAATTTCAGATCTCAATACATAAGCTTGATGAAATATTGTGGCAATCATTTCAAATTTTTTCCGAATACAATTCCTGTGAAATATGACGCCTTCATTGCAAGGCAAATAGCAACAATCACCTACAAAATAATATTCCCCACATATCTGACACTTTGGGACAAGTTCAGTTGGAAATTTTTTGGTAATAATCCAAGCAGATAGGTCTTCTACAACATGTATTTCTTCTCTTAGAATCCACTGCCTTTCTTTTATGTAAATTTTCCAAATTAAAATTTGAACTTCCTTCAAAATATCGTCGACGTTCTCTAGAGGAGTACAGAAGTATTCTGTGCATTCAGAGGGATTGTTGCATATACAGTTGTCCACATGGAGCTCGAAAGAGTAAAATTCCTTCTGTAATAAATATAATTCTTTTTCGTAGGCTTTGCATTGATATAAGTCATCAATTCTGTTGTAAGCGCAATTTTTGTACAATTTTGAAGCGTGATCATTTATGTCCGCGAGACGGGCAGTGAGAGCATTTCCTTCTATTTGTTCTGTCATTTCCTTATATTTTGAGGAATTTGGAAGTGAATACTTCATGAACGATCCCATTCTGTTTTTTATATGTCTACCAACGAATTAGAGTTGGGAACGAATAGACACGCATGCTTCCATGCTTATATATGTTGGAAACTGGTCACTTAAGGTTACCAATTACTTTGTATACGAGTTTTCAAATATAAAATAAAAATTAAATATATTAGTTTAAAAATATTTTTATCAGTATAAGTTTTATTTTATTTAACATTAAATAATTACATTATTCAAAGGGTTTGGATTTTATGTTGTTTAAAGTCAAATTTGTTTAGTGTTTAGTTAAGCTAAGGATTGGATTGAATTGACATTTTAATGTGGCTTAAGTTTTAATTAGAGTTGAGTTTCAAGATGAGTGGTTCCAATTGACAATATAATGGAAAATGATGAGAGGGAAGAAGTTAAGAGGAAAATGCAAATTTTCTCACACTTGAAACATTATCTCAAATCAATGAATTGGACTAAATTAAAAATAAAATATAGTACAAATATACTAGCACACTTGTGGATAAAATTTAGATAAAATAAGTTGAGAGATCTATTTGAAGAAGAGATGTGACATAATAAGAAAATATTTGTGTCCAATATAAAATAAGCTATTTTTAATATATAGAGAGTTATAATTGACGTGATAAATATATTAAAAAGTATTATTTGAAATATTAATAAAATATTTTAACAATCAAAAAATTTAGATTAATTACACTCTAATCTTATTTTAATACTCCATTTTGTCATAATCTTGTTGCCCGGTTATAAAATTTGCTTCAATTTTGTAAGCCATGATTAATTTTTGAAACTCGCCTGATTTTAAGCTTTAAAATGGCCATGTTATTTTTGAATTCTTGTGAGTTTCTAAATCTTCATGTCATTGGCTCGTTCCCAGCTCTGCACAGCACTTGAAATTTTTAAAATCTAACTTCTGAGCCTCGGGTTATTGTAGGTTAATGGAGAGACCCAAAAACACATTTTTCCTAACCATTAACCTCTCAAAAGATTAATGATAACCTCCAAAAACACGTTTTTCCTAACCATAAACCTCTCAAAAGGTTAATGATAACCTCCAAAAACACGTTTTTCATAACCATTAACCTCTCAAGAGGTTAATGATAACGTCCAAAACATATTTTTCTTAACCTCTTTGAGACAATCGTTAACTTTCTTTGTTTAGCTAATTAAGGTTAAGAACTGGAAGTAAGATCATCTAAAAGACAAGTGCGGATATTGTGCTTGGTTGATCTTAAGGTGGAGGAAATGGAAAAGGATAGCCGAAAAATAGTTGTGTTCACAAATAATTTCGAAATGCTCTGAGATTTTGGTGTTGAGAGTGAAAATTTTCAATCTGTTTACCAACATATGGTTAACAGGAGGAAAAAGAAAAGAGAGAAAGTCGAGTACTATTAAATGGCATGGAATGCTGCAACTTCTGTTTTCCCAGTTACATTACCAACTTTAGTTTGTGCAACTTGCTGTAAACATAAACTAGGGAAATTAAAAATGCGGTGCTTGTTTCTTCATATGTATTTCATGCCACCTAAAGAGCAAAAGTCCGATGGAGTGCCATCCCATGGTTTATACAACTGAAATCGCTATGCTTGTCTTTTGCAGGAATTTATTGATAAAAGAAATGTATGAGAAGGTAATCTATTCCATGCCCACTTCATTATTAGTGGGATTATCAAGGAGAATAGTTTTTATGAATTAAAACTCACTACCATGTACGAAAACTGGAGATTTAGAGAATGCACACCTAGTATTTGATGGAATGTTTGAAAGAAACGTGGTATCTCGGACCACCCTAATTTTGAGATATGATCAATATGGGCTAAGCAGCGAGGCCTTGAAACTATTTTCTCAGATGGTACTCTTAGGTGTATATCCAAATCATGTCACACTTGTTTCCACTCTCAGTGCGTGCACCTAGCTATTTTCTTTAGACCAAACAAAACAAGTGCACTCATACACTATCATAATTGGTTGTGGATCTGGTATCTTTGTTGAAAATGCACTCATCAATGCATATGTAAAATGTGGATGTCTAGAACATGCACGTCGAGTGTTTGACAAAATGGCTAAATGAGAGTTGTCTGCCAGAATTAGCATTCAGGGGAGGCTTCATTCTTAAGAAGATCATGGGTCCACTTTCTTTAGGAGGGCAACCCATTCGTGGCATTCAACTACTTTTAGAACCTAGTTGATCTGCAATGTTGTGTGGCAGGAATGTAGATCATTAAAAATGTCGTAGGATGACCCAAGTTTGTAAACTTCAGTTATTCATCAACAGAATGGAGCAGCTACTAAACTTCACAACGACATGGCCGATCAATGTGCTTCCAAAGCACAGGAACGACAGCTCATCATTGCAGTAGCTCTATAAGGACACCGTCATGACCATTTGGCATTATCATGGAGGCTATCAAGTTTAGCGTGTGGTGGATCAGAATTACCATGTATTGGGAGTGGATGCTCTCAAGTGGATGCTCTCAATGTCATTGATGGTTCCACCTTTAATGCTTCATCGGGCACCAATCCTCAAGCCACTGTTATGATGGTTAGCAGGTCCATGGGTGTCAAGATATTGGAGGAAAGGGGATGTATAAGATGTTAAGGGAGACGAATAAATGAAGTAAAGGTTGAAGTGGATCAAATCATTCATTTTTTATGTCATTTTCAGAGGGATCAATAAGGATCGATTATTCAATTCCCCCCTCAAAATATCTAAAATCCAAGTTTCAGGTCATATAGGTTAATTTTGTAGAGGTTAATTAACCTCACCCAAATCATGTATTTGGGAGGAGGTTATTAACCACGAAGAGGTAGTTATTAACCTCTATGTCTATATAAAGACTCATGTTTGCTTTGTAAGGGGACTTTTTGGCTTTAGAAGAAGGGAACACTATGCAGAAATTTTGATTAGAAGATGATATTTGGAAAGTATGTGCAGATTTATCTTTATAATTAGAAATTCCTCTTAAGTTCTTGGTGCAAGAAATTAAAGGAATGTGCAATTTGAGTTCTTTGATTCTAAATCTAAATTGTTAAGAATGTTGATTCTCTTTGTACTGAGCACTCTCATGATATGGTGTAGATGTTTATGAATCTATGGATCAACATTGTGCTAGTAATAGTTTTCAAGTGTAGATCTTGATTATTGTCATTAGTGGTTTGAATTTAGTAGTTTGGGAAAGCCTTGAAGTCGTGTGGTGCATTTGTCATCATGAGCTTTCTCCCCTTTCAATTTTAACTTTATATCTACTTGAAAAGCTTCAAAATTATATCATATAGGGAGTTGCCCCTCTAAACGTAGAGGAAGGCCGCATACCGAGGGCCTATCCAACTGTTGTGAATGGTTTGCCACACACTCCATTGGGCATAATTCTATGGTGACAAATCTGTTTACCAACAAATTTTTGGCAACTCTACTAGGGAGACTGAACAAGAAAGATTGATAGTTGCCTGTAATGAAGCACAATGGTGCTCCTGCATGAGAACATTTTTCTTGTTCTCCAACCAAACTTTGGCTTTCAAGACACCCATGAAGGTATCATCTCAGATTTGAACACTCTAGCTTGGAGGTGTAGATGAAGTACTCAACAATACCATCTGGTGAATCGAGTTCTTGAAGAAGAAGAAGAGTTTGGGGAAATATTGCGAAGAGCTCCTATTGGTCACAATGTTGTAATCGTTGAAAGAATAGTAGTTATCCCTAGAAGAAATAGAAAAAATCTTGGTCATATCCAAAACCAAGTGAACAATAATTAACAATGTGGTTGATTAAAGTTACTTTCCTTGGAATGAAGGTTGGCGACTCTATTTTAAAGATTGATTATCGGTGACTCTGTTTGAAGGTGGTAATTCAGAATCATGGTTTGTTACAAGGGAAAAGTTGAAAGTGATAGTGATAGCGATAGTGATGATGAATACTTTTCTTTACCTAAGAAACAAATTCCCGATGAGCCCCTGCAAGTTGAATTCTTGAAGAATTTCTATGGTGGTAGGAGGTTAGATCCTAAAATGGTTCATCCCTACTTACTTCAAAGTTTTCAAAAGATTGAAGAAGAGGATGGAAAGAATTATGGTTTTCTTTTTCATGATCAAAAATCCTTTTTGGAAAAAGATTTAGCGTATAATGATAAAGAAGTCTTTGCTGAACAATGTGCTTCATCTAAATCAGCAATGAGGAATACTAAAAATGTCTCTCATGAACTTGTATCTCAAAAAAATTAGATTGATCCTAAGTAGGAAAGCTTCTTGAAAAGTTTCTATGGTGGATGAAAACTTGACCCAAGAGTAATTCATCCATCTTTGCTTCAAACTTTACAAAAGATAGATGAAGATGACGGTAAAGATAATCAATTTTTCTCTCATAGACCCAAATC
Source organism: Cupressus sempervirens (assembly GCA_028749045.1). NCBI lineage: Eukaryota > Viridiplantae > Streptophyta > Pinopsida > Cupressales > Cupressaceae > Cupressus > Cupressus sempervirens. Next base: position 277,120,503 of record CM053789.1, on the reverse strand, counting down.
ATTTTTAGAAGGAAGTTCCACATGTGAGCATAAGGAAGAACCTAATAATAAAAGAGATTCTTGTCAATAGAAGATGGATAGTGGTGGTCAAAAAGGTGTCCCCATGCTTGCACCTATTTCTCATCAAAGTCATATTCCCATTGATCCCAACCAGGTTGAATTTCTAAAAAACTTCTATGGCAATGCACGCCTGGATCCTAACAAAGTACATCCTTCTTTACTTCAAACACTGTGAGAACTTGAGAAAGAAGACCCATGAAAGAATTATTTTCTTGATAGTAGAGCAACTTCCGATCCAAATATTAGAAAGGATTCATCTAAATCTTCATGCTTGAAAGAAGACAAGGATCCTATGTGTAATGAAGGAGATGGTCGAGGAAGAGAGTCTATAGGAGAAGAAGGATTTACAAATGTATAAAGACATGACTGTGAAGATTTCAAAATCCTGGAGAAATTATTCAATCATCTCAATCCTAATGAGAAAGAAAGAGAAATATCAAAACCTCAAGAAACTACACAAAAAATGATTGAAGATGAGGAAAATGTGGATCAAAGTGAATTTCATAGTGCTTTTATTCCAACATGGTGCCTGGATGCTTCAGATGATGACTTCCTATGTGGAGAAAATCTTCCAAATCATCCTTCGATGACCATTCATTATGATGAATCTATTGATGATATCGATACTTTAGATGTCATAGAACAATCAAAAACCTACTACCATTGATGGAGATAAAAGCAGCCATGAACTTCTACAAATATCTGCTTTCCCTGAGGAAATGGAGACCTTTACATTTGATGATATTGATAAAATTGTGATTAAATGATTGGTTGATGAAAAAGTTAAAAATCAGCTTCTAGGAGAAGAAGATGAACCATGTAACCTTAATTCTTTAGCACGCATTTCAACTTTCACACTTCATGAAAGATGTCTTGAAGAAGAAATGGTGATTCAAGAGGGAATAGATATCATCAAACATATAGAAGATGAAAGCTATATGGACATGAAGATAGGTTCCTCTAATCCAATGGGAGTGGAATTAAAGTCCTATGGATCATTTGAAGGACAAAGAAAACCTCTTTCTGAGCCTTCTCATCAAATAGGAGATTTTATGTCTAAGAGATTTTATGAAGAAAATAATGATGATCAAGTGAATAATGAGTAAGTAGGTGATCTCATGGAAGAACCTGATGAAGGCAACTCTCATGATATTCTTATCCCAAGTTTGTGCTCAAAAGCTTTGGATGGTAATTTTTTTTGTGGAGAAAGTGTTTACTTTAATCCTAGACGAAGGCATTTGTATTGATACTTCTCAACTCTCATGATATTCTTATCCCAAGTTTGTGCTCAAAAGCTTTGGATGGTAATTTTTTGTGTGGAGAAAGTGTTTACTTTAATCCTAGACGAAGGCATTTGTATTGATAGTATTGTTTCTAGACGAAGGCATTTGTATTGATACTTCTCAAATAGGTGTTCAAAGACAAGGTCCAATGGCTACAACTCCACAGGTTGCTTCACATCATAGATTATATGAAAGAAATACAATACGAGGTTTGATATCTTTTAGTCTTAATCACCAGAAGGATCTTCAGAAGGAGGATTTTGATATTAATGGAAGGGAAATTGAAGTGATGACCAACCATGTTGACCATAATATCAGTATAACTTCAGAGTACCTAGGACTTCAAGATGATCTTTTGGAAGATAATGAAGAAGAAATGGATCATGAGAAGATTCAATATAATACAGATGTGCATCTAAGTTGGAATATTTTTACAAAAGATTCAACCAAGATCATGGTAATGGAAAAAGAAGAGGGTTCACCAAGCATAGAAAAAGATCAGAAATGCATTTAGAAACTTGAGAATCTTATACTTCAACTCTTTGAAAATGAAGTTATCAATGACATGCAACAACAAGAAGAGTTGATTTCAAAGTTTGAGATTTTTGATGAAGCCTAGTTATATGGATATGCTCTTTCATCCAGAGATATGAGGCATGCTAGGAATCTCAGAGTTAGAATTCAAGAAGCACACTTATATTCGAACTCATGGAAGCTTAAGAATTGTCATGTGGTGGTACACCATGGTATTTATTTTCCCCAGCCAGTGAATGGATTTGTATGATTATACCTTGAGTCACTATAGGTAGGGAAACCTACCTTGTATATAGTCTAATTAGGAGTTTTTGTTGTGCCTAGTTTTCTTTCAGTTGTCTGGTTTTTGGTGCTAGTTTCCTCCCTTTTGCAAATTGGTCCCTCAGATGACCCTATTTTATAGCCCAATGGATAAGTCGCTATTTTATTCATTCTGGATTCAAGCTTCATCATTGTAAGTCCCTGTCCCTAGTTAGAGCCAGTTGTTGCCTGGTTATAAAATTTGCTTCAATTTTGTAAGCCATGATTAATTTTTGAAACTCGCCTAATTTTAAGCTTTAAAATGGCCATGCTATTTTTGAATTCTTGTGCGTTTCTAAATCTTCATGTCATTGGTTTGTTCCCAACTCTGCAAAACACTTGAAATTTTTAAAATCTGACTTCTGAGCATCAGGTTATTGCAGGTTAATGGAGAGACCCAAAAACACATTTTTCCTAACCATTAACCTCTCAAAAGATTAATGATAACCTCCAAAAACACGCTTTTCCTAACCATTAACCTCTCAAAAGGTTAATGATAACCTCCAAAAACACATTTTTCCTAACCATTAACCTCTCAAGAGGTTAATGATAACATCCAAAACATGTTTTTCTTAACCTCTCTGAGACAATCATTAACTTTCTTTGTTTAGCTGATTAAGGTTAAGAACTAGAAGTAAGACCATATAAAAGATAAGTGCGGATATTGCACCTGGTTGATCTTAAGGTGGAGCAAATGGAAAAGGATAGCCGAAAAATAGTTGTGTTCACAAATAATTTTGAAATGCTCAGAGATTTTGGTGTTGAGAGCGAAAATTTTCAATCTGTTTACCAACATATGGTTAACAGGAGGAAAAAGAAAAGAGAGAAAGTCGAGTACTATTAAATGGCATGGAATGTTGCAACTTCTATCTTCCCAGTTACATTACCAACTTTAGTTTGTGCAACTTGCTTTAAACATAAATTGGGGAAATTAAAAATGCGGTGCTTGTTTCTTCATATGTATTTCGTGCCACCTAAAGAGAAAAAGTCCGATGGAGTGCCATCCCATGGTTTATACAACTGAAATCGCTATGCTTGTCTTTTGCAGGAATTTATTGATAAAAGAAATGTATGATAAGGTAATCTATTCCATGCCCACTTCATTATTAGTGGGATTATCAAGGAGAATATTTTTTATGAATTAAAACTCACTACCATGTACGAAAACTGGAGATTTAGAGAATGTACGCCTAGTGTTTGATGGAATGCTTGAACGAAACATGGTATCTTGGACCACCGTAATTTTGAGATATGATTAGTATGGGCTAAGCAGCGCGACCTTGAAACTATTTTCTTAGATGGTACTCTCGGGTGTATATCCGAATCATGTCACACTTGTTTCCACTCTCAGCGCGTGCGCTTGGCTATTTTCTATAGACCAAACAAAAAAAGTGCACTCATACACTATCAAAATTGGTTTTGGATCTAGTATCTTTATTGAAAATGCACTCATCAATGCATATGTAAAATGTGGATGTCTAGAACATGCACGTTGAGTGTTTGACAAAATGGCTAAATGAGAGTTGTTTGCTAGACTTCGCATTCAAGGGAGGCTTAATTCTTAAGAAGATTATGGGTCCACTTTCTTTAGGAGGGGGACCCATCTGTGGCATTCAACTACTTTCAGAACCTAGTTGATCTGCAACATTGTGTGGCAGGAATGCAAATCATTAAAAATGTTGTAAGATGACCCAAGTTTGTAAACTTCAGTTATTCATCAACACAATGGAGCAGGTGTTGAACTTCACAATGACATGGCCGATCAATGTGCTTCCAAAGCACAGGAACGACAGCTCATCACTGCAGCAGTTCTACAAGGACACCGTGATGACCATTTGGCATTATCATGGAGGCTATCAAGTTTAGCATGTGGTGGATCAGAATTACCATGTATTGGGAGTGGATGCTCTCAGGTGGATGCTCTCAATGTCATTGATGGTTCCACCTTTAATGCTTCATCAGGCACCAATCCTCAAGCCACTATTATGACGCTCAACAGGTCCATGGGTATTAAGATATTGGAGGAAAGGGGATGTATAAGAGGTTAAGGGAGATGAATAAATGAAGTAAAGGTTGAAGTAGATCAGATCATTCATTGTTTATGTCATTTTCGGAGGGATCAATAAGGATCGATTATTCAATTCCCCCCTCAAAATATCTAAAATCCAAGTTTCAGGTCATATAGGTTAATTTTGTAGAGGTTAATTAACCTCACCCAAATCACATATTTGGGAGGAGCTTATTAACCACGAAGAGGTAGTTATTAACCTCTATGTCTATATAAAGACTCATGTTTGCTTTGTAAGGGGACTTTTTGGCTTTAGAAGAAGGGAGCACTATGCAAAAATTTTGATTAGAAGATGATATTTGGAAAGTATGTACATATTTGTCTTTATAATTAGAAATTCCTCTTAAGTTCTTGGTGCAAGAAAGTAAAGGAACGTGCAATTTGAGTTCTCTGATTCTAAATCTAAATTGTTAAGAATGTTGATTCTCTTTGTAGTGAGCACTCTCACGATATGGTGTAGATGTTTATGAATCTGTAGATCAACATTGTGCTAGTAATAGTTTTCTAGTGTAGATCTTGATTGTTGCCATTAGCAGTTTTAATTTAGTAGTTTGGGAAAGCCTTGAAGTCATGTGGTGCATTCATCATCATGAGCTTTCTCCCCTTTCAGTTTTAATTTTATATCTACTTGAAAAGCTTCAAAATTATATCATATGAGGGAGCTACCCCTCTAAAAGAAAAGGAAGTCCGGATACCAAGGGCCTATCCAACTGTTTTGAATGGTTTCCCACACACTCCGTTGGGCATAATTCTACGGTGACAAATCTGTTTACCAAAAAATCTAGATTGACATATAGTAGCCCCAAACATATTGAATGACTATATGCAGTTATGAAAATAAAAATCTACGTTTCTAAAATTCATTTATTCCAAAAGAACCCCTATTAAAAACATAATTTAAAAACGACAAAAATATAACCTAATTCCAAAATAGAAATTTTATTAATTAATGATATCTATTGACAAGTATTATAGTTAATAAATTATATAATATTACCTTAAATTTACCACTTCTTTTTCTTTTCTTTGTCCAAGATTATGTTTAAATTAAAAACAATATGAATTAGGCACAAAGTATCAGAGATAGATAGGTATCCATGGTGTATCCCTCACATAAATTTATTTTCAGCATTCTCTACATTTATAATTTTTCTCTTGATACTTCTTGCGAATATACAATCAAGTTGTTAGAACAATAAATGAAACATATCTCTAACTAACTTTTATTTTAAAATCAAATGGTATATAAGGAAAAAATTTTAGTAATGGAGAATATGTCTCTTATTAACATTAAACATTCATGATATTAGCTAGATTTTGCATGTTTTCTTTGAGAGTAAAAGTTTTAAACCAATTTCACTTCAAGAATAAGTGTCTAACTTATACTTACTGTATAATACTTATTCTTATCAGAATCTCTTCACCATCCACTCCTTTGTTAGCAAGATTATATGTTTTTCTATTACCTTCCCTATAAATATGTTTTATGATTGTTTCCTCAAATTGATCAATGATGACTATGAAATATTCAGGTTTAGGAAAAAAGATCCATTTTGGAGGCTTTCTTTCCCTTAATGTATTTAGTATGATTTGTGAATCTCTTATAATAAATAATTTTTAAAGCCTAACTCTCAACTTAGAATTCTATTAGGGTCTCTAATTTTTCCAAGTCATTAAACATTACTTGTAAAGGTTTGGCATGTTTAGTTAGGCATGATTTCTCATCTAAAAAAATAATACATCCTAATCCTACTAGTCGTAGATTACCTTTAGAGGTCCCATAAGAATTTAACTTTGACCATCTATAGTGAAGTTCCCATTTACATTCTATCCTAGCAATCTTGTAGGATTTTGTGTATACCATTGGTGGCTTAGTTAGTTTAAACTAGTTTTGACACATTTGTATCTCAATCTGAAAAGGAACCTTCATCCTTCTATGAGTTTCTATTATTATCATTAGTTACCTATACAACACAAGCCTCAAATTTATTAAAAAATGATGTAGCATCCATATTTTTATCACAATAAATTCTTGTATTCCTTTCTTTCCATAATTACCATAAGAGTGTTGAAGGAGATATATAAATTTATCATTTTTGTAGCTGAAAAAATTTATAATTTGTAAAAATAGAAATAACTAGAAGAATTTAGGATATTTTTAAAGTAAAATTTTTAAAGAAAGTAAAAAAATATTTATTAAATATATTTTTCTTATAGAAATGATAAAAAAAGATTGCATTGATATTTAGAAAAGCTTTATAAAGTATAGATAAGTATAAATTGACCTAGCAAAGAATATAGATGTAATGTGACACCAAAGCTACATGCCTCATGTTTTACTAAAAAATTAAAGAATCATAAAAATATAAAGGTTATGTCACAGAAAAACTACATGCCTCATGCTATACTGAAAATTTCATGAAACTTTAATTTATTATTATTATTACAGTGTTGAGTTCAAGTAGATTCAAACCCAAGACCTTCCATATGAGATGCTTACAATTTACCATTGTGTAGCAAGCCCATGCCTAAAATCAAATCAATTATTATATGAAATTGAAATTAAATTTTTTTTCTATCTTCTATGAAATTAATTTTTAATGTTCTATCTACTCTTGAAATCCTTCCTATAGGAAGCTGTAATCACTTACCTAAATGTGTTGAGGATGTGGGCATGCAAATGACCCTAACTAGAGACAAGTGGGAGTTAGCCTTTCCAAGATAAACACATCAATATGATCATGATTTCTACAAGTACCACTTCTAAATGAAATTTAAAACATTAGAGTGTGTGGAAGAGATGCTCATTTTATTATTGCAGACAGAACCTAACACATCCATTTGACATATTCAACATAAATTAATTTTTGACAAAAGTCATTAGATAATAATGAGTTACAGGAGAATCTTTGAGATTGCAACAACCATTTATTTAGGAATTCTAGAGTGTGTGTAGTGGTGTACATTTCATATCAAATGCTAATTAGAAATTTCATTGTGATTCTACATGAAACTATAAATCAAGACTCTCACATACATACAAAGGACTTGGACATCATGAAGATAGCATTAGGAAGAAAAGAATCTAGTTCATTAGGAATTTTAATGATTCATTAGATAAGTATTATTAGTTATTCACTCTTGAATACTAATTTTATTTGTATATCATAGTCAATCTCTTAACTATGCATACAATATAAAAGTCATTGTCTTTAGTATCTTGTTGTTATTTCTATTGATACCCAAGGATGATTCTTTGCAAAGAAGAAGACTTTTTATTTTTCTATAATTGAATATGATGTAAAATTGTTGAGCAATATAAAAGTGGGAACTTCAGATTATGGGGAGGAAAAGATAAACTATGTTCTATTCCAACTCGAACCATCTTTAAATAGAAGATATTTCGTTCATGTGAGGATAAGTTATTTTGATCCTTGAGTATACCATTTATCTACTCATTGTATTTTCTCTTAATTGTATTCCTACATCTACTATAAAAAGCCATTTTCCTTGATATTTTCCTATATATCTAAGAAAATTCTTGCAAGAAGAAAAGGTCAATACTTTACACATGCTACCAATATTACGCAAACCCATTCTTATGATACAAGATTCAAAGAAGTTTTAATATAGAATTCTTTAGTCATTTGATGATAAGGATAGATAAACTAAACCTCTTGATGTGAATATCTTTCATAATTGAGATTATGTGTATTCTTTTATATTAAGAGGGATTCTAAAAGTATGTGTGTGATAGCATGATATTGACAAGCTTACCCTTGTGTACATCATGAAAAACTAATGACTTGTCACAAGAAATTCAAAAGATTGATATAAGGTTTAGAGTGAGTGTGACATTTCATCACAATTGTCCTTGGAAAAAGAGATCTTCTATTGGAGAATCTAGAGGATCTAACTTCCCATAATATTCTTTTTTTGAGGGAGTGTTTCAAGGTACAATTCCTCATTAATGAGTTCTTCTCCACGAAAGAAAAATTGAAGGTGAAATTCATTGTAATCCAGTCTTCTTTGTGAGATAGAGGGGTAAGTTGAAATCCCTTGTTCCACCCTTTAACATGATCCATGGTGGATATCATGTGAGTTTCTAAATGATTTTGTTGGAAAAAATTCATGAGAGGTAATGATATTTCATCAATATTGGTGTTGTGAGTTTGCTATTGTAATCTAACAATCTTAACAATACCTTAACCTATTATCATGATGGACTACAATAGATTTTTATCCTAGAATATGCTAGTTACAATGATAATAAATATATCATGATAAACTGCATTAATTTTTTTTAAATCTAGGAATGTGTCATAGGTCATGATACTACACTTTTTTCTCTTGAGTTCTTGATTTATTATCATGATAGATTCCATTAGCATGGTGTCTTAGTATGTGTTGAAGATCATGATAACTAAAATATCATGACATACTATAATTGATTAATATCTTGAAGTGTATCAAAGATCGTGATACTTGATTTCCCAAAGATCAAGGTTCTTGTCTAATAGACTACATTCACTATTGTATTGAAGTGTGTCAGAAATCAAATAACTCATATCTTTCTAGGATATGGTATTTGTGTTCATAGGGATCGTGGTGTTGATTCTAGTCCTCATATCAAAAGAATGTGAGATAGATAAGATTTCTTATAATTGAATCATCATTTTGTGATGTAGTTGTGTTCTTTGAATCTTCCCTCGCTAAGAGGGTTTGATTATATATGATATAATGGATATATGTTGCTCCAACAATACCATATTGATATGATCACTAGAATATTTAGAATAACTAAGAAGGGGATGTTGGAAACTACAATTGAAATAATTGTTATGTTTTCATTATGTCAAATATACTCAAAAGACATATTGCTATCTGATCTAAATATCACATCTATTTGATTGATAAAGAGAATTTGAGAAGTCATTGATAAAAAAAGGACCTAGATGAAAGGTTGAGATATGGAAAGGAAGCTACAATGGACATTTGATTAGTCAGACTTTGACAAGATAATTTGATTGTTTACATTACATTACAAGTGGAAAAGATAGTGTTATTCAAGACTTGAAGATATGATGATAAATTGATAGAATGTATAGGCTTGACTGAGGAATACATCAGAAGTTTAAGGAATTTAAAGTTCATACTTAAGGGATGCTAGTGTTGACCAAACACTAGAACAAATAAAGTTGAGTGCTAGGGAAAGCTGATTGAGACTTAGTGTTGACCAAACATCGATATCGATAGAGTAACAATGTAAGTGTCAAGAAAGAAGCTTAGTGATGATAGAGTGATCAATGATGTCCAAGTGTAAGAACTGCGTGTTGACTAAGTAACAACATTTTGATGTTTATGAAAAATATTAATTTCCAGCAAACTCAACTGATTTCTTTGGATATGGAAAGCATGTTGAAGATAAGGATATATGTGTTGTATCATTTAATTTAAAGAGAGGATTAGGTAAATGACCTAATGGATGGGTTCCATGAGAAGTTTCTAGAAAAAGAAGAAGAGATGAATGGATACAATGAATCTATTGGATTTGATTGTAAACCCTAAGTTCTATGGTGGTTGTGAAAAATGGAAAATGACTAGAATTACCTATTTAATGTGGTGAATTTACAAAATTTAAAATTTTATATCCAAAGAGGTGTATATAGAGAAGAATGTGCACATGAAAAAGATATACTCAGAATATATAAGTTATGTGTAGAGGATGATCAAAGAGTGATCAAGGGTATTTAGGTGGAAAGATGTGTGTGCATGAGAAAGAATTCTAGTGAGATGGAACAAATTTGTTGAGGTCCATAAGAGAATATAAGAAGAAATCCTAAGTTTTTTGTGAAGAGAAGGGTGATTGATTGACAGGATAACAAGTGATCAATGATAAAGATGACAACGAAGGCTTATCAAGGAATTAACAGATGAATAGAACATAGATCTGAAACTAGAAAGTCAGTTGTATTTGTATAGATCTAACCATATTGTTTCTTTATAATCATTCTAAAAAATATATTTAAATCCTTTAATCAAGGTTGACCTAATAGTCTATGTAAGTCTTTTAACTAGGTGACATTCTAATCAAATGTTCTAAAGTCCTCTAATAGGGCCACTCCTGATAGGGTAATTACATCCTTTAGCTAGGTCTCATTTTAAAGTGTGTATTCTAACCTTTAATAAGGTTGGCTCCTAACATGGGTCACTTCAAAAGAGTGAAAAATTGATGACATGTTGCTAGTGGTTTTTGCCAAATTGGGTTTTCATGTTAAATTTTAGTGTCAAACTTGTGTTGAATATTATTATGATGTTTCATATTTGAATGTTTACATTCTACAAGAGTGATATATTAGGATAGTTAACCACTAGTTAATATTTTTATTGAGATTACAATAAAGACCAAGCACTGAAATAAGCAAGAATGAAGAGTATTTAAGTTTTTTTTTAATCAGTTGGTACAGATGGACCTTGAGTAACTAATTCATCCCCACTCTCACTTATTCTAAACATTCTAACAGGGGGTAAATTAAGTATCCAAGGTTGACATGTACCAATCAAACACTTAAACAATTTTAAATCTTATTATTTCACTACTAAATCTCTACTGTAAACTTTAGTAACAACATAAAATAGTAGTCCACTATTCTAAATACAATAGACTTGCAAAATATAAACATTAATTAGCAAAAAGACCATAATAAAATTCACACAAGTTTGACATTAGGATTTAACCTAGAAACCCAATTTGGGAAAAACTACTAGCAACTTGTCACTAATTTTCACTCTTCTCAAGTGAGCCATGTTAGAAGCCAACCCTATTAAAGGTTACAAAATACATTGTTAAATGTGACTCAGTTAGAGGATTTAAACAAACTATTAAGGGTGGCCTTGTTAGAGGACTTTATAACAACCCATTACAATGTCTCCTAGTTAAAGTATTTACATAGAGTATTAGGTCATTATGATTGTTAGGTCAACCTTGATTAAAGTATTTTAAAATAAATTTTATAATGATAAGAAATTAATATTAGGGTTTGATCTATTTAAATACAACTCACTTGGGAAATTAAGATCTTTGTTCTATTCATGTGCTAATTCTTTGATAAGCCCTCATTCTCATCTATGTCCTTGATTCTTTTGGAAAACGTTCAAGAAATTACCCTTCTCTTCTTCTCAACTCAATTTAGCCTTATGCTTGGATTCTCCTATCAACAATGTTAATATCATTATTCCAATTCTCTACAACTCTTTCACATGCACATACCCTTTCTACACAACTAGATATTACTTGGTTGCACATAGAAAGTTTTCTCTTGTACCTCCTTATATATGTAATCCTCATTTTTTTCCATTTTCACCATCATCGTAGATCTTAGGGTTCATGATTAGATCCATACAATTCAATGTATATGTGATCACCATGTTGTTTTATCTTCTTTTCTAGAAAATTCTTGTAGAATCTATCCGTTAAGTCATTTACCTAATCTATTCCTAAAATTAAATGATCCAACTTATTGAAATGCTTGGCTTCAACTATTCATTGGGAAATGCAATTTTGTTTCTTGCTTGTCTGTGAAATCAGTCTCTTCCCTAGAAAGAACACACAACACCTTGTTCTTTTTCTAACATCAAAATATCCTACATAATATGAATTAGTGAATATCTTTATTTAAAATTTTTCATTCTTTTTATAATACAATCCATAGTCTTATGTACCTTTCAGATAGCTTAGTATCCTTTTTACTAGCATCATATGATTCTCCTTAGGATTTCCTAAAATTCTTGCAACTATCCCAATTGATAATGAAATATCTTGCTTGCTATAAACAACACATTATAGTTTTCTAGTCATTGACCTATATTATATTTGTTTCACATTAGTAGATAACTTAGATAACTTATGTTTGGTAGACATCGGTATTCTCACTAGTTTTGATTCTTCTATTCTGTAAGGTTTAAGTATTTCCTTGATATATTTAGATTGAGTAATGAAGATACCTTGCTACATTTGATATAATAGTAAACCAAAAATAAAGTTTGATCTCACCAAATATTGACATTTCAAACTCTTTTTTCATTTCTTCATCAAAAGATTTACATAGTATTTCCTTTCCTCAAAATATGATATCATCAATAAAGATTTTAGATAGCAATACCTCATTGTTCTTACCAATCTTTATGTGCAAATTGTTTTTGTTATTTGTTCTTTCAAAAAAAATATTCATGAGATAGTTATTTAGTATTTTATTTCATACTCTAGGGGATTATTTCAATCCACACAATCCTTTGTGTAGCTTGTATACCATATTTTCCATGTAAGATCCACAAGTCATTCAGACTCTTCTATGTAAAGTTCTTCCTCAAGTATCCTATTTAGAAATGCAACTTTGACATCCATTTGATATACTTTAAATCCTTTGTAAGATGAATATATAAGAAGTGTTATTACTACTTCTAGTCTTGCTACAGGGGAAAACATTTCTCCATATTCAACACCTTCCTCTTGTCCATATCCTTTGCATTACAATTTCCCCTTGTTCCTTGTGAATTCATTATTTTCATTTATCTTGTTCTCGAACACCCACTTTGTTCCAAAAATACTTTTTAATTTTGTTCTAGATACTAGGGTACATATTTTATTATTTTCAATTTCTTTATTCATTGCTTGAATCCAATCTTCATTATCCAAAGCATCTTTTAGATATTTTGTTAAAACTCACCAAGTAAGCATGTATCACTTCCAACTTTGATTCATGTCATAACACCATATTCTTTATCTCTAATAATATTCTAATGTTTATGATGCCTTCTCATATAATTTTCTAGCGTAGGATCTTTCTTTCTTTCTTCTTCAAAAGGTTCATCTTGAAAAATGATTTATAGCTCATTATCTCTCTGTTGTTCAATTTTAGCATGCTCAACATTTCCTTCCTATTGGTTGTCATCCTATATCTATGACTTGGCATCCTTTTTATGTTTCTCAGTAAGTGACAATTGCAAGTCAGCATTCTTAGTCTATTGGGGATCTACAACTTTGTTTTCTTGTTCATATGGAGTGTTGGGGGTACTATCATTCACATATATTAATGTACAATAATCTTCAGGTTTTTTTTTGCATTCAACAACATTCTTTTCTACAAATTCATCAAGCTTCACATTTCTACTTTCCACAATTTTTTCAGTGTTAGAGTTCAAATACTTCTAATCTTTTTTCTTAGTGGAATATCCTAGGAATATGCCTTCATCACATTTGGCATCAAGTTTTCAATTCCTATTACCTTTAAGAATGTCATATTTTAAACCAAATTTTTTGAAATAAATCATATGAGGTGAATATCCATACCATAGTTCAATAGGTGTACCATTTGTACCTTTCTTGACTTGGACCCTGTTCATGGTATAAAAATATATACTTACAACTTCTCTCTAATATTTTTATTCTTTTCCATCATCAATGTTCTACCACATTCCATCATTGATCTATTTCTCCTTTTGGCTACTCCATTCTAAGGAGGGGTGTTAGGCAATGACATCTATCTTTTGATTCCTTTTTCATTGTAGAATATGTTGAGCTCATTGAAAATAAATTGACCACCTCTGTTTGATGTCAAGCACTTCAGACTCTTCTCTATGTTCTTTTCAACTTTGGCCAAATACCACTTAAATAATTGAAAAGAATTAGATTTATCTTTTAAGAAACATCACAGACATCATTTGTCAGTATGATTTTGAGATATTCTTGGTTGCTTGTTGAGAACCAATGGATATGGTGATTTATCTTGAGATATATTTTGGTTATTGAGAACCAATGGATACTTATGATTATCGTTGATGCTTTCAGTTGCCAATAGAGAACTGTTGTGGTCATGATTTTCTATGGATGCTTTTTTAGATCCTCATGGAGATTTGATGATTTTTATCTTGGTAATTTGATGATTCTTATTGTGAATATTTGATGCTTTTATCATGGATATTTGATGATTCTTTTTTTTTGGATTATCTTTTAGATTTTCTTTACAGTCGCTTGTACAAGACTGTGGTGATTAATGATTCCATGAGCTTAGGGTAGGTAATATACTTGTAGTGTCAAAAAGTGCCTTGCAATGGGGGTCGGGGCCCTAAGTGACTTCCAGAGTAACTCATTGTAAGTTTGGTTAATAAGTGATAACATTTACACACTAAATGGGGATTAAATGAACCTAAAAAGATAATTGTTTTGATGTTCTCGCCCATGCCTTGAGTGCTTGTACAGGCTAGGATAGGAGTAGTGAGAATGCATGGTTGCAACCATGCATTCTGTAGTATGCCTCATTAGTATGAGAGGATACTAGTGGCTGCATGAGATTAGTATGGACCCGTGAAGTTTAGCTAACTACCAGGGTAACTTGTACGTGATAAATGCAATGACACTTTCCCTCTTGCAGAGTAGGACTCCTACATTTCATTGTGTGCCTCTAGGAATTAGATGTCAGTTTTGTGTGATGGAACCTTTGAGTTAGTATACTTTTAGGATTCCTGGACTCAAAGAGCATTTGTGCTATGTGTTTTTGGATAGCCTGTTTGGGACTTGAGATTATCTCCTCAGCACGGTGGGAGTGGACCACTTAGGTTCCACAGGGTCGGGTGGTAGTGTATTTTCCACTCTTATCATTTGAAATTTGTCTGAGATACCATGGCTGATGCTTTCTTGGTTAGTATTTATCTTCATTATGATCTTGGAGCATTATGATAGATGATATACCTTATGATGGATCATGTATTTATTGGTATGTTTCTTATATTGATGATTTGCATATGTTAGATGATGGTATCCTATGCTTTACTTTGCATGTTAGTAGGATGTTTTTTAGGAGTGACATTCCTACTATGTTAATACCGATGATCTCTTCAGTGCTTTGGAATGTTATGTACAGAGGGATGGCTATGATCCATGATGGTCTAATGATGCTATTTACGGTTGGGAAGAACCATGCACTTAGTTATTTATGTTTGTGATATATGGTTATCTTTTATGATGGATGTTTATATCTTCTATGATGATGTATCATGTATGATATGTGGTTTCATTTATGTTATTGCATCATGGATTAGAGTTAGTATGATGATGTACTTATTTACATGGATGTTTACTCTTTTAAGCTTTTCATACCTTGTAACATGTACAGTGGATGATTGAGCTAAAATAAAATGTAATTTATGAACATTGGATGTATCATTGTTATTTCATAAGGATGTGGTGTTAGATGAATAGTTAATTTAGATGTGATTCAACGTTAAGGGATCTTTAAAGTTTGTAATCTATTATCTTATGTTATGTTTACTTTTATTTGAATTGTTTCTTCCGTGAATGTTATGAATGGTTTTACTCTCATGTTTTAAAAAAAAATTGTTTGGCAAACTTAGTGAAATTCTTTGGATCCCTTGGTGGGGAATTACATTTGGTATCAAAGCTCGAGTTTCAACATTGGGAGCTTTGGGTATATTTGAATGCCACTAGTCGTGAACTAGTTGAACAAAAATGAAAACTTTGAACTATCATGTGTATCTCTTTCAAACTGAAATATTGAAACTAGGTTGACTGAAACAAAACTTAAAACTATTACTTACATATTTTCCATACTTCAACACTTAGCTTTCAAAACGGAAAATTCTACTTAAAACCTAAACATGGGCAAAACTGAAAAATTGAAACTTATTCTAGTTGCAAAACATGTATCATTCTATCTATGTTTTAAGGTAGTATGCCTTTGATTATTTTTGTGCAGATTAAGTTTCTCTTGTTTAGAATTTATTAGGGGATCTATTTTAGTAGTTGTTAAAGGAATGATGTTGGATTGATATGGTTTTTGGTTTACCATTAAACCAGAATCATATTGCTCTGAGTGTGTTGTAGTGTCCTCGGTAGAATCATATCCTCCTACAAGGGGGAAGGGTTCAATGGGACCCGCATAGTGAGTATCCTGGTTTTGTCATTCTTGTAGGCTTCCAGGAGT